>CM074723.1:407643632-408243632 GCA_037306005.1 Rhinophrynus dorsalis
ATGGGGTGGATTATGGGCTTACTTGTATTAATACCTCCGAATAATATTCCCCCACTTTCCTTACTATGGCCAGACAATCCTAATGGCCTATGAATTTGCCCATGTGCCTTTATTCAAACCATAATGTTTTCAATCAGTCCAGGACATCATGCCCCATGGAGCCAGATATGACAGTTGCTGGAAGTTTTTTAAACAATAGTTGGCAGAGTGCATGAGCGTAGTTAACCATTTAATGTCCAGAGTAATGTGTTGCACATTGTTTTGCAGGACATATTAACCCTTTGAGTGCCATATGGGTACGCAAAGCATTGCTTTGCAATGCGTTGCGTACCCTTTTGGCACTCTGAGGGTTAAAGATGTGATCTCTTGAACACAGCCATAAGGGCAATGGGTTGGATACCTCCCTGGCAATCAATGGTTAGTGATGGAAGAGATGAGTGTGCCAGCATGAGCAAAAAAGTATTTCTATATAATTGTAAGTTCAGGCACAGTATTTTCCAGCTTACAAGTGAGCAAAGCAATTGGTTTTCGGTAGCAAGTTCTACACAGAACTAGATTTACATCACAGGCTCCCATAATCAAACCTTCATAGGAGCCCATCCCTCCATCCATGACCACAGCCCTTACTTGACTCCGCCCACAGACCTGCCCATTATTGTCTAGCATAGAAAATACCCTTAGTCTATAATATGCTAGCTTTTAACCCTTCGTTCGTGTCTCCAACACATTGCATCAGAATGCATTGAAAATGTCTCTAGTATCCAAGTGGTTAAATAATAGCCAGTAAAATGGTATATAAACTTTTGCAGGAGCATTGAGATTGCACTGGTCACATCCACAACTAAAATGTAGGTGTTGCTTGCACAGCTGAGGTGTAACTCAAAATTTGGTCTCTAGGCAGCAGCCTACTCTGCCTATTGGGGAAATCAGGCCCTGTTAGTACATTCCCCTCTCTGAAAGCAAAAAGGTGAGCATTACTGGAGCAAACCAACTGCCCCATAGGGGGCAAATAGAAAGGATCTCTGATTCAAATGGGTTAAAAGCTCTACTTAAATTCAAAGTGGAACTACCACCCTATATAAAGTTGCCCTCCAATAATTAGGCATATGGCTACTAGCTTCTTAATACCGCTATTATCTCACACAAGTAGATGGTTCTGAAGTAATCCTTATTCTTTGGACACCGGAAGCTAGGCTTGCATGCAGACATCTTGGTTAGAGATGTCTGTGCGCCTGCGCTGTCCATCCTGGTCTCCTCTAGGAGGCCTTGCATGGTGCTTTAAGGCACTGGAAGGGACTGACTTGATAGTAGGGTGGTAGTTTCGCTTTAAATAGAATTTTGGGCATTTTCATTTGTCCTCTAGTGTGAGTTTATTTGCTCATCTTTTGGGGATGTACTAATGTGATCCCAAGGTCAAATAGGCACTTGAACCACTGTTTTCTTTGGCCTATGCCTAATACCAATTTACTAATCTTCTTATTCAAAAAAATGTATTCTGTAGCCATCTTTTGCCAAGGGATCAGGGAAGTGTATGAGCCACTATTTACTACTATTTACTAACAAGGTACACAAGAAATTGACAGAACTTTACTTGTTTTTTCTGCACATGCTATAGGACAGGGATATCTGGGTTTATTTGCATAAATTGTGGAATGTGACCATGTATATGCTGGTATGCACTAAAGCATGCGCACACTGTAGTAAATGTCCTCAAATGCAGACATATGAGTAGAAAACCAATATCCCAGCACAGAAAACAATCTACTCTTTTGGACTGGCACATTCTCCCCTCTGACATTCTGCATAAGGCCCTATGTCTATGTTATCTGGGTGTTCTTGGTATTTATCTGCACATTTTCAAATGGTTTGAAATCCAGACCATCTAGGAATAATAAGCAGTGCCGTACCAGTTTAGGGACTGCTTGCACATTACAGTTTTACAAAGAAGTCCATCGTATATTTATTAAGCACTTGTACAATATTTTCCTTTCATTATCATTATCTTTCGTTTGGAACATTATAAATCATTCCTTATGAAGAATATTAGGAATGTGATGACTGACATGTTCTATGTGCAGCTCCTAGCACAGTAACCATGGAGCCAGGTTTAACCCTTTGAGTGCCATTGGGTTATCCAGTGTTTGATACACAATGTGTTTAGCACTTCTCTTGCACTCAGAGGGCTGATTAATTCATAATGCAGAGATTTGTGGAAAGTTCCCTGGAAATACTGATCCATTGGATCATGAAGATTTTGTGCTGTACCAGCCTGCCCCTCACTCCTGGGCCTCTAGACAGGCCTTCTTTACCTGATCTAGAGCCTCAATAAAAGCTAGGCCTCCCTTTTATCACATTATTTCTCTGAAGAGAGAGACAGCAAAGCTCGGTACCACTGATGTGAAGGAAAGAAAATGCAGGAAAGAGTAGAAGTGAGAGATGCCAATGGAAGTATGGTGTGGGGGGTGGGGGTGGCAGGATAAAGTGTGAGTGAGACAGGGGAAAGGGGAGAGAGGGGCAGAAGGTGAAGACAACAAGGGGAAGCACGGAAGGAGGGAGGCAAGGAGAGAAAGAGGTAGTGGGCAGGGGTAGAGGGAGAGGAGGAGAAAAGAGGGACAAGGGAAAGACAGAGAAGGAAATGGAAAGACAGGAGAAGGAAAATAGAGAGAGAGAGAGAGAGAGAGAGAGAAAAAGAGAGAGAGAGGGTAGAAGGCTGATGAAGAAGGAGAGAGGGTGTGATAAAGAGTGAGGGAAAGAGAGGAAGAAGGGGTAGGAGAATGAGAGCAATAGAAAGGATAGGTGGAAACAGAGAAAGTAAGAGGGATATTATACAGGGTGATAAACTGGTGTAGAGGGAGGGAAAATAAATGTGTATGAAGGAGACAGAGAAGAAGGAATTGAAACAGAAATATATCACCTAGCATTCAAGGGGTTAAAAACACCACTGAAATCAGCGGGAATTCATATTTGTCCTCTATGGTTCAGTTGGTTTGCTGTAGAGTTACTCTTCTTTTCTTTTATGAATACAGCCCTGTGAATACTGACTAGCTGCTTAATCCCGTGGATATTGGAGACATCTCCTGGTATCCAAGGGGTTGAAAGGCATGGTTCACTTTTGAAATGTCGCATGCATAAGACCGTGCAACATTTTGGGGTGATAACTACGTCACTGGCTGCAAAAGCGCCATATCAGAATCCTGCAAGATTCAAAAGAGCGAGATTCTTATGGTGCATCAAAAATGTCGCCACTGCCTGCACTGCCGCATACCTTCATTAATTAATCTGTTGTCTGTCCTGGGCTTTTGTGGGAGGAGGCTGCACCAGGACTAGAATGCAATGAAAGTTAAAATGACCAGCAAGTACCTATGCTGAATTCCTTTTAACCTCTTGAGTATAGGAGGGGGTGAAAATATGTTAGAGGCTCTGAAACTCCCCGAGCTCCTTGGTGTGTGGAAGGGGAGGCTGGATGCAAACAATCTACACATTAATTAATGAAGGTATGCGGTAGTGCGGGCAGTGGTGACGTTTTACGATTTGCCATAAGAATCTCGCTCTTTTGTAACTTGTGAGATTCTGATATGATGCTTTTGCAGCCGGCGACCTAGTTATCGCCCCAGAATGAGTGCTTGCCTATCTCTGTTGCAAGTACATAAGGAGGAGTTATTGCATATTTCTGGTTTAGGTACTTAAGGAGGAGTGATTGCCCATCTCTGGTGTAGATATACAATGAGGAGTGGTTGCTTATTTCTGGTGTAGGTACATAAAGAGGAGTGGTTGCCTGTCTCTGGTGTAGGTATATAAGGATGAGTGGTTGCCTATCTTTATATATACATAAAGAGAAGTGGTTGTCTGTCTCTGGTGTAGGTATATAAGGATGAGTGGTTGCCTATCTTTATATATACATAAAGAGGAGTGGTTGCCTGTCTCTGGTGTAGGTATATAAGGATGAGTGGTTGCCTATCTTTGGTGTAGATACATAAGGATGAGTGGTTATCTTTGGTATAGGTACATAAGGAGAAGTGGTTTCCTATCTCTGGTTTAACTACATAAGGATGAGTGATTACCCATCTGTAGTGTTGGTATATAAGGAGGAGTGGTTGCCTATCTCTGGTGTAGTTATATAAGGATGAATGGTTGCCTATCTCTGGTGTACATACATAAGGAAATGGGTTGCGTATATCTGGTTTAGGTACATAAGGATAAGTGGGGCCTCAGTTGAAAATATATTCAGCTTCACATTGGTTGAGTTGGCCACAATTCACAGAAAAGGAATAAAGGGCAGTGTAGAATAATTATTAAAAAAAAAAATGATGTGGGGCGTTTCCAATAGAGTAAAACAAGGTTACTCCGAAAGTTCTGAAATATTTATTCAAAACTTATTAAAAATAACTTGACATTATTCTAAAAGATTGAGTTTGAGATGTTTCACAGCCAGGTGGACATGTTCTTTTACAACATGGGGAAAGCTGAGTGTAGAAGACACTGGATGACAATGGGCTCCATGGGGATATTTCATGAGCATCAAAACAAACTATGACATTACGCTACTTGAAGTAAAACAGTGACTTGGGAACAGTAACACTGCTTCAACTAAATTGTTCTCACCCTATACGTCCCCTTTAATTAGCCCTTAGAGGCATTAAGGGTATGCACTAATATTATTCAGCACTAAAATAGGTGATGTAATTAATTTATATGCTCTGCTCCTGCCTAATTTCAATAACATAAGCTATTTATATTGAAAGTGGTCCCTTAACACAAATGATGCTGAGGTAGGGTAGGAAATGTTTGGGTATTTCAGGGCATTACACTCCTTTGTGCCTTATTTAACATCACGCACACTAAAGAAGACACAGAGGAAATTGGGTTATCTTTACTCTTTTTACCTGTGCATGGCATAGGGGAGACATTCATTAAAGTCTTAACACGGGTGAAGTGTTTATGCTGCTATGTACTAGAGAGATGTACGCTCTATTGCATTCTCAGAGAGCAGGTGCATGAGTAGAGAGCCAATGTCTCACCCAGTGCAGAAAATGAGTTGTGCTGGAGGAGTATCACATTCCTCTCAGTTTTTTCTGGCCTTTCATAGTAGGATGGTTTTTCCCACTAATTTTTGGATCAGTCTTGAAAAAGTTGACTGCATTGGTTCTCTGTAGTCTGTGTCTTGCACTTAATAGATGAGGGTGTGTGTGTGTGTGTAGGTTTTGTATGAAGAAGCTGTGGAGGTGACAGAAAACTAGTGCTACACCTGTGTAGCTGTTCCAGAAATCCAGAGTACCTGAAGCTCATGCCCTTTGGTCTGACTTGAAGTCTGATTAACATAATATACTCTTGGCTACTTCAGACTACCAGTAAGCCTACTGGTCTTTGTGACATTTTGGGGGCTGTGCAGTATGGTCTTTGATATTGGGTTCATTGTGCTGCAGTCAGTTTACCTGCCAAGGATGCCTTATCTTGAGAACTAACCCTATGAGATTTGTCAAGTCTTTACTAAGGTGCTAACCTAAAATGTTTCTTTATCCAGACACAGCAGGGCTCTGAAGTTACCTAGAGACAAAGAAGTGACTAGTTGTAAAAGGGGCCGTACAAAAAAGTAAATGGTTCACCCAGCTTTAAAACAATAATAATAATTATAATAATAGTAATAATACTGCTGCATTTTTATTATATTGGCTACAACATGCAACAAAGGGGACAAAAGGTATGAGCAAATAACAGAGGCGATAAAGCTTAACCTTTCGAGTTTCAAAGGGATATCCAACCCATTGCGTTGCAATCTCTTGTATATCCCTCCAAAACTAAAATGGTTAAAAGGAATTCCACCCTTCTGGGCCCTGTCTTACCCAAGAAATACATTACCTTGTGTTTAAAGGGATAGTAATGTTTAGCAATAAAAGCAGCTCCAATTAATCTTCATAGTAATTGGGCCATGGAGAGTGTTATTTCAGTACTGTCAGAGTTGTAGTTGAAGAGTAATTGAAAGATAAAGTATCCCCCTCCCGCCCCTTTTACTGATGTAGCACTGCTCACCTCAGAGCAGCATGACTGTCCAGATGGATCTCAGAGAGGGACAATCTTCAGTGAGCATAAGCACAAACTTGAAAAACCTGTCATGGGGTGCAGGGTTTTCCTTATGATCACAGTAAGAGGATTATCTCTAGCTGTGATCTGTCTGGTCCCAGAACCAGATTCCACATCTGAGGGGAGGTGGCTTATGTAAGTAAAAGGGGTGGGGGGGATACTTTGTCATTCAATTACTCTTGAACTACAACTCTGACAGAATTGAAATAACATTCTCCATGGCACAAATATTATGAAGATAAATTGGAGCTGCTGTTCTTCGGAAACATTACTATTTCTTTAAAACCCTTTGAGTACCAACCCATGATACCCCTCTGGCACTCAAAGGGTTAAGTTTTACCACCTTCGTTGTTTGCCCATACCTGTTTTCTTATTCTTTGCATGTTGTAGCCAATAGAATAAAAATGAAGTATTATTATTACTCTTATTAATATTATTATTATTGTTTTAAAGCTGGGTGAACCATTTCCCTTTTTTGATTTTGCTACCAGTCACTCCTGCCTGCTTTGTCTCTAGATAACTTGAGAGGCCTGGTGTCATTGGATAAAAGAACATTCTAGGACACACATTAATAAAGATTTGACAAAAGGGCTCCTTGTGATGAGACAGAGCATGTAGCATAGACCCCTCTGATAACCAATATATGTCTAGCCTGTGAAAAGGCTTAACCCTTTGAGTGCCAGAGAGGTACTTCTCTGGCACTCAAAAGGTTAAATAGTAATGTTGTAGCTTAGCTTCCTTTTTTAGTAGTATATATTAATTTATTTTGCTAAATGACTTCCTATTTCTTTAAAGGAATATTAATATTTTATTATGAAAAAAAGAAAAATTATTTATAAATATCCCAGGGCTTTTTCTGTTGAGTAAAACAAGTTCACCCTCACTGCTGGGAGATGCTTTGTTTCAAATTTATTACAGCTCAAACTGTTTTGCCTGGTGTCTACTTAGTTATTCTAATGTACTCTATATTGGCAATGGCGTCACCAGGGGGGGGCCAGAGGGGGCCATGGCCCCCCCTACATTCTACTGTGCCCCCCCATGTGCCCCCCCAATTTTATTCACCTAGCAGTGGCTCCTGAATTAAATCTGCATTCAATGTGCCCTGCTGCAGGAGAAGAGAGAGCCTTAGTGTTCACACTGCTCCAGGGGCATCACTAGAGGGGAGGCTGAAGCCTGGAGTGTTTCTGCAGGCAGCCCCGAAACTGCTGCTTCTGCCGTTTATGACTCCAAGGGCTGTGACCCCCTATACTTCCGGGTTGCACTAAGTCAATGTCAATGCAACCTGGAACTACCACTGGGGGCAGTGTGGTGCCGGTGAGTCACCTCCATGCTGTGTTACTAAGCAGGGGACAGCTTAGAGCACAGACGTCACCACTAGCTACAGTCTGAAATGCTGAATAAAAAGGTAAGGAGACAGGAGGGCAGTGGCAGGAGTAGTGGCATAAGTACAACTGGCATAAGCTGCAGGTTTGAGTGCTCAGAGAAGAGTGTAAGGAATTGGTCTACAATGCCTTGCACACCACTGTGGCACTCAGACTGTTAACTTACTGTGGCTTTGGTACAATAAATGCTTAACCATTAAACCATTTCAGTCAGAAAGCAAATCTAATAAATATTGTGCTGCTGTCAGTGAATTGCTCAGTATCTGGAAATCTTGATAAGCTTATCTGCACCCTTTGCGTGCCAGAGTAGAGAGAGAGGGTCAGTGTGTGTGTGTTAGAGTATAAGTTCATTTGTGTAAGAGGGAGTATGAGTGGATGTGTTAGTCTTGTGTATATAAAAGTGTATTATGAGTGTATGACATAAAACAGTTCTACATTGGTGCCCTGGGAATGTAGATATAAACCCACAAGTGCACAGGAATACATACACATTTAAAGGGATAGTAATACTTATTAAACTTGAGGTCCAAGTCATCTTTATGTTTTTTTAACACATATAGCGCTATATTAGAATTCTTACAGTTTTTTAGTTCAAGAGCTATTCAATCCAAAAGGATCCCCCTCCCGCCCCTTTCTCTGCGTCACATTGTCTCTCAGTCTGGTCTGGATGGAGGGCGGTGAGGGACAATCTTCAGTAAGCAAAAGGAAAATCATGCTTTCCTTTGTCAAGGGGACAGGGTTTTCCTTGTACTTACTGAGTGAAGATTGTCTCTCACTGCATCCGCCCGATCCCACGACCGGATTAAACATCTGATGGGAGGCGGCCAGAAGGGGCTGGAGGAGGATCCTTTCTGATTGAATAGTGCTTGAACTACAAAACTGTAAGTATTCAAATATAGCGCTATGTGTTACAACAAAAACATAAAGAAGACTCAGACCTCAAGTTTAATACAAGTATTACTATCCCTTTAAGTACAGAGTGCAGTAGGAATCATAATTTGTGCCCTCCTTTCCTACCTTCCTCACCCACGTGGCCCTAGTACAGTGTGATACGTTGTGCCACACAGCCCTTTTTTTCTGTTCTACGTATTCACTAACAGCATGCCCTACTGCTGCAGTCCAGATCCCCTTTTCCCACATACCTCCCTTCACAACTTACTGTTCCAACATATTGTTCTGCTGTTTCCTCTATGCCTCACTCATCAATTCATTGCCATGTCTCCCTTTTATCATCTCTACATCTTCTTCCTTCCCTCCCTTCAGCTTTTTCTACCCACCATCTCCAGCTTCTTCCACCCCTCCATTATTGTTATTATAAATTATCCTATATAATAATTCGCCAAGTTGTGTGTAACGCCCGACATGCGCAGTAGACACTGCTGCGCGCGTGGCACTCATGAGCAGTAGAGACTGCCCGCGCCGCGGCTGATACAGAGCTGGGCGCTCCGAAGGAGCGTCCAGCTCTGTATCAGCCGAGGTGCGGGCAGTCTCCACCGCGGGTGACTGCCCCGCGACCGGCTGCCAGAGGCTCTGTGGCCCGTGTAACGGGCTGTTCAACTAGTTTATAATAAACCAACAGATTCCATAACAACTCTTTATACTCCACTCACCATCTTCTTCATTCCTCCCTCCTTCCATAGGTAAGTGCTTCTGTTACACACATTAATTATATAGATACACCTGACTGCTGTATGATGGACTCCTACCTAGGTAAGTGCTTCTGTTACAGTAATTATATAGATACGCCTGACCGCTGTGTGATGGACTCCTACCTAGGTAAGTGCTTCTGTTACACACAGTAATTATATAGATACACCTGACCGCTGTATGATGGACTCCTACCTAGGTAAGTGCTTCTGTTACACACAGTAATTATATAGATACGCCTGACCGCTGTGTGATGGACTCCTACCTAGGTAAGTGCTTCTGTTACACACAGTAATTATATATATACACCTGACCACTGTATGATGGACCCCTACCTAGGTAAGTGCTTCTGTTACACACAGTAATTATATAGCTACAGATGACTGATGTATGATGTACTCCTACCTAGATAAGTCCTCCTGTTAAACTCAGTAATTACATTGATATACCTGACTGCTGTATAACACAAAACTCTTTAAAAATTCAGTAAACACCAGAATTATCTAGGGCCCCTATGCTTCTGACTAAAAGTGGAATAAGACTGGGTGTACTTCTGTAACTGCCAGTGAACAGTGGAAAAGGCTGGGGTGCCAGACCATGTATGTGTGGTTCTGTAACTACCAGGAAACAGTGAACAAGTCTGAGGTGTCAGATAGAGTATGTGTACTTATGTACCTACCAGTGGATGGGGAACAAGACTGGGGTGTCAGACAGTGTATGTATAGTTCTGTAAATACCAGTAGATAGGCCAACAAGGATGGGGTGGCAGACAGCGTATGTGTGGTTTTGTGAATACCAGTAGAAAAAGGCTGGGGTGTCAGACAGTGTATTTGTGGTTTTGTGACTACCAGTGGAACAAGGATGGAGTGGCAGATTGTGTATGTGTGGTTTTGTGACTACCAGTGGAACAAGGCTGGGGTGTCAGACAGTGTATGTGTGAGTCTGTGACTACCAGTCGAATAAGGCTGGGGTGTCAGACAGTGTATGTGTGGGTCTGTCACTACCAGTGGAACAAGGCTGGGGTGTCAGACAGTTTATGTGTAGGTCTGTGACTACCAGTGGAACAAGGATGGAGTGGCAGATTGTGTATGTGTGGCTTTGTGTCTACCAGTAGAGCAAGGCTGGAGTGGCAGACTGCGTGTGCAGTACTGTAACTACTGGTGGGCCCTTTATGTTCCAGCAGCATGGGGCCCTCTCAGAGTGTGCAGTGGGCCCCAGCATGTGTTATACCACTACCACTCACTTAATGTTGCAGTTTGCTGCTCTGTGTGACGATGGTACCATGCCATATGGTAAGGTCTGTCAAATTGTGGAATTCATTGCCCAGGGAGGTAGTTATGGCAGATACATTGGATACATTTAAGAGAAGATTAGATACATTTCTTTCAAAAGGGAACATACAGAGTTATACTGTTTATCAGTAGGCTGATCAGGAAGGTCTGATAAAGACTAACTTAACTGGTAGCAGGGAAGCTATAAAATTCTCAGTTACTGAGGTATGAGGCGAAGGTTGAACTTGATGGACTTGTGTCTTTTTTCAACCTAATTTACTATGTTACTATATGTGACATCATATCCCCAGTTAAACATATTTATAATGTATGTACATATACGTACAATATAAATGTAAGTGGGTATGTATGCTCATGTGGTTGTCGTCAGTGCTGTGGGCGGTGGGCGCACTGTTGAATTTTGCCATGGGCTCTAGCCTCAGTTCTTTTTGGAACCTAGGAATGCCCCTGCACTGCTCAGTGCCCGATTTGTGTGGCATGGCCTGCCGGTGGCCGGGCTGGCTTCATTGGCCTTAGCTGGTGACGTCAGACACAGCGTAACTTCAGAACACTGAGTCTGCACCCCAGCCACTAGAGAAGCCACAGCCGCACCCGGAGGAGGACGTCGTGGATGGAGTGCAGGCCAGCGGCGGGGCACTGGGACAGCAGCCGCAGCAAGTTTTGAGCTTGAGCAAGCAAGCAGTGAGCAGTCACGGTGATGGGTGAGACCACCACAATTCGATATCTCAGTTGTCTATTAAAAAAGTTACTTTGTGTTGCAATATGACATGGTTCAAATCACTTTTAAACACTGAGGACATGAGTATTAAGAATTTCATCAAACCTTTTATTTTTACACTAGCAGTACTGGCACAGCTGTGTGAATTTGTGCTGATGTGTGCAGGAGATCCTTTAGCAAACTGCTAAAGTGGTATCTTATGTTTTTTAACCCTCTAAAAAAGAAACACATTAGCTGGAAAATAATATTGAGTAGCTCTGCATAGAATGCTTTGTGTGATGTGAATAAAGCAAAGCAACATTCTGCTTCTGGTCTATAATGCGCAGTGATCTGACTGCAGCATGACAATCTGCCCACAGGAACATTTACAGAGTAGAGAGTACTGTATAATCTACCTGCAGTTGAGGTGAGTGGAATGCAGGTAGATTATACAGTACTCTCTACCCTGTAAATGTTCCTGTGGGCAGATTGTCATGCTGCAGTCAGATCACTGCGCATTATAGACCAGAAGCAGGATGTTGCTTTGCTTTATTCACATAACACAAAGCATTATATGCAGAGCTACTCAATATTATTTTCCAGCTAATGTGTTTCTTTTTTAGAGGGTTAAAAAACATAAGATACCACTTTAGCAGCTGGGATAGACTTGGTTGCATATTTCACAGAAGTTGCTGGAAATAGAGAAATCTGAATTCTGTAAATTTATGTTTTCCAAGTGTGTGTGTATGTGTGAGTGTGTGTGTGTATATATATATATATATATATATGGCTCAAAATTTACACTTGCCACTAGCCAATGGTGAGTGAAAATTTAGCCCTGGCGAGTAGAAATTTAGCCCTGGTGGATATGTTTTGGCTTGCAGTGGCGAGTAACTTTTCAGGTCTGGCTAGTAGCAAAGGACTTAAACTTATAAGCCCTATATATATATATATATATATATATATATATATATATATATATATATAAATAATGTTTTATAATTGCCCCCCTACTTTTGTCCCTGGCCCCCCATGTGCCTCCCCTAAATATGAATGCTGGAGACGCCACTGTATATTGGAGAGATGAGCCATACTCTATAGGTCTCCATAGAATGTGATAGCAATACATTATCCACTACATGAACCTTTGGAACATAATTACATATATTTTCATAATAAATGTATATGTTATACACACGCTCAGGAACATGTGACTAAAAGGGGTTACTCCCAGTGTAAACACTTAATAGACCACACCTCACCTTCCACATAGGGCCCAAAGGTGAGCATTAACCCCTAAAACAGACTGATCATGTACTTCCATACACAAATACTGCCACCACAAAGGGCTATTTCTATGGCAAACTACCTGGGGATGCCTCTCATTTCATCCCTAGACCAACTGATTATGTAAAATCCCCTTAATTCTCCACTGAACTATGAATTGCCTTACCTGAGCAACAAACTCTTTACTAGCTGAGTGAGTCAGGGCATAAGACAAAACATGTTACGTTTAACATTAAATAGACAAAAAAAATGACAGTGCTAGAAATAAATAATTAATAAAATGACAAACATTTCTGATTAAAGGTATAAAGTAAAATGGATAAAAACAAAAAGACCTATTAACCTATTATATTGTCAGTCTGCACTTTGGAAGTGAGATGGAAAAAGATGGCTACATACACAATGCTCTTCATTGCCCTTTATAAACTGTATAATAAAGGAACTAGGGTGGTGCTGGTCATTTATTCGCTCTCACCAGGATGTCCTGAAACCCCCCTCCCCACCTGGATTAGAATAAGGGAGGGACTGGTGTCAAAGTGTTTCAGGTATGCAATGGTTTATGGCCCTAAATACTCCCCAACCCACCCACCTCGTATTAGCCACTTGTACAGGCACCAGACGCACAAATCCTTACAAAAGAGTCCTCAGATTAACCTTTCATTACTAGGGAGAGACAGAACACTCTGCCCTTGGGCTTTTCATGACAATAAAAGAGTACTGACCCTTTATCTCTCTCTCTCTTTCTCTCTCTCTCTCTATCTGCCTGTCTGTTTGTCACACAACTTACCTGCCAAATAAAGTTACCCTTGTATGGCAGCTGGGCACAGTAATTCATTCAAGGATTTGCGGCCCTGTAGTCCTCCATTTTCTAATAGTTGTTGAGCTTTGAACTACATGCCTCCCACACAAATGAGAGGTAATTTTGCCACTTTTATAATTTAACATGTTGCTATCACCTGCCCGCATTCTAACCACAGTGGGAGCATCCATTCTGACTGTCATTTGGTCATTTGATGCAAATGAAGTAGCACTGGACAGCAGGAGGTGGCAAGTAGGAGGGAGAGCAGTGTGGAATGTTAGTATTTGGCTGTCGCGCCTGCCAGCACTTTCTAATCTGTATAAACAGAGTAATACATTGTCTTATGAACTATTGTATTAAATAAAAAAATGTTGAAATAAATGTAGGTGATTCTGATAGCAGATTTCCCAGACTGTTAAGAGGATATCTCCAAGGAAAATCTGAACATACTAAAATAGTGGTGGGAACATGTGGCTCTCCAGCTGTTGCTTAACTTTAGTACCCATCATCCATAGACTTAGACAACTAGAGAGCCACAATGAGAGGCACATATGTCCCTATGCAGAAAGGCAAATATGGAGCAGCACCATAGGGAGCAAGAAAATATTCCCCTGGAATGGGTCAGTAAAGTAGTGCTCCGCAATGCATTCAAGGCCATTCCCATTTAAGTCAATGGGAATTTCTCTTGTCCCCTGTGTCACATTTGGTTTGCTCCAGAATTCCTCCCTTTCCTTTTTGTACATCAGTCACATTGTTTAGATCTTTGCGTTAGATGTACTCTGTCATTTTTGAGTAACATGGTAAAACCCAACTTTTATAGGACTCACGTATTAACTCTTTCAATGTCAGAGGAGTCCACAATGCATTGCAAAGCAATGGGTTACACTGTCCTCTGGCACTCAAAGGGTAACATGTCAAGTCTAACGTCCATTTGTTCTTTCTTCCTAACTTCATCTTTTCCCTTGACACTTTAAGGACCAGAAGGATGTGCAACGTGTTGCTTTGCCACTGGTGCTTAATGGGTTAATAATATTTTCTTGTGGGGTCCGTATTTATAAAAGCAAACTGGAGTTATTCTGGAGTAAACCAATTGCACCATAGGGAACAAATACAAATTCCTAATTTCCCATGCACTTGAATAGAATATTTTAACCCCTGAACCCTAGCGAGTTCTCCAAACTCCCAGTTTAATTAAAGGGAATCGTTATTTGTCCCCTATGTTGCAGTCAGTTTATCTAGTAACTCCAGTTTGCTTTTATAAATCTGCGCCTTTGTTCCTTGGAAAAATCCTCTAAATTATAAGTATATGAGAAGGGCCTTTGTTTCCTTTTACACTCTAGTGCTTATTTGGAATTATTAAATCCTATGTCACAATTACTCTAGTTCTGCATTGTGCATATGGCACAGAGGGTAACAGAGAGGGGGAGAGAGAGAGGGAGGGAGCACGACAGAGACTAAGAGAGTGAGAGAGACAGAGCATGACAGAGAGACAGCAAGAGAGCGTGAGAGAGACAGAGCATGACAGAGAGACAGCAAGAGAGCGTGAGAGAGAGAGACAGCAGGAGAGGATGAGAGAGAGACAGAGAGCATGACAGAAAGACAGCAAGAGAGTGAGAGAGACACACACAGATAGAGAGACAAAGCATGACAGAGAGACAACTAGAGAGAGTGAGAGAGGTAAAGAGAGAGAGAGAGAGTATGACAGTGAGACAAAAAGAAAGAGAGGGAGAATTAGAGAGAATTAAAGAGGGTATGACAGAGTAAGAGAGAGAGTGAGAGACAGAGAGCATGACAGAGAGAGACAACAAGAGAGCATTTATATATATATATATATATAGGAGAGAGAGAGAGCATGGCAGAGAGATAGAGAAAGAAGGAGTGATAGGGGTATAGAGAGAAAGTGAGTGACAGAGAGCATGACAGACAGACAGCAAAAGAGAGTGAGACAGGTAGAGAGAGAGAGAGTGGCAGTTAGACAGAGCAAGTAAGAGAAGGAGAATGAGACAGAGAGAGGGAATGAAAGAGAGTGAGAGAGCCAGCAAGAGAGAGACACACAAGCACACACAGATATGGAAAGTGAGAGAGACAGAAAGAGTGCAAGGGAGAGAGCAAGACAGAGAGAGAGAGAGAGAGAGAGAGAGAATAAGAGAGAGAGAGAGATAAACCTTCACACAGAGCATTTTACAATGCATTTGAGACCTCTCTAACATCCAAGGGTTTAATATAAGTATAATGCTGGGATGTCTATGACAAGGCAGGGGAAGTGAAAGAACATTCAGGGGAAAGGAAATCTAATAAAGAATGGGACAAGGTAGTTAGTACTGATTCATTGCCTGAGCCAAAGCGTTTCGCTGATAGTAAATATTGCAGCACATAAATGTTAAAGTCAGAATTTCTCTCTGTTCTACATGTCTGTTTTCAAATGTCACTTCAAAAAACATAATAACAACATTTTTTTATTTCCACTGTGATTATCAGCAGGAGTCCAGCCACCAAATCTGACCATTCTGCATCAAGTCCTCTATTTTACCAATATCTTGCAAAACGGCTGCCTTAGAAATCTAATATAATTGGAGTTTGTGTATTAAATCTTCAAAGCCCCTAGATTATAATAGTCATAAACTTTGATATGACAGCTAAAACATTAGAAACCTTCACTGTCAAAAACATGAGCGGTATTGAGGCAAAACAATTATTTATGGGACAGCCCAAGAATAGACATCTTGTGTATCACTTCTTTTCTACATTTAAAGGGATAGTAATGTTTCAAAATAAAAGCAGCTCCAATTAATCTTCATAATATTTGGGCCAAGGAGAGTTTTATGTCAATACTGTTGAAGCTGTAGTTCAAGAGTAATTGAATAATAAAGTATCCCCCTCCCACTCCTTTTACTGATGTAAAACTGCTCTCATAAGGGAAAAACCTGAAAAACCTGTCAAGCGGGGCAGGGTTTTCATTGTTTTCACAGTAAGATGATTGTCCCTAGCTGTGATCTGTCTGGTCAAGTGACCAGATTCCACATCTGAGGAGAGGTGGCTTACACTAGGTAAAAGGGGTGGGAGGAGGATACTTTGTCATTCAATTACTCTTGAACTACAACTCTGACAGAATTGAAATAACACTCTCCATCACCCAAATACTATGAAGATTAATTGGAGCTGCTTTTATTTTGAAACATTACTGTCCCTTTAAAGGGAAACTATCACATATATATATTTACATCAATGAGAATTTGGGGAATGTTTGTGTATGTTCCCTCTGGTGAAGTTAGTTTGATGCACCCCTTTTTCTTAGTACTCCAGCCTCACTGACTGATCCACTTGAGAACAAAAAGCAGGGGAATCCTTAAATCCTGGCCTGTTTGCAGGCCTTGAGAACAAAATTTCTACACCCATGGTGTGAACCCTTAGGGCCGTGTGTTGAAAAGAAAAGTGGAGGAGTTCTGGGGCAAACCATTTGCACTATAGGGGAGAACTAAAAATAGTATTTGATTGATTTAAATGGGGATTTTAACTCATTGAATGCTAAAGAGGTCTACGACCCATCCCCATTTAAATAAATGGGATTTCTAGAATTTTTAGTTCTCCCCTATAGTAAAAATGGTTTGCCCCACAACCCCTCCACTTTTCTTTTGAATATATGGCCCTTTAATTTATGTAGATGTAAAAATAGGATTTAGGGCCATTTGCACAATGAAAAAGTGGAGCATGCCTTGGGCAAACCATCTGTACCACAGGGAAAACACCGAAACTCATAAAATTCCCTCTGAATTAAAATGCAGCTTTAACCCTTTGAGAGCCAAATGCAATGCAATGCAAAGCATTGCATACTCTACTGGCACTCAAAGGGTCAAACCCCTTGAATACTAGTGAGGTCTACAGTGCATTGCTTTAAATTCAAAGGGTTAAAGCCTCATTCTGTGTACTGCATAACAAGTGTGCATGCTCTTCAGTTAAAAAACAAAACACGTGTGAATGCGTGTGCATACATGTGAACTTCCTGTTATGGAGTCCCCAGAGATACTCCTCTGGTGCCACTGGGAAATATAATTGACACAAATTGTGTCAAATGGGGGGGTGACTTACCCACAATTCAGGACAGGGCCTAACAAACACATCACCAAAGTGGGAGGAACAGGGTGGGGAAGGAGGAGAAGTGGGCGGGGAGTGGGAGGAACAGGGTGGGGAAGGAGGAGAAGTGGGCGGGGAGTGGGAGGAACAGGGTGGGAAGGAGGAGGAGAAGTGGGAGTAAAGTGGGAGGAGCAGTCTGGGAAGGAGCAGAACTGGGAAGAGTTTCAGTAGAAACTCCCCACACCGGAAAATCAGCCTCGCCCCAGGAGACCTGGAAATGCAGTGTCAAAACTGGAGTCTCCGGGGCAAATCTCAAGAGCTCCCAGGTATGTGTTTGTGTGTGAGATCCTGTCGTTGTGTGTGTTAGTATTTTGCCCGTGGGTCAATGTAGGTTTCCATGTGTCTGTCTTTGTGTGTGTGTATGTTTGGGTGTCTACCAATCTTATATAATAATTCGCTAAATCGTGTGTAACGCCGCGACATGCGCAGTAGACACTGCCATGTGCTGCAGTCATGCGCAGTAGAGACTGCCCACGCTGCGGCTGATACAGAGCTGGGCGCTCCGAAGGAGCGTCCTGCTCTGTATCAGCTGCGGCGCGGGCAGTCTCTACTGCGCGTGACTACCTCGCAACCTGGTGGCAGTGGCACTGTGGCCCGTGTAATGGGCTGTTCAATGAGTGTATATATATATATATATATATATATATATATATATACACACACATATATATATTCTTGTGTGTGTGTGTGTGTCTGCCTGTGTTTGCAGCTTTTTTGTGTGTGTGTGATTTTCATATCTTGGGACATGTGTGCAGTAAAGAAATGAATGTGTTAAAAGTGTAAAGTATCATGGAAAATGCAGTTTACATCAACAAATAACGACAGAAACAAAAAAGACAAGAAAATAAGCTTATTATTAAGAAATGAATACTTATTAATCATTTTCAGATGTGGCTTGTGATTTCTGAGATAATTCTACAAAATATGTGTATAAAGAAATGATGATGCAATGATTTCTTTTTAACCTTTTGAATGCCAGAGGGGTGGCGAATGCATTGCAAAGTTTCCGTGTAGCATTAGTCGTGTTTATGGAAGAGCCAGTAACAGGGAAGTTAGTTACTGTGACATCATCAACAAATACATTGCTGCATGTGTAAGTTATTACATATACACTATTACATTCAATTGTAAGTTCTATCACAATTTATAACCCAGGGTAACTTCTAGAAAGCTACATTCATTGCATACTGTGCTTAGTTAAATGGGATCCAATACTTCACAATAATATCCTCCTATTTACCTTACTATGGCCAGAAAATCCTTATGGCCCCTGTGAATTTTGCCCATGTGCTTTGGTTCAAGAGAGAGAGCTTCAATCAGTCCTGCATGCTATGTCCATGGAAGTGGACATGACAGTTGCTGGCAAGACTACAGGACCTTAAAGGGATAGTAACACTTAAAATGCAAAAAAAAATGTTGCAGTGTTTATCCCCCTGAATAAAATAAGGGTGCTCTCACTGCTGAAAGGTGTTTTATTCAAAAAGCTATTACAGCTCAAACTTGAATTTTTTTATGGTTCAAGATCTCAGTGGCCTGAAATAGTACAGTGGCGCTGTTGCTACTCCATCCTATTGAGGCTTATGGTCAACTGACCAGAGCTGTCCATAAGGTGGTGTAGCAACAGCGCCACTGCACAATTTCAGGTCACTGTAATAGTGTTTCTAAAAAATTCAAGTTTGAGCTGGAATAACTTTGAATAATACACCTTTTAGCAGTGTTAGTACCCTTACTTTACTTATGGAGATAAATCCTACAATATGTATTTTTTACACAGTAAGTATTACTATACATTTAAAGTCAATTCACTGCACATGATAATGTCCTGTAGTTTGTACTATTTAATATCTCTTTATGTCCATTCCCTAATGTACAGCGCTGCGGAATTAGTTGGCGCTATATAAATAAAGGATACTAATAATAATAGTGTCATGCAATCCGCTTTCTTCAGGTTTAAAAAAATAAACAAACTACCGTCAACTGTCCTGTCCATTGCCATAGACAAGATATCCATTATAGATTTAAAGATGAACCAAGGAGTAAGGGCAGAATTCATTGTGTTCATAATAGGGTAAATGTATTGGGAGTGGTATTATTAGGTGTTCCACTTTAAAAAAAAAAAAAAAAAGTTTAATCCTTTGAGTGCCAAAGTGGTGCAATGCGTTGCACGCCACTCTGCCACTCAAAGGGTTAATTAAGAACTCTTTCATGTCCTGAAATGCTACAGCTTTGGCCGGGGCCCCACCACGTTGTGTAATATGGGGTGAGGTGCTATGCACAAGTATTGAAAAGAATATGTCAATGGAAGGCACAACATGATTTATTTTGCTTGTAGCTGAGCCATGTGTAAGAGACTTGTTAAAGGAATGTCTCATATTAGCTGTAGATTGTTATCAGATGGGTTTGTGTAGAATTGTTTGACCCACATAAAACAAAGAAGAGGGACTCACCCAAGTAACAAAAAATGTCCATTACATCAGGAGCAAACCAAGGATTTCTTAAAGGGAAATTATGCCAGAAAAGAAGTTGGAGAAAGTTAACATAATATATAGCACAGCCATTCTTTCCATCATTCTTTTTGTACTATAAAATATATCTAATGATTACTTTTTACGGCTGATGCATAATAAAAGTTGCATCACAAAAAGCCATGCTTTCTAATATTTATACTTAATATCGCCTTGATGTGTTATTACTTCTTAGATTTTGACATGCCCTAGAGAGATGAGTTTATGTGTTCTGCACAGTCACTGAGATTGCGTTATGCTAAAGTTCCCTGTACTGTACGTGACCAACACAGCTTTCAGTCATTAGGGAAGT
Source organism: Rhinophrynus dorsalis (assembly GCA_037306005.1). NCBI lineage: Eukaryota > Metazoa > Chordata > Amphibia > Anura > Rhinophrynidae > Rhinophrynus > Rhinophrynus dorsalis. The sequence goes on from CM074723.1 coordinate 407,663,763, forward strand.
GTATGTGGAATTTGCAGTCTATAGGATAACGGATTCACAGTGTTTACACTACAGATACTAACTGTATCACAAAACCCAGCAGTCAGCAGTGAACCTGATCAACAGTACTTGCAATCTTCAGGAAAACAAATTGGAAATTGCAGTCTATGGAGCTGACCCACATAGTTTACAGCACAGGTACCTATTGAGAGCTTGTAATCAAGAGGCACTGGAAAGTAGAACTTTCAATTATGGAAGATCTGACCACAAATTAACATTACAATACTGGACCAAACCTAAGTGTCCTAAGAGGAGCAGAGCATGCTAATTCTTCTGTCTTTAAATCAAAGGTCATGACTACTGGCCAATAATATTGTATAGTCACTGGCCAATCAAAGACTATGGCCACAAGCAAAAAAGTGCACAGTCACAACTGAAGGCCAATCAATTAATGGAGTTTTGAATGTGAGGAGAGTTAATGTTGTCAATACAGTGGAGATGGGGGCATATGGTGAGATAAGGTTGTGCAATCAGTGCTGGTCAACCTGTGTATGATTGCCACTTGTCCTGTTTTGATTCTGACACTCCATTTTATTTCAGTTCACCTGTCCAATTTTGTCAACATTGTCCAGTTTCAGATGTTCTTAAATTCAAACAGGTTAATTTTCAACTCTTGGTTATAAGTACACCTCAACCACCACGACACTTGTACTAAATGGCTGGTTGTACAGCATCTGCTGACTACAGTGGGGCTTTTTACACCATGAATAATAGCGGTCCCCAAAGCATTACTTGTTTCAAACAGGCCTGAAGGCTACCTGTTAAACTTCCCATTGGAAAGAATTATACAGTCGGAAAAAATGTGCCATTTTGTGCTGCTTTTAACACAGCGCCAAGCCTCTGTTCAATTTTGGCAGGAGAAAAAGTGGCAACCCTAAACCTGTGGCTCTCCAACTGTTTTGGATTTTAATTAATTACTTAGCCACCCAACAGCTGACTGGGGATGATGGTAATTGCAGCCCTGAGCAGCTGGAGAGCCCCAATTGGCCCACCAATGGGTGCAATTCCGGGGCAAACAAAGTGTACTGTAGGGGTTAAATAAAAGACCCCACTGACTTGCCCCTTAAGGACCCATGACGTGCCAGGATCATCACGGCAGTTCTGCACTTAAGGACCAGTGAGGGTCCTGGCACATCATAGAATTCAGGGGTCCCTGCAGGCTGCATGTTGCTTGGGGATCCCTGAATCCAAATTGCTAAAAAAAATATATATATTGTACTTTTAATCCCTTGAATGCCAGAGAAGTTTCCAGAGCAATGTGCAATGTGAAGCTATGCTTTTGGACTTCTATAGCATTTATTAGGTTACAAGTTCTATTAATATCACTAGGAATTTGGGGAATATTTATTGTTCAGTCTAGTGCACTATTTTCTGTGCATATGGCCATTAGCTCCATAGTGGCATAACTCACTGCTTGTAATTTTAGAAGTGCTGCAGCTTTTGAAACGTGTTAAATCAGATCATAATTAGTGATGAGCGAGCGTGCTCGGCCGATGCTCGGATCGGCTCGAGCATCGCTCTGCTCGGCACATGGCGGTACTCGTCGAGTACCGCCATGTGCTCGCCCGACATGTTCGGGTGGCGGGGATCTGTGCCGGAAGAGGCACAGATCCGAAGAAGCTCCACTGGACCACCAGGGACTGGAGGTACGGGGGCATTGCGGAGATGAAGGGGGCATTGCGGAGATGAAGGGGGACATTGTGGAAGAGGGGCATGGACTCTATGCCCCTCTTCCACAATGTCCCCCTTCATCTCCGCTATGCCCGTCTTCCACAATGTGCCCCTTCATCTCCGCTATGCCCCTCTTCCACAATGTGCCCCTTCATCTCCGCTATGCCCCTCTTCCACAATGTCCCCCTTCATCTCCTCTATGGCATAGAGGAGATGAAGGGGGACATTGTGGAAGAGGGGCATAGCGGAGATGAAGGGGCACATTGTGGAAGAGGGGCATAGCGGAGATGAAGGGGCACATTGTGGAAGAGGGGCATAGCGGAGCTGAAGGGGGACATTGCGGAGCTGAAGGGGGCATTCTGAGATGAAGGGGGCATACCGGAGATGAAGGGGGCATTGACCAGGCACCCTCCCCTCATCAGAGCAGGGGGTGCCTGGTGTTGCCCCATTCATTCCAATGGGGCTCGGGTGCTCGGCCGAGCACTCGAGCCTCAGGGGGTGCTCGGTCAGAGCACCCGAGCACCCGAGCATCGTGGTGCTCGCTCAACATTAATCATAATCACATTTTTTGGTTTTTCTATTGTTAAAGTAGTATTATATTCAGTTTGCCACTCAAAGGCTGATTTATCATTCTGCAGGGATAGTAGGATCTGAGAGCCATTTGCAGAATGAAAATTGGAGCAATTCTGGAGCAATCCAACTGCACTACAGGGGATAAACAACGCTTCTCAAAATTCCAAATGATTTAAAAACCCTTTCGGTGCCAGAGGGATACACAGCATTGCAATGCAATGTGTTGTGTACCCCCTCTGGCACTGAAAGTGTTAAATGGGGCTTTTTTTTCTTGTCTAGTATAAATGTTATTGCTAAGTAAGAACAGTAACAATAACAGCCATAGAGTGCAACAACCATAGAGAACAAAGCAGTACCCAGCCCACAGTGCACAAAGGCAGAAAAGGCACAAATTTAAGGGGGAGAGGTTGTAGATCAATATTATCAGCAACGTGTTGGATTGTAGAGGTGGGTGTAGACAGGCTTAGATTGTGGTGACACTGCAGGCTACATTTCAAGCTGCGACATGAAAATTTCACACTGTAATGCACTGCGAGATTTTCATGTCTCCATTTTAATCACGACATTCTGAATGCGTTGTATAGTCGCACGCTCTTTCGCATGCAATGTTTTAAAAGGATACTGTTGAGGAGATACTCGCCTGTCACCCAACAAGGTGTGGGCCCCCTGTATCCCCCTTTCCCTGAAAACCTGGTGCACATACTATAGTCTACTCCGTGTGTGAAGCCAGGTGTGAAAACTGAGCACTGTGTGAAGATGGGTGTAAAAATTGGTACTGTAAGTATAAGCACTTATCAATGAGTGAATCTTAGTTTCACTGCTGTTAATTTAAAGCACAAAATTGTTGTCTGGAGACCTCTTTTTCACCAAGGGGATACTTGTCTTCACTACTTTAGCCAGGGTCCAGAACTGAGTATACATGGGCTCTAGCCCCAACTAAGTTAAATATGCCTTATACGATACATGTCTCAGGGAAGTAACACATTTCTGTGGCATCCTATTGTACATTGTTATTGATAACAGATTTAGAACACACCCATTGATAACTAAAAGAGTATTTCTTGTTTATTTTCCATTCACATTTTCATACATGTTATACCTAGGCCCCTTTCACATGGGCGATGCCAACAGGTGGTGCAATGCTGTGTTGGATCTGATGTTCATGGTGAAAGGTAACATGCTAGAATATGCTGATCGCTTTGTGTGATTGCACCAAAGGCCAGCATGCTGCAGCTTTACTGCATTCTCCACAGCAACACAAAAGAGTTGCAATAAGCAGGGTCTATACAGGAGCCTGTGGGGTTGGGGACAGATCTTTCATAGGAGTTGAGTAGTTGTTTGCAAAGCTCATCAGGGCCAGATTTGCCATAAGGCAAAGTAGGCACCTGCCTACAGGCGCACGCCACCGAGGGGTGCTTGCCACTGGGATTCTTTTTTCATTCTTTAAGAAAAAAAAAAAACTAGCCACCTCGCTGGCTACGCCGGCGCCCAGTCTATGTCACCCTCAAATTGCCCCCCCCCCCGTTTTCTATTTCCTACCTCCCTGGCAGGACAGGTCTGTGCCTCCTTTGGCACAGTCCTATAAGTGCTGAGCTCCCTCGTCGGCTCTTTAGGAATGCAGATTGCTGGGAGATGACATAATCTCCCAACGCTCTGCGTTCCTGAATAGGAGACCGCGCGGGAGCTCCAGCACTTACAGGACTGTGCCAAAGGAGGCACAGACGACAGATCTCCTGCCAGGGAGGTAGGAAATGGACAGTGGGGGGAGGCAATGTGAGGGCAACATGGAGATGGTGGGGGCAAGTTGGAGCTGAAGGGGTGCCATGTGAGGGCAACATGGAGATGGTGGGGGCAATGTACAGCTGATGGGGGCAATTTGGAGATGGTGGGGGCAACGTGGTGCTGATGGAGGGCAATGTGAGAGTAACATGGAGCTGATGGGGGGCAAGTTGGAGCTAATGGGGGGCAATGTGAGGACAATATGGAGATGATGGGGAAAATGTGGAGCTGATGGGGGCAAGTTGCAGCTGATGGGGCAATGTGAGGGCAATATGGAGATGATGGGGGCAATGTGGAGATTAGGAGTATTGTGGAGGTGTCCAGTGGAGATGGCCAATGTGTGTGTGTGTGTGTGTGGGGGGCGCTTCAGATTTCTTGCCTACAGGCTCCTGAGGTGTAAATCCGGCCCTGATGCTCATTGCAGCCTCCAATGAATGTAGACCCATGTGGGCATCACCCAATAATATTGGCTGGTTCTCACATGGGCAGACTAGAAGACACACACCTCCTGCTTTCTAGATCACCAGTGGAACACAGGAGAGATGTGAGTGAACTACTCGGGTGACAGAACTGATGCTTGGGATGCAATAGTTCTGTCTCCCATCTGAATGAGCCCTTATTCTTGTTTTGTGATGCAGTTCAGATAGCAAGATGGATAATCAGCGAGTTCATTTATCTCTCTTTCCCTTTGAAGTTGTGTTTTCCTAATGATGTTTACATATTCTAGTAGAAAACAAATTCCAATTTAGCTGACAAGGAAATAGCTTCTTTGAATCTGTGAACTTAACCTTGTGTTACTGGTTTTATTTATAATAAAAAAAAGGAGAAGAAAAAAATTGCAACTGTTAACCCTTTGAGTCCCTTAGGGGTATGCAGCGCATTACAAAGTAATGCGTTATGTACCCCTCCGGCACTCAAAGGGTTAAAAATGATTACAAATTCATAAAGCTACACTTACCTTGGTAACATGTTTTAGAAAACTGCATGATATGTCTAATGTATGTTCGTGTTTTACCGTAAACCGAATAGCCAGTGTGGGGTCCAAAGCATTGCAAATCACTTGAAGGGTTAATTGACTATATGTGGTGAAGCCTCCATATTGTTTTATTTTGGTGTTTTGCCACAAATTTGGGTTGGTTTTCCATTGATACCAGGTTGGGAGGTTTATATCTTAGGGCCATAGAAGGATGTTCTTTTTCTTCTTTAATGTTTCTTAAGGTTAACCCCTTGGATGCTAAAGATGTCCCCAAACACATTGCAAAGCAATGAAGCTGAGACACCTTTAGTAGCTGGTGAGTTAAGCCAGATTAGAATGTGTGTACTATCCATTAAAAAATAAATAAAAATATCATGAAAAATTGATGCAATTTAATTTTGTTTCTTTGCTCAGTAGTAGCAAGAGTAACCAAATGAAAGTAAATTTGTTACCTAAATTATGTAGGATGACCAAATGTATAAACTACAAAAGATGTACGTATTGCAAAACTTTCTGGCACATTATGCAAATCAAATACTTTGCCAGCCTTGATGGGGCTGTTGATGCATGGGGGGAAATTACAAAGTTGTATGTGCACACACACTATGGAACCATATCCTGGAGTCTACCATAGCGCATCCCAGCATTTTTGCTGCCTGAGTCATGCTTTGCTATATGACATCATGAGAACACAATGAGTTCACCTCTAGAACCCCAGAGTAATGTTTAATTTGTATACTGTGCCAGGAAGAGCTGAAAACATAAAACAAGATAAGCAACTTGCAAGTAATTTGGCTAATATAGATAATTTTCACAGGCTTGCTCTGATCATATATGCTTTCAGAAGCCATTGCAGCTGCATGTGCACAACAATCTGTGCAGCTGACTCTGCTTGGGCTCCAGAGAAGCCAATATTTCCCATTGATTGTGGTCCAGACTCATTACAAATGTATCCTTAGCATTGCTGTTATGTTCAGGATAGAATAAAACAATAATAAGAAAAGGGACCAGAAATATACTGTCACAAATTTAAAAACATAACAGAGTGTTTGATATAAACTCACACAGGGCAAATAGGTATTCTGCAAACTAAAGAGGTGCAACTCTGGAGTAGGGTTGGGCAAAAAGTCAGAAAAATTTCATGTATGACTTTTGAGCAAAAAAAGAAGATTTTTCAGTTTTTTTTTCACAAAAGTTTTCTTCTTTTCTCCACTGCAAAAGTTTTCTCCTTTTCCTCCACTGCCAGTACATTTTATCGCTACATTTCCTATGACTGGAACATTTTCCGCCACAATATTACTTCTTATGAGGGCTGAAGGAGATAAATAAATTGCTGAAAGTCAGACTTGTAAGTCATACAGCAACATATACCTTGATAAGGTTGTTAGCAGGCTGAGTTCCTTTGTCCTTTGCTCACAACACTAACTTCCTGCTTGTGTAATATTGGCACAACCATCCTTGAAAAATGACTGCGGCTTGGGATATTCCAGCAGGGTGCAACACATGACATCAGTTCTTTAAGGCCCCTGTTTTCAATAAAAGAAAAGGGCAGCATGTCAACCTCCAACATTTTGGCAAGTTTACTATTCCACAGCTGTACTTTTGCCTTATTTTTCTGCAGGTTTTGAGTTCACACTGGTGGCAGTGTGTAGACACTCTGTGACTCTTGTCATCTCCTACAGCAAATCCAGAGTCATCACACTCGTCTGCAGCAGGAGCCATAGTTGTTATTTGAAATGAACTAACTGTTGGTAGTGGCACACTCTTTGACACATCAATAAAATCTACTTCTCTTATCTGCCCCAGAGCCCTGAGAACTTTTTGGAGTGCTTCTGCAGCTGCTAATTGTGGCACCTCTGACCCGTTGATTGTGTGTCTCCAGTCAGACCTGTAGTTGTGCTTCAGGTGGGATCTCATTTAGGATATGTCTAGGGGTGAGCCTGCTTTCCTCCTGCTCACATGCTTTTTGCACAGATAACAACATGCTTAGCTTTTGGATCCTGAGTGAAGTATCTCCATACTGTGGACTTCTTAGACTGCGGGGCTCCTGAATGGCCGATGCTACTACTGGGGCTAGATGTTGATGCAATTCTACTGATACTACTACTAGGTATCAAAGGTGCAGCACTTCCAGCAGCAGCAGAGGCACTCATAATAGCTAAGGCTGTGGATGTTAATAACCAGCATTGTTGTTCTTGCTGCTGGTTACTCTACAAAAGTGTGTGTGGCTGAGTGGAGCTTGGACTTGGAAGCAGTGACAACGCTGATAATGACCTACAGGAGGACTGTGTATTTTTATGCATCTTTGCTTGTACAGGGACAGACCTTCCAATTGTTTTTTCAAACAGTTGATAGACAGGCACAGTGCTCATTTTCAGTGGTGGAAGATTGAGCCTTTGCATTTCAAGGGATAGTAATGTTTTACAATAAAAGCAGCTCCAATTAATCTTCATAGTATTTGGGCCAAGGAGAGTGTTATTTTAATACTGTCAGAGTTGTAGTTCAAGAGTAATTGAATGATAAAGTGTTGCCCTCCAGCCCCTTTTACCTAGTGTAAGGTGCGTCCCCGCAGATGTGGAATCTGGTCACTTGACCGGACAGCTCGCAGCAAGGGACAGTCTTCTTACCATGAACATAAGGAAAACCCTGCCTCCCTTGACAGGTTTTTCCTTATGCTTACTGAAGATTGTCCTTCTCTGCGATCCATCCAGTGAGCAATGTTACATCAGTAAAAGAGGTAGGATGGGGATACTTTATCATTCAATTACTCTTGAACTACAACTCTCACAGTATTGAAATAACACTCTCCTTGGCCAAAATACAATGAAGATTAATTAGAGCTGCTTTTATTGTAAAACATTACTATCCCTTTTAACTAACTTTCTGGCCATGTCATATCTCTCTCACTCTCAACTCTATCTGTATCTGAATAAGAGGAGGATGCTGGAGGGATATGTTCTAGATCTGCATCATCATCATCTTTAGGTCATCCTTAGCATCTCCTCACCCCCGTGTCTTGCCCACTACCCTTATATTCCTCTAAGCTTGTAGTGGTGTCAATTTCTTATTACTTTTACTTTCACAAAGTTCGCTACTACTTTGAGGACAGGTGTTTTGGTGCTTTTTTTGTCTCACTGTCAGATGCAGCAGTTGGTTCAGCTGCTACACCTTCCTCCATTCTGCCATCATCATCACTAGAATGCAACTTATCATCTTCAGTGTTCTTCTTAAATGTTTTTTATTATAGTACTGGCACTGTTAGTGGTGGCAGTGGAGCTTTTTTGTGGACCTTTACAAACTGCGTGGGAGGAGAGGGATCATCATCATTTACTGCACATGCTGCAGCAACCACATGATTGCAGTCAGTTTTTAAACTACCACTTTACACCCACGTCTTGCCTTGCCCCTTAAGAAAACATTCTCATCTGCTATCTATCAAGTCTGCCTCAGTCATACAGCTCCCATCAGGGTCCCAGTAGTTGTCCACCCTATCTTATCACTGTAAAAAATAAAAGTAAAAAAAAAAAAATCAACAACTTCTTTCCCAAGACTTCCCCAGCACAGAGATAATAACAGCAAGATCAGCAATTAAATTTTACCACAGCTGCCTGTGTCTTTCAAATCAGTCAGACAGAATGTTAAGGTATTTGGGGTCTACCTCATTTGCTCCCTTCTCACACCCCCAGACTCCCCTGACTGATAACAGCCAGATCAGGAATGAGCTTGGATCACAGCTGCTTGTGTCTTGCCAATCAGTCACATGGAATTTTGGGGTATTTGAGGTCAACCTACTTTCTCTCTTCTTCTCCCCCAGAGTGCCCCCAAACTCCCCTAATATAGAGAACAAATGTCCTACCTAAAGGACTCCTTAAAGGGAAAGTAATGTTTCATAATAAAAGCAGCTCTAATTAATCATCATAGTATTAGGACTTTGGAGAGTGTTGAAGAGTAATTCACTGACAAAGTATCCCCCCTCCCGCCCCTTTTACTGATGTAACACTGTTCAGCCAGATCAGAAGGGAGGTGCCCAGGTAGACTGCAGAGAGGGACAATCTTCAATTACGATAAGGGAAAAACCTGAAAAACTTGTCAAGGGGGGGCAGGGTTTTCATTGTTTTCATAGGAATAAGAGTGTCCCCTTCTGTTATCTGTCTGGTCTATAGACTGGATTCCACATCTGAGAAGAGATTGCTTACACTAGGAAAAAGGGGCGAGAGGGGGAAACTTTGCTTGTGAATATCTCATAAACCATAAAGGTTTGAGAGATAAGATTGATATCATTCTTCATGTTTTTTTAATGCCTACAAAATAAAATAAAGTTAAAACGAAGTATTACCATCCCTTTAAACTAAGTTTCAACTCCACTTTATTTGCCTATCTTCTCTAGCTCATAAATGTGCTGCTTTCTTCTCTCACAAACACAGAATGGCTGCTGTGACAGCCTGACCCCCTTTTATATGCCTGCTGGAAAAGAAGAGAAAAGTGGCATGTGATGGGGAGAAATACTTCCCATTGATTTCAGTGCAATGAGCTAGGCGGAAAAAGCAGTAAAACTGCACTTTGTGCAGGGTATTGAGGAGAAAACTTTCGCCCATTCCTACTCTAGAGAAAAACAGTTGCATCATGAGCAGGGGGAGACATTAAATTGCCATTCATTTAAATTGGTATTTTTATATATTATATTTTTATTGAAAGCTAGATATCAATAGACAAATCACAGACACAGCATTAACTCTTTGAGTGACAGAGGGGTTTTGGATGCATTGCAAAGCAATGAGTTTGATATCACTCTGGCATTAAAAGGATTAACATCAATGAACAACAGGCAAGTTACCAACAATGCATCAGTTCGCCCAGGTATGAACTGTTTTTCCCACCCTATCTATGATGGTGTTAATATTTGCCATGTGACACACTGGCTGCTGCAGGAAGAAAGGAAGGAAGGAGGAAGAGAAAGGAATGGGCAGGTTGTTGCATAGTGAAGACTTTCAGGTCTACAGCCAGCCTGTGGTCTGTTTATTGTTGACACATCTGTTTGATAGTTTCCATACTATCACTGGAGATCGCCAGCTACTCCATCTGATAAATTCTGTTAATTAGCACTATCAAACTCTACAATCTGAGGTTTGGTTTGAGTCACCAAGAGGCATTTACAAGTTGGGCAGTAATCAACCAGTTTGGTGCTAATTCCATCTATTCTGCGTGTTCAACAGTCCAGCAGCACCACTCACAGATTCAGGGCAAAGCCCTCAAATGAAACATATCTCCAGTCTAATGCTTCGCATCTCCCAGAATTGTGTAGCCTAGACTAGCCAAGACTTTAGAATTAGAATTTCTTTGCTTGAGGAAAGGTTAATTAATAAGAGGATGAGGCAGTTTGTTTTACTTAACTGAACACAAGCTGGGAAATCCAAAAAACATGGCCTGTTAAAGGCAAAGAGAGCACCGACTGAGAACCATTGATTTAGCCTCTGTGCATTCCCACCATATGTGCAGTTCTGGAGCAAAGCAACTATACCATAGTGGAGTGAAATGAAAATTCAGAAAATTCCAATTGATTTAAATGGGGTTGTTAACCCCTTGAATGCTAGCGAGGAATCTAAGGCATCAGTGCATTGGATACCCCTCTGTCACACATTCATTGCCTGATTTCTATGCCTTTTTCATGATCCGCTGATAGTCAGCAATAACACAGACAATGTGTGTCAACTCGGCTTTGTTCTACTGCCCACTAGTAGCTATGGGACTACACATACCACTATGGCCTCTAAAGTGTTAAGACTACCTGCGGTCATGCTAACACCTGTCATGTCTGCCTCCATGACATCCAGGACTGATTTAAGATGCTATCCAACCATGGCTCAAGGGCAAAATTCATAGGGGCCATTAGGATTTTCTGGGCACAGTAAAGTAATTGGGCATTATTATTAGGATTTGTTAATTTTCCTTTCATTCAGCCTCATATGATAAACTGACGTTGTGCTGTTCCCCACTAACTAGTCAATGTTATCTTAATTGCAGTGGCACAGTCTCTCCTGTGGGTGGCTCCACTCTAGTCCCAAGGGATACAGTGTACAGGGCCATATTTCAAATTAGGTAGAGTAAACATCTTCCTAGGAAGCCAGCTTCTGAGGGGCGCGTCAGCCTTGAGGGCTACAACCCCCATGCTGAATTGTGGTCGTGGGCAACAATCTCAATGATCCTGCACCAGACATCCAATATATAAGTTATCTACCAGTTGTAATGTGCAGTTTATATACACTAATTTTGCCCCTTTAATATCCAGTTAATTTGAGTTTTTTCTGTTTGTATATTATAAGTTAAGTGTGTTTTCAGTACTAGGAAGCTGTGAATTGGGCTGGGGGTATAATAGGGGAGTTGTTGGTGTGTGTGTGTGTGTGTGTGGCCAAGGGTGGTTGTAGAGGCACCAAGGGATTATTGCCTAATGGAGCAGATGTGAATCCAGAGATGATAGGGCAGATGTATCTATGTGACACACACTGTCACTGGTGATAGGTATTTATGTAGTAGTTCCCATTTCAGGCAGCAGGTTACAGTGATTTGGACTCTGCAAAATAATCACCCAGATAAACTGACCCTAAAGGTAATTATGATTTTATTAATGTAGTGGTGGTTTTCATTTAATATACAAGGCCAAAAGGTGTAACTGAAAATGCTTTGAAGTAGAAGAAAGTTCCTTTTCATGTCATTGTAAATCAAGGAATGCCAGACTGCCAGGAACGCATGCTAGAGCGCAAGATGAGGCTTCATACACTGGGCCTGACTGATCAAGCTAAAGAGCTTTGATTCATGAGCAAACCAGCTGTACAACAGGGGAAGGGAACAAAGATTCCCAATGATTTAAACAGGATATTTAACCCCATGCATGCTAGATAGCTCTCCAATGCATTGTGAAGCAATGATTTTGAAGGCTTCTTTAACATTTAGCTGGCTAAAAGCCTCATTTAAATCAGGAGGAATTTGTCTGCTTTTCATTCCAACCCAATTGTGCAGTTGGCTTGCTCTAGAATCGTACCTCTTTAACCCTTCCAGTGCACAAGGGGTACACATCGCATTGCAAAGCAATGCATTGTGTACACCTCTGGTACTGAAAGGGTTAGCTTGATCAGTAAGGACCACTGGAATGAAATGTATCAAACTGGGTTCCTTTAAGCATAATGGAGGTTGATGTACTAAATAGGACTGGTGGGTCAAACCAGTTGCATCATGGGGGGTAGAAATTCCCTAACATTCCCATTGTGGGAATGTACAAATCTGCTAGAGCAGGCCCACTAGTGTTAGTCTCAAGCTCCTACACCTGCACTACTGGGTATGCACTAGAGGGTAAAATTGTTTTAGAACATACCTGCACACGCAATCTGCTATCGTCAAGACTTTGATGCCATTAAGCCCTGAATCTAAAGCATGTGCAGGTAAACGGAGTAATGTTGCACCACTGCCTCTCCAGCTTGTTTGATACACAAGGAAAGACAAGGAGCAGATAAAAGACCTGCTCATATGCACCCACACTACACTCCCTTTTGCTGAAAGCTGTATAAACGGGAGCATTTTCAGTCTAAATAGTTTAGTAAACTGGCATTAAGCAGGAGTAACAAGTGACATAGGTAGGGTACTGGAGCTCTCATCCAGAACAATGGGTGGATAGATTAGAAAAACAAGTGGACTGCCTAAACAGATCAATATACCCTACATTTTTAGGTGACTATCCATAGCTCTATAAAATACTAGCTCTAATACACTAGATCAGAGCTGTCCAAGTTGAGCCCTCAAGGGCCACCAACAGGCCAGGATTTAACCCCTTCCCAACAATGGACTTACCGCGTGCAGCCACAAGGGGACCCGGATTTCTGGGACGTACCTGGTACGTCCATTGTCACTAAGTGACAGTTTTTGTGGGACGAACCAGGTACGTCCTGGAAATCTGGGTCCCTGCGCAGCTGCACGCCATTTGGGGACTCCGGAATCATTTGGCAAAAATAATAAAATATTAGCTGGGAGTTAAGTGATGGCTGCGTGTGCATGCGGCCTGTCACTAAAGGGTTAAGAATCTCCCTGATTAAACACAGGTGAGTTAATCAGTGACTCACTCATTCTGATTGGCCCACCTGTGCTTAATCAGGAAAATCCTTAAATCCTGGCCTGTTGGTGGCCCTTGAGGACTGAACTTGGACAGCCCTGCCCTAGATGAAGTCCACTTTTCATAAATTGTCCTGCAGCTGGTCCAAATTAATTATCTCAGATGTTCCAGGTAATCCAGTACATGCAAGGGAAAAAGTAGAATAGTAGGAAAACACAGAAGTATTATCTGTGTATAATAAGTAAAATAATAAGGATATTTATTGATACAGACAAAAGCCAGACAATAACTTTAACCCTTTGAATGCCAGAGGGATACTCAATGCATTGCAAAACAATGGCATTTAAAGGGTTAAATAATAAATTATAGAGAAATAAATTATAGCGTAAATGGATAAATAGCTCTTAAAATATCACATATGAGTGTAATGTCTGTGTCTATAGAAACATGGAACTAGGCTAAGATAATAATTGACACGCATCTGTAATGTTCTTGGAGGTATGAATCAGGCCAGAGACTCTGAGAGTTTATGTAGGTTCAGAAAAATCACTAATATTAAGGGCCAATCAGAAAGAAGTGAGTCATAGCTAATGATAAGCCAGTCAGAATGATGGTGCTTACTGAGGTGCTAACAATAGTTTCTGTCCTATATCATACCTCACTCTTGAGGATGGCGCCCCTAAACAAATGGTGTCTAAAAAGTATACACATAAACACTACAAGTGTATGAGAATATGATGTACAAATGCACTGGTGTACCCCATTCACGAGGTCTAAAGAATTGATATTGGATAATACCTTGGTACTCATGCATCAGTACAGTGTCACTTTAGTTCTCAGTGGATGCACACAAGTACAGTATAACAAGTGAAAGTGCATTCTACAGAGGGATTTTGGACTTGAGGTTACCAACATGCTGCAGTGCTGTTCACCAGAAGTCTCAAAATGTTCATTCAGTCTCTATTATTACTTGAATAATTATGAATATACTCATTCATCATTCAGAGATACAATCCATCCCATGTACAGGATCTATCACTGCTGCCTGTGATATGGGTTTTGATTACTTTTCTGCCTGCTGGCATGTGATATCAGTCTCTTTTGTGTATCTCTATGTTTCTCTGTAGACATTTTGATGCCAAATGCTTTTCTTTCATCTGGAAATAGTTGGGATCATGCATAAACTGACCCTACTAAGTACATGCTAAAACCCATCACACAGTTGCTGGAGTGGTGCCTTTTAAATAAGTATCTCCTTTTTACTTCAAGTCCACCCTATCAGGGGAAAGACTAGAACCTCTGGTGAAAAATCTGAGATTGCTGCCCACAAACCCAAACACTGATATGGACTGAAGCAAATCTGTACAGCATGTGTAGACACAGACCTTTACAATGCATTGGACACCTCTCTGGAGCTCAAAGAGTTATTAATGGAAAGGGGAGGGGCTCACCAGCTTTGTTCTTATATTACTGACCGACAGAGGCCATGTGTGATTATGTTTACTGCCAAAGCCAAGGAAAGAAACTGGTCTGATTTGGGGTGAAAGTATAGAGCAGAGCTGATGGGCTTCCTTAGATGCCAGGGCCCCATCCCAACTGCATCCCCTGTAATTATAATCCTACCCCAAATTAATTTAAAATAGGATTTAACTTATTCAGTGCTAGGTGAAACAATGCCTTGGAGACCTTGATAGCATTCAGGGGTTAAAAGGCCAATTTAAATCAATAGGAATTTTAGGAATATTATTTGCTCTCTATGACACAGTTGGTTTTATCCAGAATTCCTCCACTTCTTCTTTGTACCTCAACTCTATTGTTTATATCATTTTACATTTTGAGTAAAGTGGCAAAACCCAGCATTTTATGATGTTCAAGTTTTAAACTTCCATTTGCTTTTCCTAACTTTATCATAATGTTGGAAGGCACCAGCATTAAACGGCTAAAAGCTCCTTTTAAGTTAATCGAAATTTGGGGAATTGAGTTTGCTCCTATGGTGACGCTGGTTTGCAGTATGTGTCACAATGGATCAAGGTGGAATAGCACACATATTCCCTGGGGTAATTAGCCGCAAGACAAATGTACCAGGTCACCTGTTTCTGTAATGGTGTAATGCCATGCAATACCAGATGAAAACAAGGTGCTAGATCACTGACCTGGCATGATCTGCCCAAAGCATGTAGCTGGGAGTTGCATTCCCCATGAAATATTGTAGCTGCTGTGTTGTTGATAATAACACCAATTCATTTGCTAAGCTAGTTCATATAAACTGCAAATAAAATGCAATACAATGGCACCTATTTTTCATATGATTCCATTGCATCAAACACTGCTGCCAAAACTGGCTTATTAAACAAAACTTAAAGGACAGGGTTTTATCACTGATAGGGAGATTTTTCATTGGAAAATGATTATGGTTCAAACTTACTGTTTTTGTAATCAGACTGTTAGCAATAATGCCAACTGTTGTGCAAAAAGCAGTTTTTGTTTTATAATGCACTTTCTGGGAAACTTGAGTCATAGACTATGACTCTCCATAGAAAGTAGAAGGCACAGCACCACCTTGTCCACACAATAGAAAATGCAATTTGATTAAAGAAATTGTTTGAGCTTTACTATTGCTTGAATGAAAAACCTCCTTGAAATAGAAGACAATACATATTACTTCTTTAACCCTTTGGTATCCAGAACATTGCACGGATGTATCCAACATTGTCACTCAAAGGGTTAAATCAAATAGTACTTTTGTAAAGCTCTGCTGAATCTGTTGGCTCTTAATAAATAATAATATCAATGGAACTTTATATTACCTCTCTATGGAGCAGTTGTTTTGTCTAAAATTGCTCCATTTTTGTGTATATGGTCCTTAATGTGAAATTTCAAAGTGCCTGTCTGTACTGTCACACAATGGAGAGGGTTAATCAGAGCTGATTATTTCCATTGAGCAATACTGTCCGATGACCTCAATGGAATCATAACAGTTTAATAAATTCAGGAATAATGAGACACAGGTTGTTAATCTGAATCATTCCTCTCCCCCCATTTTATGGGAAGCATAGACAAAAGTTTGTATCCCAAGCTTTAGAAAAATAACTCTTTCTATAATGTAAATTAAAAGCTCTAGTTTACAAAGCATTTGTTAATTGAAATGACTTAAACATCCTTTCTGTGGATTTCCAATGGTAAAACAAAACAGAAATAAGCAAAAATATACAAACAAATTCTTATATCAAAAAATTTTGGACATTTTTATTGAAAATAATTTTCCTATAGAAGAACCCATCATGAAAAAAAGGCATTTGAAACTTAAAGTGATAGCAATACTTACATAAAAATAGTTTGAGATATTTAACTTTAGCTGCACCTAATAAAAACTTAGGTTCATTTTAAAGAGCTTTCAAAAATCAGCTATATTTATGTTAGTCCTTATTTAATCCTTTGAGTGCCAGATGGGTATGCAACACATTGCTTTGCAATGCGTTGCATACCCCTTTGGCACTCAAAGGGTTATAAGAATAGTTTGAGATATTTAACTTTATTTATGTCTCAATTTATTCAATTGCATACTCCTCTGGCACTCAAAGGGTTAATGCTGTAGGCATTAAAAAAACTATATCAATTGCACCTAATACTATCTCTCAAACCTCTATGATTTGCGAGATATAAGCTTTCAAAGTTCTCCCTTCCCTCCCTGTGCGCTAACGTCAGTTTTCTGTGTTAGAGCCGGAGATCGCGTTCAACAGACCGTCCTGCGCTCTTCAGCAGTGCTGTCATCACGATAGTTAGGCAGAAGTTAGGCTGCTGAAGAGCACAGGATGGTCTGTTGAACAGGATCCCTGTCTCTAACACATGAAGCCGGCCATCGTTTCAGTCCCTTTTAAACCCTAGTATATAGGTGTTGCCAGGACGACGTATTTCCTACATCACTGTATGCAGAATGCCTTATTCAGTTTTGAAAGCAATTCCTTCACTACTGAAAATAGGGAATAGAGAGAAACTGACCCATATATTTTAAATGCTAAAACTTCTCCACTAATAAAAGTTAAGTTTTATAGACCATTTATTACAGACCAATAAAATAATTTATATCATCAAACTGGTCTCTTTGGAGGAACATGTAGATGACAGGGATGAACAAGTAACCCATGCTATCTGCAATCCTCTACCCCCTTTTTTCTTGTTGAGGAAATAAAATCAATCAAAAACAGAATCTCATGTGAAAAAGACACATTTATGAAGTTTAAAACCATTGTACACTATTTAAGTCTGTGTTTTAAAAGTAAATTGGATTATAGAAATGTAATGTTAGTTCCCTTTGAAATTCTGATTATTTTAAAAACAAAACAATTTGGACAGCAATAGAAAATTAGCCACCTGATATTGCAGCTGATCAGGGAGTCAAAGATGACTGGAAGAAAAATGATCAGGATGCTGTGAGCGTAATAGTTCAGACACTTAGTACTTAGACAGGCAATGTTATTAACCAGACCACGGTAAAGGCACCTGGTAACATTTAGAGCAAGCAAATGGAGGTCACCTCCTGGAAAAAAAAGCTGAATTTTAAATGTTAACATGAACTGCTTGGATGGGTTAATGCTAACTAAACATTAGAAGAGCAGTAAACTTTTTTAATTAAAAAATGTATATGTTATAGGACTTTTCTATTCGGAGAAAAAAGGAACTTCCACTAGTAAGAGACTTTTCAATCAAAAGTTATTACAGCTAAAGCAAGCATTTTTTTTTATTAAACTGTGAAATTGGGCCTGCCAGTAAAGAACCCATGGGTTTCAGAATCAACACCTTTCTCAGCCATCTTCAGTACAGACCGGAAGTTCCAGCTGCTGGAAACACTGCAGCTTCTGTCTGACACCTAGTACTTCCAAACAATGAAGGAAGACCCACATGCTTCAATTGCAAAACTGCCATTTATTTCCTGAATGCTGAAAAGGTCTGTGGAGCCAGTTAGTGTTGAACAGGCTCATTTAATTTTTTATAATGCACTCCGTGGGAGAACTTAGGTCTTATACTATGGTTCTACATAGTAAGTGACAACAACAGAAAATTGCAGTTTAATATAAAAGGAATACATGAAAAACACGAAAAGAGAACAGAGCACAAGGAGGATCTAAGTGAGGTAATTAATAAGTCGATGAAACAATAAATATTAATTTATCATAAAAAAACACAGAGTTAGGAATAAATAATAATATATCATACTATACCATAAAATGATGTGTGCATCATGAAAATACTCAATACAAATAATACAAATAAATATATGCTGGCTAAAATCGTCTGGTCTAAAAAACAGTCTCCAAATAAATATAGGGCAAAACTAATCTTAAATGTGTATGACTACCTGGACTGAACTGGATCTACAAGCAGGAAGAGGATAGAGGGATACGAATACAAATGGTATAGAACTTCAGTCAGAGCAAACCAGGGAACTATCCCACATATGTGAGCCATCCGCCTCATCATATGCACTACAATGGCTTGAGTGAGAAACAGGAACACAAGTTTCTTATATAAATATATTGCAGTTGCTGTAGGGGAGATGTTTTCAATACCCATTATAGAAATATCCTTAATAGTTTAAAAATTGGGACAGGTTAGGCACTGTCTAGATATATAATTTCCCTACTTCCCTTTAAACCATTATTCCAGTGTTCTAGGAATCTTTCTTTTAGTGTTTTTATCATGAAATATATATATATATAGTATAGAAAAGTAAAAAGAAAAGCCTGCACACTCAGTACTTTTCAAAAGAAGTTTGTATTTGCTTGGTGTCAACGTTTCATTGTGAGTTCCACATTTTCCTCAGAAGAGACCCCACCCCCCTCCTATATATACATAATTTAATAAAAAATCCACCAAGTCTCTTAATCCTATGTCATCCATGACGTCATTACGTGCCCCCTTTTTTTTTAAACATACCATAAAGAAACCACAGGTAGCAGACCCAGTGGAGGGGGTAATGATGCAATGGTTATTGATATAGCTATTAAGTTGGTCTAATGTACGGTATGAACCACTTATACCACCTATAGTCCATTTAGCTCCACATGTTGAATCATTATACCATGCACTGCAATGTGCGGGAGTCCTGTGATTTCCTAAGGATAGGAATGGAGAAATGTGATACTCAGATTATGGCAGTGTCGCTGACTGAGTGTGGGTTGTGTGTAATACCAGACAGATTGAAATACCAAGAGAAAGGGGATTTATCCCCCAATAGATGACAATTATGATCTCTGGTTTTGGACAAACCACATTTTAGTTAGAACTGCATATTCCCGTAGAACGTACTGCGATCTATGTATATAGAACACACCAATGCTTTCACTATGTCTTTTTTCTTTTTTTACACTTTGAACACCATTTAATAAGTATATACACGATATATATCACGATGTTTAAAAAAAAGGGGGCATGTGATGACATCATGGAATACATAGGATTAAGAGACATGGCGGGTTTTTGTTTAAATTATGTATATATAGGAGGGGGATGGGGTCACTTCCCTTGTCCTGAGGAAAATGTGGAACTCACATTGAAACATTGACACCAAGTAAATACAAACTTTTTTTGAAAAGTCGTGAGTGTGCAGGCTTTTCTTTTTACTTTTCTATACTGTATGAACTCCCGCATAGTTCTGGCACCTGGGCATTTACCGTATGAGTGAGAGTGCTTCCCCACTGGAAATATATATATATCGCAATCCACTTTTACACTGCAGAAGATAAATGATATACTCATTGGTTCAGCTGATGTATTGCTTCACCATAAAACGTTCTCCTGTACTACTTGAGGTGTACGTTTTATATCTGTTTTTGATATGATGGCACGTGATACATTGCGTGTTTAAAGTTCCCAATAATCTGGAGTCCATCCAATACCTAGAAAACAGATATCTTGGTACATGCCACTATCAACCTTATAAATATTACCACTATATCACTGATATATTCATCATATGGACAGAAAGAGAATAAAAAATCAAAGACTTTCATAAATCCTTCAACGCATTTCATCCATCTATTAAATTTAAAATGTATTTCTCTACAAAAAGTGTACATTTCCTGGACACAACCATAACTTTCGCCATAGACAAAGCCTACACTCATCTGTATACTGAAAACCCACAAAAAGTGCAGTTATCTTCAATACGATAGCTTTCCCTCATCTCACACAAGACAAGGCATCATTCATAGCCAAGCTATCAGATACCACCACATATGCTCATTACCAACAACTCAAATAATCATCTAAAACATTATCTGAATTATTCAAACAGAAAGGCTACAAAAAAGGACAATCACAAAGAAAATAACATCTGCATTGAGAACACTCTATGAACAACTATTACAGTACAATGAGAAGAAAGGCACTACATGTATACCACTAGTGATTACATACAACCCTGCACTAGAAGAACTATGCAACATCATCAAAGAAAGAGCTACAGCCTCTACTAACAGAGGATGTAGTGTTATAAGGCATGCCCCCCCACACCTCCGATTCCAAAATTCAGGCAACCATGGAATCTGAAACAAAAATTGATTAGTAGAAAAACTATCAATGAACCAAGAAACACTGATAACGGGACCAGACCTTGCAACAAATCTCACTATAAATCATGTCAACACATTTGTGAAAAAAATACTGCACAACACAACAAGAGATATATCATTATAAAGTTATATTCATGTACATCAGCAAATCATGTATATAGTATACAGTGCACTGAATGTGAACCTGGATGTTACATTGGTGAAGCACGCCATTTGGTTATCATTTCACCCAGATAAACCCCTCTATCCATAACATTAAATACTCAGAGAGAACTTCAAAAATATGAGCGAGAGAAAGACTTTTGAAATAAAGATGATCAGTTTTTTCAACACCAAGCACTGCACTTGGGATCCCTCTCACATAACCAAAATGTCATATAAACGTTCCGTCTATTTATTTTCTTTTAGTTCATATTTACTAATTTTCTTTACATGATTTTTCCTTTATTTTATTTCTATGTACTATGGATCTCATTCTCTCTGCCAATCCCACCCTCTGCATTCCACTGACTATGAAATTGATTTGTAGCAGTGTGGCAGCTTGTATCAGCTTGTGTTTTCCTTAGCTAGGCATTTAACTTGTATGTTTCACTTTCAAACATAGCATGCTTTTGACTTGTTGCTCTCGAAAGTTTGTCCTAAAAATGGTATGGTAGTCCAACAGAAAAAGTTATTATTTCATATTGCCATGCTCGTTCATTTGGCATAAATATCTCTATCTATCTATCTATCTATCTATCTATCTATCTATCTATCTATCTATCTAGGAAAACCAAAATCTGTGCACTCCCCATGTTAATAAGTCAATGACCTGGGTGCAAGGTATCAAAAAGCAGTATAATGCGATTTTTAATGAGAAATGAACTGCACTCACAGGACTTCTTGAAGGTGAAGAAATGTGTAATTTATTATATCAACGTTTTGGCCCTACTTTGGGCCTTTGTCAAGATCTTGACGTTGATATTATAAATTACACATTTCTTCACGTTCAAGAAGTCCTGTGAGTGCAGTTAATTTCTCTCCAAATATACACTAGAAAATCCAGCATGGTATTGCCCGTGGGATTCAGCACATCTCTGTTGAGTAGTGGATGTCAGGGAACTGCTGCAAGTTAATCTCGCTGCATTGAATTTGGCATGAGTGGCCAGGAGGCCTTTGATCCCCTGGCCACTCCTCTCAAAATTTCTGCCCCTGTGAATCACAGGCTATTTTCAACCCACTGCCACTCAGAGAGGGGTGGACAGTAAGCTATTAACATATATATATATATGTGTGTGTGTTCTATATATATATATATATATATATATACTAGAGTAAACGGCCGTTTACACAGGCCAAGGTCCAGGTAATGTTAACCATTTGCGTGCCAGAGAGGTACGCAACGCAATGCTTTGCAATGCATTGTGTACCACTCTGGCACTCAAAGTGGCTGCTACCTCACTGCTCCACACGTCATCTCACTCACGCGATGCAATCATGCGTAGTAGAGACTGCCCGAATGCGGGCACTCTCTACTGTGCATGACTGCATCGTGACAAACATCCTAGGGAATTATTATATAGGATATAAAAATTTCTATTGCTTCTTTAATCCCTTTGATGCTAGTGAGGACTGCATTGGAGATCTCTCTAGTATCCAAGGGGTTAAGTGAGAAAAAAATAGCATATGCAAGGTGATGAAATATTGAATAAACAACTTTAGGAGATGAGATTAATGAGATAGCATTTGTATCAGTTGAAATAAAATGTTTTCCAGGAGCCTGTAATGGTTTGGCCACAAGTTTTGAAATTTGCAACATGGCAGAATGGACTTCAGGGAAAGTTCATCATGTGCTTCTTTAAGAAGAAAAACACAGCCAAAAAAAACATTCTTCAGATTCTGACTCGGCATATACTGAAGCACACAAATCAGTACATTCCAGAGACATGAATCATAAAAATACAATGTAATTATTGCAAACAGTTTGGACATTACGTGAGGGATTCTCTTCATGCATTCAATGGAAATTGTATCCTGTGTATCAAATATATGGCAGATATCTGTCAAGTAATTACACAGGTCAACGAAACAGCAACTGGAGAGCAAAAATAGCGAAATAATCATCTGATTATGATGGCAGTACTGGATTTACCAAAAGCAATATATATTTCTGCAGTATACCACATTATAGATGGAAAGATAATTGAAAGAAAAGAGCCATTTTCTGTTGACTCAAATCATTTTATAGGTCAGCGAGAATTGCTTAGTGACTATATTCCAGTACTTCTATAGACCTACAGATCTATTATTTTGGCGGATATGCTGCCTGGAAGGCAGTGTGAGTAGGTTTAAGAACATTTTCAGAGGAACTATACATATAGGAATAAGTGTCTCTTAATTAGTTTAGAGGGACATTAATACCACTTAATAATAAACCCTCAACTATCTCAGTCTGGATACAAAATTCTCTTGGCATTTGCGAATTAGTCTCCTGTGGATTGGTTCTTCTTGGAAGGAAAACTTCATTGGATTAAGTTTGGTGTCCTGAAATCTAGCTAAAAAGAATCAAGTCGTCATCCATGTACATGACAACCAGTGCTAAGTAAGATTTGTTTTAGTGAACCAATCCATGTCAAGTTGATTCATACTCGCCATCAGAACCAGCTGAAGTTGTGTACCTCTTGACATTATCAGGATTGAGTGCTGCTTTCAAGAGAAAAACATTTAAAGTAAAAAAAAAAAAATGGCCATGCTGTTTATTAGATGACTGTCAAAACAGCAACAGTACCTAATTACATTAATGTGCAAAGAAGTAATGCAAAACGCTGAAATGCTAGTTAAAAAACGAAATTACAATGAGAGAAAGTGAAACTAACATAATCCATAGGACTTTATGTAGCCTTTTGAGTGCCAAAGAGATGTCCAACACAGTACTGCTAGGAGCTTTGGGCAACACCCTGCTGATGTTTTAAACATGCATTTTTATGGCAAACATTACAGACAGTCCATCTAAGTAAAGATTCAAAAACTATGCAGGGGCACATGGAGTAATGAATACAAAGAAACACCTAAAGAACACACAGATATTTACTAGGGGATAATAACCATGTGTATCACACATAGGGTGCCAACAGATCCAAAATCAAACAATAGCTACAAAACTGCCCTGAGATCCAGCCCTGAGATCAACCATGGATTATAAAAAACATCCTGAAAAACAACCTTGATGCTAAACTCTATCTTTTCCATGGTAATGTCATGATAAGAGTGGATACAGATGCTGACTAAGATGAGCAGGCTGTTATGCACTAAGTTGTGATAAAGAGGTGATAACGAGGAGATAGCTTCACCTGTGATACCACTTCTCCAGTTCCTATGTTATTATATGGAGCCTATGCACTAAGATCTCTCCCACCTGAGAAATCTTATTGCATTGGCTCTACAGAATAACATAGGAACTGGAGAAGTGGTATCACTGGAGAAGTTATAACCTCTTTATCACCTCTTTATCACAACTTAGTGCACCCCCCCCCCAGGAACACTGCTGGAACAAATCAAATGCAACAGAGGGACCAATAAAAATGTACAATTTTCCATTGATTTAACCCCTTTGCGTCCGGTGACATACCCGGAACATCACGCTGGTCCGGCACTTAAGGACCAATGACAGTCCTGGTGCGTCACGTACTTTTACTCACCGCGCTCCTGCAGGAGTGCGGTGATTAATACTGGGGACTGAAGTTGATCGCTCCAAGACCGGAGCGATCTCTTTCAGTCCCTCGTTTGACGTGCCGGCACACGTGATCAGTCATGTGGGGTGGCACGTCAAACTCGCCTATCTGGTCCTTAAAGGACCAGACACCCCAGGACCGCTGGTCCTTAAGGGGTTAAACAAGCCTCTCATATCTTTTGAGTGCTAGAGTGTTAATGAACTTATAGTAAAGCAGTTTACTGTAGAAACTAGCATTCAAGGTATGACATGTCTTGTTTTAATCATTGAAGATTTGTATTTTGTTCAGTGAAAACATATATAAAGAAGGATTTAACCTGGTAAGTAAAACAATGGTTTTCCAACTGTTGGAGGGGTGTTTTTTTCAAGTTATTGCAGCTCAAATTTGCATTTTGTGGGTGTAATATTTCCCATGGCCAGAAATTTTATAGTGGCACTGTTGCTACAGCATTCTTTGGATTGTTATGGTCAACTGATCATAGATGTCCATAGACCTGGGGGGAGAGTCACTAAGCGGAGATACAGTTTTCTCCTGTTTATCGATTCTCCAGTTCCTATGTTATTCTATGGAGCCAATACTAATAGCTCCAAACTTGTAGAATCTTAGTGCATAGGCTCCACAGATTAACATAGGAATTGGAGAGATGATAAACTGGAGTCATCTCCACATTATCACCTCTTTATCACTATCTAGTGAATTTACCCCCTGATGCAGCAACACTGTTACCATAACATTTCAGGCCATGGACATGCTGCACCAAAGAAAACAAAAAACAAATAAACAAACCCCCCAAAAAATGAGTTGGGATAACTTTGGAACAAAATACCACTTAGCAGTGGAAATACCCATGTTTAACTGAGAATGATGAAAAATAAAAAAAAAATAAAATCCTGCTAAATTATATAAAAATACAGTTTGATGACATATAAGAACCAATAGGTCAATTTAGGTTTCCCTTTCATATGCCCCAAAAAGAGTGCATGGATAAAAGAAGCTGTAAATTGTGAACAACAACACAAATCAACACTATGCAATGTCCAGTGCTGACATGGTTTCATCATCAACAGGATGAACAATTGGAAATCTAGTAGAAAAATATCCAGACAAGAAAGTTGTTAAACCAAAATGAAAGAAGTAACATATCCTAATAATAACCATCCACTTACAGAAATAAAAGAAGCTCCAGTTAATCTTCATAGTATTTGGGCCATGGAGAGTGTTATTTCAGTACTGTCAGAGTTGTAGTACAAGAGTAATTGAATGATAAATTATCCCCCTCCTGCCCCTTTTACCTAGTGTAACACTGCTCAACTCAGAACAGAAAGGTGGTGTCCAGATGGCTTGCAGAGATGGACTATATTCAATTAGCATAAGGGAAAAACCTGTCAAGGGGGGCAGGGTTTTCATTTTTCTCACAGTAAGAAGATTGTCACATGCTGTTAGCTGTCTGGTCTTAAGTCCAGATTCCACATCTAAGGGGAGGTGGCTTACACTAGGTAAAAGGGGTGGGAGGGGGAATACTTTATTTAATTATTCTTGAACTACAACTCTGACAGAACTGAAATAATACGCTCTCTGGCCCAAATACTTTGAAGATTAATTGGAGCTGCTTTTATTTTGGAACATTACTATCCCTTTAAGATGTTGCAAGCAGTGCCTCCTTTGACAATGGCTCCTTTGTATGTTGAAATGAAACTTAATAAGCCATTGTCGTATTCCTGTGGATGTGTTAATATGTTAATGTGTCTATTCGCCACATGCACTAAGTTCCAATAGTTGGCCATTCTGTCAGAGTGCACAGTCCAAACTTTGCAAAATTTAGATGGCAAACTTGGAATTTTCCCATAGCTTTCTATGGAGCGAAAGTGGACTGTTTGCTGTCTCTGCTGGAGTGAAAAACCAGCAGCTGCCCTCCCTTTGGGTGCCATAGGGATGTGTAACATGTTGCTCTGTATCACTTAAAAGGTTACAACATAAAGATGCCCATGTCCCACTCCACAGAGCGTTCATTCAGTTCCACCTTCACCCTGTTTGCCTTGCTGAGTGTAACGGAGTCTTCTGTTTTCATGAATCAGCTGATCAGTGTAGTTGTCTGCCTTGGACTTCAGACAGCTTATCAGAAAAGTCCATGTAAAAACAGAACAGACAGAGAAGATGTTCGATAGCAAGGTAAGTCTGGTTATGTAGGGGGTTCCTTCACTTTGAAATAAGTAAAACAAATAAAAATGAATATTTATAATGGAGCGGTGAAATTATACTACGAAAGACAAAAATAAATCTATAAATATTTCTCTCTCTTTTAATATATATATATACATACTAGTATGAAAGCCCATATACACGGGCTAAAGTGCATCCAGCGGCCCCGGCTGCTGCCCTGGAGAGAGGAGCAGAGACAGGCAGATCAGCGCATTCGTTCAGTCTCTATTGAGCATGACTGCAATGTTCCAGCAATCTCTACTGCGCATGTGCTGGTACGCACCCAGACAGCTTCGCAGGCTAGCTTTTTATATTATTTAGATTAGGGAATTTACTGCTGAGTTAAACAAGTGTACTCCCACTGCTAGATGCTACTTCAATTAAAAGTTATAATAGTTCAAGCCCCTTTTTTGTATTAAAACTTTACAATCAGTGCAACTTGGTTTCCAGACATCTTGTTTTTCTGACAGTTCCCCTGGTGTGAATAAGCTAGAGCTCTCCATCAGTTGTGATTGTAACAGCGCTACCAGTTTATGGCAATTTGAACTGTCATTCTGTTTGAATAAACCAACTACCTGCAGCTGGAGTACCCTCAGCAGGCTAATGCTTTTATTATTAAAACTTAACTGATTCTTCAGAGACGTGTTGGATATCTCTCTTGAATTCAAGGCGTTAAAAGTGCAGTGGAAATCATTGTCACCATAGTCAACAGGAATAGCATTAGCAAATGATGGAAATCTCATAATGTAACTGCTTGGTGTAACAACACCCATACTGGGAACTCTCAGAGCTTGACCCTGAGACTCAGGGATTTGACCCAAATAGAAGGGTCTCAAGGTGAAGGGGCAATTTCTCAAGGTGAGAGAGTCCAGTGTTTCCTACTATATGATCTACACTAATTAACTGCCTGTTTAGTCTCTAAATTGGTGCCAATTCTACCCTAAAGGCAGATAGAAAGTCCTGTTTGTTTCAAGCAATGAAACCTCTAAGTTGCAGCATGTTGAATGTTCTTTGTGGACTGAATGGAGCAACTCTGGGTTAGCACAAGCAGGGGTTTATTGCCCAGGGGACTATTTAATTGATTAGCACTATACTGTGTAAAATGAATTTGTGCTTATTTAAGAATTGACTAGAGCCGGTGCTGAAACCCTTTGCAGAGATATGTTTCCTGTTCCTCTTTCACCTTCAGACTTGAGCAGTGGCTGCTTCTTGCTCCTGCAGCCAAATATTACTTTCTTATACCTGGTCCTGAATGTTATAACGCAGTGTTTGGCTTCAGGTAAAGAAGCAGCCACTGCTCAGGTGTGAAGGCAAAGGAGGCATGGGAAACATCTCTCTGCACAGGGTATAATCAACAGCACTAGTCAGTTCCAAAACGAAAAGGAAAAACAGTTTGTATCTTGATGTCATAGAGCTAACCTGTTAAAAAGACCCCCTGGACTCTACGTTATGCATATTAAGAGTTAATATTTCAAAGGTTTCAGGGTTAGCTCATTTTGAAAATTCCCAGGTATGATAACAGCATATCTTCATGGAGAATACCAAGAAAATATCAATATGAAACCTTAAGGAAAAATACAGAAAATATGCAATTTATTGAAACAGTGTGGTTTGTATGGGATATGGAACTGATCAAAATGCTATGGCATAAAAATCATCATTAAACTAACAATTTATGATAATTAGGATCACTTGAAAGAGCTTTCAAAATCACCTGTATATGTTAGCCATTTTTATTTGTTACTTTATGCCATATTTAACTTTATTTGTTGGTCAGTTTATGCGAGTTAGACAGTTCTGTCTTGCACAGCCGTGAGCAATGTATAGTAATATTATACACTGCTCTCCCTCCCAACTGCTACACCACTTGTTCTGGAACTCAACTGGTTAAAAATTATTTTTAATTTTAGGGAGGTTTCTTATGAAACCCCCCTTCTTCACTTACTAAAATAAGTAGGTGGGAGGAAAGAAGGGTGTGAGGTAGTGGCAGTTGGGATGGAGAGCAGTGCAGAATGTTAGTATTTGGCAAGCAGCTGTGCTAGCAGTTTTGTTCTAACTTGTGTAAACTGAGAAATACATAAAACTAACCCTCATAAACTATTACTTTAAATAAAAATCCCTAACAACATATAAATGACTTTGAAATTTATTTCAAATGAACCTAAGTTGCCATGCAGTGTTTGTTCCTGTTTAAATGAAATCAGTCCAATGTGTCTGCATGTAAATGGAAGACATGCCAGTACCAACATGAAATGAAAGTTTTATGAAAATTAAAATAATTGTTAGGAAATAAGATTAATTTGAAGACGTTAGAGAGCTCAGTATAATGCGAAGTACAGACACACATTATATTAACCATGACTAAAGGGACACTGTCAATCAGTCAACAAAAATATCTTAATGCTTAAAAGAAACTAGAATGAATTATTGCGCATATGTGACTGACACGCATTGACCTGAACAAAAAATAAGTTCAGCATTCATCAAAAAAAAGGTAATCTGTATTCTCCACATCTGAACTTCGCTGGCAGCTTGACATATCAACTAAATTAGGCCATATACACAAAGTAAAAAGTGAGCAGTTCTGGGCTGTATGCAGGGCCGGATTTATCATAAGGCAGAGTAGGCATCTGCCTACAGGCGCACCCCACAGAGGGGCGCCTGTCATTGGGACTCGGTTTTTATTTTAACCCTTTGAGTGTGTTCCCCTTTGGCACTCAAAGGGTTAAAATTAGCCTCGCCAGGCTCACTAATCCCATCCCTGCCCGGTGAAGTCTATGCCACAGACCTGTAGCTGCTTATCTCCCTCTTCGGCTCTTTAGTAATGCAGAGAGCTGGGAGATGACATCATCATGACATCATCTCCCAGCGCTCTGCATTACTGAACAAAAGACCACGAGGGAGCAACAGCAGCTACAGGTCTGTGCAGAAGGAGGCACAGACCCGCCAACTGCCAAGCGACTGGACCACCAGGGAGCAGGGGTGTCCATAGTAGGTAGGAAACATGTGGGGGGGGCAATATGGAGCTGATGGGGGGCAATATGGAGATAATGGGCAATGAGAGGGCAATATGGAGATTAGGAGCATTGTGAAAGTGTCCAGTGGAGATGGCCAATGTGGGGGGGGCGCATCAGATTTCTGTGCCTACAGGCTCCTGAGATGTAAATCCGGCCCTGGCTGTATGGAACCAATATACATTTTCATATATTTAAATTGGACTTTTAACCAGGGGAGAGCTGGCAACTTGTGGCCCAGGGAACAAGTACAATCACGTGGCCCATTTCTACTATTGTTCAAGTCTACTGTTCCTGCCAAACCACTTTTGTTAATTTTAAAATTAGCATTAATGTTGTTAAGAAAAGCAAGTGATACTAAGTAGTTTACAGTTGAAATGGGGCTACACTACTGATAATACAGAGCTTACAATGTAAGTAAAGTTACACTAGTGATACCATAAAGCTTATAATGTAAGTAAAGTTACACTAGTGATACCATAAAGCTTCACTAGTGATACCATAAAGCTTACAATGTAAGTAAAGTTACACTAGTGATACCATAAAGCTTATAATGTAAGTAAAGCTTCACTAGTGATACCATAAAGCTTACAATGTAAGTAAAGCTACACTAGTGATACCATAAAGCTTACAATGTAAGTAAAGCTACACTAGCGATACCATAAAGCTTATAATGTAAGTAAAGTTACACTAGTGATACCATAAAGCTTCACTAGTGATACCATAAAGCTTATAATGTAAGTAAAGTTACACTAGTGATACCATAAAGCTTACAATGTAAGTAAAGTTACACTAGTGATACCATAAAGCTTACAATGTAAGTAAAGCTACACTAGTGATACCATAAAGCTTATAATGTAAGTAAAGTTACACTAGTGATACCATAAAGCTTCACTAGTGATACCATAAAGCTTATAATGTAAGTAAAGTTACACTAGTGATACCATAAAGCTTCACTAGTGATACCATAAAGCTTATAATGTAAGTAAAGTTACACTAGTGATACCATAAAGCTTACAATGTAAGTAAAGCTACACTAGCGATAGCATAAAGCTTATAATGTAAGTAAAGTTACACTAGTGATACTAGAGAGCTTGCAATGTAAGTAAAGTTACACTAGTGATACTATAAAGCTTACAATGTAAGTAAAGTTACACTAGTGATACTAGAGAGCTTACAATGTAAGTAAAGCTACACTAGTGATACTATAAAGCTTACAATGTAAGTAAAGTTACACTAGTGATACCATAAAGCTTATAATGTAAGTAAAGCTTCACTAGTGATACCATAAAGCTTATAACGTAAGTAAAGTTACACTAGTGATACTATAAAGCTTATAATGTAAGTAAAGTTACACTAGTGATACCATAAAGCTTACAACGTAAGTAAAGTTACACTAGTGATACCATAAAGCTTACAATGTAAGTAAAGCTACACTAGTGATACTAGAGAGCTTACAATGTAAGTAAAGCTACACTAGTGATACTATAAAGCTTACAATGTAAGTAAAGTTACACTAGTGATACTAGAGAGCTTACAATGTAAGTAAAGCTACACTAGTGATACTATAAAGCTTACAATGTAAGTAAAGTTACACTAGTGATACTAGAGAGCTTACAATGAAAGTAAAGCTACACTAGTGATACTATAAAGCTTACAATGTATGTAAAACTACACTAGTGATACCATAAAGCTTATATTGTAAGTAAAGCTACACTAGTGATACTAGAGAGCTTACAAGGGAAATGGGTTATGCTATGATTGCAGCTCCTTTTGGATTGTAGCTATATGGTGTCACTTGCATAGCTCCATTTCAGTTGTAAGCTCTGTGGTATCACTAGTGTAGCTCCATTTACAGCAGCAAGTGGGAAATTGAGGCAGTGACCCACCGACCCAGATATATAAATGGCCCAGGTGGCATTTGCTCCCCCTGCCCCCCAGGCCAGCCCTACCCTGCTTTTAACCCCTTGAATGCTCCATGAATGCCCCTTGAATTTTAGCGATCTCTCCAACTCAGAGACCTCTCTTCCATTCAAGGGGTTAACCCCCTTTGACCCTTTGAATGCCAGAGGACTGAACACTCGTCAGGGACTCAAAAGGTTAATTCAATGGGAATTTGTATCTGTTCTCTAGGGTGCAGTACAGAATTGCTCCACTTTTGATTTTCTACAAATAACCCAAGGAACGAAACTTGATTTTGCACTTTCTGTTCACTAGCTGAGTCATTTCAACAGCTGTTAACCCTTTGGATACGGACAGGTCTCCAGCAACTTGCTTCACAACAAATTGTATCCCCACTTAGGAAACAAGGGGTTAAGCAATAGGGAACTAGAGAATGGCAAACACATACTTCGATATTTACCAGGAACAGATGATTAAGCATTATACTGTAAAGTTTCCAGGAGGAAATGATTGGATACTCAGATGTAAGCTGGTATTCATAGTCTAATGATGGAAAATCCACTGAAGGTTCTGTTTATAAGCTGCCACAAGCTGAAATAAGCAGGAAGGCTGCTTAACAAACAATGGTGTGTTTATCGCCACGTGAAGCTGAATATATTGCACTTTGTGAAGCAATAAAAGTAGGGAAGTGGTTATCCAAAATACTGACATAACTTGGATACGTGGTGCATTCTTGGTGAAAGTAAAAGCCGACAGTCAATCTGCTACCAAGTTAAAGTTACTCTTAAAGTAGCCATTAATTTGTTTAACCCTTTCAGTGCCAGAAGGGTTACCCAATGCATTGCGAAGCAATGCGCTGCATGCCTCTCTGGCACTGGAATGGTCTACAAAGTGTGTCTGGTTTGCAAACACACTTTGTAGACCGTTCCAATGAAGTAGTTCTTCATAAATGTTGCAATTTTTGCTCTGCTGAAGAGCCTCCGTCTGGTCAAATGACCGAATTGTGCAGCTGTCAGCTAGAGCTCTGACATATGAAAAAGGGGAGGGGGGGGGTTTAAATGCTATGAACATAAAAACTATGAAGATTTGAGACATGGGAAGTAGCTTATTCCAATTCTATTAATAATATCTATATCTCTAATATCTTAGAGATTTTTAAAACAACGTATTACTATCCCTTTAAATTCTTTTATAGTCTATAGCAAAATAGGGACATTTGAAAGAGAGAATCCTGCCCATGATATTAACCATTTGAGGGCCAGAAAGGTATCCAGTGCATTGCAACACTCAGCGGCACTCCGGTTCAAAGGGCCATGTGTACATTCTCAGTGTAGTAAAATGTCACTGCTCAGTTATAGCCTTCAGCAGAGTCTAAGTGCAAAAAAATCCCAGACAACCTCTAAATATCTTCTGTATGAAAGACATCTTCCTGGTACATGTCTGTTACACTTAGTCAATTATATGAATGGTAAAGATCCATTTTAAGTATTTATTTATCACCCTTCTCATTATTTATGAGAATATCATCATGAAACAAAAACACAAATATTTCTGCTGTTTAAAGGGTTAATAACATATTTTTTAAATAAAGTGTAATAGTGTAGATATTACAAAAATAAACTAACTGATGAAAGTCTCAGACCTTTATAGTTTGAGAGCTATACGATGATAAAGTTCCCCTTCCCTCCCTTTTCACAGACGTTAGCCTCTAGCTGACAGAAGGAGATCCTGGTCCCGGGACTGGCCAGCGGCTCTTCAGCAGAGCCCAAACAGCACTATCTAAAAAGAAATACTTCATTGGAACGGTCTACAACGTGTGAAAAACTTAATTGTACGGTCTACAAAGTGTGCATGCACACTTTGTAGACCGTTCCAATGAAGTATTTCTTTTTAGATAGCGCTATTTCAGCTCTATTGACGAGCCATTGTTGAGTCACATGACTCGAATCTCCTTCTGTCAGCTTTACAGCGGACGTCTGTGAAAGGGAGGGTGGGGGGAACTTTATCATTGTATATCTCTCAAACTATAAAGGTTTGAGCGACGGGACTTTCATCAGTTAGTTTATTTTTGAAATATCTATAATAATAAATTTTATTAAAACCAGGCATTATCCCTGTAAAAAATAGCTAACTGTTTTAAAATATGTATAAGTCAAAATCTAATATTTGACCATGAAAGGTACTTATAGGGGAGCTAATAAAGAGACTTGTGTTGCGTAGCAAGTAATGGCCAGCGGACCTTATGCATAGGGATGGGTGAAAACTTTTGCCTAAAAAGAGAAAAGAGTGAAAAAGTCACTTTTTGCCTTCCATGGTAATTCCCGGGAAAAATCTTGTTTTCCACGTTTTCCTGCTGCACACATACTGACACCCCAAAAGCCTTGTCCCACTCCACTGGTAGCTATAGAAACACATATACTCACCCCAAAAGCCATTGCATTAGTATCCAAAGAACCACACATACTGACGCCCGCCAACCCCGTCGCCCTCCAGCTACTGCCAAACTACATCTCCTATCGTTTCCTGCCAGCTGGAATGATGGAAGTTGTAATCTGGCATATACAAACAATCTGTCTTTGTCTGTCAGTCTATCTGTCTGCCCATTTTTCTAGTCTGTCTTTCTTTGTACATACCTGAGAACATTAACCCTTTGAGTGCCAGAGGGGTACGCAACAAAATGCAAAGCTTGCAATGCGTTGCGTACCCCCTGGCACTCAAAGGTTACAAATGCATTGCACTCTGCAATTTTTGAAACATTAGTCCTTAACCCCTTAACGACCGGCGAGCGCATGCGCAGCCAGCACTTGGTGACCACGGGGCTTTTTTATCATCACTTCTGGTTCAGGGCTTCTGGAGCGGCGTGCAGCCATGCCGGTAGCCCTGAACTCCATGAGGTGCCAGGACCGTCACTGGTCCTTAAGTGCCGGACCAGTGTGATGGTCCAGGTACGTCATCGGACGCAAAGGGGTTAAAGTTCACCATTATGATGGTATCTCTCTGCTTGCTCTGATTCAGAAGTGCACCAGCCCATCCTCAAGGAATCCTTACTATAACTTAGAGATCTCACAGCTTAAACAGAAATAAGACAAGCAGAGCTTCTCTTTCTGAATTTCCGCTCGAAATTGCTCTAATTTAAAGACTAAAAGAAGTGATCCAGATTATGTAGGAGTAAGCACTGGGCTCTCTCACCCTGTCAATATGTCCCTTCACCCTGGAGCCCTGAGATTTGTGTAAAAACCCTGAGTCTCAGGGACAAATCCGAGAGTCTCTAGGCCTGACTGTCTATCTGTCTATCTAGTCAATATATCAGGTAAGTGTTTTGAATTCCATGTAGTTTATTTGGAATAAAGGGCCTCAAATAGGGGATACAATTTCAGGCCTACCTGACCTTTTCTCAAACCCTCATTCAATGCTTGCAATAATCTACACAGATGTTTGTCATTATATTGGAAATGTATGTTAATATCATCCATAGTGACTTCAGTGCAATCATGTTTCACATATAAGATAATACACATTTGTTTAGACATAGACTGTAATACAATTCAATGAAAAAAGTTAAAAAGGAGAAATGTCCATCTGTGTATGTTATATTAATATAGTGTAAAAGACAAGAAGAGTACTTGATGCACCTTAATCTGAATTTGAAGACAAAGTAAGCTGTGACATGTTTGCTTTAATAATTGCTACTTTATGATAAAAAGCAGATTTCCTAACATATTGTCCACATTCACACAGGTTCTCTGATTCATTTTTTCTACTGGCTGATATGAAATCACAACTCACACTTTGCATTTGTTTATTGCTTTTACACTAACCAACATGTGAACATGTGTTTCTCCTTACATGTTTTTTATGTGTTACCATAAGATATTTTGTTTTGGTGCCATACAGCAGAGTTGCTAAGTTCCCCAAAAAACCTTGAGCTTTGGACAAACACATTGCATTATTAGTACCAAGTGCAGATCAGTCACGCCATTACTAGTATAGAGATTTACACTCTTACATGCCCAAACTGTCCTTATCAAGAGTACACAGAAATATTGTAAGCAGTTGTGTTTTCTGTGTAATGTCAGATAGTATGCAAAGCAATGTGTTTTCTCTGGTACTCAAAGGGATATATTCACTAAGCACTGATAAAGAGGTGATAAAGTAGAGACGTACTAAGATTTCTTCAGCTTTGGAGATCTTAGTGAATAGGCTCTGTAGACTAACATAGGAACTGGAGAAGTGATAAACTGGAGAAGTCATCGCCACCTTATCACTTCTTTATCACCGGTTAGTGAATTATCTCCATTGCGTTACAAGGTTATAGCCTCCTAGGACAAAACTGAGATTAGTACAGTACCATGTTTGTCAGAAGAAAACAAATTAGATCTGTTTTTTATTTATTTATTTCTGTCTTTACATCTTATTCAGATAAAAATATGAAGAAAAAAATATTAACAAGCTTCTGGTGTTGCCATGGCAGTGGAAAGAGTCTTTACTCTCGGTTGTCCTATTTTGATGATGGCAACTACTCAAATCACTCCGAGCCCTCTTGACCAGCGCTGTTCCTTGCAATTTCCTTCAATTGGTTTGGATTTGATTATCAGTGGGATGCTTAAATGAAGAGAGGGGTAGAAGGAAGACGAAATCGGCTGAATGTATAGGCCCGAGAGAAATTCAGATAATGGAGATGATATAAAAAATAACTGTACATTTTTAGGAGTGCCAGGGTCAGGAGTCCCAATGCTATATTTATTATGAAAATATATTTCCCCACTTAAGAGGCACTGCATCTTTAACCCTTTGAGTGCCAGAGGGGTACGAAACGCATTGCAAAGCAGAGCAGACAGTTTCAGCCTTTCACTTGGCAAGCCACTACATATGATTGCTCAAATGTGCAGGCTCAGCAAATAGGTGTGTACAAAACCCCTGGTCCTTAAGGGGTCCTTAAGGGGTTAAATCAATGGAAATTTGGGAAATTTGCATTTGTTCCCTAATGTGCAGTTGGTTTGCCCCATAAATACTCAATTTTCATTTTAATATAAGGCCCATTATTTAAAAATGTTTAACTATTTGAGTTCCAGATGGGTGTGCAATGCATTGGTTTGCAATGCGTTGCACACTTCTCTGTCACTCAAAGGGTTAAGGAATTGATTTATTCATTTAGTCAAATAATGATGCCAGTTTCCCATTAATATTAAAATGTAGGAAGAAGATCATTTCCGGTTCCTATCTGAATAAACCTTTATAAACACCCCCCTTTGACAAACTGTTTTAAACCCACATCTACCACGAAGCATTCATGTGATATAATTGCAACTGTGGATTGCAATTTTCCTGCTGTTTTCCATCAGCTGATAGCCTATATTCTTTGCAAGATAGAAGTCTCGCAAGTGCTAAGATGTGCAATGCAAACATTGTGCAATTACATTAATCCTGCTTTGATCTCTGAAGGGTGATCACAGCAGTAATCAGGTCATACAGCAGATAGGCATTGCTGTGTAAATAAGCCTGGAAGCCTATAAGATGTGCCGCCAGGTGGGACAATGGACATGTCAATGTAGAAGACTAGATTATTTTAATTTCTAGTTTTCTTTTATTTCTCACTATGTGATAGCATTCTCATTTTTTCTGCCAGTCTCTACTTGGTACAGAGGATCATCACCCCCTTGGATGCTACAAATATCTCCAACATATTGCTTTGAAATGCATTTACAATGCCTCTAGCATCCAAGGGGTTAAAATATTATAAATGGCAAGAGAATCAACAGGTCAAATCATTTTATTTTAGGTTTCCCATCTATAGCACTCATTAGTGTTGGTCCCTCTCACATCCCAGTGAGGATCCTGCCCCCGTCCTTCTGCCTATCCCGCCACCCATAGTCCACGGTGTTGGCCTACAGCCACAAGTACACCGGGTCCAATTTCAGAACGATTACCATCTTGAGAGTTTTCTCCTGGTAGACATGGTTTTCCCCAACACTGCAATTACTATTAGCGTCATTAGAGGTGACTTCTGTATCTCCTACAATTGGAAATACCATCAGGTCCTGGAATTCATCTGCTGGAGTGGAGTTTCTACAAGGTGAGTGGACTGGCTAGGAAGGTACCAGCTGCGACACAGTTCATTGACTGCCAGGGGAGGGGACCTCTTATACATTTCTAGCCCAAGATAGACAAAATGTGAATGCATAGATTGTCATTTTTATAATTTTTTATTGAATAAATATACTACTCTTAGACCAGGTTTTATTTGTCTTGTGTTTTGTCCAGTTTTGTGCTTTTTTCGATATTAGGTTCTACTTGCTATTGGGTAGACAAGGCCACCAAAATGTTGCAAGCAGCATCAGATATTACTATAGGGAGATGAGATCTGTATATCATCATCTGCTTCTCTGCATCTTTCTTCTATATATCATTGTTTCACCTCCATCAACTTCTTTCATCTATCATCATTCATCAGCATTCTGTTTATATGCTTATCTTCATTAAAGGGATAGTAATACTTTGTTTTATCTTTATTTTATTTTGTAGGCATTAAAAAAACATGAAGAACGATATAAGTCTTATCTCTCAAACCTTTATGGTTTAAGAGATATTCATAAGCAAAATTTCCCCCTCCCGCCCCTTTTCTCTAGTGTAAGCCATCTCTTCTCAGATGTGAATCTGGTTGTAAGACCAGACAGTAGTGTTGAGCGAGCACCCCGATGCTCGGGTGCTCGGGTGCTCTGACCGAGCACCCCCTGAGGCTCGAGTGCTCGGCCGAGCACCCGAGCCCCATTGAAATGAATGGGGCGACACCAGGCACCCCCTGCTCTGATGAGGGGAGGGTGCCTGGTCAATGCCCCCTTCATCTCCGCTATGCCCCCTTCATCTCCGAATGCCCCCTTCATCTCCGCAATGTCCCCCTTCATCTCCGCTATGCCCCTCTTCCACAATGTGCCCCTTCATCTCCGCTATGCCCCTCTTCCACAATGTGCCCCTTCATCTCCGCTATGCCCCTCTTCCACAATGTCCCCCTTCATCTCCTCTATGGCATAGAGGAGATGAAGGGGGACATTGTGGAAGAGGGGCATAGCGGAGATGAAGGGGCACATTGTGGAAGAGGGGCATAGCGGAGATGAAGGGGGACATTGTGGAAGACGGGCATAGCGGAGATGAAGGGGGACATTGTGGAAGAGGGGCATAGAGTCTATGCCCCTCTTCCACAATGCCCCCCTTCATCTCCGCAATGCCCCCTTCATCTCCGCAATGCCCCCGTACCTCCAGTCCCTGGTGGTCCAGCGGAGCGTCTTCGGATCTGTGCCTCTTCCGGCACAGATCCCCGCCACCCGAACATGGCGGGAGAGCACATGGCGGTACTCGACGAGTACCGCCATGTGCCGAGCAGAGCGATGCTCGAGCCGATCCGAGCATCGGCCGAGCACGCTCGCTCATCACTACCAGACAGATAACAGCAGGGGACAATCTTCTTTGTATGAAAACAATGAAAGCCCTTCCCCCCTTGACAAGTTTTTCATCTTTTTCCCTTATCTTAATTGAAGATTGTCCCTCTCTGCAGTCTACCTGGACACCTCCCTTCTGATCTGGCTGAACAGGGGGGGATACTTTGCTTGTGAATATCTCTTAAACCATAAAGGTTTGAGATAAGACTTATATCGTTCTTCATGTTTTTTAATGCCTACAAAATAAAATAAAGATAAAACGAAGTATTACTATCCCTTTAACATCTACAACAATTCATCTGGACCTTTCTGCTACATTTTGTTACAGTTTCAAGGAACTGTTTTGATTGACTTTCTCTAGTATTGAGATTTGGGACTGAGTGTTTTATTATTAGTTGCAAGTTGATAGAGTATAAGCTTCCATATTCGAGGTCAATGCATACTCCAGGTTAAAGGGATAGTAATGTTTCACCAAAAAGAATGGCGAGGAAGGCTGAATTCAAGCAAGTACAAAGTCAAACCAAGGACACAAGCCAGAAGTATCAGGGTCAGGAGAAGTGCACCCAAGTTAAAGGGATAGTAATGTTTCACAATAAAAGCAGTTCCAATTAATCGTCATAATATTTGGGCCATAGAGAGTGTTATTTCAATACTGTCAGAGTTGTAGTTCAAGAGTAAGTGAATGATAAAGTATCCCCCTCCTGCCCTTTTCACCTAATGTAGGCCAACTCCCCTCAGATGTGGAATCTGGTCACTTGACCAGATAACTCACAGCAAGGGACAATCTTCTTACTGTGAGCATAAGGAAAACCCTGCCCCTCTTTGACAGGTTTCTCAGGTTTTTCCTTATGCTCACTGAAGATTGTCCCCGTCTGCGATCCATCCAGACAGTCTTACTGCTCTGTGTTGAGCAGTGTTACATCAGTAAAAGGGACGGGAGGGGGATACTTTATCATTCAATTAGTCTTGAACTACAGCTCTGACAATATTGAAATATCATATGATATATATAGATAACACTATATAAGTATGTTCAGAGTCCATACAAAGGGCTCTCCAAAGACCTATTCATTAACAGAACAGTACAAAGGACAAGGGGCCACCCGCTTAGACTTGAGGAAAGGAAATTTCATCTACAACAGCGGAAGGGTTTCTTTACGGTAAGGCAATTAAGGCATGGAATTCACTGTCTGAGGAGGTGGTGCTATCGAATACATTAGATGCCTTTAAAAAGGGCCTGGAGCAGAACATAAGAGGGCTATGTATGTTAATATTGGGATTAATATTTAGTTAGTGATTGTTGATCCAAGGAGAAATGTGATTGCCATTTGGAATCAAGAAGGAATTTTTTTCACCCCATTCAAGGCAGAATTTGAAATTGCTGTATTGAGGGGTTTTTTTTTGCCTTCTTTTGGACCAGTGATGGTAAACAGGAATAGGAAATGGGTTGAACTAGATGGATGCAAGTCTTTTTTCAATCTAAATTACTATGTTACTATGTTACTATCACTCTCCATGGCCCAAATACTATGAGGATTAATTGGAGCTGCTTTTATTATGAAACATTACTATCCCTTTAACCTGGAGTATGCATTGACCTAGATTATGGAAGCTTAACTCTCTACCTCCCTATCCAATGAGGACATATTGCAAAAATGGAATGAAACAAAATAAATCTATTGGGAGTGCAATATAAAGGGAACTAATGTGCTGGCACATTGGCATGCATTAACCCTTTGAGTGCCAGAGGGGTGCACAACACATTGTTGTGCAATGAGTTGCATACCCCTCTGGAACTCAAAGGATTAATGATTGTCTGCAGGCATGCTTTCAGCTCCTCCATAGTAGGGCACTAACAAAATAACTTGCCATGACTTGGAAATGGATAAATGCACTGGACAGTTGGAGACTGATATATTGGATATCCTGATGAGGAGAAATAATGTAATTGTGCTCAGCAGCTTAGATTCTATATATCCTCCAGGTAAACAAAACAAACAAAACTCAGTTCTATTATAATCAAATCATTTTTGAACAATGTGTCTCCCTGCTAGCCTATTCAGAATAAACAGATTCCCCAGCACTTAATACACCTAGAAATTTGGATGAGGCAGACAATAAGGATATTTCTAACATATTTTCTGACTACTGTTGAAACAATGTGTCTATCCAATATTTCCTTTCCAGAAGATAGCCAAATTCTAGAGTAACCATTGGAATTACAAGAGGTAATAGATGCTATCTCCTCATTCCATAGTAAAAAGACAGAGGGAGATGATGGTCAACCTCTTGAATGGCACAGACAATTACAATTAGAGGACATTGACACCTAGTTATACAAAACTCATCAAAAAGCATTTGAAAAGGGTCAAGTACCACAGTTCTTCCAAGATGTCTTTATTGTTTTCATTTTCATACCAGGAAATAATTCAAAACAGAGTACAATCTTTCCAATCACATATTATGTAGATACCTACAGTAGTACAACACCTACAATTCAGTTTTCTAGTCAAAATAGTGACTAACCTCCTTCCTGTTAGAAAATATATTTAGAGTACGTAATCCCTCAAAAATATTTCAAAACTTTATTCCTTTTTTCCTAAATCCATAATTAATATCCTGAAATGGGAGCAAGATATGTCAAATCTGACAGTTGAGGACTGAGAAGGGACGAACACTGACTTCACATTTCTGATGATTAGCTTCAGGGACAAAGTCATTCAGATAACCTTCATAAATAAGGTGTACTATACATGAGATAATTTACACAAAATGATTAAACTTCCTCGCAACATGTACAACAAATATAATAAGTCATTTCTTTACTGTAGAAGGGGCTGATGTCATGAAAAGAGTGGGAGAAGAGAATATTTACTGAATTATAATACTACTTAGTATTATAGAGGGTAACTAACATAAATCACACTCTAATAGATTAATATTCATTTAAGAAAAGAAAAAGGAAGAATTAATATCTCTTTAATTCAGTTAGCCACTCCTCCGGTGAAGCAGATGGTCTAGCTGGATGGTTCTGTGAACCAGTTTGCAAGAAGCTTAGTAACCAGTTTGCAGGAGCTAAAAAAGTGCATTCCAGGTTGGGGTTAAATTAACAACAATTCTGGTTCCAGATTGTATGTGGGAAATTTAGAACATGGAAAACATTTGGTCCAAGTGAAATTGAAAGGTGTTTTTAGACATGGCAAAGAAGCTGAGCCTGGCAGATGTTATTGTTTTTTATAGGATTGTAATATAAAGATGAGTCTTGAGATTACCTTTCAAAGTTGGAATGCTGGGGGATATATGGCAGAGGGGGTGGAGAGTTCCATAAATAGGTAACAATTATGGCAAACTCTTGTAGGTGAGACTGAAAGGAGGAAATGTAGGCCTAAATTACAATAACATTGAAAGTGTTCATTTCTGGTGTTCTTCGACAGATTCCCATTGAAGTCTATTGTTGATTGAGTTTAAAGGGATAGTAAGGTTTCAAAATAAACGCAGCTTCAATTAATCTTCATAGTATTTGGACGATGGAGAGTGTTATTTCAATACTTTCAGAGTTGTAGTTCAAGAGTAATTGAATGATAAAGTATCCCCCTCCCGCCCATTTTTACTTAGTGTAAGCCAGCTCCCCTTAGATGTGGAATCTGGTCTTAAGACCAGACATCTCACAGCAAGGGACATCTTCTTACAGTGAGAACAATGAAAACCCCGCCCCCTTGACAGGTTTTTCCCTTATGCTAATTGAACATTGTCCCTCTCTGTGATCCATCTGGACACCACCTTTCTGTTCTGAGGTGAACAGTGTTACATCAGTAAAAGGGGTGGGAGGGGGATACTTTATCATTCATTTACTTTTGAACTACAACTCTGACAGTTTTGAAATGCCTCCACTTTTTGTTTGAACATACAGCCCCTGGCAGACTTCCAACAACAGGCACATCATACTGTAGTGAGAAAAGGCTTGCAATTTTATGTATGAGTTAGAAATCCTTCCAGTACCAGAAGGACCCAGCAGTGTAATGTGAGTACTGCTGGGAACCACTCAGCTTGTGACATGAAGAAATATGGTTTATAGCTGATTTGAATGAGCCCCATAGCATTAAAGGAACACTGTCATTGAAAATGATCTGGGGTTATATACACTTAGATATCCTGTACTTCATGCAACAGCTGTAAAATGCCATACTTGTTTTATAAGGCCAAAAGTCCAGTCTTACATATCCTCTGAGGAATCAAATATTCTTGCCTTTCCTAGGGCTACCAGTACCACAGCAGCCTGAGATGATTGTCCAGGATTGTCTGTAAATGGCAAGAGATAGTAGCCTTAATGCATATAAGAGCATTGGGTACCAGTCACAATAATTTAACTGACTTTAGCTCTTACGCTTCATTAAAAACAGCGCAAACAAAATGAAATACATGTTCTCTCAATAGGACAGTTTACACATGTTCGAAAGCAAGTTTGGGATTATATTTTATAGAAGTAACATGTGGAATAGTGAATATTTTGGATTGTAGAAAGATATGATCTTGCTGCTTCCTTATTTCCATATCATGCGCGTACCATGCACCATGCTTATACTCACTCACACATGCGCAGGCACCACTAGCTGGTCCAGGGTGCTGTGTTCAAAGAAATAGCAAAATATCTTTTCTCGTTTGTAACGGCATTTCAAAATACAGTGTCGTTGGGCTCATTAATATTTTCAGATTATTGATTGTGATTGGAAATATATCATTTTATCATTGAAGTACGATTCCTGACTGAAATTGTCGTAACTAATGACAAAAATGTCCTAACTAAAGACCAGAATGTCGGTATATAGGTATGGTAATTGTGCTTTTGGTGTGATTCCTTCAATTATTATAGGTTTCTCACATATAGAACTTCACATTCCTGCCACTTTTTTCTTAACATACAAATTTTGTCTTTTGCAAGGCATTTTTTTTGTCGTTGTATACAACAAATTTTCTTTTCCTCTATAAGACGCTGGAAAATAGTTTAGCCCCGCCCTTGCCACGCCCCTTTGCCAGGCAATTCTGGAGTTGTGTCATATACAATACAAAACAATGGACATTTTTTGACGTATGCTCTATAGAAAATATGTAGCTCATGCATACAATGACATAATTTTTGTCTTTCATACAACTTTTTTGTCATTATCCTTTTGAACATATGGCCCTTAGGATGCCATGATTACAGTATTGATGAATACTTTAACAAAAATTTAAATTTTGAGTTTCATATCTAGATTTATGGAAATTTTTATGTACAATATATTTGGTTTTGCTATTTTAATTGTGAGACCTAAGAATAACTTGTTTGTTACGTGTGTTTACCACTAATTAGGTCCTTGACACATTACATAAAAAGTTAAGGATGCCCAAAAAGTTCCAGATTATGTGACAGGTGTGTCTTGTGCAAAAAAAAAATACTGATAACCACTGAGCTAGCCAGTCATCATCCGAAGACATTCTTTGTCCATGTGCATGTCATGTTGTGTCTTCTATTTGCACTCATTCTCATGCACACAGACAAAGCTCAGATCTCCAGTCCACCCAGCCTGCGTTGCTGGATTTCGGGCACAGACAGAGCCGATGTTAGAAGAGACCATCTGCAAAAAATAAGTGTGAGTGGCTGGACTGCATGTGGCTCTTGTTCATTGAATGTAGGAAACTTACTGAGACCTGGAGAAGTAGATGACTGTCTGACCATTTCACTGCTGTGATCATTCATCAATGAAATTCCGATTCAGGCAAATCGTAGTAATTTTATATTCCAGTTATGATACAGATATGTGTTGATTTAATGTCATTACGCTGTGAAACAACTAACCTGTTCCTTTCCTTTAACCCTTTGAGTGTCAGA
Organism: Rhinophrynus dorsalis; assembly: GCA_037306005.1. NCBI lineage: Eukaryota > Metazoa > Chordata > Amphibia > Anura > Rhinophrynidae > Rhinophrynus > Rhinophrynus dorsalis. Next base: position 407,708,597 of record CM074723.1, read on the forward strand.
GGATTGGGCAATGCATTTACCACCTGTCGGCACTCAAAGGATTAAATGAAATAATTATTTAGCTTCCAGTTTGGTCATCACAATACAGAAATGATGTTTTACCCCCTACCAACCTTAAACAAGTTAAATCTTAGTGAAGCTGATGCATTAAATAGAAGTAAAGGAGGTTTAGGGGACAAATATAAAACCTTGTTCATTTAACTAGGAATTTAACCCCTTGAATACTAGAGAGGTCTCCAACGCCTTGTCCTGCAGTACATTGGACACCTCACTAGCATTCAAGGAGTTAAAGCTCTATGTAACCCTTTGAGAGCCAGAAAGGTATCCAATGCACTGCAACGCAATTCCATACCTCCCAAGTGTCCCTCTTTAGGAAGGACAGTCCCTCTTTGAGACCCAAATCCCTCTGTCCCTCTTTCCCATCCTGGTATCCTTCTTTGGATCTCAAAGATGGACTTTCCCTTCTAAAGTGGTACATTTGGAGAGAGGGGAGTAGATGAGTGCCACACTCCTAGTGTGTGAGGTACAGACCAGATCCTCCTTAAAGCACACTCACCCCAAACAGTGCTGCTAGGATCAGGTCAGCATTGATGTTCCGCTGGAGAGGGACAAAACAGGGAGCTGGACCACCTCTCTTATTCCTCATTGGCTCTTCATTGTTTCCCCTGCCCTTTTACTGAATGCCACAGTTCCCCTTTTTCTTGCCCCATTCAAACATTAGGAAAACAATATCAGCAGTACCTTTACAGTACAGTGATCTTTGGTACCAGGGCCAGGGTGTGACTCACCATCATGTGTGCATGGGCAGTCATGATTTTCTAGTGTGCGGTCATTACTTTTAACTGCACATGTGAACAGACTATTCTCCAGTCAGACTCACAATCTGTTATTCTGCACTATGTTCACATTGGCCCCCTCTACTCCTTCACATGATGGGAGGGAGCCCTAGGGGCTAGAATTATGTAACAGATGGCATGAAGGATACTTATGCCCATTTAAAACAATGCACTCGAGACAAGCTGGGGTTCAAGCTGGGACATTACTGTTCAAGGATGGGATGATGGTATTCTTCTAAAATATCGGCCTTTCCTATGGAAACCGGGACAGCTGGGAGCTAAGTCGTTGGTGGCAAATTAAATTTATCATTGATTGCTAGACAGGACTTCACTGTATTGCAAAGCTTTGGAGTCCACTCTACCAATCAATGGGTGTTAAAAAGCCCATTTAAACAGATAGTAATGTTTCAAAATTAAATCAGCTCCAATTAATCTTCATAGTATTTGGGCCATGGAGAGTGTTATTTCACTACTGTCAGAGTTGTAGTTCCAGAGTAAATGAATGATAAAGTATCCCCCTCCCGCACCTTTTACTGATGTAACAATGCTCACATCAGAACAGAAAGGTGCTGTCCAGGTGGATCGCACAGAGGGACAATCTTCAATTAACATAAGGGAAAAACCTGATAAACCTGTCAAAGGGGGCAGGGTTTTCATTGTTCTCACAGTAAGAAGATTGTGCCTTGCTATGAGCTGTCTGATCTTAACACCAGATTCCACATCTGAGGGTGTGTTGCTTACACTAGGTATAAGGGGCAGGAGGGGGACACTTTATTATTATTATTATTATTATTATTATTCTTTATTTATATAGCGCCAACTAATTCCGCAGCGCTGTACAATTGGGAATTGACATACAGAGGTATTAAATAGTACAATCAGATGTGGAGAACAGGAGGATCAGAGGGCCCTGCTCGTGAGAGCTTACAGTCTAGAGGAAGGTAGGTTTGATACAGAAGGAGTAAGTGCTATTGCGTTTAAGTGCCTCCTGCCACATGAACTGCCAGTCAGTGGGTGGGAGTGAGAAGTGCCGTTGAGTGCAGTAGTCCGTGCAAGGGGTGAATCTTGGTGATGATGTTTATGGAGGCAGTTGATAGGCCTCCCTGAAGAGGTGAGTCTTCAGGGAGCGTCTGAAGATTTGAAGGCTGGGGGAGAGTCTGATGGGGCGGGGGAGGGAATTCCACAGCTCAGGTGCAGCACGGGAGAAGTCCTGTAGGCGGGAGTGGGAGGATGTGATAAGAGCTGTGGAGAGCAGAAGGTCATGTGCAGAGCGAAGATGGCGGGCGGGAGTATATTTGGAAATGAGAGATGAGATATAGGGGGGTGCAGTGTTAGTGAGGGCTCTATAAGTTAGCACCAGAGTTTTGAATTTTACTCTGTATGCTAACGGGAGCCAGTGTAGGGACTGACAGAGGGGTGTGGTGTTACAGAAGCGATGAGTGAGGTAGATTAGTCTTGCAGCAGAGTTCATTATGGACTGTAGCGGGGTTAGTCGGGTGAGAGGCAGGCCAATTAGTAAAGAGTTACAGTAGTCAAGACGGGACATGATGAGTGTTTGGATTAGAATTTTGGTAGAGTCTTCATTCACTCTTGAACGACAGACTCTGAAAGTATTGAAATAACACGCTCCATGGTCCAAATATTATGAAGATTAAATGGAGCTGCTTTTATTTTGAAACATTACTATCCCTTTAAATCAAATAAAATTTGAGGAAGTAGTATTTATTCCCTGTGGTGCAGTTAGCTTTGACAAAAACTGCACTGCATTTATTTTGAACACATGGCTGCTAGGTCCATATTTGTAAAACCTGGAGCTATACTGGAGTAAACTAACTGCACCATAGGGGACAAATATAAATTTAAGTTAAAACAAATTTGACTTTTAACCCCTTGAATGCTAGAGAGGTTTCCAAGCAACCAAGGAGCTAAAGGTCTATATTATATCAAAGGGAAATGAAATTTCCCCCACTGTGGTGCAGCTGGTTTGCTCCAGAATTGCCCCTCTGTATCTTTCTGGATAAGGGCCCTTACTCCTATAATTATAAAAGCAAACTTGAGTTATTGTGGATTAAATCAACTGCACCAAAGGGGACAAATAAAAGTTCTTAAATCGCCATGCACTTGAATAGACTTTTTAACCGCTTGAATGCCAGAGAAGTCTCCAGTGCATTGGCCTCTCTAGCATTCAAGTGGGATTAACCCTTTGAGTGCCAGATGCGTGTTCAGTGCATTGTGAAGCAATGTGTTTAATGCCTCTCTGGCACGAAAAGAGTTAAAACCCATGTTATTGTAAAAGGAGTTTGTATTAGTCCCCTATGGGGCAGTTGGTTTACTCCAGAAGAACCCCGGTTTGCTTTTATAACTCGCGTCTTCTTCACTCCAGGAATAACATCAGATTTATGGCAGGGTATTTATATGTCCAAGAAACAAATCTTGACGCATCTCTCACCAGCCGACAGCAGCACATAATTCCTACATTCCTTGGTGTCTTGTAACTGAGGGCATAATTGCCTAAAATTATATGTTCTCTTTGCCATGATACATGACTCTGTGTGCTTGTGTGCCAGGGAACTGTGCATAAAGTAGGTCAGGTTCACAGAGGTTCAGAGTTTTTTTGTGATTGGACAAACTGTAGTAGAAGTACAGAAAGAAAATGAGGTGTACAACCAGACTGTCATTTTGTTTTCTGAAACAATATCATTTTCTGGGGGATTTGGAATTAATTTATTTATCAGTTGGCAGTTGTAAACTTGTACTTGCTCAGTTATGAGTTAGCGAACACAAGGATAACGCAGTGAAATCTGGATGGAGCATATCATGTTATTTCATTGTGTACCACAAAGACACATGTAAACTGTTTAGATACATGTATTATCCAACAACATATAAGGGACTTTGTACAAGTAAAAACCTAAAACATGAATTTTCTATAGCATTTTCCTACATAATGTGTACAAGCTTATACTAAATAAGAGGGAAATTGACTAATATGCTTGAATATAATTCCAGGCTAAAACAGGAGATGGAATAAGATTTCTAACTCTTATGAGTGTCAGATGGGTACGCAATGCAATGCATTGCACACCATTCTGGTCTTTAAAGGGTTAAATGAGCACTAACACTTCCAAATAATAACCTCCCACTTTCCTTATGGCAAGAATAGTTAAAGGGATAGGAATGTTTCACAAAAACAGCAGCTCCATTTAATCTTCATAGTATTTGGGCCATGGAGAGTGTTATTTCAATACTGTCAGAGTTGTAGTTCAAGAGTAATTGAATGACAAAGTATCCCCCTCCCACCCCTTTTACCTAGTGTAAGCCACCTCCCCTCAGATGTGGAATCTGGTCCTGGGCCAGACAGCTCATAGCAAGGGACAATCTTCTTTCTGTGAGAACAATGAAATCCCTGCCCCCCTTGACAGTTTTTTTTCCCTTTTGCTAATTGAAGATTGTCCCTCTCTATAAGCCATCTGGACACCAACTTTCTGTTCTGAGGTGAACAATGATACGTCAGTAAAAGAGGCGGGAGGGGGATAGTTTATCATTCAATTACTCTTGAACTACAGCTCTGACAGTATTGAAATAACACTCTCCATGGCTCAAATATTATGAAGATTAATTGGAGCTGCTTTTATTTTGAAACATTACTATCCCTTTAAATGGCCTGTATGAATTTTGCCCTTGAGCCTTCGTTCAAGAAATATCATCATCAACATACCTGGGAAGTTTAGTTGAGGACTCCCCTGAGAGGACAGTCCTGTGGTGTGGCTGGAGGTGATACAATTTGTGTCAAAAAAGGGGTGGGGCCTAACTGTAAGGGGACCGGAGCTTGAAAAATGCAAAAAAAAAAATACAGAATAAGATTGGGAAGGAGGAAAAGAGGCCAGGGAATGGGAGGAACACAATGGAAGGAGCAGATGTGGGCTGAGATTCAATAGAAACTGCCCACATCCAGAGAATCAGCCTCTGCCCCGCAGACCCAGTAATTAGAAGCTAAAACCGGACTCTGCGGGGCAAAGTCGGAGAATTCCCAGCTATGATCTTCAGTCAGTCTTGGATACTATAGAGGCAGACATGACAGTTGCTAGCAGGATCACAGGACCTCAAATACTGCTAATGGCACATAATCACCTTAACCCATTAAGGAACAGAGGTGTGTGTGAAATGCATTGTTTCACGATCCATTACACATTCTTCTGGTCATAAAAGGGATTAGCAGTCTACTTCTGTTTGAGAAACATCTGTCATGTCCTCCCTCAACGGACATGACATCCAGGAGTGACTAAAGATGTTCACTCCTGAGTAAAGCACATGAATAAAATTCATAGGGGCCATTGGGATTTTCTAGCCACAGTTAGTGGGGGAGGGGTTATTATTAGGAGGTGTTAATTCTCTTTTAATACTAAAAAGTCATTAACAGAACCAATATTCAACAGATATTATTGTTGACCAAATATTCTCAGAAGGTATGACTGGAGTGTTGATACTTATCTGTATTTAACTATATTGTTTTTGCAAATAAATCATTTTTGAATCTCATGGACATGAGAATGATTCACTCAATAAATGGCATGTTCCAGGTCATGATTAACCATTACTGTCTTTTTTCTTCTGTCTCACAGCTAGAATAACATGGATTCTGAATGCAGTTGAAAGAACAAAATTCTCCCTCCCAGATCTACAAGTTTGACTCTGCTGCATGTCAACAGCTATATAATTCAATACACCTGTGTATGATAAATGCTATGCTGATTTTTCACTTATCGATAATGAGCCTTTCTAGCAAGACTGTTACAGAAAATACTGTGCTTAGAAATATTTAGAAGCTCTTTGGGGAAGTGAATGCACTCCATTACAGAAAATAAAAAAGGCTGAGTGCTGTCGGAAAATGACTGGTATAAATTAGTGTAAGGACTGGTGAATTTTGACAATAGGGCTATTGTGTTTTCATAAGAAACACGTAGAGGATGCCCCTAATGCACCTTAAAATAAAACAAAAAATGTTAATTGTGAAATAAAAAATGTGTTTTACCCATGTAGTGTTGACAATAAGCTAATGTTATACAAATAATGTTATGCAATTTTTGGAAGATCATATGAAACCATGATTTATTCCCTTTTAATAAAAAATCCAGGTTATGATTATATCTTGCCTATGAATTTAAAATTAATAATTTCAAAAATGTTGAAGATATTTAATGTATATATTTACCCATTGGATACTAGATATCTTCAACTCATGGGCTGCAAGAAGTTAGGTGTCAAATAGGGATACAAAGAAGAAGATGAATAATAAACACTGGTATACCTCCCAACATTTCAAATTGCCAAAGAGGGACACTTGTGAATTAGGGGGTGTTGCTGGAGGCGTGGCTGGTGGGCGGGGCATTACCAATAATTTTTAGGCTATTTCATGACCTATTGACACCTCCTTGTGTAATTGAATAAATGACTTATAACAAGACCATAGTATTTTATTTACATAGAATAATTTATAAACACATATACTAACATTTAAACAAGCATTAATGTGAGTTTTATTGCTGTAGAGCAATTTGATACATTTATATGCACACCACACAGTCTGATCTGATAAAAAGTGGGACATCAGGGTGGGAAAGAGGGACAGAGGGATTTGGGTCTAAAAGAGGGACTGTCCCTCCTAAAGAGGGACACTTGGGAGGTATGCACTGGTCATAAACATTTCTCATGAAATCTTACGTTCTAGAGCAGTGATTCCAGAATTTCCTGTTCCATACCCTCCAAAAATATATTAATGCATACGTACCATGGCTGGAAACTTTAATGTGTATCTGAAATGCCGCTTTCCATGTCCTGTTACTGCCAATAAGAATATGATGATTGGTCAGGTTTGGAATCTACTGACTTCAGTGGAATATCTTAAACATCAACTAGCATATGAATTTTTTTTAACTCCAATAGATTATATTTTTATTTACTCATTGGTAAATAAGGGTATATTAATTAATTGATAATTATGCAGATGGCAACATTGAGGGACATTTTGATAACTGAATCCCTGTGTCACTAATATATTCTTTGCATTCTGTACTCTCAAGGCTCTGTTCACTCTGGTGACACCAACTTAATAATGGTGCTTGCATTGGCTATGTTGTTAATGCTGTAAAGAAAGCTGCTGAACTATGGTGCCTTTCAGATGGATGATCATCACCTTGCACAAATAGTCCATCAAGTTGTGTCTTTATTGTGTTCATGCAAGTAAAGTTGCAGAGGGGCAAATTTGCATGGCAGATCTCTCACATGATCTACAAGTAACAAGGAGGCATCAGCCAATAATATTTGGTGGCTGCACACATAGGCTGATTATCCAACCCTGCAACTAGATCTCTGAGGGAAATGAGGAGAAGGTGACCACATGAATAGACACAAAGGAAATATAGCAGGAGGCATTTACATTTCTGTCACTCAGAAAGAGCCCTTAACATTGTCTATCATCTTTAGGGATGGGCAAAATGTTTAGCCACAAAGGAGAAAAGTGCAGGAATTTGCACTTTTTCCTTTGGGAGGAATTCCTGTGAAAAGTGCTGTTTTTTCACTTTTTTCCACCTTGACCCCCTCACTGCACTGCTAGCCATAGAATCACATATAATGACCCCCCCCCAGCCTTCTCCCACTGTAACTATAGAAAAACACATACTGACCAACCAACCTTGTCTCACTGCACTGATAGCCCTATAACCACACATATTGCCTTCTTACTGTACACTGTTTGCAACAGAACCACACATACTGACCCCAGCCTTATCCCACAGAACTGGTAGCCACAGAACCATACTTACTGACTCCCAGCTGTGTCCCACAGTAGCCTGAGACAGGATAGGTAACAGGAGGCCCTCAAGCTGCTTCCAGGCCACAACTCCCATCATTCTCCTCCAGCTGTGGGCTCGCAATGAAGGCTAGGAGTTATAATCTGGAAGCAGCTTGAGGGCCTCCCATTGTCCACTCTCCCATCCTTGTCCCATGGATGCCATCGAACCACATATACTGACCCCTCAAACTTGTCCTGCTGCACTGGTAGCCATAGACCCACAAAACTGACCTCCCAGCTTTGCCCACTGCACTGGTAGTCATAGAAACACACATTGAGTCTACATAGCTGCAGGAATTCTTGGGCATAGGCAGAAAATGCAAAGTTCTCACATGAGATTTATTGGGGCTATCAAAAAGAGGGAAATTCTATGGATATTCATTGTGCAGGAAATTTCATGGGAAAGTTGGGTGATGAAGGTCAGATGATGGGCCAAAAACATTTGTTATTGTGAAGCCTTGTTCCTCATTAAAGCACCACTTTTGATTCTACCGTGTTCTGTCTCATAATGGTAAGCCTATGTTGAATATCTCTGTTGATTCTCTATGGGAGGTGCACTGTATTTCTGGTATTGAAAGAGTTATGAGTGCTACTGCCTGCTCTATATACACAGACACACACACATACATATATATGACCCGGTGAGAGAGTTCAGTTGGTTAATGTACCAGCTGTGGAATCTGTTCAAACCACAGGGTAGCAGTTTCTTGTCTCAGGTTCTTGTCTCTGCAGATTGCAGTCCATACTCTCAGCTTCATCCTGCAGTGGATTGATGATTCCTGCAGCTTTATCTTTATACAATATATATATATATATATATATATATATATATATATATATATATATATAAACGTTTCTATGTTTTTCAAATCATTACATTTCTATGCCCCTAAAAGTAGCCACAGTGATGAAGAAGTTGAAGAATTTTATGATGATTTATCACGTATCTATAAACACAACAATTGCACTACAAATTTATAATGGGAGATCTCAATGCGAGAACTGGTAAAATCCAAAGTGGTGAAAAAAATCGATCTGATCACATGTAACTGAAAGAAAGAGATGACAGAGGCAACCAAATGATCAGATTTGCAGAACAAAATTTGTACATCATCAGTTCATTCTACAGGAAAAAGCCCATAAAATGGACATGGAAAAGTCCTAATAGTAATTTAAGTGAAAGAGCTTTCATACCAGTATATAATAAGATGATCTTCACTGAATTGACTGTGAGAAAGAAAATGATCAAGTCAACAAACCTGAAGATTGACACTAGACAGCTGTTGAAAAATCATAAGAATTTTGAGTCAGCACTATCTAATAGCTTCAATGTGCTGTAAAATCTTTGAGACACAGACATTTCAACCCACAATAAAAAGTTATTTAGACTATCATAGACACTGCCCATGCCCTTGTATCTACCGTGAAACAAGAAAAACCAAACCAAATATCAAAAGAAACGGTAGCCATGATGAAAAAGCAATAAGAAATTAAGCAAAATGGTAAACTTAGAAACAGGGAAGAATATGTAGAAAGACCATAAGGAAGCCCATAAAAGACAAAATGCGCAAGTTCAATGTTGAACTCGTCAAAAGGACACTGGAAGGAAATCATGGGATAAAGAAAGCAAAATAAAGGTTGGTCACACATAGAGCCAAATGTTTGCATTAAAGCTTGAAGATGGCTTTAAACGAGTGGAAACGAGTGGAACAGCTATTCAAATCTTTGTAATGATGAAGGACAACAACTTATTGCTGTGCCAGGGGCTGAAGCTGTGAAAGAAGTTTTGGTAGAAGTAATAGAAGCTGCAAAAAAAAAATCAATGAAAAATGGCAAAGCACCTACACCTAATTAAAGGGATAGTAATGTTTCATAATAAAAGCAGCTCTAATTAATCATCATAGTATTTGGACTTTGGAGAGTGTTATTTCAATTCTGTCAGCGTTGTAGTTCCAGAGTAATTCAATGACAAAGTGTCCCCCTCCCGCCCCTTTTACTGATGTAACACTGTTCAGCCAAAGCAGAAGGGAGGTGCCCAGGTAGACTGCAGAGAAGGACAATCTTCAATTAAGATAAGGGAAAAACCTGAAAAGCTTGTCAAGTGGGGCAGGGATTTCATTGTTTTCATAGGAATAAGAGTGTCCCCTTCTGTTATCTGTCTGGTCTATAGACTGCATTCCACATCTGAGAAGAGATTGCTTACATAAAGGTTTGAGAGATAAGACTTATATCATTCTTCATGTTTTTTAATGCCTAAAAGATAAAATAAAGTTAAAACGAAGTATTACTATCCCTTTAAGTCAGTATTGAAATGTTAAAAGTTGGAGGTCAACCCTTATTCAAAGCCCTAGCTAAACTATTTTCAACATACCCACAAAGAGCCTGAACCATGGACAAATGCATGGACAAATGCAGAAGTCACTCTACTAGACAAAAAAAGTGAAGAGGTGGCACTAAAAACTACTGACCAATAAGCTTATTGGCAGTCATCTGCAAGGTTTTCACAAAGGTACTTTGAAGAAAAATAGACACAATACTTATCAACCTCAATATCAAGCAGGCTTCAGGAGCAGTTTCAGTGCAATGGACCATATCCAGACAGTGCAACAAGTCATGCATAGCCTTCATTGACTATGTAAAGACTTTTGACTCAGTGAGAAAGTCTATAACATCATTGAAAAAGTCAAATGGAAATGGGCAGGCCACACAGCAAGAAGACCTGATGGTAGGTGGACGAAACAAATTTTGGAATGGATTCCACTCGATACTAAATGCCCAAGAAGAAGACCAAAGACAAGTTGGATAGATGAAATTACCAAATTTGTTGGCACACACTGGCAATAAAAAGCACAGGACAGAAGTTGTTGGAAGCTTGCTGAGGACTCAGAGGCCTTCATCCTTCAGTGAAATCACAAGGGTTGAAGATGATGATCTATAAATATATGTATATCTATATATCTATCTATATATGGCAAATGAATGAGTATCACAGTTTGTAATAATTGCTTTATTTATTGGATTAATAATCGATCATAATGACAAGCTTTCTAGAGCAACAAGCCCCCTTTATCAATTTAAACCAAAGCATATTGTATTTAAAAATGTATTGTCCATGTCTCCACATAAATACAGATACAGTAAAATGTTATTGATATATCTAAATATATCAGAACATCAAAAATCCCTGAGGAAGAGGACAGTTTAATCTGTGACACTCGTCGGTTCTATTGTTTGATTTTGTGGCTGTTTTTAAGATTATTGGTATTACTCCCATTATATACTCTGGTTAATGCCTATGCAGTAAGGTGGTGTCCAGTGGAAAAACTACACGGTGGTAGATCTAAGACTGAACTAATAAGTGTGGAGAGGCGACACGGCTAACACTATTGGTGGTTAAGGCATACTGCCTCCACCAGTGTAGATTGTCTGACATGCTGCTTGTGTATCTGGAGAAGGTTGACAACGGATGGGAGGAGGGGCCGGCAGAGATATCCATGGGAGTAACAGTTTGGAGAGTGATATGCTTTTACTATACTGATATTCTGCTAGTGACATTTCACTTTGCTCTTAATTTTAAAATAAACTCTACTTTCAGATATTTTTCTTTTGCGCTCCTTTTTGTATATAGATAAGCTGCAAATCACATCAAATTCATAGGAAGTTGAATGCAGGGGTGGGAGATGGCATCAAGAATAAGGCGAGAAACAGAGAGAGAGAGATCCATAGTACATAGAAATAAGTGTGAAAAAAGAAAATGAAAAATCATATGAGGAAGATGTGTAAAAGTGCCAAAACAAAATGAATGGAAGGAAATATATAGTTTTGGTAACATGAGACGAATTCCAAGTCCTTATTTCATTTCAAATGTCTTTCTCTACTGAGCATTTTTGAAGTTCCCTCTGAGTATATTGATTTTAAGGTTATGAGTAGGGGTGGGCGAAAAGTGTGAAAAATTTCCTGCGTGCCTTTTCTTGAAAAACAGCTGATTTTTCGCTTTTTTCACAAAACTTTTCTCTTTTTCGCGAATGCAAAATTTTCCTCCTTTTTGCCGATTCCAGCAAATGTTTTGTCTATTCCAACACACTATTGTCCTATTCTATCACATTGTTCTCCTATTCCAACACATTTTTTCCTATTCCAACACATTTTTTTTCCTATGTTTAATAAGGTGCAACATTTCCCAGCACAATATTACTTCTTCTGAGGGCTGCAGTGGTGAAATAAATAGCAGGAAGTCAAAGTTGTGAGTCCTACAGCAACATATACCTTGAAAAAATGTGTTAGCATGCAGAGTGCATTTGTCCTTTGCCCACAACTCTTACTTCCTGCTTAAAAGTATAGTAATGTTTCATAATAAAAGAAGCTCCAATTCATCTTCATAGCATTTGGGGCATAGAGAATGTTATTTCAGTACTGTCAGAGTTGTAGTTTAAGAGTAATTGAATGATAAAGTATTGCCCTCCCACCCCTTTTCCTGATGTGACAGCAGGGTGGTGTCCAATTGGATTGCAGAGAGGGACAATCTTCAATTAACATAAGGGAAAAAACCTGAAAAACCTGTCAATGGGGGCAGGCTTTCATTGTTCTCACAGTAAGAAGATTGTCCCTTGCTGTGAGCTGTCTGGTCTTAAAACCAGATTTCACATCTGAAGGGAGGTGGCTTACACTAGGTAAAAGGGGCAGGAGGGGATAGTTTATCATTCAATTACTCTTGAATAGTGATGAGCGAGCACCCCAATGCTCGGGTGTTCGGGTGCTCTGACCGAGCACCCCCTGAGGCTCGAGTGCTCGGCCGAACACCCGAGCCCCATTGGAATGAATGGGAGGACTCGAGCATTACACCAGGCACCCCCTGCTCTGATGAGGGGAGGGTGCCTGGTCCATAGGAAAAGGGCAGAAAAAGATGGAAACACTACAGAAATGGTTCAGGGACAGCATAGGGAGGATGTCTGGATGCACCTTGGACTCCAACATCGCTGCTGGGAACGATCTTTCGCCCGTAGTACGCCATTTTTACAGACTGACCATAAAACACACAAAAAGGAAAATAAAAACGACTTTAGGCGAAAAATTGTTACCAAACAATATTTGCTGTATATTTACTTGTATATCATCTGCAAATTCTCCCAAAAATTTCCTTGATTTTCAGAACTGAGGCCATGATTAAGAGGGAAACGTGCGCAGAGGCAAATTCTCCCAAAAATTTCCTTGATTTTCAGAACTGAGGCCATGATTAAGAGGGAAACGTGCGCAGAGGCAAATTCTCCCAAAAATTTCCTTGATTTTCAGAACTGAGGCCATAATTAAGAGGGAAACGTGCGCAGAGGCAAATTCTCCCAAAAATTTCCTTGATTTTCAGAACTGAGGCCATGATTAAGATGGAAACGTGCGCTGAGCTGACCATCTAAAACATTATGGGTGAGGGTCTGCTGCAGAGCTGACCATCCTAAACATTATATGCGAAGGCCCGCTAGTGAGCTGACGCTATAAAACATTATATGAGAGGGCCCGCTAGAGAGCTGACCCAATAAAACATTATATGAGAAGGCCCGCTGGTGAGCTGACCTATATAAAAATTGGCAAACAGGGCCCGCTGGTGAGCTGACCCTATATAAAAATTATATCACAGGGCCCGCTGGTGAGCTGGCCCTATATAAAAATTATATCACAGGGCCCGCTGGTGAGCTGGCCCTATATAAAAATTATATCCAGGGCATATGGAAGAGGAGGAGGAGGATGAGAAGATTAAGAGTCAACCATATACCCGTTTTTTGGGTGGAAGGGGTGAATGGGAATACAGAGTATTCCCATCATTGTAAATAACATATATAAAGTGACTTTATGTTCCCCCGGGGCTTTCCTCCAGTGGAGTGGAGAAGTCAGGGGAAATCCAGGCCTTGTTCATTTTTATAAGTGTCAACCTATCAGCATTGTCGGTGGAAAGGCGGATACGCTTATCTGTTATGATGCCACCAGCAGAACTAAATACCCGCTCAGACAGAACGCTGGCGGCAGGGCAGGCCAGCACCTCCAAGGCGTAGAGTGACAGTTCATACCACGTGTCCAGCTTGGACACCCAGTAGTTGTAAGGCACAGAGGGATCATTGAGGACGCTGACACGGTCTGCTACGTACTCCTTCACCATCTTCCAAAACTTTTCCCTCCTTGTGACACTAGGCTGCGCATCAGGGTGAGGGTGCTGGCGGGGTGTCATGAAGGTGTCCCACGCCTTGGAGAGTGTTGCCCTGCCTTTCTCGGAACTGCTGTGTGCTCCCCTTTTCTCCCCTTCTCGGTTGGCCAAGGTAGCACGTACTCTGCCGCCAGCGTTGTCAGATGGAAAATTTTGGAGCAATTTTTCGACAAGAACCTTCTGGTATTGCAACATTTTGCTTGTCCTCTCCACCGGAGGAATGAGAGATGAGAAATTCTCTTTGTAGCGGGGGTCCAGAAGGGTGAACACCCAGTAATCCGTGTTGTCTAAAATGCGTAGAACGCGTGGGTCACGGGAAAGGCAGCCTAACATAAAGTCAGCCATGTGTGCCAGAGTACCAACAGTCAAGATTTCGCTGTCCTCACCAGGAGGATGACTCTCAATATCCTCATCCTCTTCCTCCTCTTCTGCCCACCCACGCTGAAGAGATGGAACTAAAGTTCCATGGCTACCCTCTGTAGCGGAGGCAACCGTGTCTTCCTCCTCCTCCTCCTCCTCCTCCTCCGCCTCCTCCAATTGTCGCTGAGAAGACGAAGTGAGGGTGCTCTGGCTATCACCTTGTGTAAGCTCTTCCTCCCCCATTTCCACCTCTTCCACATGCAAAGCGTCGGTTTTAATTGTGAGCAGCGAGCGTTTCAGTAGACACAGAAGTGGGATGGTTACACTGATAATAGCGTTATCGCCGCTCACCATCTGTGTCGATTCCTCAAAATTGCGTAAAACCTCGCAGAGGTCTGACATCCATTCCCACTCCTCACTTCTGATTACAGGAAGTTGAACGGAGAGGCGACGACCGTGTAACAGCTGGTACTCCACTACTGCCCTCTGCTGCTCACAAAGCCGGGCCAACATGTGGAAGGTGGAGTTCCAGCGCGTGCTCACGTCACACAGCAGCCGGTGAGCTGGCAATTGTAAGCGCTGCTGCAGCTTCAACAGGCCGGCTGAAGCTGTTGATGACTTACGGAAATGTGCACACACGCGGCGCACCTTGGTCAAGAGATCATGCACATTGGGGTAGGTTTTTAGAAATCGCTGCACCACTAAATTAAATACATGCGCTAGGCATGGTACGTGTGTGAGCTTGCCGAGCTCCAAAGCCGCCACCAAGTTACGCCCATTATCACACACAACCATGCCTGCTTGCAGGTTGAGTGGCGAGAGCCACTGCTCGGTCTGGTGACTAATCCCCTGCAACAGCTCTGAGGCCGTGTGCTGTTTGTCCCCAAGGCAGATCAGCTTCAGCACGGCCTGTTGACGCTTCCCCACTGCAGTGCTACACTGCTTCCAGCTACTGGCTGATGGGGGAGTGGCAGTGTGTGTAGAGAATTCGGAGGTGGAAACGGAGGAGGAGGAGCCAATAACGTAGGTGCTGGTGGAAACCCTGATGGAGGTAGGGCCCGCAATCCTCGGCGTGGGTAGCACCCGTGCCATCCCAGGGTCCGAGTCGCTCCCAGCCTCCACGACATTCACCCAGTGTGCCGTCAGGGAAATGTAGCGTCCCTGGCCACAAGCACTTGTCCATGTGTCAGTCGTTAAGTGGACCTTCCCAGTAACTGCGTTGGTCAGGGCACGGGTGATGTTACGGGACACATGGTGGTGTAATGCGGGGATGGCACACCGGGAAAAGTAGTGGCGGCTGGGGACCGCGTACCGAGGGACAGCTGCTGCCATCAGGCTGCGGAAGGACTCAGTGTCCACAAGCCTAAATGGCAGCATTTCGATGGCCAGTAATTTTGAAAGGTGTGAGGTTAGTGCTATGGCCTGTGGGTGGGTGGCTGGGTACTTTCTCTTGCGCTCAAATGCCTGGGGTAACGACATTTGGACGCTGTGCTGGGACAGGGAAGTGGATGTGGTCGCTGATGGTGCTTCAGATGCTACAGGTGCAGGGCGGGAGGTATGCGGGCCTGCGCCTTCGACAGGCGATTGGCCGGCACCGAAAACAGGGGAAGAGGAGGCAGTGGTGTGGCCTGCAGACACAGATTGGCGATCCTGGCGTTCCTCCCACTTATTACGGTGCTTGGATGCCATGTGTCGGATCATGCTGGTGGTGGTGAGGTTTCTAGTGTTCATGCCTCGGCTCATTCTGGTGTGGCACAGGTTGCAAACTACAATTCTTTTGTCGTCCGCACTTTCCTTAAAAAAACGCCATACCGCGGAACACCTACCCCTTGGCAAGGTAGATTTACGCAAGGGGGTGCTCCGTGGAACATTTGCGGGCCGGTTTGGTGCGGTCCGCCTTCTTTCTGTAGCCACACCACTGCCTCTTCCAGCCTGTTGCGGTGCTGCAGATGGCTCACCCTCAGGACTGCTGTCATCGCTCGGCTCTACACCTTCCCAGGTGGGGTCAGTCACCTCATCGTCCACCAAGTCCTCCTCCACTTCCTCACTCTGATCATCCTCCTCAAGTCTTGATCCCACCACATACTCAGTCATTGACAACTGTGTAACATTCTCCTCAACAAGGTCTTGAGACGGAAATAGTGGTTGATTTAATGGCAACTGTGTCTCATCATCATCATCATCATCCACTACTTCCTTTGACCTTAAATGCCGTTCACATCTGTCATCTTCTTGTGATTGGGTAGCCTCTAGAGGTTGTGAATCAGGGCACAAGATGTCATGTTCCTCTGCAAGCGTGCTTGGAGAGAGGGTCAAATGAAGGATTGGTGATGAGACGAGCTCCTCACTATATCCCAGTGTGGGATCACTTCTTTGACCAGACCGTGTATGGTGGGAGGAAGGATGATCAGAGTGAGGATTATGTTGACCAGACTCTTGGCTACTGAGAGTGGACTTGGTGGAAGACAGGGTGGTGCTTAACCGACTGGAAGCAGTATCAGCTGTCATCCAACCGACCACCTGTTCGCAGTGGTCGGACCTCGAGAGTGATGTCCTGCGACGCCCTGTAAAATTACACATGAAGCTAGGTATGGTGGATGTCTTTCTTTCTTGTGCTCTGGCACCAGGCACAGTTTCTCCGCGTCCTGACCCGCGCCCTGAACTTTCAGGATCACGTCCACTTCCCCGTCCCTTTTTACCCGCCTTCTTCATCTTACACAGAATATGTGACTTTAATATTTGAGTTTGAAAACTTAACAGTATTTCTTATTATTCTGCAACTCTGCAGAGTACACAGAATAGGCTGCTAAACGGCGGTGAAACACACTGAATGGAATATGTGACTTTGATATTTTAGTTTGAAGACTTAACAGTATTTCTTCCTATTCTGCAACTCTGCACAGTACACAGAATAGGCTGCTAAACGGCGGTGAAACACACTGAATGGAATATGTGACTTTAATATTTGAGTTTGAAAACTTAACAGTATTTCTTATTATTCTGCAACTGTACAGAGTACACAGAATAGGCTGCTAAACTGCGGTGAAACACACTGAATGGAATATGTGACTTTAATATTTGAGTTTGAAAACTTAACAGTATTTCTTATTATTCTGCAACTGTACAGAGTACACAGAATAGGCTGCTAAACTGCGGTGAAACACACTGAATGGAATATGTGACTTTAATATTTGAGTTTGAAAACTTAACAGTATTTCTTATTATTCTGCAACTGTACAGAGTACACAGAATAGGCTGCTAAACTGCGGTGAAACACACTGAATGGAATATGTGACTTTAATATTTGAGTTTGAAAACTTAACAGTATTTCTTATTATTCTGCAACTGTACAGAGTACACAGAATAGGCTGCTAAACTGCGGTGAAACACACTGAATGGAATATGTGACTTTAATATTTGAGTTTGAAAACTTAACAGTATTTCTTATTATTCTGCAACTGTACAGAGTACACAGAATAGGCTGCTAAACTGCGGTGAAACACACTGAATGGAATATGTGACTTTAATATTTGAGTTTGAAAACTTAACAGTATTTCTTATTATTCTGCAACTGTACAGAGTACACAGAATAGGCTGCTAAACTGCGGTGAAACACACTGAATGGAATATGTGACTTTAATATTTGAGTTTGAAAACTTAACAGTATTTCTTATTATTCTGCAACTCTGCAGAGTACACAGAATAGGCTGCTAAACGGCGGTGAAACACACTGAATGGAATATGTGACTTTGATATTTTAGTTTGAAGACTTAACAGTATTTCTTATTATTCTGCAACTGTACAGAGTACACAGAATAGGCTGCTAAACTGCGGTGAAACACACTGAATGGAATATGTGACTTTGATATTTTAGTTTGAAGACTTAACAGTATTTCTTATTATTCTGCAACTGTACAGAGTACACAGAATAGGCTGCTAAACTGCGGTGAAACACACTGAATGGAATATGTGACTTTAATATTTGAGTTTGAAAACTTAACAGTATTTCTTATTATTCTGCAACTGTACAGAGTACACAGAATAGGCTGCTAAACTGCGGTGAAACACACTGAATGGAATATGTGACTTTAATATTTGAGTTTGAAAACTTAACAGTATTTCTTATTATTCTGCAACTGTACAGAGTACACAGAATAGGCTGCTAAACGGCGGTGAAACACACTGAATGGAATATGTGACTTTAATATTTGAGTTTGAAAACTTAACAGTATTTCTTATTATTCTGCAACTGTACAGAGTACACAGAATAGGCTGCTAAACTGCGGTGAAACACACTGAATGGAATATGTGACTTTAATATTTGAGTTTGAAAACTTAACAGTATTTCTTATTATTCTGCAACTGTACAGAGTACACAGAATAGGCTGCTAAACTGCGGTGAAACACACTGAATGGAATATGTGACTTTGATATTTTAGTTTGAAGACTTAACAGTATTTCTTATTATTCTGCAACTCTGCAGAGTACACAGAATAGGCTGCTAAACGGCGGTGAAACACACTGAATGGAATATGTGACTTTGATATTTTAGTTTGAAGACTTAACAGTATTTCTTCCTATTCTGCAACTCTGCACAGTACACAGAATGTGCTGCTAAACTGCGGCGAAGCACACTGAATGGAATATGTGACTTTGATATTTTAGTTTGAAGACTTAACAGTATTTCTTCCTATTCTGCAACTCTGCACAGTACACAGAATAGGCTGCTAAACTGCGGCGAAGCACACTGAATGGAATATGTGACTTTGATATTTTAGTTTGAAGACTTAACAGTATTTCTTCCTATTCTGCAACTCTGCACAGTACACAGAATGTGCTGCTAAACTGCGGCGAAGCACACTGAATGGAATATGTGACTTTGATATTTTAGTTTGAAGACTTAACAGTATTTCTTCCTATTCTGCAACTCTGCACAGTACTCAGAATGTGCTGCTAAACTGCGGCGACGCACACTGAATGGAATACGTGACTTTGATATTTCAGTTTGAAGACTTAACAGAATGTGCTCTAATCTGCAACTTTGCACACTAAACAGAATGTGCTCTAATCTGCAACTTTGCACACTAAACAGAATGTGCTCTAATCTGCAACTTTGCACACTAAACAGAATGTGCTCTAATCTGCAACTGTGCACACTAAACAGAATGTGCTCTAATCTGCAACTTTTCACACTAAACAGAATATTTTTTTTTTTTTTTTTTTTTTTTTTCCCCCCACACAAAATAACCTGCTGCCCCCACACACAGTAGTCCTAAAAAGGACTTTTGGTTCTTTTTTGTCACAATTTTTTTTTTTCCTCCCTACACTGCCTTTCCCTTCCTATCCTCAGCTCTCCCTGGCTCAGACTGAGCCGAACTCGATGGTCAGGTGCTATACAGCACCCGACCACGGGTTCTGGCCAGCCAATCAGTGTAATGCCAGCAGCCAACATGGCTGCTGGCATTACACCGATGTCAGAGCCTCCCTGCACGTTTATTGGCTGCGCAGCAGCCGCAAAACGTGCGGGGAGGAGACCCGAACATGGCGGGCGAGCACATGCGGTACTCGTACGAGTACCGCCATGTGCCGAGCAGAGCGATGCTCGAGCCGATCCGAGCATCGGCCGAGCATGCTCGCTCAACACTACTCTTGAACTGCATCTCTGACAGTATGAAAACAACACTCTCTTGACTCAAATACTATGAAGAATAATTGGAGCTGCTGGTTTGTGAAACATTACTATTCCTTTAAGTGACACTGGCACATATTCACGATGATGTCAAGTGATTAAAAAAAATAAAGTACAACCTACAATGTGGCACATGTGTATGGCAGTGGTGGTGGGGGACTGGCGTGGTGTGATTTGTGGGACCTTGACAAACTGCATCCACCCTGGGAGGAGAGGGATCATCATCATTTACTGCACATTTTGCAGCAACGATTGATGCAGTCAGTTTTTGCACTAACACTTTACTCCCACGTCCCTGCACTTCCTCCACCGTTCCCCCTCTCGTTTGTGCATTTGCTAGACATTACTCAACTACTGTGTGTGTTTTACTCTCTACAGTACACAACTGATGAAGTGTGATGTCTTGCCTTGGCCCTCAACAAAATTCTCAATGTCATCTGCTGTCTATCAAGTCTGCCTCAGTCACATAGCTCCCAGTCAGCTGTCAAATATATTTATTTGTTTAATTATTTATGTTTTTTATTTATTTTTATTTTTTTAAGTTGTCTACCACATCTTATCACAGTTAATCCAAAAAAAGATATATATATAACTAAAAAACAAAATCAACACCTTCTTCCCCCAGACTTCCTTAGCACAGAGACAATAAAAGTAAAATCAGCAAGCAATCTGGACCCTAGCTGTCTGTCTCTTGCCAGTCAGTCACACCAAATTGTGGGGTATTTTGGGTCAAACTCCTTCCTCCCTTCTTCTCCCCTTTGTGCCCCCAGACTCCCCTACTACAGAGAGCAAATGTCCTACCTAAATGGCTCCCTAAAACTAAACTTCAATTGCCCTTTATTTGCCTATCTTCTCTAGCTCAAAAACATGCTGCTCTCTCCTCTCACAAACACAGAATGGCTGCTGTGAGAGCCTGACACCCTTTTATATGGTTGTAGAAAACTTTTGCGTGGTGGAGAAACATTTTTCTACCCATTGATTCCAATGCAATGAGCTAGGCGAAAAAAGTGGAAAAAAGCAGAAAAACAGCACCTTTTGCTTGGAAATGTTTTTCACCAAGTGAAAAGTGCCATTACAGTATGAGGCGAACATTTTTGCCCATCCCTAGTTATGGGTGGAGTGGTTTCTCTGGGTGAAATGATGACTAAAAAGGAGGTATGGTTCTTGTGTCATTTTGTTAAAAAACAGGAATAATTTAGTACTTGGCTATAGACCCTCTTTAAGCTGAATCACATTAGATCAAATAATAAGAGATGTGCAAATTATTGGTTCAAAGCAATGATGGACTGGATTCTCTTGCAGATGCAAAATGTACCACTTAATTTTATATGTTAAATTCCCACTGTAATATCTGGGGAATTTTGGAGCAAAGACTAGTAAAAAATGTAATCCACAGAATAAAATCAAGCTGTAATGTCAGGTGTCAAAGCCTGATTTGGTGACATGTTTTTATTCAAGTAACTAGCATGTGTTGTTAATTGGACCATGACTCCCATCCTGAGAGATAACTGCATTGGGCTGAATTTCATTGCAGGTACATATATCCTATAATATAAAAGGCCAGATGTATGTTTGTCCAATGCAGTCATGCGCAGTAGAGACCGCCTGAACACAGGCCATGCAGTCATGCACAGTAGAGACTGACCAAACGCAGGAGATGCAGTTATGCGCAGTAGAGACTACCCAAACGCACAGAATAGTGGGAGGTGTAGTTCTGTGGTCTATGCACTTTGGTCCATGTGCATGGGCTTTTACACTAGTGTATATAGATTTTTTTTACCAGTTTCCTTCTGGACAAAATTGAAGATGATATCTATGATTAAGCTCTTCTTGGAGCGTGAAACACGTTAGACGGTGTAGTTTTCACCTGTATGTCCTTTTGTGTCCTGTCTTGCTGTTTGGATGTATCCATGCCATGTTTATTTTATATATTTTTCAATAAATGTTGATGTTTTAATAATTTAATATTATTTCTGGAGTGCCGCCTGGCCTTTTTGGACTGTCTACATATACATAGGTTTGGAGAACCTTTGGCATATGAGCACCCTCGGGAATTGGTGAGTCCATCTTTTCAATTGCTGGATTGCATGATTACACAGTATGAAGTACCTGAGCTTTATATCCCTGCTAGTGTTGTAGCACTGTTTGTTTGGTTCTGTCGGCTGAAGATAAAACTGCTGACAAATTTTCTCTTTCAATACAATATAGCCAAGAGATTTTGAAGGCGTTCCCATAAATATATCAGTGGTATAAATTGATAAGTGGGAAAGTACTTTGTATTTTAAATATACAGAAGCATTTGATGCTGCTTTTAAAGTAGTGCACTGTCACAAGTCAGATATAGGTCATGAGATGAACCTCTAAAATTATCTTGGGCATGTATCTTTTAAAATAATTTAATTTGTGTAAATAATAAATAATAATTTAATTGGCAAGTTATCCCCTGGGATGGTCTAGGCAACCCAAAAGTATTGCTTTCCAATGCCTTAGAGATTATTTCCAACACCCAAGGGATTATTCAACAGCACCTGCTACTTCTAAATAGACTTTAGTGCAAAATGTTTTAAACACACCTGAATGTTGTTTGCTCACCAATTTCAGATCTGAGTTTGAATTATTGCCTTTATTACCCAATATTACAAAATAGCAATAAATTGGATGGAGCAGCATGCAGCACGTTATAATATTTATTTTTGTAGAGAATAACATGATCATTATTTTAATGATTGAGTCAAACTGAATCTGCCTAGGTAAATGACTGGATAAATTACTTTAGGAAAGAGTGTTCCTTCCACATTTCCTTTACATAACTCATTTTTAAGCAGCTATTTGTATTTCTTCTGCAACAACGTTAATTATGTTTGGTCGAAAAGTTTGTTGCATTTTCATCAAAAGATTAGAATACTCATTAGTTAAAGTTCTCCTGGTATTATATAGCTTTCCTGGGAAGTTTGTACATTTGGCCACTCATATAAAGCATTAATGAGGTGATGTCATATGCCGGCAATGTCCCAAATAAATAAACACAAAAATCAGTGGTTTCACTTTGGCTGATTAAATTAGGTCTAAGCCAAAGATTGAATTTTTATACCATGTATGTCTGTACAGCTTAACCATAGACCTAAACCTAAGGTTTTGAAAATATTGATAAAGTTTATTGTGGAGCATGAAAATCCCAGAACTAAGATGATATAACCACATGTGAAAAGTTAAAACCTTTAAGGACAGGAGGGGTATAGAACTCATTGCTCTACAATGCGTTCTTTACCCCCTGGTCATTAAAGGGTTAAGATACACGGAGAATGTTTCTGTACTCAGAATGTTAACATGTATTTATTGAAAAAGCACTAGAAGTAACAGCAAACAGATGTATGGGAAATAGGTGATATTTATATATTTTTTACTGGATTCTTTGAAGTTATTCCAATTCAAATATTACTATAGATGATGTGTTTTTAACTTGTTGAGGTCTGAGGTTACAGCAAGCTTTGTGTACAAGTATATAGAAATACTATTGGGGATTTGTATTAATGCAGTTGAGGGGGGGCAAGTGAGCCTCAGTCAGGAAGGAATTATTCCATGGCAAGTAAATATAATAATAATAATAATAATAATAATAATATACAATATATATTATAGGAGCAAACTGGGACTATTCTGGGGCAAACTTTCTACAACATAGGGGAAAACCAAACACGCATAAAATACCCCTTGATATAAATGGGAGGTTTTTAATCCCTTGAATGCAAGAGAGATCTCCAATGCATTGCTTCGCAATGCATTGGAGAACTATCTAGCATTCAAGGGGTTAAAAGACCCATTTAAATGAATTAGAATGTTTATGTCTCCCCTGTGGTGCAGTTGGATTGCTCCAGAATTGCTACAGTCCTATGTGTTGGACACCTCTCCAGCATTTAAAGAGTCAGTAATGCCCATATTTAACTTTATTTAATATTGTAGAGTTTACAAAAATAAAGTATTTAGAGAAAGTGCTATATCTCAAACCCTTACGGTTTGAGAGATATTTGCCGCTAAAGTTCCCCCTTTCCCTCCTTTTCTCCTGATGTCAGCGCTCTGCTGACAGCAGGAGATCCCGGTCCTGGGACCAGCCGGCGGCTCTGCAGCAGAGCTGAAATCGCATTATTTAAAAAGAATTACTTCATTGGAGCGGTCTACAAAGTTTGTTTGATTTAGCAAACTTTGTAGAACATTCCATTGAAGTAGTTCTTTTTAAATAACACGATTTTGGTTCTGCTGAAGAGCCTCCTCGAGTCAGCCGACTGGAATCTCCTGCAGTCAGCTTTAAAAGGGAAATTTTAGTGGTGAATATCTCTCAAATCTTTTCTCCAAATACTTTATTTTTGTAACCTCTACAATATTAAGTTAAATAGGGCATTACTGACCCTTTAAGGTGCTGCAAGTTCCATCTAAATCCTTGGAGATTTTGTACATTTTTCATTTATACCCACCAGTGGTTTTTCCCAGAATGAATCCACTTTGCCTTTAGAAATAAGGCCCTATAATGGGAAATAATGATTTGTAAGAACAATATATATATATATATATATATATATATATATATATATATATATATATATATATATAACAGGGATTTTCCTGCTGAGTAAAACAAGATTACTCCCACTGCTGGGGTATTTTTCTTTCCAAAGATAATATTGTTCAAGTTATTTTTTTAACATTAAATTGCAATTTTCTGTTGTGGCTACCAGGTGGAGCTGTGTCAATCTCTTACTATGGAGAGCCGTAGTCTATGACTCAAGCGCTCCCATAGAATGTGTTCTAAATAAATTGCCTTTTTGGACATCAGTTGACTCTGTACTACTATTTTTTCTTTAATTCTTTAAGGATCAGAGTGGTATGCAATGCATTGCTTTGTATTGAGGTCACTTCCCTGTGGTCCTTAGAGGGGAAAAATATATTTGAACTATAATTACTTTGGAATGAAAAATCTCCAGATTTCACTCAGCAGGAAGTGTCTTATAGCATATTTTGGCATAAAGAAATGTAACTTCTCCCTTATGTATTCTGTTCTATAGGGAAAACCAATGAAACATCATGAATTCTACTTTTATTTTTACTATAAACTCCATTTTGCTTGGGGTTAAAGCTTTTTTTCATTATTGCTTGTAATGGGCCAAGGGTATTTTCCATACCAGGAAATAGTGGATGGGACTGGGGCGGGTCAAGTGAGTAGTGGGGGTATGTGGCTATGAATGGATGTAAGGCCCCTAGAATGCCTTACCTACACTAGCGATAAAAAAAACACCTCAGTTTTTGCTACTTTTCGTTATTGCCATATAACTTGACAAAAACATTAGAAAAACATGTAAACATTGGGTATTTCTAAAATCAAGACAAATATTATAATCTATTTAGCAGGGTTTTTTTAGTGTTTGTAAATGTGTAAAACATTTTTCGTGCAAAAGCTAAAAAAAAAAGTGCATTTGCTACATTTGTTTCATCATATTTTATAAATATTTTTACAGGAAATTTGATGAAAATAATGGTATCTTTAGAAAGCCCATCTTATGTCAAGAAAAAGAGTATATAATTTAATGTACCCACAATAAATAAAAGTAGCAAAAATGAAGGTGTCCTAAAACTTTTGACCACTAATGTAGTTGTACCTGGGATGAATATCTGGCAGTGGGCTGCCTTTTTTTTGTTGAGGATGTTATTGTATAGAGTCCATGTACTAAGATCTCCAACGCTGGAGAAATCTTAGTGAATTGGCTCTATAGAATAACATTTGGAGAAGTGATATCACTGGAGAAGTCATCTCCACTTTATCCCTTCTTCATCATACCTTAGTGCATCTTCCCCATGGTTTCTTTGTCAGGCATATTTATGCAATATATAAACAGGCAGAGATGAAAAATGAAAAAATTGTGTAAATGCCACCATTATTGGGAAACACACGTACACTCAAGGAAACACACACACACACACACACAGTGTTTTCCATATGTATGCAAAATAAATTCTGTAGATGTTTTAGTTACCAGAGTTGAAAAGATAAGAAAAGTAAACACAAGTACATTAATAAAATAACATAATAGCCAAAACAAATAACTTAAATGAGATGTAACATCTCATAAAGATAACTATGTACAGTAAATACTAATGGCTCTTATGAATTTGGCAATTGTGCCTCTTCAGTTCAGTCTTGAACTTCAGCGGATGAGGCTAGATCCAGCCTCCCATAGGTAGTAGAGATGACTGTTGACTGTAGGTCTGCTGCAAGTGAAGTCACTGTGATGACCAGCCTGTTCTGGCAGCAATGGAAAACAACTTTTGACCTCCCAAAATGGTTGATAGGAGCAATTTGTGATTTATTTAATACACTTATCATTGTTTCTTTTGAAACACAAAAAACTGCTGTACACCAGTGGTTCTCAGCCCGTGCCCTAAGTGGCCAATAACAGGCCAGGATTAGAGGATTCCCTTGTTAGAGCACATGGGAGTTAATCAATATGAAATAGCCTCTGATCAGCACATCTGTGTTCTAGCAGGGAATTTCCTAAGTCCTGGCCTGATAGTGGCCACTGAGGGTTGAGAACCTCTGCTCTACACTATATAAGGCTGTGTTTAACCAACTGGATGTCTTCAACTAATTGCATTTTACAGAGTTGGAGACATTTCTAACATCCAAGCTGTTCAATATCTAGAAGAGTCTAAGAATACAAGTTTATCTTGAAAATGGAAAACACAAAATTTAGACAATTGTGAAAGGTATTTCAAGGGCCATGTTTTCAAATGAAAATTGGATTACTTCTGGGGCCTTCCTCTACAGCAGAGGTTCTCAGACAAGTGCTCTGGCATCATGGTCTGCCATGGCAGGAGCTTGAGGTGCCACTTTCTCCATAAAAATGTGACAAAAATGTGAATGTTGAGTTATTATTTCATATTTATGGAAATTATTATGCTCAACATGTTCCTTTTGTCATAGTGATTGAGAATCACTGCTCTACAGCATACAGATCAATCATTCCTGCAGGGAGGCTACAACATTGTATAAATATCTCACTTTCATAGTCCCTGACTGGTAAGCTCTCTGGAATCAGAAATTCATCCGGTTCCTTGTCAGGAACATAAAAGATAAAACAAACAGTTGAAGATTAAAAATATTAATTAAAAATTAGAGGCAATTTGATGTTATATATCATGTACTTTCAGAATATGTAAAATCAAAATAAAGAGGAAAATCTGAATTTTTATTTGATCCCAATGATTCAACCTAACACATTTTATGTATATTTTTTTAATCTGCATGTTATTAATAAAGAAGTATCTTTGCATATTGCTTTAACATGTCTTGCCTTCCTTTCCAGCAGTCATATGAGAAAGTGTTTTATGTTTGTGTATTATCCTTAAAGAGGGAAAGTAATTGGAACAATTTCTTCATCAGTGTCCTCTGAGAGCTGCTGACATTAAAATGATGAAATTTACATGAGAAGATTATCATAATTTTGATTTGGCTCTATTTATGTTGTGTATTTTCATCAGTTTTAAAGGCTTTGCTGCCCACTTTTGACACAATTGTAAATTGAGTTGTTAAAGTAAATTCAATAAGGTAAATTAAACTGTCCCTTATAGCTCAAAATTGTGTAGAAATTTCATCCGTTTTAAATCACCTTAAATCTAAAAAGTTTAAAACATATATTATGGGGCTCTCTTGTAAAATTGTATTCACGTTTTATATACCCTATATTCTTCAGTAGCGCTGGAATAGGCTTTTTTAATTGTCATCTTTTTTATCAGTGCAGTGGTTCAATATATGTGGTTCTAGAGCAGTGGGGAACAACTTGAGGCCCTCCAGCTGTTGCCAGACTACAACTGCCATAATTTCCTGCCAGCCATTGCCTAGCTGGTACTGATGTAAATTGCAGTCTGGCAGCAGTTGCTGGAAGACTTCACATTGCCCATTCTTGTTCTACAGCTACTAGAGCAGTGGAACAAGACAGGGATCAGTATATCTGGTTCTATGGCTACTATGGGACAAGGATATGGGGTAAGTATGTATGGTTCTATGACTATTGTGGGAGAAAGATGGGTGATCAGTATGCTTGGTGTTATGGCTACTATGGGACAAGACAGGAGGGTCAGAATGTGTGGTCCTAAGGTTGCCTACCCATGCAATGGAACAAGCTTGGCGGTCAGCATGTGAGGATCTATGGTTGCCATGGAACAAGGCTAGTGGGCCATGATATGTGGTTCTATACCTAACATGAGATAAGGCTGGTGGGATCATTCATGGTAATGTGCTGTAAAAAGTGCCATTTTTCACATGCTTATCTTTTTAGACAAATATTTTTGCCCATCCATAGCTGTAATATGTTTATATGCTGGAACCTATTTCTGTTTGCTGTGCTAGCTTAAAGCCTATATACTAAGCTGCCTATGCCAAAATACTCCTGTTACACAGACTGCACGAAGAGGGAGGGCAGTGTGCTACAATGGATGGGAACTTTGGGATATTCCATTCCTCTGTACCTTGTTTCTTGCTTTGTTCTAACAAAGCATTCATAGAAGAGAAGTAAACAATCCATTTTCCTGATTATGTTATGGGAAGGAATATGGCTACACCTTAAAGGGATAGTAATATCTGTTTTTAAGCAAATGTTATATTGTAGATATTAAAAAAATAATTAATAGTTAGTCTTGTCTCTCAGACCTTTATAGTTTGAGAGATATAAGATCAGACATCAGATGTATAGCTGACAGCTTGAGATCCTGGTCCTGGGACCGGCCGACGGCTCTTCAGCAGAGCCAAAATACCGCAATCTAAAAAGAAATTCTTCATTGGAACAGTCTACAAAGTGTGCTTGCAAACCAGGCAAACTTTGTAGGCCATTGCAATGATGTGTTTATTTTTAGCTATCGCTATTTCTACTCTGCTGAAGAGCCGCCATCGGGTCACCCGACTCAAATCTCCTTCTGTCAGCTATACAGCTGATGTCTGAGAAAGGGGAGGGAGGGGGGGAACTTTCATATCTTATATCTCTCAAACTATAAAGGTTTGAGAGACCAGACTAACCTCGATTAATTTTTTTTAATATTTACAATATAACAATTGTTTAAAACAGACATTACTATCCCTTTAATGATGGTATGCACTAAAACAATCATTTGTGCTTGTTTATACCCTGAAGTCAGGTGTGTAACTACATGTAGGGATGGGAGAAAATGTACTCCTCACACTGAAATTGGTCAAAAATGGCACTTTCTGATTGGTGAAAAATTTCCTGTGAATAGTACCATTCTCCTGCTTTTTTCACCTAGGTCATTGAATTTAAATCAATGGGTAGAAACATTTTTTCTCCACCACACAAAAGTTTTCCACAGCCATATACAAGGGTGTCAGGCTCTCACAGCAGCCATTTTGTGTTTGTGAGAGGAGAGAGCAGCACGTTTTTGAGCTATAGAAGATAAGCATATAAAGGGGAATATTTTAGGAGTATTTTAGGTGGGGCATTTGTTCTCTGTAGTAGGGGAGTCTGGGGGCACATTGGGGGAGAAGAAGGGAGGAAGAAGGTTGACCCAAAATATCCCAAAATTTGGTGTGACACACAGGCAGCTGAGGTCCAAATTGCTTGCTGATTTTGCGTTTATTGTCTCTGTGCTGGGGAAGTCTGGGGAAAGAAGTTGTTTTTAGTTATGTATTTTTTTTTACTAACTATGATAAGATAGGATGGACAACTAAAAACAAAATAAAATTAAATATATATAAATAAAAAACAAACATAAATAATTAAACAAATAAATATATTAGACAGCTGACTGGGAGATCTGTGACTGAGGCAGGCTTGATAGACAGCAGATGACATTGACAATTTTGTTGAGGGCCAAGGCAAGACATCATACTCCATCAGCTGTGTACTGTAGAGAGTAAAACACAAACAAATTAGTTGAGTAATGTCCAGCAAATGCACAAGCGGGAGGGGAAAAGGTAGATCAGTGCAGGGACGTGGGAGTAAAGTGTTAGTACAAAAACTGACTGCAGCAATGGTTGCTGCAGCATGTGCAATAAATGATGATGAACCCTCTGCTCCCGGGGTAGATGCAGTTTGTCAAAGTCCCACAAATCACACCACGCCAGTCCCCCACCACCACTGCCATACACATCTGCCACATTGTAAGTTGCACTTTATTTTTTTTAATCACTTGACATCATCCTGAATATGTGCCAGTGTCACTTAAGCAGGAAGTAAGTGTTGTGGGCAAAGGACAAATGCACTCTGCATGCTAACACATTTTTTCAAGGTATATGTTGCTGTAGGACTTACAACGTTGACTTTCAGCTACTTATTTCTCCACTACAGCCCTCAGAAGAAGTAATATTGTGCTGGGAAATGTTGCACCTTATTAAACATAGGAAAAAAATGTGTTGGAATAGGAAAAAATATGTTAGAATTGGAGAAAAATGTGTTAGAATAGGAGAAAAACGTGTTAGACATGGAGAAAAATGTGATGAACAGGTGAAAAATATGTTACAATAGAAGAATAATGTGTTGGAATAAGTGAAAAATGTGTTAAAATAGGAGAAAAATGTGTTGGAATAGGCATAAAATTGCCGGAATAGGTGAAAAGGAGGAACATTTTGCATTGGAGAAAAGGAGAGAACTTTTGCGAAAAAAGAGAAAAATCGTCTGTTGTTCGTGAAAAGTCATGGGGGAAATTTTTCTCAGTTTTCGCCCGCCCCTAACTACATGGGGACCACAGGGTCAAGCATATGGTCGGATTTACATACCAGGTGCCCCTAGGAAAGACACTCTAGACACCCTTAGCTCTGCTCATGGCCACACCCCATTCCTCTCATGACCCCGCCCTCCAGTCCCATTCATTGTTTCTTGGCATAGAAAATGCCTTTGGACTATAAGGAGAAAGAATGAAAAAAGCTAGAATCCTTGGTTGCCATACAGATCTCAAATGCATTGAGGTCTCTATAGCATCCAGGGGTGAAATAATAGCTTATAAATGGTTAGAAAGCTAGTGCAGGGACACTGATATTTCTATGGCCACACCCACAAATCAGAATATGGGTGTGATCAGCACAGCTGAGGAGCCCCTCATAATTTGGAGCTCTAGGTAGTTGCCTACTCTGCCTACTGGGAAATCTAGCACTGGCCCAGCTTACAAAGGGCCCCCATCTGCCCCAAGATTAATTCCTTAACGACCGGCCGCGCAGGCACGTGGCAGTCACTAAAGGACCACAGAGCTTTTTTTTTTTTTTCTTTCGATTCTGGACTCCCCAAACGGTGTGCAGCCGCGGGGGGAGTCCGGAATTCCATGATGGTCATAGTACGTCATGGGTTGTTAACTCAGATCGACCCAAGATGTACTATGACCGTCAATGGTCATTAAGGGGTTAAAAAAAGGTTATAGTTAGGTATAGTTATGTATTATGTTAAGTTGCCCTCCAATGACTAATTATGCCAATATCTGAAGTAGAGATGTGTAACTTTACAGCTAAAGCATAAATACAGAAAAATGGTTGAATTGGTGGATTCCTACATTTCCCCCAAGAAGTCTCTTCCTTTTCCCTCCATCCATCTTAAGTGACACTGAATATGTGTGCCCAAGAAAAATAAATGTTATGAAAAACAGGACAATATTAAATATTATTCTTCCACTAGGTACTTGCGATGGTAAACAAAGATTTTTTTTAACTACATTAACATATCTGCTTAGGAAGTGACACAAGTATTATGTTATCCACGTTCCAGCAAATTGCACTTTTTAAATATTTATCCTGGTATAAGTAAGTAGTATTATCAGTAGTCTTGTACAGTGTAGATGTAATATTAAACACATCAACACTGATTTTACTAATACGAGCAGCAATCCACACAGAAATGATTTATCACATATAATGTAATTATTTACATCTGTTTTATTTCGATGAACACCATACAGTTATAGAATCTCTCATTCTTCAAAACAACCAGATAAAATATGACATCCAGGAGCTGTTCTAACCAAATGAAGTGCAGATTTCTTAGTGTAGGAAGGAGAAAGAACCAATGGCCTCACTCGCTGCTTCCTTTCTACCAATCCACATTATCGATAAAGAATAATTATACCAAAATGGCAGAACTTTAACTGAATATATTGTTTATATTTTCTAAAATATTTTATACTATGCTGGATCTATGACCTTCAGTAACCCTTTATGGACCCCTCTGGTCGTTAAAGGGTTAATCAGTTGGATCAACGCAAATCCTCAGTGCATACCAGCAAGTCGGGATTTCAGGATAAATCACAATATCAATCCATCTGTCATCAAAGAGGGACATCCTGAAGACCTCGCCTGTTGATATGACCCTAGAACTAATGCTGAGAAACACTGACAGATGCTAGAGAGGTTGGCAACATATTGAGAAGCAGTGAATTTTAGACCTCTGTTGCAGTCAGTGGTTTAACCCTTTAAGGACCAAAGAGATGTGCAATGCATTGCAAAGCAACACACTGTGCACCCCTTTGGTTCTCATAGGGTTAATCAAGGCTTGATAGCACAGATTTGGAAAAAAGACATTAACCCTTTGAGTGCCAGAGGGGTACGCAACGCATTGCAAAGCAATGCGTTGCATACCCCTCTGGCACTCAAAGGGTTAAGGTTCTAATGTCATATAAGAGTGTAAGATTTAAAATGCTTGCTCTAAATTTCATTATTTAAATCTGTTGTTTACTGCTTTATTTGCATTCTGTTGTTCTCAGCCTTTCATAATGCATTGCATTCAGTTTGCTGTAAACTGATTACTAAATATTATGCTGATTGTTGTTTGTTCTTGTTTTGAAATCCCATGTAAATCACCAGCCATTTTGACCTATTGGTACTGTTAGCTCTCTTATGATTGTGCTTAAAGAGGCAGTATGACCTAAAAAGACTTTTGGCCATTATGATAGATGTTTCAGAATCACCTATATATACCTACTTGTTTTCAAGATTAAAAGATTATGCTATTTAAGGCATGAAATACAGTAGCAATGCATTTCCTCCGTTTGCCAGCAGTGAAATGGTTAAAATGCAATGAGTGGGGGAGGTAATTTAGGGCTAAAACTGCAATTGCCTCTACTACATACCTTATTTACCATAATCTATTAATCTGAATAGCTTTAAAATAGGTTACAAAGTAAAAAAAAAGGCAACATATAGATGATTTAGATGGCTCCTTTTGTTTGCTCCAGAATTCCGTGTTTTTTTTTTTTAATACGGCATCGGAGTGTGCGTGCATGTGTGTGTTAGTGTGTATATATGTGTGAGTGGAGTTTGTATATATATGTGCATGTGTGTGTTAGTGTGTATATATGTGTGAGTGGAGTTTGTATATATATATATGTGCATCTGTGTCTCTCTATTTTCTTTTCAGTTGAACAGCCCACAGAAAAGAAAAAGGAGCAAAACATGCTCTTTTTATGCTTTCAGATACCGATTAGTCCTGGACTGTTTTTGTGAACTACCACTGGAGGGAGCTTACATCGCTAAAAGCAAAAGTAGGACTAAAATACCTGATTCAATATAAATACAAAAAAATAACCCCTGGAGTACTAGACTGGTAACCAATGCATTTTCATGCTTTGCATCTAGTACTCAAGGGGTTAAACAAAAGGTATGGCATCAAATGGCTAATAAAAGTTCAAATAATATAATTATATTCTTTAATAATACACTTACATGCACTTGAATGCTATTAGGTTCTTGTATTAGGGATTCTGTTGTCCGTCTTTGAAGTACATGCATGCATCAGTAGGTCAAGATCAGAAGCCTTTGTGAGGAAATTAGATCATGTGACGATACTTATGAAGTACACTGTATATTCAATTTTACATTTGTCTTTGAACTGACAATTATAAAGGACAAGTACAAGTAAGAGAGCTAATGAATTAACCCTTTGAGTGCCAGGAGGTATGCAATGCATTGTAAAGCAATTTGTTGTGCACCCCGCTGGCACTCAAAGGGTTAAGGGGGAGACGTATAAAAAGCCTTCATAGTGTATGTTTCAGGAATGGTGCTAAAATTCTCAACAATGGTTCATTTATAAACGAATCAAATCAATATGTCTGAGACTATTCTGAGAAAATTAGAAGAAAACTCGCAAATGAATTGTTTTTTCACATACATAGTTATAACTATATACACTTCCATTAAGAATTGGTTATACCTGTCGTTAAGATATAATCACTAAAACTACCTTTATTTTTGGTGCAATTAGCAAATTTCTTTATACATATGTTGCAACACAATTGTTATTTGGACAAGACCGTTTCTATTCCCCTTTTAAAAAAGTCAACTGACTGGCGTTCGTACTTAGTGAAAATGTATTCATGTTTATAAATGACTATACATATATTTATGTCTCTTTGGGGGAGATTTATCAAAATGGCATTATGAAAAATGTGGAGTAAAAGTGGCATAAAATCTTCTCCTAGGCATTACTTTAGATAACGAGTCCCGACCCTTGGCAAATACTATTATTTAAAGATTTACCCTCCTGCAGCCCCCCAAAGAAAATATTTCTAATGACTGTGTTAAATGCAGCCATGTCATTGATTCCCTTACGATGGAAGTCAACATCCCCTCCTTCATTTACAGATTGGATAGCTAAAGTTGAGGACCATATGCTGTTCACTAGAATTACCTGGTTACATAGAAGACAAGAAGATCCAAAAGCCTTAAAGGGATAGTAATGTTTCATAATAAAAGCAGTTCTAATTAATCATCATAGTATTTGGACTTTGGAGAGTGTTATTTCAATTCTGTCAGAGTTGTAGTTCCAGAGTAATTAAATGACAAAGTGTCCCCCTCCCGCCCCTTTTACTGATGTCACACTGTTCAGCCAGATCAGAAGGGAGGTGCCCAGGTAGACTGCAGAGAGGGACAATCTTCATTAAGATAAGGGAAAAACCTGAAAAGCTTGTCAAGGGGGCAGGGATTTCATTGTTTTCATAGGAATAAGAGTGCCTCCTTCTGTTATCTGTCCAGTCTATGGACTGCATTCCACATCTGAGAAGAGATTGCTTACACTAGGTAAAAGGGGCGGGAGGGGGAAACTTTGCTTGTGAATATCTCATAAACCATAAAGGTTTGAGAGATAAGACTTACATCATTCTTCATGTTTTTTTAATGCCTACAAAATAAAATAAAGTTAAAACGAAGTATTACTATCCCTTTAACTGATCTGCTTTCATTGTGGTTTGCAGCTAAACCATTGCTATCCACTAACTGAAACCCAGAAGCTACCACATATGAAGGGACGGTCCTCGCAGAGCTCCCCGCAAGCATCAACATTAGCATTGAAGACCCTCGCTGTCACACTAGATAACCACCTCTTTTCCCATCAGTTTCTCTCTCTCTCTCTCAATCTTTCTTATTTTCTCTTTCTCCCCCCCACTCAGCCCCACTTCTTCATCAGCTTGATCCACTTCTTCTCCCAAGTCTTAGGAGACCATTTCCCCCATCTTTTCTCTCTTCTCTTCTTTATAGACTTCCTCCCCTTCTACCCTCCCCGCCCTATTTTTACTCCTCATGGAAATATGGTTATTACGTTTTTATGTTACTGCAAGGCAGACATGAGCTGCTGGGTTAAGCTTCTGACCTTGCATATTGTGAATTTATGGTTGAAATGTGATTATGGAGACTTGCTATCTCCACAGCTGACCTTGTACAATACTCTGTAAGCTATATCTTACACCCATGATGTTGCTACAGTTTGTCATCTTCTGTTCTTGCTCATTTCTTGTACTTTGAATAACCTAATAAAATCCTTTAAAACTAAAAGTGGCATTTAAAAATATGCTTATGTCAGTTCTGGAAGCCTTATGGCAATGTAATTGTGATTCACGAAAAGTGACAGTAGAGTTAGAGGAAATTCTGATGCTGAGAATTTATAAAGAAACTAGTGTAAAAGCCCGTGTACACGGGCCAGCATTCTGTACGTTCAGGCAGTCTCTACTGTGCATGACTGCTTCGGTAGTCTCTACTGTGCATGACTGCTTCGGTAGTCTCTACTGTGCATGACTGCTTCGGACAAACATACATCTGGCCTTTTATATTATAGGATGTTGCTAACTGAAACAATTTTGCACAGAATTTACACTAGAATCTTAACACCAGGTATAATCTGTTCTTAAACATTCTAGGCATTAACAATAGATTAATAATGCCATATTTATAAGAATTGCCTTACTCATTTATAAATAAGTCTGCAAAACAGGCACAGAAACAGGGACAAAATCTAAAAGTGGTGTTTTTATTCAAGAGAAACTTCTCTACTCCAAGAATTACACTTACAAGTTAAAAATTAAAACAGGCTCATCAATCAATAAAACTCCGCTTGTGGCCAGTCTCTGCATCGGGACTCAAAGGCTTAACCCCTTCATCGCCACCTTTCCTTGAGATATCCTGCTCAACAGAGCCTCACTTATTTTTTGGTACCTCTATTCCAGTTCTTACTGGGCGCCGTTTGGATTCCCCTCAAGTTCTCAGGTGTTGGGTGTCCTTTATCTCTCTTTTCCTCTGTAATCCGCAGGCTGGTAACACGGTGTTTGTTTGCCACATTCACTTCGCACAATAGATTTCCAAAGCATATCGCCGGTTCTGTGATGGCTTCCTCAGGGTTTTGAACCCCTGGTGAAGCCGGCAGAGAACCAGCGATTTGCACTGGAAATCTGTTTAAGGATCCGTTCTCAAAAAAGAACTAGAACACTTTTTATAAATTTCCCTCTTTGGGGCCTTATTTATAAAAGCAAACTGGAGTTATTCTGGCGTAAACAAACTTAATTCATCAAGCTAAAGTACAATTGACTATAAAAAGTGCTTTTAACCCACTCAATGTGAATCAGTGCATTGGAGACATCTCTAGCATTCAAGGGATTAATTCAGTGGTGGACAACATGAAGCCCTCGAGTGGCTGGTGGGGGGGTTGATTGGAGTTGTAGCCTGGCAGCAGCTGTTGGGCCTCACGTTGCCCACCTTTGGCTTATGACCACCATTTAAATCAACAGGGAATTTTGTCCCCTATAGTGCAGCTAGTTTTGTTCAGAGTAGCCATCCTCACACAATATAAATATACATTTAATAAGCATCAAAGGTAAACTACACCTTGGGCCAGGGGTAAGCAACCATTGATTCTCCAGCTGTTGGAGAGACTACAATTCACATCATCTCCCTGCAGAGAAAGGCTAGTTGGGATGAGGGGAGACGTAGCCCCCATGGCTGGAGAGCAAAAGGATGCTTACCTATGCTCTAGATTCATTTTTTTTAACAGAAGGAGGGCGTTCCTTAAGCATCAGTCTTGTGTATCAATTTCTATATATTTTTGCATTGTACAAGCAATATATAATATTTTGGGGCTTCACAAGTCCTGGATGGTTCCTGTGGTTCAACTGTCTTTATCACTTTGCAAATTGAAACAACTAGCAGTAGTCTACAATGGAGATAAAATGCACATAAAAAGTGTATAATTGCCGTATAAAGGGTATCTACCTCAGTAAGTCCTTCTGTTAAACAAAATAAGGACAGTTTATCATCACTAGGTTTATATTCCGCTTTAACTAGCAGTAGACTCCAATAATAAATACAGATAAAACTGTCTAAGTTCTTCTGTTAAAGGGATAGTAATACTTAAAATGTAAAAAAAAATATGTTGTAGGGTTTATCCCCCCAGAGCTGTCCATAGGATTGTGTAACAACAGCGCCACTGTACAATTTCAGGCCACTGTGATATTGCACCTAAAAAATTCAACTTTGAAAATTAATAACTTTTGAATGAAACACCTTTCAGCAGTGGGAGTACCCTTGTTTTACTCAGGGGGATAAACCCTACAATATATATATTTTTTTACATTTTAAGTATCACTATCCCTTTAAACAAATGAAGAGCAATTTATTCCTACAGTACAAATCCTCTTTGCCAAGGGAAACAACAGTAAGGGTTTCCTAATACATCTGACTGGGCCACATTGTTGTGTGCATGTGTGTCAGAACTAACTACACATCACTCTGCACATTTACAATGCATGTTGTAACGGACCTTCAGTTCATTACAGGTTCCCCTTGTAATAAAGTTGATTATGCTGGGCTGTGTTCAACTGTGTAATAATGTTGTGCCCTGAGCCCTCTGATTTCCATCTCAGTAATTTCACTGTGCCCTCGCCTACTCTGGCTGCCCAGCCACAATAAAGTTCCTACGGCATGGCCTTCTGTTTGGTTGCCACATATTTGTGCATTGTTACTCCAATCCCCATTGGCTGGAGATCTGAGGGGCAAGATTGAAGTGTGTTCTTTGTTTATTTTTGTATTACGGTCCTATATATGTCCACTGTATCCCTAAATAAAGTGTCTTTGGATCCCTGTTATACTGTCTGATGCATTTTATTCCAAAAATGGTTTAAAGAGTCCCTTTTGACTCCTATTCACTGGATCCCTGCGACTTGGAATGACACAACTATCCCTTTTTAGCCACGTTACAGAGAGGGAAACCCATCAACCACGGACAGGGATTACACAGGTCTCCTTGTTCCCGTTACACATATAAAAGGTATGTATATACCCACTATATTGTTTAACCCCTTGAGGTATGTGCTGCACACCTCCCTGGTGCTCAAGTGGTTAAAAGCCTCAAAAATCTATGTAACAAGTGTATTTGACTATTAAATAGCACAATTAACTTTTTTACTAATCTGAAAAAAATTAACACACACACACACACATATATATATATATATATATATATATATATATATATATATAATTCTTTATTTATATAGTGCCAACTAATTCTGCAGTGCTGTACAACTGGGAATAGACATACATATATATATATATATATATATATATATATATATAGAATAAGCCAAAAATCCCTCAATTTAGTTAAGCTCAGCAAAATTTCATAAGGAACACGCAAAAGTTAAATGTGAATTTATACCTAATAATATCTCCAGCTTACCTTACTATGGCCAGAAAATCCAATGGTCCACATGACTTCCGCTTGGGCCTTTGTTCACGAGATACTATCCTCAGTCAGTCCTGGTTGTCATGACATTTAGGCAGACATGACAGTTGCACCCACTTCTTTTAAACTGGAACCGGTAGAGTACATGAACCTACTTAACCCTTTAATTACAAAACATTGTGAAGCAATATGTTTTGCACACATCTGGACATTATAGGGATAACATCCCCATGTACATTGGATGAAGTCTGTGTCCTGTGGTCCTGTCATTTCTTCCTCCACGGACAAGTCATTCAGGACTGACTGAAGATGAAATATTATGAACAAAGGCACAATGGGAAATTCATAGGGGCCATTATGATTTTCTGACCATAGTGAGGTAAGGGGAGGATTATTATTATGAGGCATTTATTTTCCTTTAAATGCACCACTATCCCATTAATGATGCCACAAAGCCCTTGCAAATCATTAACCCTCTGAGTGCCAGAGGTGTACGCAACGCAGTGCTCTGCAATGCGTTGTGTACCCCTCTAGCACTCAAAAGGTTATAATTCCAGTATTGGATAGTTTCTCAAACTCTTTTCATAACATATTTGAGAAATAAATGTCATCTTTCAAAATAGATATATTCCATTTCTTTCTGTGAGTGGTAAAATCTCAAGAGAGGTGTTAAGGGCTCAAAAAGCTTTAATCTTAAAACCATAGAAAAACCAATATCAGTCTAAAATGAAAAGAACCACTTTCAGACAATTTATATACTGTATATCATGTTGAGCTAAACCAGGCAACCAACTGGACATACTACAGTAAGAACAAGGTAGGAGGAAGGGTCCATGACCCTCTTCCATTTCTCTTCCCCAGACGCAGTATGCTTGAGAATATTTCACACCTCCTCCTCACATCAGGCTCTGCTAGTGATAGTGCTAAGCAAGGGATAAAACAATGGTTTGAGAGAAAATGTACAAGAATACTTAGTGATCACTGACATTGCTTCAGTGACACAAGAGGAGAGAGAGCGTCCTTGCTCTTTGTGCAGCCTGGACATTCGTTTTCTGGCTATCTAGGGAAGGCACAAAAGTAGTAGTCAATGTATGAAACTGGGATGCAATGAATAAGAGGCCATTTTGTCATGCAAAAAGCTTTGTACATAACATTAGGCCGATGTAAGACCATTTAGCACACAAACACAGTTCTTTTAACTTATTTTTGGGAAGAATTCTATTTGCGCATTCCCCTTACTGCATCTTGGGTGATGATAATTACTCTTTTACCTAGAGGGATAGCCAGTGTATTGCTTCACAAAGCATTGAACACCCATCCGGCACTCAAATGGTTAAATTCTGATGTATCATTTCCTAGGAAAATTCTAGAAAATAGATTATTAGTAATAGTTTGTAGACTGCTCTAGAATGATCAAGTAGGATGAGAACAACAATCGACAGCCCTGGAAGAATTGTGAAAAAATGCAAGGAAAAGTACACCACATAAATGCTGAGAAAATATGAATGTCTATATAAATACCAAATGATTTGCAAATGCACACAGATACAAACACTTACAATAACAGAGACCAAAACAAACAGGACCTTGGAAATCACTATCACATATAACAATGGCAGAAATGCATAGGAAAGCAAGTCTACAGAACACAGTAGGTAACTTAAAGGGATAGTAATGTTTCACAATAAAAGCAGCTCCAATTAATCTTCATAGTATTTTGGCCATTGATAGTGTTATTTCAATACTGTCAGAGTTGTAGCTCAAGAGTAATTGAATGATAAAG
The DNA here is from genome assembly GCA_037306005.1 of Rhinophrynus dorsalis. Taxonomy (NCBI): domain Eukaryota; kingdom Metazoa; phylum Chordata; class Amphibia; order Anura; family Rhinophrynidae; genus Rhinophrynus; species Rhinophrynus dorsalis. The sequence goes on from CM074723.1 coordinate 407,749,282, forward strand.
TATCCCTCTGCCACCCCTTTTACTGATGTAACACTGCTCACCTCAGAGCAGCAAGACTGTCCGGTTGGATCACAGAGAGTGACAATCTTCAGTGAGCAGGAAAAACCTGAAAAACCTGTCAAGGGGGTGGGGGGGCAGGGTTTTCCTTATGCTCAAAGTAAGAAGATTGTCCCTTGCTGTGAGCTGTCTAGTCCAGGGACCAGATTCCACATCTGAAGGGAAGTGGCAAACACTGGGTAAAAGGGGTGATAGGGGGATACTTTATCATGCAATTACTCTTGAACTACAACAGTATTGTGATAACACTCACTATGGCTCAAATCCTATGAATATTAATTGTAGCTGCTGTTTTTGTGAAACATTACTATCCCTTTAAATGGCATCACCGAGAATACTAAAGAAACCTTATAGATGACAGATAAGTAAATAAATAAAGGTAAAGCACAGAAGGAATAAAGGTGTAGTCTAAAAAACACAAAAAAGATAACAGGAACAAGCCAATTTAAAGAAGAAGAAAAAGAGAAAGAACAAAGAAAGTGATAAGCACAAAGCAAAGCCATAGGGGAAATAAAATTTCCAATTTACTGCAAGAGAAGACTCTAAATTGAAATAATGCATTAGAGATATATAAAGCATTCACTGGGTTAAAAGCCTCATGTAAATGAATGTAAATCTTAAGTTTGCATGTTGCCCCTATTGTGCAGTTTGTTTACTTCAGAATTGCTTACCTTTTGTTTTCTGCATAAGGCCCACAATAAAATGCAGTAGAAATTAAGCAAAGTCAAAATGCAAAACAGAAAAAATAAAAATAAACAAAGATAATTGTGAGGCCAGGTTCAGAAGCCTGAGAACTTGTTCTGGTAGAAGAAAGAAAACTACAATGCAGTTGACAAATATCAAATCAAAAATGTTTCTGATAGGTTTAGAGGTTGGAAAAGCATTTGGTAGGAAAGCCTAGCTAGCTTCATGGGACCAGATTCTCACAGTAAAAGCTTGATATTGCTAGACAACTCAAAATGCAACAGCTAGAAATTAAATTAGTAATGGAACCAAACTATGATGCCCTTCCCCATTCTTTTTTGCTTACATGTGAAAAGAAAAAAGAAGGTGCTTCTGGTGCAATATTGTTTGGGAAAATATTAACAGTGACCCCTCACCACTTTAAGAATTGCACTCACAGGATTCATGTTCAGTATAACACATATGTGTTCACTGAGATCTGCACAGAAGGGATTTTTTTCACTGTCCCTACAACAGTAACAATATTTCAGGTATCCTCTTTAATATCTTTCCAGGGTTGCTCCTCAAAATTACCTACCGGATGCCAGGAACAGAGAAAATAAAAAACAAGAGGGTGCCCAATAGTGCCTATTATCCCAATGGCCACTATATATTAAAAGTATAGATTATACTCACAGAATTGACAGTTGAAAGAGCACATATGTAAGGGTGGGCAGAAAGTGTGAAAAATTTCCTGTGAAAAATTTCGTGAAAATGTGCCGATTTCTCGCTTTTCCCATGAAAAAGTTCGCCTTTCTGCCTATGCAAAAATTTCCTTCTTTTCGCCTATTTTAACAAAATTTCTCCCTATGTTAACACATTTTTCGCCTATTTTAACCCTTTGGGTGCCAGAGGGGTATGCAATGCATTACAAAGTACCCCTCTGGCATTCAAAGGGTTAACACATTTTTTGTCTATATTTCCTATAGGTACTACATTTCCCACTGTAATATTACTTCTTCTGAGTGGCTATAAGTCAAAGTTGTGAGTTCTACAGCAAAATATGGCTTGAAAAATGTGTTAGCATGCAGAATACATTTGTCCTTTGCCCACAACACTTTCTTGCTTAAGAGACACTGCCACATATTCATGATGATATCAAGTAATAAAAAAAATAAGGTACAACCTACAATGTGGTAGATATGTATTTTAGTGGTGGTGGTGGGGGTCTGGCATGGTGTGAATTGTGTATGTATTTTTACCATTGTCATACTCTATCCTCCTTCTCAGATTATTGACACACATTACTTATCGGTCATAGCAGTGGTCCCATCTGTCCTCCGCCTCCTCATCTGTGCTGCTGTTAATATATTTGTCCTGGCTTTGTCTGTCACCTGTGGTTTCTGCTACTACTACTACTGGAGCTAGATGTTGTAATTCTACTGCCACTACTACTAGGTGTCAAAGGTGCAACACTTACAGCAGCAGCACCAGAGGTACTCTTCATATCTAACACTGTGGATGTTAACCTGTGTTGCTGTTGCTGGGCACTCAAAACCAGTGTGTGTGGCTGAGTGGGACTTGGACTTTCAAGAGGCAATGATACTGAGGGTGACTGTGTGCTTTTTGACATCTGTACTTGTCCAGGGTCAGACTTTCCAATGGCTTTCTCAAATAGTTTATAGACAGGCACAGTGCTCCTTAAAAGTGGCGGAAGATATAGCCTTTGACTTTCTGTTAACCTTATAGCCCTGTCATCATCTTCACTCTCAAATTCATCTGTATCTGAACAAGAGAAGGATTCTTGAGGGATATATTCTAGATCTACATCATCATCAGTTATCATTAGGTCATCCTCAGCAGCATCACCTGACAATTCTTGCCCACTACTACCCTTATATTCCTCTAAGCTTTTGGAGGTCTCAAACAATTTCTTTTTACTTTTATTATAACAAAATTCACTACTACTTTGAGGACAGGTGTTTTGCTGTCTCACTGTCTGATGCAGCAGGCAGTTCAGCGGCTACATCTTCCTCTATTATGCTGTTGCCAGCATCATCAACACTTGCATGTGACTTGTTGTCATTTTAAGTGTTCTTCTTATATGGTTCTATATTTCTACTGGCACTGGTGGTGCTGGACCTAGTTTTGCTGGGACCTTAACAAACATCCTCCCTTGGAGTAAAGTGATCATCATCATTGATTGCACACGCTGCAACAAGCTTTGCTGCAGTAGGTTTTTTGACTACTACTTTACTCTCACATCCCTACACTGCTCCACCCCTTCCCCTTCCCCTTGTGCGTTTACTGGACATTCTGCAACTACACTGTGTTTTTTTACTGTACAGTACACAACACAACTGATGGAGCTGTATGATGCCTTGCCTAAGCCCAGTCAGCTGTCTGTCACTGTCACCTAAGATATTTCATTTTTTATTATTTTTCTTTTATTTATTTATTTATTTTATTTTTTTAAGTTGCCCACCCTGTTGTCTTATCACAGTCTGTCCAAAAAACAATATAACTGAAAAAGAAAATCATCAATGTCTTTCCCCAGACTTCCCCACCCAGCCCAGGGACAATAACAGCAAGATCAGCAAGCAAATAGGTTGCCTGTGTCTTGCCTGTCAGTCACATGGAAATTTGCAGTATTTGGGGGACAACCTCCTTCCTCTCATCTTATCCCCTAGAGTGCCCCCAGACTCCCCTAATACAGAGAACAAATATCCTACCTAAATGAATTCCTAAACTAAACTTCAGTTCCCCTTTATTTGCCTATCTCCTCTAGCTAAAAAACAAGCTGCTCTCTCCTCTCACAAACACAGAATGGCTGCTGTGAGAGCATGACAGCCTTTTATATGGCTGTAGAAATCTTTTCTTCCCATTGATTTCAATGGGTGGAAAAGGCGGGAAAAAGCGGAAAAACAGCACTTTTCACAGGAAATTTTTCGCCCAGCGGAAAGTGCCATTATTCGCCGATTTCAGTTTGAGGCGAAAATTTTTGCCCATCCCTAGACATATGCCCGCTTACTACAACAAAAGCTTGCAGAAATATTGACCTGTTTCTGCTCAGGTTACTTGACTGGGAGGGAAAGAAGATCCAAAGAGGTGCTGCTTGAGTCTCCAGTTCAACATTTTAATAATAAATGTTTCTACTTACAAATCACAAGATTAAAATCCAAACTGGTACAAAAAATATAATATAAAAACAAGGCTAGCTTGACTTAACTTTTGCAGTCACCTGACTTCTTTTTCAGAATCAGCTAAGCCACGTAAAAAGAAGACTGATTTTGATTCTGAGGAAGCAGTCAGGTGACTGTGAAACATTAAGTTAAGCTAGACTTGTTTTTACGTTATATTTTTTTATACCAATTTGGATTTTTATCTTGTGATTTGTAAGTGGAAAAGTTTGTTATTAAATTTTGAATTGGAGACTCAAGCTGCACCTCGTTGGATCTTCTTTCTCTCCCAGTCAGATGTTGAACATGATGGGTACTTTGTGCATTTTTTATCAGTGACAAATGTAAATAATATCAATAATTAATTAAAAAAGTACTAAATGGTGGAATAATCTTGGAAAATTGCTGTCTACCCTTATCTACAACAAGATCATAGTGATCTAGCTGTAAAGCGCTAAATGTAACAGAATACTCATCACCAAGATCGCATCTACTATAAATGTAGTACAAGATTTTTCTGTGTAATAAATATGTAACAAACTAAGAACCATAAAATAATACAATATAGCAAAATAAGCTGCAAATATGTTCAATAAGGTGAAATCAGCAAATATGCATATTCACATTTCAATACTTACAACCCAAAAGCAAGATAAATGCCACAGCTGGTATGAAAATCACAGAGAATATCGGACTTGGGAGATAAACAACAAAAAAGTGCAAAATAGCATGATCTGTGGCAATATATAGATTGTATTAATTATACCAACAATTGAGTATCAATCCAAAATAAAATAGTGCTCGTTACATCTAATAAATATGGTTAGTTAAACTGCCCCAATATTCAATAAAGGTAAAACTTGATCACTGGATCAATATTAAGAAATTGCCAAATAAAGATTCACTTTTTAGACCACCACTTGGCTGACTCTCAGTCAGGAGCTAGGGTCACATGTGAGATTTATAGCTTCCCTCATTCAGTCAACTTCTGTCTGATTGGATAATGTGCCCAAAAAAATGATTTTTGGATCCAACCCAAGTAGTATAGAACTAACCCGGTCTCGGTAATTAACATACCACCCCCAGTCGGTCACACAAAAGGTCTCTCCTGCCAAATGAAGCTTGATTTCCACTTATGCTATGAGGAAACCTTGCATTGTGTTCTCACAAAAAGATGAAAAGCTGCAAGCTACATACAACAATTTTTGTTGAAAAAATACTAAAACAATAAAAGTACCAGTTACATAAAAATAAATGTAATGTATAAAAAAGTTTTATATATAGTCCTCTTAAAGCGTTTCATAACCCGCTGGTTATTTCATCAGGAGCAAAATTTTATATGACAAAACGTTTCTGCATTGAATGGTGCCATTATTTAAATGCTGGATAATGATGTGATCTAATTGATTAAAATGGATATATTTAAAGGAAATTTTAGTATCCAATATTACCAGTTTAGTTAATGCAAAATGTAAACTTATTCCATGTTTGATCCTTGATCCAACCATTGTCTAGGTTGCAACTTACTTCTTCATAGAAGCTCAGAAGATTAGTTTGGCAAGGTCTATTCCTCATACAACTATGTTGATTCATGCTAATAAACTTATTTTACACAGTGTAATCCTGAATATAATCCTGTATTATCCCTTCTAGTAGTTTCCCCACTACATGAGTGATACCTTAGGTAATATTTAATATAACTACATTCATATTACCTTAAATAGGTATTTACAATCCAATTGAAACCACAACATTACTCACCTGCTGTCAGTCCCTTCCGGAGCCGGCCGGCTCCTAGCAACGCCTACTAGACCCGGCTGGGACTGACAGCGCAAGTGCACGGACGTCACAATGGCAAGATGTCCGTGCTCCGTCCTGCCTGTCACCCATGGAAGACAGCAGAAATCTATTAAATAAGGTAATTATTCTGGCGACTAGCTCTACTAAGCAGCTAGTCGCCAGATGGGGACTTAGTGAAGCTAAAGATTGTGTTAGGTGGTAGTTCCGCTTTAACTGTATATTGTCTGGTCTTTTGGCTAACATGAAATAGGCAGTTTTTAATGCAGTCTTCAAATATGCAAGCTTGAATTAATGTGAAAGTTCTACTTTAAAGTGGTCCAGTCACTCAATGATAAGTTTACTTAATTTAAAGAGAATTAAAAACTGCTTGTGTCAGATACAAGCAACAAACTGTTATCTATAAATTACACCAGGAAGACGATAAACAATTTGAAATCATCCCAAACTTAATGATTAGAGTCTACACACTCCAGTAATCTGAGTAAGACTCACCACTGTGTTAAGACTCCCTTACAGAATTACTCAAGTCTAACACTAAACGTAGTACCTTAAAGAGATAGTAATGTAAAAAAAAACCTCTGTATAATATTGGTCATTTTAATTTGTTGTAATGCATAGCATATTTTTAAATCTTGTTACCTTCTTCAAATTCGATTTAAAAGGTTACCCCTCCTGCCCCTCTCCATTATGTCAGGCAGAGATCCCTCAGATTTGAAAGCCGGTCAGATCGCAATGAAGGACAATATTGTATCTGTCAGTAGAAGTAAAACCCTGCTCCTTGATGAAGCGGGCAGGGTTTTCTTTATTCTCACACAAAATTATCACTCATTGAGATACATCCAGACCGACTTTCTGATAAGGCTAACGTAATGGAAAGAGCTGGGAGGGGGAATCTTTTAAATCCAATTAACAAGATTAAAAAAGCTTTGTATTATAAAAATTAAAATGAACAATCCTATACAGAGGTTTTTATTTTTACATTACTGCCCTTTTAATATGTGAAACACATTCAACACACATTGGTGAGTCATTACAGGAGTGTGCATACTCATAAATGTTTGCATAATTTTAACCATTTTTGCATCTTCCCACTTTAGTGTCTGGATACAATTTTGTTGCTGATATCCGAAGATTTAGGAGTATGGACATCCCATCTGATTCTACACCACTTAGGACTCTTGCAGCACTACTAAGCAGCGTATGGACATCCCATCTGATTCTACACCACTGAGGACTCTTGCAGTGCTACTAAGCAGCATATGGACATCCCATCTGATTCTACACCACTGAGGACTCTTGCAGCGCTACTAAGCAGCTAGTCACCAGGTGGGGATTTAGTGAAGCTAAAGATTGTGTCGGGTGGTAGTTCCGCTTTAAGGAGATATCTATATTTGTTACCATTTGCTAATGTATGCTAACTGCAGTATCGGTAACATTTCATATGCTAATTAAGATTTTCAGCAACATTTCATATGCTAATGAAGCCTGTTCAGTGAAGTGACATATGCTAACAAAGGTTTCAGTGATGTTTTATATGCTAATGAAGCCTGTGCAGTAGTGTTGAGCGAGCGTGCTCGGCCGATGCTCGGATCGGCTCGAGCATCGCTCTGCTCTGCACATGGCGGTACTCGTACGAGTACCGCCATGTGCTCGCCCGACATGCTCGGGTGAAGAGGATCTGTGCCGGAAGAGGCACAGATCCGAAGACGCTCCGCTGGACCACCAGGGAATGGAGGTACGGGGGCATTGCGGAGATGAAGGGGGCATTGCGGAGATGAAGGGGGACATTATGGAAGAGGGGCATAGACTCTATGCCCCTCTTCCACAATGTCCCCCTTCATCTCCGCTATGCCCGTCTTCCACAATGTGCCCCTTCATCTCCGCTATGCCCCTCTTCCACAATGTCCCCCTTCATCTCCTATGCCATAGAGGAGATGAAGGGGGACATTGTGGAAGAGGGGCATAGCGGAGATGAAGGGGGACATTGTGGAAGAGGGGCATAGAGTCTATGCCCCTCTTCCACAATGTCCCCCTTCATCTCCGCTATGCCCCTCTTCCACAATGTCCCCCTTCATCTCCGCTATGGCATAGGAGATGAAGGGGGACATTGTGGAAGAGGGGCATAGCGGAGATGAAGGGGGACATTGACCAGGCACCCTCCGCTCATCAGAGCAGGGGGTGCCTGGTTTAATGCTCGAGTGCTCCCATTCATTTGAATGGGGCTCGGGTGCTCAGCCGAGCACTCGAGCATCAGGGGGTGCTCGGTCAGAGCACCCGAGCATCGGGGTGCTCGTTCATCTTTACTGTGCAGTGATGTGGCATATGCTAATGAAGGTTTCAGTGATGTTTCATATGTTAATGACTCTCCGTTCTGCACCAGAAAATCTTCACTTTCACTTTTCCCAGAAATAAAAGTCTGAATATCTCCTAAATTATACATCTGCTAGAATTTTGGTTAACATGAGTCAAAGGCAGTTTTGAATGAAGTTTTCAAATATGTAAAGAAAATTCGAGGTGATAGTTCCACTTTAAGTAGAAGCAAGTGTGAGTAAATAGATCACACTTGTAAATAATAGCACTCACCTGTTTACTATTGAAGGTGCATGATACAGAGCATGTTGATGTCCACCACTCTGTATGAACACAGGATAAAATATAAAATTGAATTGATTGAAGACAGTTACACATAATACCGAATGCATTTCATGCACACATAGAATTATCCATAATAAAGAATAGCTTTTACTACAAGGAAAGTGTGCGGATCTGCCTCAGGATTAGATTGTTACAGAGAACTTCTCATCAAGGACAACCTCATACCCTCATACTAAGAGGCATAAGAGTAGCAATTCTGGGACAAACGAACTACACCTTGGGTAACATTCAAAATTACTACATTCATATTGCTTTAAATAGTGATTTTAACCTACTGCATGCTAGAAAGGGCTTTAAACCATGTGAAGTAATGCACTGATCTAACATCCAAGGGATTAACCCTTTGAGTGTAAATGTGTTGGATACCTCCCTGGCACTCAGAGGGTTAATTTGGCTATCATACAGAAATTGTTTTTTTTGTTGTTGTTTTTTTTTACATTTTCAATAAAACATCATTTTCTAGAAAATTAGCATCAGAGGTTAATTTTATGACCTCTAAATGACCTTGTGGTTACAGATTCCTTTAAACACAACAATCAGTGCTTACTTGTATACCTTATAATGCAGATCAGTATATGTCTGAGGTGATTTAGACCCCTCTAGCAGGCAAGGAGTTAAAATCCCCATTTAATGCACCATAGGGAAAGGTAAAAATATCCCAAATTCCTAATAATGTAAATGTTGCTTTTATTCCCTTGAATGCAAGAGAAGTTTCCAATATATTACTTTGCACTGCATCAGAGACCTCTCTAGCATTCAAGGGGTTAAATACTCCACTTAAAGCAAAGGAATGTTATATTTCTATTCAATGGTGCAGTTGCTTCACTCTGCCTTTAAGCTAAAGTCCCAGTATGCATTACTCCCAATACTCCCTTAGAGCCTCACCTTTGTGAACACAATTATCAGGGAGTTAAATAAAATCTCCTGCTATCTATAGTACTTCCTTCCATAGGCATAGAGTAGGCAGCATTACTAAAGCGATTGTACCATTAACATACTGCACATGTACAACATGATCTGGCCGGTTATGTATTGTACCTTTACTCCCTCACACTGAATCCAGCTGTAATCCTCAAAACATCTAAGCACCACATGTCCATCAGCTTCCAGGAAATCACTGTTAATAGAATTGGAATTGCACAGCAAATGAGAACATGCAGAATTAGCAACCCTTAAACACAACATATGTGACACCTGCTACCCAGGAGGTTCAGTTTTGCATGCTAACTCTCGAGAACACCATCACAATACTTACTGTGTCTGGACTTTCCTCACTGGGGACCAGTTAGATTAATTATACTTCAGAAAAGAAACATCCATTGGGTGGCTAAATCAATTATTAGAAACATTCCTTTGGCCTTCTAAGTGTTAAACTGTATTTATATGACTCGAAAAGGCACATAACAGATCATCTTTTCATGATATCGCTTCTTGATCACATTGGGGTGGACATAACACTTTCAAATTGAAGCTGGTAGACCATTGCCCAGCATTCAAAAGGTTAAAAACCACTTTTAAATCATTGTAAATAATTATTTTTGCCCTAGGATAAAGCTGATTTGCTCCAGAATTGCTCCTCTCTTCTTTGTGAATAAGGTCCATAGTTGTATGCATTCAGGAGATTGGTTGCTGTATACTTGGGTCAATTATGAGGCAAGGTTATCCCCTTTTTTTGCACATATTGATTTTTAATCTCCAATTAATATATTTCTTTCTTTTCCGATGAAGGAGTTTAATGCTCTAAACTTTATATTTTTGGCATTATCGTTTTTTGACAAATAAATTTGTTAGACTTTTTTTTTACATATATGTGGATCTAGATCACTTTATCACCACAAGAGGATTTTAGCCATAGCAGCATGGCTTCTGATACCCTGCTTGATTTTACCGGTTATTCCCACAACCTGTCATCAATAAGAAGACATGTGAGTACATGGTTGGTTCATATCTACATCAGAATATATACTGGTGGCTTGCCCTCCTTTTGGCCTGTTGTTACTGGTCCTTAACATCTGGACAGACATCATGGGCAAGCCACCTGCCCTGGCACATCACTGGTCGTTAAGGTGTTAATGTGATTACCATATATGTTGTTAATTAATTAAAAAAAATCACATTATCAAAAGTAATAGTGTGTTTTCATGCAGGGTATACAAACAGAATGCAGAGTGCTATTTAGTAATCAGCAGTCCGTCTGTCACACGAACACACATGAACAGTCTCTCTTTCGGTCTCTCTTACACACACATGCACACGCACCCATGCACGCACACACAATCTTCAACATTATAATAGACTCTATTTTGTAAGAGGGACTGGGAGAACCTTCCACTTCCACTTTATTACTTAAGTTTATAAAACCTGAATGACTGTTTATTTCCATTTTAAAATTACTACTATCAAGAGTAATAGTATTATGTACTTTGATTCAGACAGCATACAGACTGATCACACTCATGAGACAGACAGAGCATGTATGCTTTTCCAGAAATGAATAACAGGCCTACAGTACCATGATGGGGTGAGGACACGGGTACTGAAGGTGCACTGGTTGTAGAGCATTGACTTATTTAGTCTGGTGTGATGGTGGGAGAGGGACTGATATCATCATCCCCAAAGACTGTGATGGTAAAACCAACGCCACTGGGGATAAGGAACATGTGGTGGTGATTCCTATTAATCATAGTGCTGAGGCAGCAGTAGCACCACCACAAGGCACCTCCAATTCAGAGAGAAAGTGTCCAGTCAGCATAATCCTTCTCCTCATCCATCTCTCCTGAAATCAGGGTTGTGGTAATATTTTTCCCTTGGGGGCAGGAACTATGCAGTTGTCAACAACTGCAATTTACACATTGCGTGAAAAAAATTGTGAAAAGATATGTCTGCTCTACTTAAGCACATCTAACATAAATACCTTGAGGTTTGTTGAGAATGTTAAAACGTCCTCAAAGAAAGCAGGTGCTGTGACTATGCTCCTTGTCCATCCCAAACAATGATGATGATGACGACAGGCCCCAAATTCCACTCTGACATGCTTGTACAGACAAAGTCCACCATCCCAAAATGATGACAACATCATCATACCTGTCTGATCTTCTGTCCAGGGCAGGGGTAGTAATATAGCAAGTGTTCCCCTGGCACCCTTAGGGTTGTCCCCAGCACTGATGTTTCCATTACCAGTACCACCATGAGGCAGTGATTCTGCAGACTGAGACTATGGCAATATGTTTTTGCATCTTGTATATTGTTTAGTGCAATGACCTCACATGACAATGTGGTGAAGATTAATAGGATGCAGGCTATAAGGTAACACATACTGTCTACTCTGCATAATATCCAAAAACAAAAAGGGGGTTTACACTGAGTGTGTTACCCAAACGGAGACAGGGTTGTGATCTCCACTGGCTTGTTAGTCAGACCTTCTGGTATCAGTTGTCTGACCACGAATATATGTGAGTATGTTTTTGTTATTTTATTATAACATCATGTATTAACTTTGTTACATAATTTTGGTGCTTTCTTTCCCCCTTTTTGTTTTTGGATGTCTATATAGCTTGTGAGAGTGAGTTTATAAGGAGAGAAGCCATCTATTGTGCGACATTGAAGTCCTATACTGCTACTGGGGGCAGTTTTCCTCCCAGATGCCTGGAATTAGCATATGCTGTTATCCAACTGATCCCTTTGTGAGTATACACCTTAAGGGTATGGGTGTAGGTCCAGCACTAAGTGGTGTTAAACCTTTGAGTGCCAGAGGTGTACACAACGATTTGCGAAGCAATGCGTTGCATACACCTCTGGCACTCAAAGAGTTAATGTACACAGGCCCTCCCCCTTCTCTCCTGTTTCTTCTCTGCACTCTGTACAATATATATGACTCATTTCAGGGTGGGTCATTTTTTATTTGATTAGTAATGGGTTATGACTAGTGTTGAGCGAGCACCCCGATGCTCGGCCGAGCACCCGAGCCCCATTGAATACAATGGGGCGACACGAGCATTACACCAGGCACCCCCTGCTCTGATGAGGGGAGGGTGCCTGGTCAATGCCCCCCTTCATCTCCGCAATGTCCCCCTTCATCTCCGCAATGTCCCCCTTCATCTCCTCTATGCCCCTCTTCCACAATGTCCCCCTTCATCTCCGCTATGCCCCTCTTCCACAATGTCCCCCTTCATCTCCTCTATGGCATAGAGGAGATGAAGGGGGACATTGTGGAAGAGGGGCATAGCGGAGATGAAGGGGGACATTGTGGAAGAGGGGCATAGAGGAGATGAAGGGGGACATTGTGGAAGAGGGGCATAGCGGAGATGAAGGGGGACATTGTGGAAGAGGGGCAGAGTCTATGCCCCTCTTCCACAATGTCCCCCTTCATCTCCGCTATGCCCCTCTTCCACAATGTCCCCCTTCATCTCCGCTATGCCCCTCTTCCACAATGTCCCCCTTCATCTCCGCAATGCCCCCGTACCTCCAGTCCCTGGTTGTCCAGTGGAGCGTCTTCAGATCTGTGCCGCCTCCGGCACAGATCCCCGCCACCCGAACATGGCGGGCGAGCACATGGCGGTACTCGACGAGTACCGCCATGTGCCGAGCAGAGCGATGCTCGAGCCGATCCGAGCATCGGCCGAGCACGCTCGCTCAACACTAGTTATGATCCATGGGAATTCAGTCACCCACAACCAGTTATTTGTTGTTGTTAGTTGACAGTCCACCAGGGAACAAAACATTTTTCAAGGCTTATCTTGCCAGAGGCCTGTCCCAAGTTTTAAAAATGTTTATAAGGTTTGATATGCCTCAGACTTAAAAAAATGTTAGTAGTCTAAAGCCTTTAAAAAAGTAAGCCTGATCCCAAGACCTTTGATGCTCAAATGACTTAGCTGGAGCTAAATTGGCAAACACCATAATGTCACTGGTGGTGGTGGTGATACCCTTTCCCATCTGAAGATATCTCTCCCACTCTCATTTCACTGTCATCATCACAATCCTTACCATCATCACCATTACCACAAGACTCTTCCTCTTCTCTTGGCAGTGACATATATGGTGCACCTGCTGTCACATTCACAGACATAGCCACAGCACACCCAGGTATCTGTACCTCTTTGCTGCTACTAAAACACACAGCCACTTTCCCCAGTTCCCTTATATAAGGCTGCAAGATCATCCCTTTAAAACTTGACGTATTTGAAAAATGCTTGCTGCATGGATACATTTGAACCGTTGCAGTCTAAGAATATCCATTTCAGCCCTGCAGCAGGCACTTTCTATGTGTCCAGTTTTAAAGGCATGATAGAGGATGTGGTAGCAGTAGTGCTATTTGCAGGTTCCTGGCTCCAGCTAGTAGTTCAGCAAAATTTATCACAGACAGTGAAAGTGTAGACAGAAATTGTCTTATTCTCACAGGAATTTATTCACTGGTGGCAAAAAGGTATATATTGTAATGGATTTCCTATCCACAAGATTTTCTGCACAAAAGAGAAAAAATGTTTTTTTTTCCATGAAAATTCATGCTGAAAGAAAAAATTACTTTTTGCCCATCCCTTCTCCTGAAAAACTGTCTTGCCACCAGTCAACTTCCTTGTTGATGGGCTATCGATCTCTAGTTCCATATGGTTGGCTGCTGCATTACCTATACTTGTCTATGCAGTGGTATAATTACCTTGGTCACAGGAGTCACGACTGAGACCGGGCCTGGCTGCCTAGTTGACCCCTGCTGAGACCACGCATCCTCTGTCCTGGGCTGGCACCACCTATAGGGGAGGTAGGTACCGGCCAAGGGCACACACCTACTGGGGGTGCCAGAGCCAAATGACTTGTACTAACAGCGAGCTTCTTCTTCTGTCCTCTGCCTCTGTTCCCCTATCTGGCGCATGGTGTGCAGACCACAAGGATATAGGAGAAACAGAATCAGAGTCTGCAAGGAGTACAGCACTTTTCTCTGGCTGTCACCAACCAGATCCATTCCTAATGCAAACAGGCTGCTGAGGGTGCAAATGTGGCGGTAGACAAAGGATGCAATGTGGAGGTGGACAATGGGGACAATGTGGAGGTGGACAATAGGGGCAATGTGGAGGTGGCCAATGTAGAGGTGGACAGCGGGGGCCAATGTGGAGGTGGTCAATGGGGGACAATGTGGAGGTGAACAATGCTGAGGATTGCAATGTGGAGGAGGACAGTGGGGACAATGTGGGCAAATCCAGAAAGGATTGTAGCGGGGGGGGGGGGGCAATTTGGAATCCTGCATAGGGCCCCGTGGAGTCTTAATCCAGCTCTGCATATAATGCATAAGTAACATTTCTGGGGTGGAGTTCCATGGCAGTTTTCACACCAGGGCCTGGTGGTTTCTACTTATGCCTCTGTGTCTATGTACTTGCTGCCGGAAGTAGCTGTACGTCCAGTAGCAGTTTTTTTCAGAGGCTGCTTTTCATATGGCTGCCTTGTCTCCCAGGGAAGCAGTAGATATGGGGATCTAGTGGGGGTCTCCATCTGGCTCTTTCACAGAGTTCATTTTATTCAATACAAGTAATATGGACACCTTTAATTTTTTTTGTTTTGTTTTTGCTTTTTGGTGTTAGTATTGGATTAAATTCCAAATATCACAAATATATCACAAATATATCAGTTCGTTCAAATATTATAAGTATTACAAAATCTGCATTTTACATTGAAGTACTCTTCTAACTTTAACCCTTTAATTGCCAGAGAGATATCAAGTGCATCACGTTGCAATGCATTGGATACCTCTCTGACACTCAAAGGTTTATGGGCCAAATGTTGAAAAGAAAAGCAGAGGAATTCTGAGGCAAACCAATCGCTCTACGAAGGAGAACTAAATATCTCCAAAATTCCCATTAATTTCATTGGGGATTTTAACCATTTCAATGGCAGAGAAGCCTCTGGTGCATTGCTTTGTAATGCAATGGACACCTATCTAGCATTCAAGGGTAAACTCCCCATTTAAATCAATGGGAAATTTTAGCTCTCCCCTATAGTGCAAATAGTATTCCCTAGAAATCCTAACCTTTTCTTCTGAGCATACAGCCCTAAGAATAGCTGTGCTACTGTACAGATTTAAGGGGACAGTAATACTTCGTTTTATCTTTATTTAATTTTGTAGGCATTAAAAAAAACATGAAGAATTATATGTCTTATCTCTCAAACCTTTATGGTTTGAGAGATATTCACAAGCAAAGTTTCCCCTCTCGCCCCTTTTACCTAGTGTAAGCTATCTCTTTTCAGATGTGGAATCCAGTCCATAGACCAGACAGATAACAGCAGGGGACAATCTTCTTCCTATGAGAACAAGTTTTTCAGTTTTTTCCCTTATCTTAATTGAAGATTCTCCCTCTCTGCAATCTACCTGGGCACCTCCCTTCTGATCTAGCTGAACAGTGCTACATCAGTAAAAGAGGCGGGAGGGGGCTACTTTGTCTTTGAATTACTCTTGAACTACAGCTGACAGAATTGAAATAACACTCTCCAAAATCCAAATACTATTATGATTAACTAGTTGAAGAGCCCGTTACACGGGCCATGGTGCCACTGCCAGCCGGTCGCAGGACAGTCATGTGCAGTAGAGACTGCCTGCGCAGTGGCCGATACCAGCCGCGGCGTGGGCAGTCTCTGCTTTGCACGACTGCAGCACACGCAGCAGCCTCTACTGCGCATGACTGCATCGTTACAGACGTTTTAGCGAATTATTATATAGGATTAGAGCTGCTTTTATTATGAAACATTACTATCCCTTTAATGAAGGGTATCCAAATGTGTTTTCTCAACAGCCAGGCAGAGGAAAGAACAATGAATCGATGGTCAGATACCACTAAATAATGTAAGGGCATTAACACCCCAACCTGCTACACAAAGTAAGAGCTTATACAGACTGTTGGATGAAATCCATAGCTAGGCTGAAGTACTGAACTCATATTTTCCATGTAAATTTACATAAAGTGCATTAAGTGTTCACCTCATTGTTAAAAAAATAAAAAAATAAATATATTGCAATGCGTTGGATATCTCTCTGGCACTCACATGGTTAAATGGGATTTTTAACCTATTTGATTGTTAGCGGTTTCCAATACAATGGTGTAGTTAAATTGCTCCCCAAAATTTTTTGTGTATACGGCTCTAAATATGATGGCAAAATAAAATGCTTAGATTGCATATTCCTTGTGCGTAGGTCTCTGGTTATAACCAAAAGTATGGTATCAAATGTCCAGATGTTATTTGACTCGATTATTTTCTCAGCAGGATACCAATGTTGTGTAACACTGCGGGTAAGTTGGGCTTTGCAGACTTTGTCATCATTCATGTGTACTCAAGTAAAGAATCTAAACGTCAGTACGAAATTGCAATGATTGCTGCAAATTGCTAAAAGTGGTGAAAGACAGATTTCAAGTTCAGATATTGTATTGGTGATAAAGAAACACACAGCTATTTGAGGGTCAGTCATAAAAAGATTTCACATGTAGGTTAATTATGGAAATTCCGGCTGTATCGACCAAGCTAAATAGGAGAAATTCTGGGGCAAACCACTTGTACAATAGGGCACACATAAAGCTCCCCAAAAGCACATTGATTTAAGGGGCCTTCATTGCATTGCTTCACAATGCATTGGAGACCTCTCCAGCATTCATTGGTTTAAAATCTATTTCTACCAATTTAAGTCAACTGGTATTTGTATTTACCCCCTGTAGTACAGATGGTATGCTCCAGAACCACTCCCTTGTAGATTCCTGAATATAGCCCTTACAGGGAGATTTATAAAAGTCGTTCTTACCGTTTAAAGAACTGTCATTAAAGCATGGCTAGTGAAGATAATGGCAGGTCTGATTTTTAAATGTTTTAAATGAGTTTTTATAAATATGGCATTACTATGAATATTTTAACGCCTGGAATGCTTAAAGGGATAGTAATGTCAGAAAAAAAGTATTAACTATTTGGTAGATACAATTAAAAGAGAGTACTTGCACTTATTCATACTCAAACCGTTATGGTTTGAGAGATATAGGAAAATAAAGTTCTCTGCTCCCTCCCCTTTCTGCTTGACGAGCTGTAAAGCTATCAGAAGCAGATTCTGGTCGCTTGACCAGACGAGGCTCGTCAGCAGCGCCGACATAACTATATAGATAAATTCTTACTTTGGAATGGTCTACTAAGTGTGCCTGGTTTGCAAGCACACTTTGTAGACCGTTCCAATGAAGTATTTATTTCTAAAAAGCGTGATTTCAGCTCTGCTGAAGAGCCTCTGTCTGGTTAAATGACTGGAATCTGCAGCTGTCAGCTAGATGGCAGACTTGAGTGAAACAGACAGGAAAAGTTAACTTTAGCAAGTTATATCTCTTAAACCATAAAGGTTTGAGAGATAAGACTTGCATTGATATTAACCTTTTTTAATGTCTACAATATTAAATCAACTTAAAATTAACCATTACTATCTTTTTAAGAACAATCTACACATATCTAATGATAATATTGTCGCAAATCTATCGCAATCTGCGACAATTCTTTATAAATTTGCTGCGCCAATATTTTCCTTCTACCTAATGCCAATTTTTTTCAACCTCTACTAGTTGGCGTTACATGCAAGAAAACTGACGTTACACAGTTTATAAATAACAAAATGCATTTTAATTTCACTTTAAAGATAATTTACACATAACTCCATTTTTATAGATCTCCTTCCTAATTCCCATTTGTAGCAGGTGTATAAATTGACACATTAACATGGTGGTAAGTTACAGGGACCTGTATAAAATACACCAGTGGGATGTTGGAGAAAAAAAAAGAGGGATTTTATTCAAAGTGATATATGAAGAGGTTAACGTGCAAATGAATTTTCAAGGGACAAAAATAATTACATCATGCCCTTTCATATGACAATTTACTGGTTGAAACTATTTCCTCTCCCTTTAAAACATTTATTTAACCCTTTGAGTGCCAGAGAGGTATCCAATGCATTTTGTTGCAATGCATTGGATACCTTTCTGGTACTCAAAGGGTTAACAGTCATTTTCTGTTTATCACTTCAAATTAAGTGATACCACTTACCATATTAATGCCAGAGAAAGGCAATAACGGTGTTGGCTTTGTTTGGATATGCACAGTGGAACTGTGAGGGAACAGTACATACAAATATTTTAACCCTTTCAGTGCCAGAGGGGTACGCAATGCGTTGCGTACCCCTCTGGCACACAAAGGGTTAATGGCCAAATTTATCATACATATATTTTCTCATATCGCTGTACATTTCTAATTGCTAAAGAGGCACAAATTTGGATCAAACCAGCTGCTCCATAGGTAACAAACATGTCCCAATGAACTAACTATGACTTTTAATCCCTTGATTGGTAGAGAGATCTCCAATGCATTGCAAACTTTCAAGGGGTTAAATGCCCCCATTTAAGTCACTAGTTAGTTTATGCCAAAATTCCAGTTTTTTTAGGTAACTGAATTGGCCTTTAGCCTACAACTTACAAACACAGAAAAGCTCTTATGGCCGTATGTTCAAAAGGAAAGTGGAGTAGTTCTGGGGTAAACCATTTGCACTATAGGGAAGAACGTAAAATTCTTATTGATTAAAATGGGGACTGTAACCTCTTGAATGCTAAAAAGGTCTCCAATGCATTGCAAAACAATGCATTGCAGACCTCTTTAGCGTTCAAGGGGTTAAAATCCCCATTTATTTAAATGGGAATATTTTTGGAATTTTTAGTTGGTTTGCCCCAGAACTCCTCAACCGGCCCTCAACCACTTTGAAGATAGAGATGTCCCAATGCGTTGTGAATCAATATGTTGGAAACTAAAAGGTGAATTAACTGAACACATTTAGGGCCGTATGTTCAAAGGGATAAGAAAAAAAAAAAATGTTGTATAAACTGCAAAATAAGTAATTGTACGCATGAACGACATATTTTCTATAGTGTATACAACAAAAAACTAGTAATGTCCGTTGTGTACGACACATCTCCACAACTGCTGGGAAAACGGGTGGGGCAAGGGCGTGGCTAAACTATTCTCCAGTGTCGTATAGAGGAAAAGAAATATATTGTATACAACGACAAAAAAATGTCTTGCAAAAGACGTTAAGAAAAAAGTGGAGGGAATGTGAAGTTTTGAATGTGAGAAACCTATAATAATTGAAGGAAACACAACAAAAGCAAAATTACCATACCTATATACACCAATATTTTTGTCATTAGTTATGACATTTTTGTCATTAGTTAGGACATTTTTGTCATTAGTTAGGACATTTTTCACAATTGACACTCTCTGAAAATATTAATGAGCCAAACAACACTGTACTTTGAAATGTCGTTACAAATGACAAAAACTATTTCGCTACTTCTTTGAACATATGCCCCGTGGTATATAAACTGGTAAATAAATTGACTACACAAACCAGGAAAGAGTGTCTGCTGTGGGATTGTATTGGCCATGCCCAAAACTCACAATATGGTCAGCAGAGCTGGGTCTTCCCTTCAAAACATACAGCTCTAGGCCAGCGCTTCTCTTCCAGGGTGCTG
Source organism: Rhinophrynus dorsalis (assembly GCA_037306005.1). NCBI lineage: Eukaryota > Metazoa > Chordata > Amphibia > Anura > Rhinophrynidae > Rhinophrynus > Rhinophrynus dorsalis. The sequence continues at coordinate 407,769,155 of CM074723.1, forward strand.
TGTCACTTTGGTGTGCAATGGACAACCACTTCTGGTACCCTGTTTTATCTATTAACCCTCTGAGTGCCAATGGGGTATGCAACACATTGCAAAGCAATGCGTTGCATACCCCTCTTACACTCAAAGGGTTAAGACTCTGAGAAAAATGTGAATGGTGAGTTCCAACTGTATTTCATGGAAACTGTTATACAAAAAATGCTTATTTTAGTTATTCTGTTTGTGTGAGCTAAGAATAACTACTTACATATTTGCAAGCTTCATTAAAACTTTGACAAGTGACATATAATATTAGGCGTGGCCAGAAAATACCAGACTGCATGTTAGTGGTACCGCGAGCAAAAAAGATTCAGAACCACTACTCTAAACAGTTGCCTGTTCTGTCTAATGTAAAATCTGGTCCAGCCTACCGGGAAGTGTTACACGTCTGAATTGTCCGTAATCTTTCCCTGCATATGCATAATGTGTGATTGATGCCTCCATGATAAGTTAGTGTATGGCTGGATTACAATTAATACACTGATCTCTTCTCTCATTAGGATTGCAGACCCTCATATCTCATCTTGAAAGGCCACATATCTTAAAAGAGGCACTAGTGGCACAAGGGTCAAATATGAAACATGCAATGTATGTAAATAAGTTACTTTGCATAAACAGGCAGGCAGAGAAAGGAAGCACCATCAAGAAAGCAGCGGGATGAGTGTGGAGTGACTGAGTTCTGCAACAAAGATTCTTGTCTGTTTTTTCTTTCATCATTGGTTCCAGATGAAATTGCATTATGTTATGACAGGTGTTGATTCTTCCTTGCCTTTTTCTTTGTTATTTTTTCTTATTTGTTTAAAATTTATTTCAGTAAACCTTTATAAAATTGAAAAAAAAAATAATTTTTCCTATATATTTAGGATTACCTAGAAATAGTTGCACTGAGGAGGACTCAGGAGATATGAGTGAAGGTGGACATGTCATTCACTTGGCCACAGCCTGTGTGTTAGTAGACAGCTTCTAGTAATTTTCATATGAGTTTGAACGTCATTATGATGGCATTGCATCACATTTAGAGTGAAGTTGGTCTCTCTGGGTCTTCTATGAAATTCTAAGTAGGGATGACTGAAACTTTTAATCTCAAAAGAGAAACATGCAAAAAACAAACAAAAAATCAAACAAACAACACTTTCCTTCTTCTCTTGAAATTTCTATGAACAGTGCAGTTATTCATTGCATTGGAATCAATCATAATAATCAATTTTCCCCCACAAAATACAGGTGACAGTTTACTGCACATTGTCAATGTGTTCTTGGGAGAGAGAGACACACAGAGAAGAAAATCAGCTGAATGTTTAATGCTAGCTAGTGTAGGCAGAAAGGCAAAAAGAGTGCGCTGGAGTTGCTTGATAACAGCATGACTGCATGATGATAGCCACTATCAGTTGTTGTCTGGTTGTGGTTGTGAAGGGAGAAAGGAACATTGTAATGAAGCCAACAAAAAAAAATTTGACTTATTATTAACAGTCAGACAGGCAGGTGATCCTTCTTAGCTAGATAGATAGATTGATACATGTATATCATATGCATTTAATACAAAACAGTTTAACAAGTTTTAATAATATAAATTTACCAGGAAAGATACATTGAGACTGTCTCTCATTTTCAAGCATGTCCTGGGGGATAGATATTATTACCCAATGTAATGGTACTCAATTTATCTACCTCAGAAGGATGAAAGGCTGAACTGACTCTGCTGGGAGTAGAACCTGTGACCTTGAGGTTTCAACAGATTCTACAGCAGGTGCATTAGCCAACTGAACCAAGTTCAACTTGATATACTGTGTTACACGCACTCACTTTTACATTCATAATTACAAGGGAGACAAGCGTATACTGAAGTGTGGTGGTGCAGAATCAGCTGCTGTGCACTTAATCCATGCAAGCTACTGATTCTGTAACTAACAGGTCTATTCTGTACTGTCTTGTAAAATTAATACAACAGTGCTTGGAAGGGAAAGCTGCTGAAATGTTTACACTAGCTACTGGAGCAGAGACAATCATGGATTTGCTTGTGGTTGCAGGGAGTGTGAGTGTGATTTGCAAACAGTGATTCTGAGAATGACAGACAGGGACAATTAAATATAATGAATAAAAAAACTACTTATGACAAACATGTAACAGACAAGGAAGAGATCCTACACCAGAGTTGTGACCAAGAGTGAGAGACAGAGACAAACATCATATATAATTTTCTGATAGACAGAACTCCACACGCTAACAGCTCTACTGTATAGATTACAGTAAAAATCAACACCACTATCATTAGGTACACAAATCATGCTAGGAGCAGTGATAAGACTAAATGAAAAGGAGTAGTACAAGAGACATGTTGACGGTGCTAAAGTTGTACTCCAAAAACTGAATGTTATCAGTTCCACGGTTGCTGCAACTTGTACTATAAATTATAATGATTCTCCTCCTACTGAGGAGGCTATTTATAAAACATGACATGAAAAGTTCCACCACCAGTAGTACTAAATATTTTAGTAACACTAAGACAACAACAATAAATCATATTCTAGTGTTGTTGCCATAGAGGAGGAGGATTTAGCGTGAGACCAACTTCAATGTCAGACAATGACAGTAACATCCCACTGTATACTAGTGGTCTATTAACGGGATAGTAATTAGTGTTGAGCGAGCGTGCTCGGCCGATGCTCGGATCGGCTCGAGCATCGCTCTGCTCGGCACATGGCGGTACTCGTCGAGTACCGCCATGTGCTCGCCCGCCATGTTCGGGTGGCGGGGATCTGTGCCGGAAGAGGCACAGATCTGAAGACGCTCCGCTGGACCACCAGGGACTGGAGGTACGGGGGCATTGCGGAGATGAAGGGGGCATTGCGGAGATGAAGGGGGACATTGTGGAAGAGGGGCATAGACTCTATGCCCCTCTTCCACAATGTCCCCCTTCATCTCCGCTATGCCCCTCTTCCACAATGTCCCCCTTCATCTCCTCTATGCCCCTCTTCCACAATGTCCCCCTTCATCTCCGCTATGCCCCTCTTCCACAATGTCCCCCTTCATCTCCTCTATGGCATAGAGGAGATGAAGGGGGACATTGTGGAAGAGGGGCATAGCGGAGATGAAGGGGGACATTGTGGAAGAGGGGCATAGCGGAGATGAAGGGGGACATTGTGGAAGAGGGGCATAGCGGAGATGAAGGGGGCATAGCGGAGATGAAGGGGGACATTGCGGAGATGAAGGGGGCATTCGGAGATGAAGGGGGCATAGCGGAGATGAAGGGGGGCATTGACCAGGCACCCTCCCCTCATCAGAGCAGGGGGTGCCTGGTGTAATGCTCGTGTCGCCCCATTAATTTCAATGGGGCTCGGGTGCTCGGCCGAGCACTCGAGCCTCAGGGGGTGCTCGGTCAGAGCACCCGAGCATCCGAGCATCGGGGTGCTCGCTCAACACTAATAGTAATGTTTCATAATAAAAGCAGCTCTAATTAATCATCATAGTATTTGGACTTTGGAGAGTGTTATATCAATACTGTCAGAGTTGTAGTACAAGAGTAATTCAGTGACAAAGTATCCCCCTCCTGCCCCTTTTACTGATGTAACACTGTTCAGCTGGATCAGAAGGGAGGTGCCCAGGTAGACTGCAGAGAGAGACAATCTTCAATTAAGATAAGGGAAAAACCTGAAAAACTTGTCAAGGGTGGCAGGGCGTTCATTGTTCTCATAGGAAGAAGATTGTCCCCTTCTGTTATGTCTGGTCTATGGACTGCATTACACATCTGAGAAGAGATGGCTTACACTAGGTAAAAGGGGCGGAGGGGAAACTTTGCTTGTGAATATCTCTTAAACCATAAAGGTTTGAGAGATAAGACTTATATAATTCTTCATGTTTTTTTAATGCCTACAAAATAAAATAAAGTTAAAATGAAGTATTACTATCCCTTTAATCTCATGAAGAAGGACAGTAAAAAAAAATGTTTTTTTCAGACTTTAAAAAGTTTAGAATAATATAAAATAGTGGGGAGAAAGCAAATGCTGCTGCTGCAAATTACCTAATTATTGATGATGACAATGATGGTATTGTTCATTTAAAATATAACGCTCCAGTGTCCTCTGCTTCTTCTGATGGCCCAAAAAATAGCTGAATGGAAAAGGCTCAGTCTTCCACCACCATGAAGGAACAATATGTCTGTTTATAAACTTCTTGAGAAAGCAACTGACAAGACTGACTCTGGACAAGTAAACATAACTAAAAATATACAAAAACATCTCAATCATCATCCGTGTCAGTTCTTTAAAGTCCAACCCCTATCCAGTCACACACTATTAATGATTAAACAGCAACTTAACAACCCTATCTAATACTGTTTCTGTAGCTGTTCAAAATGCAGCACCTTAACACCTATTGCAAGTACTATTGTAACACTTACCCCCTATAGTAGTAAAAATAGTCCCTCAGGAACCACTCAATATATGAAATCTTCAGTATGGAGATATATCACTCAAGAGGCAAGAGCTAAATGTGCTTATATTTCTTGGCTCTCTAACAAACATGCAACATATATATATATATAGACATGTCTTCAATGAGATCCCACAACTACAGGTCTGATGCACTCCTAAAATATCACAGAGCACATAGTAGTATTGTAGATGTCTGAGAAAGTGGGACAACATTTTACTTCAGTAACGATAACACCCATGTCTCCTACTGCTGTTGGGCAAATGCAAAACAAATGACTCTGAGTTAGCTGAAGATGAAAGCCATAGAGTTTCCACATCAAGGTCCAACACCACTTGCAACCATCACTAGTAATTTTGTTAAAACAATAAAGTAACACAGTTTGTCAATGTGCTGCCAAGTTAAACTTATCGAGTTCTGCACAAACTGCACAAAAATAATCCAACTTTACACCCCCTGGAATAACATACATTTCAAAATGTTGGTGGTTGACATGCTTTCTATTATTTTGTTGAAAACGCAGGTTTATGTCATATGTTGCATCCTTCAGGAATATCCAAAGCCAGTTAGTATTGTTTAGTATTGTGGGCAAAGGCACGGAAACATATTATGGTAAGGTTGAGAAACCATCCCCCATGATAGAAACCAGGTGTTATTGCTGTCACTTTACTCTGTCTCCAGCCTCGGCCTCAGTCTGCTAACAATTTTTCAGGTCTTAAGTTGCCATAGACCTCAGCCTGTTAACAATGTTTTCAAGGCTTATGTTGCCATAGGATTACTCAGCCTGCTAACAATTTTCTAAGAGCTTATGTTGCCATAGGCCTCCCTGCTGCTTAAAAAATTTCAAGGCTTATATTGCTGTAGGATTCAGTCTGCTAACAACTTTTACTTTCAGCTGTGGATTCCTCCACTCCAGCACTCAGCAGCAGTAGTATTTCAGATCGAATTCTTGCTGCCACAGAAAGTATAGGTGGAAATTTAAAAAGTTATCATGGAATTTCATATGAAACCACTATTATATATATATATATATGTAAGTTGTCCTCTCTCTCTGCAAAATCTCCACTGGAAAAATGTGACTTTTTATAGTGTATGTGTGTAGGTATCAAATGTACATTTGGTTGGATGTGATGTACTTATGTACAAAAGAGATAAGGAAGCCTATCATGATACATTGTTTATATATACAGAGAACAGGCAAGATGCACTTGAAATCATAACAATCTAGATGGTCCACTGGATTGCCATCATGTTTGATGGGCATAATCTCTCAGCATCAAGGGCAAAATACAAAGGAGAAACATGTTGCAATAAAACCTTTACCAGTACATATCCAAGAAAGGGAGTGATCGCCTTATAACTAAGCTGGGCTATCAGTTGAACCAAAAGTTCTAGTGGAAGAAACTCACTTCCATTAAGGGTATGACCAAGCAACACAGGGATCACTCACTTAACTAAAGGTAAAAACTATTTACTACATATAATTAAAAACAATACAAGGGTATGGCTAGCTATGTGCCAGTTATTTCACCTGGAGTTATTTTTTTTCCCCCTGGTTCTGATGAAATAATTAGTTGCTAAGAAATACATTGTGCTAGCAAGACTGTTTTATTGTGTTTAATTATACAAATTATTTACTTTTTTCCCTAATACCCAGGATTAGTGTTGAGCGAGCACCCCGATGCTCGGGTGCTCGGGTGCTCTGACCGAGCACCCCCTGAGGCTCGAGTGCTCGGCCGAGCACCCGAGCCCCATTGGAATGAATGGGGCGACACCAGGCACCCCCTGCTCTGATGAGGGGAGGGTGCCTGGTCAATGCCCCCTTCATCTCCGCTATGCCCCCTTCATCTCCGAATGCCCCCTTCAGCTCCGCAATGTCCCCCTTCAGCTCCGCTATGCCCCTCTTCCACAATGTGCCCCTTCATCTCCGCTATGCCCCTCTTCCACAATGTGCCCCTTCATCTCCGCTATGCCCCTCTTCCACAATGTCCCCCTTCATCTCCTCTATGCCATAGAGGAGATGAAGGGGGACATTGTGGAAGAGGGGCATAGCGGAGATGAAGGGGCACATTGTGGAAGAGAGGCATAGCGGAGATGAAGGGGCACATTGTGGAAGACGGGCATAGCGGAGATGAAGGGGGACATTGTGGAAGAGGGGCATAGAGCCTATGCCCCTCTTCCACAATGTCCCCCTCCATCTCCGCAATGCCCCCTTCATCTCCGCAATGCCCCCGTACCTCCAGTCCCTGGTGGTCCAGCGGAGCGTCTTGTGATCTGTGCCTCTTCCGGCACAGATCCCCGCCACCCGAACATGGCGGGAGAGCACATGGCGGTACTCGACGAGTACCGCCATGTGCCGAGCAGAGCGATGCTCGAGCCGATCCGAGCATCGGCCGAGCACGCTCGCTCATCACTACCCAGGATCATTTCTAGGGCAGTGTGATGAGTGCCATTATGCTGGGTGCCATTCTGAGGGGAGAGTTGGTGCCTACTTCCCCACTAAAAATATAAAGTCTACTTTTGCTTCATTTTCCCCTCTAGCAATTCTAACCCTGTGTGTGTCAGAGAGGAGTGAAAATGCATTACTTTGCTTTCCATCTGGTACTTAAACAGTTAATAAGCAATGACATACTATGTTACTTCAATTTTTCTTTAACCCCTGACATCCCCTCCTGTGGAACTAAATGTAATGCAGTAGTGTGAAGTGAAGGGTCCCACAGGCAGAAAGGAGCTTGGTCCACGACTGGAAGTAAAGTGAGCCCATCACCCAGCCCCTTCTGCCTATGACAATAAACACAACTATTCATTGCATTTGTATCAGGGCACTGGTCTATGTAGGAATGTTAGTGCTCAGATGAGTTCTTAATATAATGATTTGGCTCTGTCCCATACCATATCATACTTCTCCATGTACACTTAGTGCCCCTGCACACGTGTTCCTTCTCCGCTTATTCAGCTCAGTGACTGAATCCTGATAAAAAAGAGCTCCGCTAAGTATCAGAGCTGTGCCCTGATAAAATATGAATGTCCAATTTTCTTTTAAGCTTGGGTGTCAAAAACAGTGCATTTTGGGGTGTTAGATAGTATATGCGATGTTCTTTGATTAATATTGGCACAGTGATCCAAAGCTGGTCTGTGGCTAGGAGTTGGCAGTGGAACAAACTTTTTTGTCAGACAATGTATTTTTGTTTATGTGGCTACCAATGGACAGCGGGCCAAGGCTGGGATGTGAACAGTATATGTTAGATTCTGTGGTTACCCATGGAGGAATGGAACAAAGAAGGAATGATACACAGTGTATGTGTGGTTCTGTGGCAACCAATGGCACAGTGAAACAAAGCTGGGGGTGTCAGTCAGTGTATGTGTTGTTCTGTGGCTACCAGTGAGATATTGTAACAAGGTTGTAGTGTCACATAGTGTATGAGTGGATCTGAGGCTACCAGTAGGAAAGTGGAACAACAGGGCTGTCAGACAGCGTATGTGTGATTTTACGACTTCCAGTGGAACAAGGGTGGACTGTCAGTGTATGTGGAATTCAGTGACTACCACTGTACAGTGGAACTAGGATGCATACAATCAGACATACAATGTCTTACACTCCATCCTTGCTCCACTGTTCAATCATAGTTCCAGACCTAAGTATGTACAGTCTAACATTCCTGCCTTGTTCCACTCTCCTCTGGTAGTCAAAGAACTGCATGTACACTTCTACCAGTGGACAGTTAAACAAGCCTGGTATATTACGCAGTAAAAGTGGGGTTCTGTGACCACCAGTGGAAAGTGTAAAAGGACTCATGCAATGGTGAAAAGGTCTACTTGTCTTACTAATGGTTTGCACTCTTTTTCTTCCTAATACTTTCATGTGAACATTTGTTTGCAGATATTTGGGTATGACTTAGGGAGGCACTTTATTACAGTTTTGTACTGTAAGCCATATTGCCTAGAAATGTCCCTGCTATTAGCTTCCTACAAATGAAAGTTTCCTGGTCAAATCCTGAGTGGAAGAAAATGTTTTCACTAGTGCTTCTGGTATGACTGGTAGCCAAGTTAAGTTTGAATTTCCTGGCTTGTATGTACACTTCCTATCACTCCCTAGGTTGGATATGTATTGGTAAATGCATTCTGTTACTCCTTTGTGTTTTGCCCATGATGTTGAAGGTTTGAACTCATCGTGGACAATGACATGCTGGAGATACACCAAGATGATCCAATGAAATATCTACATTGTTCTGATCTCAATGCATCTTGTGTGCTCATTGTACATAACCAGTGGGCTGCTAATTTTGTGAGCATATTTTGTGCTCAGTTCTGCTTGTGTTGTGGTTTTACACTATATAAGCACTTTATCTTCATTTTGTTGGGGTACTGCAAAGGATGAGCCCTCTAAGGACCTTCTTATGATAACATTCACATGGTGATTGAGGACATCACTCTAATTGCATAGTTGATGACAGGCTTTATAAGTTCTTTTATATATATCAGGGTCACTATCCAATAAGTTTGATACCCCCTTTCTCATCCAATTGTCTCTCAGTGTAAATTTTAATACCACTCTATGAGAAGAGCTATTTCCTCTGTTTCAGCTTTTCATGTTCATCCTACTGAACATGAAACAAAGGAGCTGCTTATTTTTCTTGTAAGAGATTGTTACACTATGAACTGAGTATCTGTTGCAGACTGATTTTTTTTTTTTTTGTTCTGAGCACACCTTTTCAATTTATTGGTTCTTTGTTATAATATATTGTAAATACTTCAATATGTTGGTCTATTTAATTAATATATTTCTAGAGATGAACTGCCTTAGGATTAGATTAATGAACTGTTATTTTACCAACTATATACATAGGGTGTCGTTTTTTAGAAGAATAATTGTTTTATGACAGATCACACTATAGCTAAAATTCTTCAACATGCAAATGGATCTGTGTCCAATGAAATCAGTGGATGGATTTGCACATTAGCCATTCACCTATTCAGCAATGGCCAGATCGTATCTGGCTATCACTTATTCATACACAACAGATGGTCAGACGATCTGCCAGTTCCACCCTCCAGCTGCAAGCTGGTAGATCTCATGGGGAAGAATATAAAAACACACACATGCTGTATAAATATATATGCTTCTTCGGAATGGGACCATTTATACTATTTTTCAATGTACTACCTTGCTTTACATATGCAAGGCAGGGAAATATGACAGATCATTTATCTGTACAGAAGGTATCCATCAATGATCACGGCAAAGTTCTGATGAAGAACAGCATATTTGCCCGCATTTTTACTAATTTTGGCCTATATTATTCACGTTTTTTTTGTTCAAATATTAGCTCTGACTTTATATATTATTTACATTTTGTGGGTTTATTATTAGGGGGTGGTAATGTTCCCTTAAGCCTTAAAATCTGTATCCTCACTTGCTGACAGTCCACTTCATTTGTATTTCAGATAAAGAACAGCAACTGTGATCAAGAAAGAGATATTATTAGTAAAGCAGAAATTGCTCATGATTTTATATATTTGCTAAAAGTGATTTAACCTGAGGAGTCCTTACCAAGATATGACACCTTGCAGTCTTGTATTGCTAGTAGCATTCGCTGAAAAATATACAAGCACCAGAAGGGAATGATTTTCTGAAATTAAAGTCAGTCAGAAAAGCAGAGGTTTCAAAAGTTCCTTTTGCATCTAGGGATTTTGATGTTACTGGACCTACTATCCCTGTCACTCCTGCTCTGTTTTGCCAAGGAGAACGCTGGAGAGGGATAACATATGAAAATGCCTCTCACAATAACATGTGTTTTTAATTACCACCAAATACTGCGTTAGCTAAATACACGGATGAATAAACAGACTATGTAGACAAAGCAATTTGTCTTTGAAAAGGCTCTCAGACACAATTCCAATGATACTTTATTTCTCATGTGTAGACTAAGCAAAATGTTGTCATTTATCATTTTTTATCATCTATTTATTTTCAGATGATCACTTCTTTTTGTAGAAAGGTGAAACATGTTTTTGTGGTTTGTTTATCAGCATTATTATTTACACAGGTTATCAAATAGTATTATTCTTCTAGTAAATGTACTTGATCAATACAAATAGTTTTTAAAGGGACAGTAAATTCCCGAAAAAAGTATAAGCAAAATGATAGGTGCAATAAAACAATACTTAATGCTCTTATTTCTATCTCTCAAACCTTTATGGTTTGAGAGATGTAAGAAAATAAAGTTCTCCGCTCCCTCTCCTTTCTGCCTGATGAGCTGTAAAGCTGTCAGGAGCCCTCTGGTCATGCGGCCAGCCGCGGCTCTTCAGGAGCTCTGACATAGAAATATATAAGAATAAATACTTCATTGGAATGGTGTAAAACGTGTGCTTGCAAACCAGTCACATGTTGTAGACCATTCCGATGAAGTATTTTTCTTTAGCTATCTCTATGTCGGCGCTCCTGAAGAGCCGCCGTCTGGTCCAAGAAACAGGATCTCATGCCGTCAGCTATACAGCTGACGTATGAGAAGGGGGAGGGAGTGGAGAACTTTATTTTCTTATCTCTCTCAAACCATAAAGGTTTGAGAGTTAGGAATAAGGGCATTAAGTCTTTTTTTATTGCACCTATCATTTTGCTTATACTTTTTTTGGGACATTACAATCCCTTTAAAAGACTAGAATTTTTTTTACAGTTTTGAAGTAGTAAACCTTTTTTCTTATTATTTTCTTATTATTACATAAATAAAATATTTGGTTTATATACAACAAACTGCCATATTCATTTTTTTAACCCTTCGTAATGCGTTGCATATGCCTCTGGCGCTCAAAGGGTTAAACTTTGGAAATCTGAGAGGGATATACTATTGATCTTTATGTTGCAATGCATTGGATACCTGTGGCACTGACAGAATTAAAATATGCTCCAGAATGAATGTACTACTGTTGCACCTGCCTAATAATTTACTTATTTATGAAATAATACACTTCTAAATGCCTCTTTCATCAAGGGGAGGATATTGTGAGTGAATGGGTATTTGGGACATTCCTTACTTCTATGCATTTAATAACACCATGTATTAAACAAGGCAGAGAGGAAATGACATTACTTTACTCCATTTCAAGGGATTTCAAGGACGTGTCACGTTTATTATTTTACATATTTGAAAACCACATTCAAAATTGCCTACATGTTATGTTAACCATAAGTCCAGCAAATGTATAGTTTAAGAAATATTCACACTTTTATTTCTGAGAAAAGTGAAAGTGAAAGTCTCCTGGTGCAACCTAGTGCTTAGTTTGAATATGCAACATCACAGAAAACATTAATTAGCATTTGAAACTTCACTGAAAACACTTCATTAGCACACAAAAAGTCACAGAAAAACTTAATTAGCATGTGAAACATCACTGGTACCATAAGTGTACCGCATTTAGCATACATTAGCATAAGGTACCAAGTGTGAATATCTCTTTAAAAGTACATTTGCTGGCCTTTTGGCTAACGCGACACTCAGGCAGTTTTTAATGAAGTTTATAAATATGCAATCTTGAATAAAGCTTATAGGTACACTCTTAAAAGAGAGTACACCAAGAACAAATTACACTTAGTAGCTAATTATTGGGGATGGTACCATATCAGGTGCTGCTCAGTCACATTCTCCACAACCTTTTTTCTATTAGATATCCATATTCACAGACTTCCAGCAGCGAAATGTCTGGCAAGTTCCCTGTGCACAAGAGAAGCAGCAAAACCCACACATACATTTTGGTCTTTAGAGGGCCTCAACATTGAGGTGTAACTGTATCACTCTAGGCACAAGGAGAGCTGGGGGTATGACTGGGATATCCTTCAACTTATTGAGAGTAAAATACAAAAGATGTGGGACACATTGGGTATAGGGTTGCCACCTTTTCTTCAGAAAAATACCGGCCATGGCATTCCCTCCATAGACTTAACATTGGACAGAAGCCAATTTTTTACCGGTCTGCCGGTAAAATACCGGCTGGGTGGAAACCCTAATTGGGTATGGACCCTTATTCTCCCTGTGCCTAGAGAGATACAGCTGCACCTCACTGACGAGGCCCACTAAAGAACTAAAATGAACATCTTGGGTTGCACTGTTTCTCTCTTGCAAAAAAAATTGCCTAGTATTTGGCCTCTAGACTGTCTGAGAGTGGGAGAAGACTGGTTTGAATTTTAAAATTTATAAGGGCAAGGAGCAAAAAACATGATAAAGCACATCAGGAGGGGCACCATACCCAAAAATAAAGTGCTAATGTATTTCTTCTCAGTATGTGCTGGTCCCAATTTTTCATTTTTTGGAATGAAAGTCTTTACTATGGCAGTGTTCTGTGTGGTATACACTAAAGCAATCATATGCTCTAGTATGTACCTTGAGGCTAATGTCACAGAACTACACTGGTGGATTAGTACTTTTCTCCCAAAATTTGTTTTTATAGAAACACTTATTTATCTCTTTTTTGGTTTAATCATTTTTAATTTTATAGATTTTAACAGAGGAAATTACAATAAAATAAAAACACCTTCCTAATGTATGTTGCTAAAAGGAATATTTTTACACATATTATATAAATCATGAGCTCTTTTTCTTTCTGTCCTCTGTATCAGAGTGTCTTTAACATGTACATAGATTGTACATAACTGTGTGACAGCTCTAGACTATAAGATCTCATAAGGATGGTCCATTGATCCTTTTCTATTGTATGTTCTGTCTGTACTCTCTTAAGTCTAAGTATGTCTTCTCCCTGTTGTACAGTGCTGCTGAATAGTCTGGTGCTTTAGAAATAAAGGATATAATACTAATATTATTATTATCCTCTTAAAGGGATAGTAATGTTTCATGATAAAATCAGCTCTAATTAATCTTCATAGTATTTGGGCCTTGGAGAGTGTTATTTCAATTCTGTCAGAGTTGTAGTTCAAGAGTAATTGAATGATAAAGTATCGCACTCTCCCACCCCTTTTTGCTAATGTAACACTGCTCAGTAGTGATGAGCGAGCATGCTCGGCCGAAGCTCGGTTCGGCTCGAGCATCGCTCAGCTCGGCACATGGCGGTACTCGTACGAGTACCGCATGTGTTCGCCCGACATGTTCGGGTCTCCTCCCCGCATGTTTCGCGGCTGCTGCGCAGCCAATAAACGTGCGGGGAGGCTCTGACATCAGTGGCATTACACTGATTGGCTGGCCAGAACCCGTGATCGGGTGCTGTATAGCACCTGACCAGCGAGTTCGGCTCAGTCTTAGCCAGGGAGAGATGAGGATAGGAAGGGAAAGTCAGTGTAGGGAGAAGAAAAGTGTTTTTGAACTCTTTAAAGACCCAAAAGTCCTTTTTAGGACTGTTGTGTGTGGGGGCAGCAGTTATATTTTGTTTGGGGGGGCACAAATTTAAAAAATAAACGTCACATATTCCGTTCACTGTGCCTAGCCGCAGATTAGCAGCACATTCTGTTTAGTGTGCCTAGACGCAGATTAGCAGCACATATTGTTTAGTGTGCAAAGTTTAAAAAATAAACGTCACATATTCCGTTCACTGTGCCTAGCCGCAGATTAGCAGCACATTCTGTTTAGTGTGCCTAGACGCAGATTAGCAGCACATATTGTTTAGTGTGCAAAGTTTAAAAAATAAACGTCACATATTCCGTTCACTGTGCCTAGCCGCAGATTAGCAGCACATTCTGTTTAGTGTGCCTAGACGCAGATTAGCAGCACATATTGTTTAGTGTGCAAAGTTTAAAAAATAAACGTCACATATTCCGTTCACTGTGCCTAGCCGCAGATTAGCAGCACATTCTGTTTAGTGTGCCTAGACGCAGATTAGCAGCACATATTGTTTAGTGTGCAAAGTTTAAAAAATAAACATCACATATTCCGTTCACTGTGCCTAGCCGCAGATTAGCAGCACATTCTGTTTAGTGTGCCTAGACGCAGATTAGCAGCACATATTGTTTAGTGTGCAAAGTTTAAAAAATAAACGTCACATATTCCGTTCACTGTGCCTAGCCGCAGATTAGCAGCACATTCTGTTTAGTGTGCCTAGACGCAGATTAGCAGCACATATTGTTTAGTGTGCAAAGTTTAAAAAATAAACGTCACATATTCCGTTCACTGTGCCTAGCCGCAGATTAGCAGCACATTCTGTTTAGTGTGCCTAGACACAGATTAGCAGCACATATTGTTTAGTGTGCAAAGTTTAAAAAATAAACGTCACATATTCCGTTCACTGTGCCTAGCCGCAGATTAGCAGCACATTCTGTTTAGTGTGCCTAGACGCAGATTAGCAGCACATATTGTTTAGTGTGCAAAGTTTAAAAAATAAACGTCACATATTCCGTTCACTGTGCCTAGCCGCAGATTAGCAGCACATTCTGTTTAGTGTGCCTAGACGCAGATTAGCAGCACATATTGTTTAGTGTGCAAAGTTTAAAAAATAAACGTCACATATTCCGTTCACTGTGCCTAGCCGCAGATTAGCGGCACATATTGTTTAGTGTGCAAAGTTTAAAAAATAAACGTCACATATTCCGTTCACTGTGCCTAGCCGCAGATTAGCGGCACATATTGTTTAGTGTGCAAAGTTTAAAAAATAAACGTCACATATTCCGTTCACTGTGCCTAGCCGCAGATTAGCAGCACATTCTGTTTAGTGTGCCTAGACGCAGATTAGCAGCACATATTGTTTAGTGTGCAAAGTTTAAAAAATAAACGTCACATATTCCGTTCACTGTGCCTAGCCGCAGATTAGCGGCACATATTGTTTAGTGTGCAAAGTTTAAAAAATAAACGTCACATATTCCGTTCACTGTGCCTAGCCGCAGATTAGCGGCACATATTGTTTAGTGTGCAAAGTTTAAAAAATAAACGTCACATATTCCGTTCACTGTGCCTAGCCGCAGATTAGCAGCACATTCTGTTTAGTGTGCCTAGACGCAGATTAGCAGCACATATTCCGTGTAATATGAAGAAGGCGGGTAAAAAGGGACGGGGAAGTCGACGTGATCCTGATAGTTCAGGGCGCGGGTCAGGACGCGTAGAAACTGTGCCTGGTGCCAGAGCACAAGAAAGAAAGACATCCACCATACCTAGCTTCATGTCTCAGTTTACAGGGGCGTCGCAGGACATCACTCTCGAGGTCAGACCACTGCGAACAGGTGGTCGGTTGGATTTCAGCTGATACTGCTTCCAGTCGGTTAAGCACCACCCTGTCTTCCACCAAGTCCACTCTCAGTAGCCAAGAGTCTGGTCAACACAATCCTCACCCTGATCATCCTTCCTCCCACCATAGAGGGTCTGGCCAAAGAAGTGATCCCACACTGGGATATAGTGAGGAGCTCGTCTCATCACCAATCCTTCATTTGAACCTCTCTCCAAGCACGCTTGCAGAGGAACATGAGATCTTGTGCCCTGATTCACAACCTCTAGAGGGTACCCAATCACAAGAAGATGACAGAGGGGAACGGCATTTAGGGTCAAAGGAAGTGGATGATGATGATGATGAGACACAGTTGCCATCAAATCAACCACAATTACTGTCTCAAGACCTTGATGAGGAGGATGATACACAGTTGTCAATGACTGAGTATGTGGTGGGATCAAGAAATGAGGAGGATGATCAGAGTGAGGAAGTGGAGGAGGACTTGGTGGACGATGAGGTCACTGACCCCACCTGGGAAGGTGGAGAGCCGAGCGATGACAGCAGTCCTGAGGGTGAGCCATCTGCAGCACCGCAACAGGCTGGAAGAGGAAGTGGTGTGGCTAAAGAAAGAAGGCGGACCGCACCAAACCGGCCCGCAAATGTTCCACGGAGCACCCCCTTGCGTAAATCTCCCTTGCCAAGGGCTAGGTGTTCCGCGGTATGGCGTTTTTTTAAGGAAAGTGCGGACGACAAAAGAATTGTAGTTTGCAACCTGTGCCACACCAGAATGAGCCGAGGCATGAACACTAGAAACCTCACCACCACCAGCATGATCCGACACATGGCATCGAAGCACCGTAATAAGTGGGAGGAACGCCCGGATCACCAATCTGTGTCTGCAGGCCACACCACTGCCTCCTCTTCCCCTGTTTTCGGTGCCGGCCAATCGCCTGTCGAAGGCGCAGGCCCGCATACCTCCCGCCCTGCACCTGTACCATCTGAAGCACCATCAGCGACCACATCCACTTCCCTGTCCCAGCGCAGCGTCCAAATGTCGTTACCCCAGGCATTTGAGCGCAAGCGAAAATACCCAGCCACCCACCCACAGGCCATAGCACTAACCTCACACCTTTCCAAATTACTGGCCATCGAAATGCTGCCATTTAGGCTTGTGGAGACTGAGTCCTTCCGCAGCCTGATGGCAGCAGCTGTCCCTCGGTACGCAGTCCCCAGCCGCCACTACTTTTCCCGGTGTGCCGTCCCCGCCTTACACCACCATGTGTACCGTAACATCACCCGTGCCCTGACCAACGCAGTTACTGGGAAGGTCCACTTAACGACTGACACATGGACAAGTGCTTGTGGCCAGGGACACTACATTTCCCTGACGGCACACTGGGTGAATGTCGTGGAGGCTGGGAGCGACTCGGACCCTGGGATGGCACAGGTGCTACCCACGCCGAGGAATGCGGGCCCTACCTCCATCAGGGTTTCCGCCAGCACCTACATTATTGGCTCCTCCTCCTCCGTTTCCACCTCCGAATTCTCTGTGCGCAGCGCCACTCACCCATCAGCCGGTAGCTGGAAGCAGTGTAGCACTGCAGTGGGGAAGCGTCAACAGGCCGTGCTGAAGCTGATCTGCCTTGGGGACAAACAGCACACGGCCTCAGAGCTGTTGCAGGGGATTAGTCACCAGACCGAGCAGTGGCTCTCGCCACTCAACCTGCAACCAGGCATGGTTGTGTGTGATAATGGGCGTAACTTGGTGGCGGCTTTGGAGCTCGGCAAGCTCACACACGTACCATGCCTAGCGCATGTATTTAATTTAGTGGTTCAGCGATTTCTAAAAACCTACCCCAATTTGCATGATCTCTTGACCAAGGTGCGCCGCGTGTGTGCACATTTCCGTAAGTCATCAACAGCTTCAGCCGGCCTGTTGAAGCTGCAGCAGCGCTTACAATTGCCAGCTCACCGGCTGCTGTGTGACGTGAGCACGCGCTGGAACTCCACCTTCCACATGTTGGCCCGGCTTTGTGAGCAGCAGAGGGCAGTAGTGGAGTACCAGCTGTTACACGGTCGTCGCCTCTCCGTTCAACTTCCTCTAATCAGAAGTGAGGAGTGGGAATGGATGTCAGACCTCTGTGAGGTTTTACGCAATTTTGAGGAATCGACACAGATGGTGAGCGGCGATAACGCTATTATCAGTGTAACCATCCCACTTCTGTGTCTACTGAAACGCTCGCTGCTCACAATTAAAACCGACGCTTTGCATGTGGAAGAGGTGGAAATGGGGGAGGAAGAGCTTACACAAGGTGATAGCCAGAGCACCCTCACTTCGTCTTCTCAGCGACAATTGGAGGAGGCGGAGGCGGAGGAGGAGGAGGAGGAAGACACGGTTGCCTCCGCTACAGAGGGTAGCCATGGAACTTTAGTTCCATCTCTTCAGCGTGGGTGGGCAGAAGAGGAGGAAGAGGATGAGGAGATTGAGAGTCATCCTCCTGGTGAGGACAGCGAAATCTTGCCTGTTGGTACTCTGGCACACATGGCTGACTTTATGTTAGGCTGCCTTTCCCGTGACCCACGCGTTATACGCATTTTAGACAACACGGATTACTGGGTGTTCACCCTTCTGGACCCCCGCTACAAAGAGAGTTTCTCATCTCTCATTCCTCCGGTGGAGAGGACAAGCAAAATGGTGCAATACCAGAAGGTTCTTGTCGA
Source organism: Rhinophrynus dorsalis (assembly GCA_037306005.1). NCBI lineage: Eukaryota > Metazoa > Chordata > Amphibia > Anura > Rhinophrynidae > Rhinophrynus > Rhinophrynus dorsalis. The sequence goes on from CM074723.1 coordinate 407,787,476, forward strand.
AAAATTGCTCCAAAATTTTCCATCTGACAACGCTGGCGGCAGAGTACGTGCTACCTTGGCCAACAGAGAAGGGGAGAAAAGGGGAGCACACAGCAGTTCCGACAAAGGCAGGGCAACACTCTCCAAGGCGTGGGACACCTTCATGACACCCCGCCAGCACCCTCACCCTGATGCGCAGCCTAGTGTCACAAGGAGGGAAAAGTTTTGGAAGATGGTGAAGGAGTACGTAGCAGACCGTGTCAGCGTCCTCAATGATCCCTCTGTGCCTTACAACTACTGGGTGTCCAAGCTGGACACGTGGTATGAACTGGCACTCTACGCCTTGGAGGTGCTGGCCTGCCCTGCCGCCAGCGTTCTGTCTGAGCGGGTATTTAGTGCTGCTGGTGGCATCATAACAGATAAGCGTATCCGCCTTTCCACCGAAAATGCTGATAGGTTGACACTTATAAAAATGAACAAGGCCTGGATTTCCCCTGACTTCTCCACTCCACTGGAGGAAAGCCCCGGGGGAACATAAAGTCACTTTAGATATGTTATTTACAATGATGGGAATACTCTGTATTCCCATTCACCCCTTCCACCCAAAAAACGGGTATATGGTTGACTCTTAATCTTCTCATCGTCCTCCTCCTCTTCCATATGCCCTCTGATACAATTGTTATATAGGGCCAGCTCACCAGCGGGCCCTGTGATACAATTTTTATATAGGGCCAGCTCACCAGCGGGCCCTGTGATACAATTTTTATATAGGGCCAGCTCACCAGCGGGCCCTGTGATATAATTTTTATATAGGGCCAGCTCACCAGCGGGCCCTGTTTGACAATTTTTGTATAGGTCAGCTCACCAGCGGGCCTTCTCATATAATGTTTAGGATGGTCAGCTCCGCAGCAGACCCTCACCCATAATGTTTTAGATAGTCGGCTCAGCAGCAGACCCTCATTCCTAATGTTTTAGATGGTCAGCTTAGCGGCATGCCCTCTCCCCTAATGTTTTAGAGGGTCACCAGCAGGCCATTAATCCTAATTTTTCAAGGGTGTGTATGATGCCCTCCTTTATGTGTAATAAAGGGTGTATTGGAGTGACATTGCAGTCTAATTTTTGGCAGCCCTTTCACTTAGTGCATAGGCTTTATGAGTGTTGGACCACTACCTGAACTATTGTACCACAATGTGAATGAGGCCCTCCATTTTGTGATATACAGGTTGTATCGGAGTGCCTCAGGTCCTCCCATTGAATTAAATAGGGCTGGGGTGTTCGACAGAGCAGAAGGTAGTTCTTGGCTTCATCCACTAAGTCACTTCGTCACTTTTACTGAATGGATCAGACCCCACTGTTACGACTATAAATTTTGGACTTAACAAGGGCAAACGGACATGTTGTAAAACCTGTGGTAGCTGCGGCCTCCGTTCCTGAATGCTGTACCTTACCCGGGCCATAACCACGTTGAACACCTGCTTTACGCTGCGCACGTTTCCCTCTTAATCATGGCCCCAGTTCCGAAAAATCGATGACATTTTTTGCAGAATTTGCAGATGATATACAAGTAAATATACAGCAAATACTGTTTGGTAACAATTTTTCGCCTAAAATCGTTTTTATCTTCCTTTTTGTGTGTTTTACGGTCAGTCTGTAAAAATGGCGTACTACGGGCGAAACATCGTTCCCAGCAGCGACGTTGGAGTCCAAGATGCATCCAGACATCCTCCCTATGCTGTCCCTGAACCATTTCTGTGGTGTTTCCATCATTTTCTGCCCTTTTCCTATGGACCAGGCACCCTCCCCTCATCAGAGCAGGGGGTGCCTGGTGTAATGCTCGAGTCCTCCCATTGACTTCAATGGGGCTCGGGTGCTCGGCCGAGCACTCGAGCCTCCGGGGGCGCTCGGTCAGAGCACCCGAACACCCGAGCATTGGGGTGCTCGATCATCACTACTGCTCAGCTTTGAGCAGCAGGCATGCCCAGGTAGATTGCAGAGAGGGACAATCTTCAATTAAGATAAGGGAAAAAGCTGAAAAACCTGTCAAGGGGGGCAGGGTTTTCATTGTTCTCACAGTAAGAATATTGACCCTTGATGTGAGCTGTCTGGTCTATGGACTGGATTCCACATCTGAGGAGTGGTGGCTTACACTAGGTGAAAGGGGCAGGAGGGGGAAACTTTATCATTCAATTACTCTTGAACTACAACTCTGACAGTACTGAAATAACACTCTATGTGACCCAAATACTATGAAGATTAATTGGAGCTGCTGTTTTTGTGAAACATTACTATCACTTTAAGGACCCATGACGTGCAGGCCCAGGACCATCATGGGTAAACTTCCCTTAAGGACTAGTGATGGTCCTGGCACACCATGGAATTCAGGGGTCCCCACACGGCTGCACACCGCTCTAGGACCCCTGAATGCAATACTCTGAAAAAAAAAATGCTCAGTTGTCCTTAACTGCCGGCCTATCATTAAGGGATTATTATTATTAATTATAATAATAATAACTGCAGTGCACATCGTAATAACATTATTGTTTTTTGTGTATTTCTATCAATAAATTGTATATTTACTTATCCACTGTACCCTCATTTTATTTACTTAATTTTTAGTCACCCGATTGAATGCAGTTTTTCTCTTATGCTAACCTGTTTGTTTCCACAAAGCAGGAAGCAGATCTACAGAGCTGGAGGTAAGATTTGAATGAAAATAACACAGGCCTTAGGACAGACACCTGAAAAAGTTATCTCATAGTCAAGTTCCTTGCCAAGATCAGGGCTAGCAAATTTAATGTGTAGCTGGATTTAGAAACCAAGTGTCAGGGCAGGAAGAGCAGATGTTGCGTTAAGGTCACAAGCCAAAGGTCAGGGCAGGCAGATAATAGCAGAAACTGGTAAACAGGCAGAGCTCATATAGATCAAACTGAACAATACAAAGCATGGCGATTATTACGTGATCCTTAGTATGGCAAAGAGTACAACCAAACCATACTTATTTAAATGATGGGCCAGAAGTAGCAAATTTACTGTTGCAAAATTTGGAATCTGTACATTACTCCCTGGACCTGTTTTGATGCATGCATGCTCCTTAGAGTTTGATGAATGTGCCATATTTTCATATTAGAAAAGACTGGAGTTTCTAAAACATGATCATGCAAAGAGAGCGACTCTTCAGGCTTTGAGGCCTTACAGTATTATTATAATTTATGGGTGGGAGTTAACAGGAGTGTTATAATATGATTGTGCCTTTACATATGGTTGTCTGCATGTGCAACCATGAATATGGATCTCTGAATGTGTGTGTTCACTCGGCTATATGAGAATTTTAGTGTCTGTGTGCCAGTGTACATGAATTTATTTAAGTCATTGTAAATTAGAAGCATAATGGTTGAGACAATGTGTGTGCATGTGTTTGTGAAGCTGTGTATATTGTGTACATATTAGTATGTGTCAGGAAAAACAAAAAGAAACTCACTGTGCTAAAACATCATAATATACATATACAAAAAAGGGAACAAGGGGACCCTCCACAGAGAATAAGGGGACCCTCCAGAATCCCATATTAAAAACAAAAGACAAGATGATCCTGTGCTGCACCATACAAGTTATTTAACCCTTTCAGTGCCAGAGGGGTACGCAACACATTGCAAAGCAATGCGTTGCGTACCCCTCTGGCACTGAAAGGGTTAAATATAAACCCTTTGCATAGCATACATTCAAACTCCTATATTAACTCACGTATTTCCAAAAGAGAGAACTACTAACAGAGAAAAGACTAAAGGAGAGCTCTAAATATCAATAAAATAAAATTATACACATACAAACACAGAAAAGTGTGCATACATGAGTATCCTATATAATAATTCACTAGGATGTTTGTCACGATGCAGTCATGTGCCCGTGACACGGCTGATATGGAGCGGGGCACTCCGAATTCAAGGTGAAGGTGCGTAGAGAACCTACGGTCTGAATTCGGAGCACCCTGCTCCGTATCAGTCGATGCGTGGGAAGTTTATACTGCACATGACTGCAACGCGTGCAGCCGTCTCTACTGCGCATGACATCTTCTGACAAACACACTTAGCAAATTATAATATAAATATATAAAAATATATATAAAATAAAAAAAATAAACACACTAAAACAAACAAAGACAATAAAGACTAAGAGCTGCAAATTGAAATAGACTGAGATGTAGGATAAGGCTATAGGGAAGGAAGAATTCTCTAAGTTCAGTAAGGACTAATATAAAGTCACACAACCTCTCCAGTCTGTGGATGGGTAATATCTCTGTGTGGTTGGTATTCTGTTATCCCTCCAGTCTGTTGTCCTCCATCTTCTGTGAACAATATGAATGACTGTCATTATTGATATAAGGAGCAATCTATCTAATGAAAAAGTTCCTATGGCAGATAGCCAAATAGCATAGACTGTGGATGCTGGTAATGTCAATGGACAGTGGGCAGGGGTTAATACAAAGTCCTCTCTCCAAAGAACAAACCCAATCTGGGCAGAGGTCTCTTTGAATGGTAAACTAGCACTGATCCATACAATTCTTCAGTTAGACATACCATCAATAAATGTTGGTCTTTGAATAGCCTTGTTTCCGATAAAATAGACATGCAGCAGACTCAATCAGTAAATGGAAATTGTCACTACATCAATGAGTTTCGTATTATTATATTACTTCATCAGGGAGTTTTGTCTCATGACAATGTTTTATTGTCTATATAAAACTTGTTTAAAGTGGGCAGTCCTATCCTCTGATGAAGAAGGCTTGAGAGTCTCTGAAATGTTATTATCGTATGTAAGTCCTTTTGCTCTTTTTATGCCATGTCATTTAATAAAGCTATTTTTTATGAAAATCCTCATCTTATCCATTATACTTCACTTTGACATGTTGGTTATCTGTGAGCTGAGAAGTAGCATATATTTGTAGAATTCTGAAATTTCACCTATGGTGTAGTTGACTTCCCTCAGAATTGCACTACTTTGCCCTTATGCATATAAGTCCTAATCACCATATGCACAAGGTCTAGAGTGTTGTTATTCTGTCTTATCTCTCAAACCTTTATATGGTTTGAGAGATATTCACAAGCAAAGTTTCCCCTCCTGCCCCTTTTACCTAGTGTAAGCAATCTCTTCTCAGATGTGGAATCCAGTCCATAGACCAGACAGATAACAGCAGGGGACAATATTTTTCCTATGAGAGCAATGAAAGCCCTGCACCCTTTGACAAGTTTTTCAGGTTTTTCCCTTATCTTAATTGAAGATTGTCCCTCTCTGCAATCTACCTGGTCGCCTCCCTTCTGATCCAGCTGAGCAGTGTTACATCAGTAAAAGGGTGGGAGGGGGATACTTTATAATTTATTTACTCTTTAACTACAACTCTGACAGTATTGTAATAATACTCTCCATGGCCCAAATACTAGGAAGATTAATAGAAGCTGCTTTTATTTTGAAACATTACTGTCCCTTTAAATAATGTTTTCAATCTCTTGAATCCTAGCGAGTTCCCATTTAAATCAATAATCATTTTTTTGTCCCTGAGGTACACTTGGTTTGAGAAGCTCAGCAGATGGTCTATACATGTGCACTGAGATAAGGTATGTCTAACACACAGACATCAAAGGCAAGAGTATGGCAGGCCCTTCACTTTTTTCTCCCCATGTCCAGTCTTAATGTAGTCCAATAACAGCTGGAGAGACACAAATTAACAACCTCAAATTGTTTTTGAGTAAAACCAAAATAAGCAAGATACCAGTTAAGACAAATAAATAAGAGAACATTACAAGTTTATGATTTAGTAATTGCTTTTTAAACTTATTCAACTGAGAACATTGTTTTAAATGGAATATATTGCAGAAATCTTAGCCAATCACAGGTTTAAATATCCTTAGGCTGTGATTAGCTGGGACTGAAAACTAGCCAATAAAAAGCATTTAACCCTGTGAATGTCAGAGGGGTACGCAATGCATTGCTCTGAAATGCCTCAAAGGGTTAAGCTGTGACTGGTTAATCATTAAAGCACTGCTACTAGGAGTTTTATCCCCATCTTTAAATTAATGAAGAGACAAAGGGGTCTATTGATCACATTTTTATTATTTTACTGATTGACACAAAGGAAATTGGGTGGGGAGTATTGGGACCTCAGTCAGGCAATGACTGAACATTTACTATTCCTCCCTAAACCAAAGCTGATGGGTGGGTGGGTGCAGTGCCGGATTTACATCTCAGGCTGTCTTAGGCACAAATCTCTCTGCAGCCCCTAGCCCTGCCCCCTTGCTCCACCCTTATCCACGCCCCTCACTTACCCACACCCCTCCATTATCCACACCCTCTTGGGGGTCACATCCATTTTTCGATTTTTTTATTCTTTACAGTACTTGTTTTACCAACATCTATGTATAATATGGGCCATATTATGCATAAATGTTGGTAAAACAATGTCGAATACAGATTTGCAAAGAGTATATGGTTAGCAGTGATTAAAAAGTCAAATACATAAGTACCCAAAGAAAATGGCACCAAGAGGTTAAACTGCACCACCGTTTAAACAAAATAATAATAAAAAAATAAAATTATCACTTAAAATTGGAAGTGGGCGTGACTGGGCCACTTCTGGGTGCCCTAGAATACTGGTCACCCTAGGCCAGTGCCTAGTCGGCCTATTGATAAATCCGGCCCTGGGCGGGTGGCTGGAGATGGATCAGCAGACCCTCCTATAGGAAAATAAAGCACTCCCTGTTAGTGCCACACCGTGGATATTAACTCTTTGAGTGCCAGAGGCTTACCAGCCAACAGTCCCGATTTACACAGGACAGTCCCAGTTTTAGGGGCCAAACCCACTGTCCTGCCGCATTTGGGGTGTGTCCCGCTTTCCTAGCCTCTTCCCTGCCTTTTAAATATGACTGTATCGCTCCATCATCCTTAAAATCACCATCACATGAGCCGCGTTCAGCGTGCGTTATGCACTTTATATATGCGCTCTCACGCAGTGCTCTACCTTTGCCAGCCTGCCCTGAGCAACTAGAAATCCTGAGTGCTCAATCTAAGCAGCACACAACAATGCTGGCGATACGCAGCTGAGAACTGTGGTCCAAGCCTCCCCTGATCAGACCTCCTGTCTGACCTGAGTTGCATGACGTAGTGAAGGATGGCCACGAGTCACACACTCGTTGTTCCAGATGGGGTGAGTTGCAGACTGCCTCACTCAGTGCCTGGTCCCGTACGTAGTAACATGGAGGCGGCACTTAGGATGAAATCTGAAATGTACATTAGTAGGTCAGAAGGAGATACATTACCTTTTTTGAGCCCCAAATCCCTATGTCCCTCTGTTTAGGCGATCAGACTGTGTGGGTTGTATAAATATAAGAAAGTGTATCACATTGCTCCCACAGTAATAAAACTCAGTATATGCGATTTTATTTTAATCTGTGTAATAAAAAAAAAATCCTGTGGACTTGTTCTAAATCATTTATTCAGTTCCACAAAGATTTGTCATGAAATAACCTAAAAATTCTGGGCAAAGCCCCGCCCACCAGCCATGTCCCGAACAACATTGCCTAAACACAAGTGTCCCTCTTTTGGCATTTGAAATGTTGAGAGGTATGCAGAGGCATACCTCCCAAGTGTCCCTCTTTAGGAGTGACTGTCCCTCTTTTTGAACCAAATCCCTCTGTCCCTCTTTCCCACCCTGGTGTCCCTCTTTTTAGAAGATCAGACTGTGTGGTGTGTATGTTAGTGTATTAAATTGCTCCACAGCAATAAAACATATATATGTTTGAATATACTTCAGTATATGTGTATATCAATTAGTCTGTGTGATTAAAACACTTTGGTCCTGTTCTAAATCATTTATTTAGTTACACAAAGAGGTGTCAATAGGTCACAAAATAACCTAAAAATACTCGGTAATGCCCCTCCTACTAGCCACAACCCCAGCTACTCCCCCTAAAACACAAGTGTCCCTCTTTGGCCATCTGAAATGTTGGGAAGTATGCAGAGGGTTACTTGAAATGTGTTCCGTACCCCTCTGGCACTCAAAAGATTAAGGTGCATTTTATGCACTGAGTAAAAGTTTTCCTCTTTTTCAATGTGCCAGTGCTCTGTACACAAACATTAAAGGAGCAGTGAACTTTTTTTAATGAAAACCTATATGCTATAGAGCTTTTCCTGCTGAGTAAAACAAGGTCATTCCCACCACTATCAGTTGTTTTCTTCAAAATTTATAACTTTTGAAATAATCATGAAGTGAATTTACTCTGCGTTTACTTCCTGGAAGTTTTAACTGACAGGAAGTGGCCTGGTAGTTTCTATCACTTTCTATGGAGAACTGTATGTCACTGACTTTCCTCTCCATTAGAATGTAACAGGATAACTAAGTGGAATTTGACAAATAGAGGGTACTGCTAATGTAAAAAAAGCAGGTTTAAGTAGTAATAGCTCTGGAAATATGCATCTCTCATCAGTGGGTATACCCTTATTTTACATATCAGGAGACGTCCTACAATATATTTTTTTTCATAAAAAAGTTTACTGCTCCTTTAAACGTTCACTTGTTTTGATTGTATGTACTCTTATTTTAACATAATTGCTGATTATTTCTGGAAAATACGTAACCTGTAAATAGCAATATAACTGCAATGATCTAATTATAACAAAGCATGGATTTAAACTTGGGGAATGTTTCATCAATTTCATCAGGCAGCAAAACTGATTTAAATATTCCAAAACCTTTAGCAGCACTTATATTTTAAATGACTTAGTTTGCACAATTTACAGTTATTATTTTTGTTCGGTAATGATTTTGATGCATTATGTCTATTATGATAGGAATCCTTCCATACCACTCATACTTTACTGTTTGCATTTCATCCCAGGAGAGAAGGTGTAGTGGTTAAGGTGTTGGTCTAACTTTGAATCAAAGATTGCAGGCTTCCTTGTGATGTGGGCTGTTTTATCTCCCTCAGCATTCCTGGAATCTCTCTGCCCTCCAGAGAAGAGGTTTGAGTAGAGCAGGGAAAGAAGTTAACAGCTGAAGCACAGAGAATGATACATTTTCAGGTTTTGAAATAGCTGTTTATTCCACATCTATCATCACTGAGAAAACTCCAGAATTCTTTCTTTGTAGGGCTATGTTTCTCTGACATGATATTTAGCGTACTCTGACTCTTACCCCTGATTCCAGACTTCAGAACATTTGATAAAATAATTTAAAAAAGCCAAAAAATAAAACAGCATTTAACCCTTTGAATGCCAGAGGGGTAGGTAAAACATTGAAATGCAATGAGCTGCATTTGCCTCTGGCACTCAAAAGGTCAAAGAACAACCATGAGAAACAGATTTGATGTATTCAACATGAATGTACTTATTTGATAAATATCTATGAAATAAAAGTGGAACAGTGGGTTATTAAACCCTTAAAGTCTTTAAAGGGATAGTAATACTTAATATGTCAAAAAATATATATTGTAGTGTTTTTCCCCCTGAGTAAAAAAAGGGTACTCTCACTGCTGTGTTTTATTCAAAAGGTATTACAGCTCAAATTTTAAGTATTACTATCCCTTTAAACCTGTGAGCGTTAAATAGTGTGTGTGTCAATCACATTCTTGTGAGTAATAAAGAGTAGGATTGATATCAGTCACACTTTTTAATAACCCTTTAAGTGCCAGAGGGGTACACATTGCATTACAAAGCACCCAAAGGGTTAATACTTTAGAAAGCATTTAAAAATAATTAATTACTCTTTCTTTAACATCTTGAGGACCAGTGGGTGTGCAATGGGTTAACCCCACGCACTGGCATAACTATAGGGGTTGAAGGGGTCGCACCTGCGACCGGGCCCGTCACCCCTGCGACCCCTCCCTCCGCCTGCCACCCGCAATCTCCCTCCAGCAGTCTAGTAATGCAGAGCGCTGGGAGATGACATCATCTCCCAGCGCTCTGCATTACTGAAGAGAACCGCGCGGGAGCTGCAGGGAGGTAGGAGATGGGGGCATTGTGGAAATTCAGGGGCATTGTGGAGCAATGTGGAGGGGGCCAATGTGGTCGAGGGGGACCAATGTGGTCGGGGGGGCATGGCACTTCTTGCACCAGGGCCAGGAGGCTTCTAGTTACACCTCTGACCCCACGGATGTTAACCCTTTGAGTGCAAGAGGGGTATGCAACTCATTGCAAAGCAATGCGTTGTGAACCCCGTCTGGCACTCAAAGGGTTAAATTGCCCTCAATGCATTGCAAATGACTGTTACACAGTAGCAGAGTTACAGAATTTTGACAACCACATAATTTTCACTTCTAAAATTGTTGGCTTACAGAAATATACTCTTAGCGCATTCTATTGCTATTCAGCTTCCCACTAAACATTGAGAAGTAATAGGCTAGTCACTTATTAAACCAAAGGAAAGGAAGACATACATAGCAGCGCACTGACTGACAGCACACACACGTCTTTCATGTGGCTTTATTTCAAAGAATCAACATTTTAAACCAATCTTTACTAGGATCCTACAGACTGTCACTGCAGCATCCATTTGACGGAATTGTTAATGATAGTCATCATGTGCACAAACTTCAAGTAGTTTATTACAAATTAAATAAAAAAAATGATAGTCTTTTTGATGTCTATAAAATGATGTAATATACAAATTAAGTACATGTGCACTGCAGACATTTGTATTTTCTACAAAAAATTAAATCTCTACTACAGATTGCTCCACTAGTGGTTACCATCTACCACTTGGGGTAATTTTGCTTAGCCTAGCGGAATGTCCTGGAAAATGCTGGCAATGATTTAGCCCCCAAAATTGGAACACATTGAGCAGAGACAGAAAGCTTATGAACAAATAATGGGACAGTGCCAAAGTAAATAAGTGTGGTTCATGAGCTGCGGTGAAAAATGTCTCTCTTTTAATATGCAGTACAAGTCATCTGCCAATATTTCCCATGGCGTTATTACACAAAGCAGTTTTTTCAACTCAGTAAGACAAGGCTGCTTCTATTCCAGGAGTCTAGAATTTGAGTTGGAATTGGGTACCATGTCAAGGTAACCTCTGAAAAGTGGACTTTTTTTTCACGCTGAGCTTTTCATGAGGTGTGTCAAGGCTCCTGTGCAAAACTGATTTCTTGCAGCTGAAATCCCATTCCAAGATATCACAACACGTTCTGCTTTCTCTATCCAAAACCGAGACTTGGCTTTCACTACAAGTTGTCTAAAGAACTCAGAACAGTTCATGAAAAATAGTATGAAAACCTTGCCCATAATTCTTTGAACATCATGCCTGAACATCAACTCCCCTTCAATTTTTTTCGTCTAAAGTGAAAGCATAGTGATTCATTATTTTATTTTGAGAGTGGGTGCGAAGCTGCAATATTCACTTAACCAGATGTTACAATTAAATTTAGCTTGTCAATGAGTAAACTGTAACATATGAAATGTATACTTGTGCATCAGTCTGGCTGATTTTTTTTTAATATAAGCAATTCCAGAGAGGACTGAAATCTAGAATTAGGAGGCTAACATAATTTGTTATAGATTTAAAGGAGAACTAACACATCCTAATAATCACTCCATGCCTTAATATGGCCAGGATATCGTAATGTCCCTCTAGGAATCCATTGTGTCTTTGTTAAAGTGGCAACAACTTTATCAGTCCGGGATTGACGGCAGTTGTTTTAAAGCGGAACTATCACACAAATTAAAGCTTCCCCAAATAATTATGCACATAACGATAAGCATATCCATACTAGTATTATCCTGAATAAGTCCACCGTTATTGAAAAATCCAACTCATTCTGAGGTGGTCAGGCAGGCATCAGCATAGAAACATAGAATTTAACGGCAGATAAGAACCATTCGGCCCATCTAGTCTGCCCCATTTCCTACTGTAAAAAAAACAAAAAAACAAAAAAAAAAACACAACCTCAGACCTTTTTTGGTCCTTGGTCTTTTCTTATGTTAAGGACCGCCTTATGCCTATCCCATGCATGCTTAAATTATGTCACTGTATTGACATCTACCACTTCTGCTGGTAGGCTATTCCACTTGTCTACTACCCTCTCAGTATGTCTCATAGACATCTGTATGCCTGCGCTGTCCATCCCGGTCTCCTATAGGAGGAGCTGCATTGTACCTTAAGGTACAGGAGGGGACTGACAGAGCAGGCACACAGATGCCTCTACAGCAAGCTGCTTGCCTGACCAATAATGCTGGACTTATTCTGGATAACACTAGTATGGATATGTTTATCTTTATGTACATAATGATTTGTGGGTAACTTTAATTTGTGTGATAGTACCACTACAAACTGAATTAGGCAGAGTGCATAAGTCTACTAATCCTGTAAGGGGTTAATAGTGCCATGTGTAGTGAGCACAGTCTGAGGTCCTGTGGACATGACATGCAGGACTAACTGAAGATGTTATCTCCTGTATAAAGTCACTAGGGCAAAATAAATAGGGGTGATTAGGATTCTCAGACCATGCTAAGGTAAGTGGGGGTTATTATTAGGTGTTATTCGGTATCAGTTCTTCTTTACCCCTTTGTGTGCCAGAGGGGTACGCAATGCAAAAAGCAATGCATTGTGTACCTCTGTGGCACTCAAAGGGTTAAAGTGTTTCATCCCAAAAAGTATTCATATGGTAAGATACAGTATATGTACTAAGAAGAACAATATTCATTCTGGAGCAAAGTTACAGCACTTTAGGAGACAGATAACCCCTTGATGGATAGAGAGTTCCTCAATGTATTGAGAAGCAATGCATTGGAGACCTCTCTTGCACTCAAGGGGTTAAAAAACTGCTTTTAAATCAATCAGAATTGTTATTTGTTACTTAAGAAGTAGTTGATTTGCCCAACAGTTTTTCCAATTCTGTTACTACTTTAGCCTCAATGGGAGGAATGTACAAATCCATTACAACAGGTCACATTCTTTCCTTATACATTAGCTGAACAATCATGCTCCTACACCAGTGGGTAGGTACAGTTGCATATGATCACTTTAGTACATACTGGCACGCACATATTCTGCCATTTTTAATACTTCATTAAGAGCAATCCCCAAACGCTCCCCTATAGAATGAGGAGAAAACATTGCCTGTGTCCTCTGCACTTGTTGGTACATAGTGCGAAATAAGGATCTGAGGAACAGAGCCCCCCAAAACACCTGAAAACTTCTACCTCGCCCTTTCCTAGAGCAGAGGCATTTAGTCACGATTGTATTGCCTAAATAACAATAAATGTTAGGCAGGAAAAGAACACAAATAATGGTTCCTGTGTTTATTCTAGTGTACAATCGCATCAGTTACAGATTACTAATAGGTTTAAAGGAATTTTTGCACAAAAAAAGCAGCTCCAATTAATCTTCATAGTATCTGGGCCATGGAGAGTGTTATTTCAGTACTGTCAGAGTTGTAGTTCAACATGAATTGAATAATAAAGTATCCCCCTCCCACCTCTTTTACTGATTTAACACTGCTCACCTCAGAGCAGCAAGACTGTCCAGATGGATCTCAGAGAGGGACAATCTTCAGTGAGCATAAGGAAAAACCTGAAAAAACTGTCAAGAGGGGCATGGTTTTCCTTATGATCACAGTAAGAAGATTGTCCCTAGCTGTGAGATGTCTGGTCACAAGACTAGATTCCACATCTGAGGGGACTCAGCTTACACTAGGTAAAAGGGGTGGGAGGGGAATACTTCAATTACTCTTGAACTACATCTCAGACAATATTGAAACAACACTCTCCATGGCCCATACACTATGAAGATTAATTGGAGCTGCTATTTTTGTGAAATATTACTATCACTTTAAGGCTGATGTGCTAAGAGCAAACTGGAGTAATTCAAACCAATTTTACGATAGGAGACAAATAAAACATTGATTATATTGATTATAAATGGGGCTTTTAACCAAATTGATTGTTGGATAGATCTCTAACACATTTCTTTGTAAAACATTGGCGACTTCTCTAACATTCAAGGAGTTAAAAGCCCCATTTAAATCAGTTGGAATTTTTATTTGTCCCCTGTGGTGTAGTTGGTTTGTTCCAAAATTACTTCATCTTAGTAAATCAGCCTCATTGTTGTTATATGCCTGATAGACATTTCCAAAAAAGCATAAAACATAATATATGAGGATTTTATGTAAGACTTTGAACATACATTGTTATATTAACTAGGGTTCTTTCTACAAATATGTTTTTTTTTTGTGTGCCGACAGCACCTGGGGAAATCAACAGGTTGTAAATTAATTAGCTATTCTCAGAGGATTGTCGATATTATGTTTAGTGAGAAACTGCCCTAGGGAACAAGACTGATTCTATAGTATCAGTGCACTACGGGAGTAGGCAGTAAATGTTGAACCGTGTTTTATGACACATTTAACCCTTTTCGGTTCCAGAAAGCTGTAGCAACAGCGTGTATAACCATCTTGCACTCAACAGGATAATATTAACCCTTTGAGTGCCAGAGAGGTACACAATGCATTGCTCTGCAATGCGTTGCATACCGCTCTGGCACTCAAAGGGTTAATGCTGAAGTTATTTGTACATAATCAGTATAGTTCAACTTTTAATGCAATATGCTGCAGTTTGTATTATGCAGAAAGCAAAATATGAGCAATTCTGGATCATACCAGCCTCAAGATAGGGGGCAAATAGTAATTCCCCAAATTTTCATTGATTCATATGAAATTTTTAATGTGGCTTTTAACCCCCTGATTGCTAAAGAGATCTTAAATGCATCAGTTGCTCAAATTTGCTTTCTGCATAATGTTCACTAACACTCAGATGAAGGGGAAACATGTAATGGTGAAATACTTTGCTGATCTCACTAATAGTAATGGTGCATACAGGCTGCACAGCTAATAATGTATGCGTGGGTTCAACCCCCAGGGTTTAAGGGAATATTTCAGCTCCTTTGCTCAAATGTATAATACTAGCAATGTGGGGATGACGTTTCCCTTCTTGTTTATTGGTATGGGTGTGTTAATGAACTGCATTACTAGTACACACACACACACACACACACACACACACACACACACACACACACACACACACACACACACACACACAAAGGCACAGTCATAGATTCTTAGACAGACATAAAAACGCACACAGTGACAGTCAGATGTTATACACATATGCAGTCATTAACTCATAAACAGACAAACACAGTCAGATGTCATACGTACACACACACAATCAATACGACATACACACACACACACAGTTCATAACTCATAAACACACACACACAGAGTCAGATCTCATAAACACCCACAGTAAGAAACACTAATTAATTGAGAGACACCCACACACACACGTTTGCAGGTCCTCTAACTGTATTTGCTGCCTCCTCTGTGATTTAAGTGCAAACCACTGAGTGTCTTTCACCTTGAATGCATTAAAGGGACAGTAATACTTAGTTTTATCTTTATTTTATTTTGTAGGCATTAAAAACACATGAAGAACGATATAAGTCTTATCTCTCAAACCTTTATGGTTTAAGAGATATTCACAAGCAAAGTTTCCCCCTCCCACCCCTTTTTCCTAGTGTAAGCCATCTCTTCTCAGATGTGAATCTGGTTGTAAGACCAGACAGATAACAGCAGGGGACAATCTTCTTTGTATGAAAACAATGAAAGCCCCTCCCCCCTTGACAAGTTTTTCAGCTGTTTCCCTTATCTTAATTGAAGATTGTCCCTCTCTGCAGTCTACCTGGGCATCTCCCTTCTGATCTGGCTGAACGGGGGGGGGGGGGATACTTTGCTTGCACTTAAGAATTACTTATTTACGTTCATGGATAGATTCACCGGTCATTAGCATATGATGCTGGAGTAAATCTGCCTTATATGACATAATTGTAATTGCAATTGTATATGGCTACAGTGAAGTTAAAATCCTGGCTGAAATCAAAATAATCACAGTAGTGTATTTCAGAGTTCTCCACAGAAGTATATTTGTAATTTCTCCATAGAAGGATATTTTAAAGCATGAAGTATATATCTACTAGTTTTAAAGCCTGTGTACATGGGCCAACACTGGCGGCGCTGCAGTCATGCGCAGTACTGACTGGCCAAACACTCCGCGGCTGATACAGTGCAGGGAGCTCCAAATTCAGACCAAAGTAATTTAGGTAGGACATTTGTTCTCTGTATTAGGGGAGTCTGGGGGCACTCTAGAGGATAAGAAGGGAGGAAGTAGGTTGTCCCCCAAATACTTCAAAATTCCATGTGACTGACAGGCAAGACGCAGGCAACCTATTTGCTTGTTGATCTTGCTGTTATTGTCCCTGGACTGGGTGGGGAAGTCTGGGGAAAGACATTGTTGATTTTCTTTTTCAGTTATAATTTTTTTTGAACAGACTGTGATAAGACAACAGGGTGGACAACTTAAAAAAATAAAATAAATAAAAAAAAAAAAAATTAAAAAATAATAAAAAAAACGAAATATCTTAGGTGACAGTGACAGACAGCTGACTGGGCTTAGGCAAGGCATCATACAGCTCCATCAGTTATGTTGTGCACTGTACAGTAAAAAAAACAGTGTAGTTGCAGAATGTCCATCAAACGCACAAGTGGAAAGAAGAGGGGTGGAGCAGTGTAGGCACTTGAGAGTAAGGTAGTAGTCCAAACACCTACTGCAGCAATGTTTGTTGCAGCTTGTGCAATCAAGGATGATGATCCCTTTACTCCAAGGAAGGATGCAGTTTGTCAAGATCCCAGCAAAACTAGGTCCAGCACCACCAGTGCCAGTAGAAATATAGAACCATATAAGAAGAACACTGAAGACGACAACAAGTCACATTCAAGTGTTGATGATGCTGGCAATAGCATAATAGAGGAAGGTGTAACAGCTGAACCACCTGCTGCATCAGACAGTGAGACACCAAAACACCTGTCCTCAAAGTAGTAGTGAATTTATTTTATAGTAAAAGTAAAAAGTAAAAGTAAAAATAAATTGTTTGAGACCTCCAAAAGCTTAGAGGAACATAAGGGTAGTAGTGGGCAAGAACTGGTGGTGCTGATGCTGCTGCTGATGATGACCTAATGACCTAATGATGACTTATGATGATGCAGATCTAGAATATATCCCTCAAGCATCCTTCTCTTGTTCAGATACAGATGAAGTGAGAATTGAGAGTGAGAATGATGACAGGGTTATAAGGTTAGCAGAAAGTCAAAGGCTGTATCTTCCGCCACTTTTAAGGTGCACTGTGCCTGTCTATAAACTATTTGACAAAGCCATTGGAAAGTCTGACCCTGGACAAGTACAGATGTCAAAAAGCACACAGTCACCCTATCAGTCATCCTCAGCATCATCGTCTCTTCAAAGTCCAAGTCCCACTCAGCCACACACACCTGTTTTGCGTACCCAGCAACACAGGTTGTGTTAGATATGACAAGTAACTCTGGTGCTGCTGCTTTAAGTGCTGCACCTTTGACACCTAGTAGTAGTGGCAGTAGAATTACATCAACATCCAGCTCCAGTAGTTGTAGTAGTAGCAGCAACCACACATGACAGACAAAGCCAGAACAAAACTATTAACAGCAGCACAGATGAGGAGGTGGAGGATGGATGGGAAGAAGGGTTGCCAACCTCTACCCCACCTGGGACCACTGCTATGACCGATAAGTAATATGTGTCAATAAACTGAGAAGGAGGCTAGAGTATGACAATGGTAAAAATACCTACACAAATCACACCATGCCAGTCCCTCACCACCACCAGTAAAATACACGTCTACCACATTGTAGGTTGTACTATATTTTTTTTATTACTTGATATCATCATGAATATGTGCCAGTGTCTCTTAAGCAAGAAAGTGTTGTGGGCAAAGGACAAATGTATTCTGCATGCTAACACATTTTTCAAGCCATATTTTGCTGTAGGAATCGCAACTTTGACTTTCAGCCACTTATTTCTAAACTTCAGCCCTCAGAAGAAGTAATATTACAGTGGGAAATGTAGTACCTATAGGAAATATAGGTGGAAAATGTGTTAACATAGGCAGAAAATTTGTTAAAATAGGCAAAAAGGAAGACATTTTTGCATAGGCAGAAAAGCGAAATTTTTCACGGGAAAAACGAAAAATCAGCAGGTTTTCGCGAAATTTTTCATTGGAAATTTTTCACACTTTTCTCCCACCCCTATTCAGGAGCAAAAATACGATAAGCAAAAGATCAGCTTGTGCCCAAACCTTAATCCATTTTGGAGAACATTTTTTCTTATCATACATGAAAAATATACATATTAAAAGCCATACAAGCAGTACTTGCTTTTCTGTAATAATGATATTTTTAAGGAACACTATACATTTTTTTGTATCCCCTCCACTCTGTTGGATTTGCAGGGGCCTTCGGTGCAGCCTCACAGTGTTGCACCTGGTCTCTATCTCTTGGGTCTTACATCACCTTCTGCAATTCCAACGAACAGTGATTGGCAGTAATTGAGCAAATGTGTGTGTGTCTGCACAGTCACTACCATAGATCAACTGACTAAAAGAGCTGTATAACATAAAGAAAGATTCCAGGAATGTTGGGATGAAATGAGCTCTGTTTATCTTAACCGGGGGCCTCAATAGACTCAAAGTCCCCCATGGAGCATGTGGAACGCTCCCAAAATTCCATATATAGAGTATATTAAGGAAAATTAGAACACCTACTTTAAAGATAAAGAGGGTGGCAACAGAATTTTTTTAAATCTTTTTACATAACGTTGTACACTATTCTATAGTCTACATCATCTAGGACTTATTCCTTTTGGCTGAATAAGCAGCACAAAATTTGAAGGGGCTCATCATTTGTGCTGACTACACTCACATTCTGAGTGCTGGTTATGACCAAGAGATGCTCAATGACCCTGTAACTGATACCCACTTCTAGTTTATGGTAGACTAGTTTTAAAGCCCGTGTACACGGGGCCAACAAAGGCAGCGCTGCAGTCAAGGGCAGTACTGACTGTCGGAAAGCACAGCAATTGATAACAGAATGGGGATCTCTGAAGGTCCCAGGATGGTGTGCAGAAGGACTATGGTCTGAATACGGAGTGCCCTGCTCCATTATCAGCCGCGGTGCGTTCAGGCAGTCTCTACTGCACATAACTGCAGCACGCTCAGCCGTCTGTACTGCGCATGATGGCTTCTGACAAACACACTTTTAGCAAATTATTATATAGGATGGTTTATTTGCCAGTTTATGCACTAATTTGGGCAGTTTAGTTATCAATTTATACACTCCTTCAATGGCCATTATTTAACCCTTTGGATGCTAGAAATGACTCAGTGGCAATGTTTTGGAATCAGAAGAGACTTTTAGGTGCTTGAATTCTATAAATTATGGGTATTTTCCCAAGCAAAATTTAATAGAGATGGGAGTGGTGTCAAGTTTGAAGTCTGGGGGGCGCTATGGCTGATATTATGGTACCGTAGAATGACTTGCCCAGAAGTGCCTGATATGTAAATTTCACACTTACCTCATCCAATTCCAATTTTTACAGCAACATGCAGTTGTTTAGATTTGCGATATTGAAAATGTTGCACATCAGTTGTCAAAATGTAATTTCCTTTAGAGTTGATCAAATGGGCTAGAGAATTTAATCTGCCACAGCTCCTGTTTCTCAGTCTTAAACTTGTTCAAAAACTGGTGTTGAGCAACAGTTAATCTCCAAATATTGGTGCCAGCTATTGTACAAAATGAGAGGATGTACTGCACCATGTCACAACCCATCTCTCTGTTCCAGTATAAGCTGGCCTGTGGAAGGATGATTAATTCCTTCAATGTTAACCCTTTAAAGATCAGAGTGGTGTGCAACATATTGGGAAGCAATGCATTGCACATACCCTCTCATCCTTAAAAGACCAACTGGGCCTCAAATCCATTTCTAAAAAATACACTGGCAACGTTTCTAGCATTCTAGGGGATAAATGAAAAGTTGGCTCAAATGACAATCAATCGTCCTCATGTTATATGACATCAATCAATTTGTTCCTCTCTGCTGCTTCTGACAGTTTCATATATGTGTCTCTTAAATGTTATCATTCATTTAATAAAAATGTATTGTTACCTGAAAAAAGAACTTGGCAATTGAGTGAAAAAAATTGCCCGCAGCTTTAAAACAATCAGGAGACTATTCTTCAGTAAGAGTTCTGCTAGAATAATTCTAAAAGCCCTAAGACTGACAGAACATTTTGTGAGACAAAGATTAAAAAAGAAAGAAATCACAGCATCTTGGTACTAATAGAGTGAATGGATATTATACACACACATAGATACTTCAGATAACTGGGACACAGATCATTCCACAACAGTGACTGAAACTGAGATGATATAGAACTTCATACAGTTCATGTAGCTGACTATAACCATGAAATAAAGGGAGCTGTTTAGATTTGCTCTATGGCACTTGTGCAATAGTTCAGGTATTAATGTTTCAATTTATGAAGCAGAAAGAAACCTTTGAAATTCTAGTGTGTACTACATAGTCAATATAGCAAACTATTTAAACTCTTCTTTAATAACTCATGCCATTGTAGTAATATTAGATCATGGGTATCTAATATGCAGATCACAGGCCAAGTGCAATCTGCTTGACTTGAGTGCTCCCCTCCTGAGATTTTTAGCAAAAACAATTTGTACCTAACTTGCCAGCACACATTAACCATTTGAGTGCCAGAGAGGAAGTGATTCATTGGGTTGCAATTCGTAGGATACCTATCTGGCAATCAAATGGTTAACTAGCAGGACCTAACTACCCTCCCACCAATTAACAGTTGTATAACTAATTCCATATAACGCTCTGGGACTGGTCAGTATTCTAAATACCAGAAGCTACAATGACTTGATGAAAATTGATCATTGACTTGCACTGGGTCTATAACTATGTACTTTCACACAAAATAAAGTTTTGTGTGTGTGTGTTTTCAGTGCTTTGCGCAAAATTTTAAAATATAGCTGTTATAAAACCTCATAACAAATGGATTGCAGTGTATTGAATTATTTCACAACTGGAACTAAGATTAATCACAATTGTGACAGCCCAGTATATGCATGATAAACACAGTAGTGTCTTCCCTGAAGTCACACTGGGCTATCACAACTGGGATCAGTCTTGGGTCTGACTGTGAAGTGACTCAATATACTGCAATACAGGCTGTTCAGCAAATCTTAAAGGGATAGTAATGTTTCATAAAAAAAGCAGCTCTAATTAATCATCATAGTATTTGGACTTTGGAGAGTGTTATTTCAATTCTGTCAGAGTTGTAGTTCAAGAGTAATTCAATGACAAAGTATCCCCCTCCCGCCCCTTTTACTGATGTAACACTGTTCAGCCAGATCAGAAGGGAGGTGCCAGGTAGACTGCAGAGATGGACAATCTTCAATTAAAATAAGGGAAAAACCTGAAAAACTTGTCAAGGGGGGCAGGGCTTTCATTGTTCTCATTGGAAGAAGATTGTCCCCTTCTGTTCTCTGTCTGGTCTATGGACTGGATTCCACATCTGAGAAGAGATGGCTTACACTAGGTAAAAAGGGAGGGAGGGGAAACTTTGCTTGTGAATATCTCTCAAACCAAAATAAAAAATAAAATAAAGATAAAACAAAGTATTACTATCCCTTTGATTAAAATTTGTTTTGTTATGAGGTTTTATTTTTGTGTTCAATAAATGTTATATTTTCAATTGTTGCACTAAAGAACTGACAACACATACATAGATTTAAAGGGATAGTAATACTTCGTTTTAACTTTATTTTATTTTCTAGGCATTAAAAAAACATGAATAATGATATAAGTCTTATCTCTCAAACCTTTATGGTTTAAGAGATATTTACAAAGTATCCCCCCCCCCGTTCAACCAGATCAGAAGGGAGGTGCCCAGGTAGACTGCAGAGAGGGACAATCTTCAATTAAGATAAGGGAAAAAGCTGAAAAACTTGTCAAGGGGGGAAGGGCTTTCATTGTTTTCATACAAAGAAAATTGTCCCCTTCTGTTATCTGTCTGGTCATACAACCTGATTCACATCTGAGAAGAGATGGCTTACACTAGGTAAAAGGGGCGGGGAGGGGAACTTTGCTTGTGAATATCTCATAAACCATAAAGGTTTGAGAGATAAGACTTATATCATTCTTCATGTTTTTTTAATGCCTACAAAATAAAATAAAGTTAAAATTAAGTATTACTATCCCTTTAAGAAAGAAGAGTAAAGTAGGGAAGCCTACCTCTGTCTCTTAGAAATGTTGATTTACTTTGTCCTGATAGCACCTTTGCCTTTGACCCCTTAAAGTAAAGCTGTGTAGTAGGCTTTCATTTCTGTTTAATTTCCGTTATGTATCTCTATACTGTTATCTTCCATACACAAGCACTGTAACTGTGTATGGTCCTGCTGGTATTAGGTAATTGTGTAATGCTCTGCAGGTCTCATGTATTATCATTGCATGAAGCTAGAAGAAAAATACAGAAGATAATTAATACAATACACAATTATGTGAGACCAGCAGGGCAGTTCATGTTTGTGGAGACCAATAGGGCAACACACCATTATTATGAAGACCAAAGGGGCAATATACCATTACTAGATACAAGCAGAGTATTACATGGACAACAGGAGGACAATAAACCATTACATGAGAATAGTGGGGCACTACATCAGTCCATGAAATCAATAGTGCATTACATAATTACATTACACCAGAAGGACAATATACCATCAAATGAGACTAACAGGACAATATAACATTACATAATACACATTATATAGTACACCATTACATGATACCTGCAGGACAATAATCTCCTACATGAAATCAGCAGGCTAATATACCATTAAATGATATAATTTCAGTAAATCCCATCAACAGAATACACAGCACATACAGCAGGACAATAGCTGAACTTGACTTACTATGCATTCTTTGAAAACTGATATTTTATGCAAAATATAAGCGTACAGAATTTTGGGGCATTTGGGGTAAATCTCCTTTGCTCCTTTCTCACACCCCATACTCCCAGACAGCGATAACAGCCAGATCAGGAAGGAACTTTGATCACGGCTGCCTGTGACTTCCCAGTCAGTTGTGCAGAATGTTGGGGTATTTGGGTTGCAACCTCCTTTCTCTCTTTCTGTCCCCCAGAGTGCCCCCGACTCCTATAATACAGAGAACAAATGCCCTGCCTACAAGACTCCCTCAATTAAACTTCAACTTATTAGCTCGTCTTCTCTAGCTCAAAATGTGCTGCTTTCTCTTCCTCTCACAAACACAGAATGACATGCAGCTAGAACCTGATACCCCTTTAAGAAAGGAAACATGCCTGGTGGTGGCTGGAAATTCAGTCTTCTCATTGATATCAATGCAATGAGCTAGGTGAAAAAAAAGTGAAAAATCATCACTTTTCACAAAAAAATTCCCACTGAGCATGAAGTGACTTTTTTCCTGTTTCACTTTTGAGGCAAAAAGTTTTATCCATACCTAGTTGTTATCCCGCACCGGCTCAATAGCCACAAATTGCCCACTCTTATATAAAATATATATAGTGAAATAGATAGCAGAGACAGATAGACCTGGAACATGAAGGAGAGCAGGAGATAAAAAGAGAGAGAGAGCGAAAGAGAAAAGTAGGAGGAAACATAGTTCATAAAGTCCTGAGATTAGGGTAGACGGTGCAAATAAAGGGAGTAACATAGTACAGATTCAGAAAAGGGGAAATATGAGAAACAGAAAGATAGGGCTCCTTTGACAGAAAATATGTTGCAACTTCTTCCTCATCTCCTGTGAGTGCAGTTTCTCAGTAAAAACTGTGGCCATGACTTCTTGCACTGTTCCTTGCACACCCCTACCTCTTTTCCTCACAGTAATTGGTAAGGTATGAGCCTTCTCCTTGCACCCTCCCTCCTTCCCTCACATGTACTGGTCCAGGAGGGATCATGTCTCCTTGCATCCCCTTCCCTCCTTCCCTTGTATGAATTGGCCCAGGAATGAGCCAAAAAGTCAGGACCAGGATCATCTCCTTCCAACTCCATCCCATCACAGTACAGCAGCTAACGGCTGCCCCCCTTCCCTCTCTTTCTACCCTCTGCTTTCCTTGTACTAGAGTCAGGGAATTGAACTACTGTAGAACACATTTTTGCATCTTATGAGAGTGAGAGATGAAGCACAGTTCCTCTTTCTCTCCCGCTCAAGGCTGATTCTCTGTTGCAGAGCTCTTGTGGCATTCATGGGATCCAGACCAGCCCAGTTTACTCCTAGTCTAATGGGGTGGCCTGGATCTCCCAATACCAAGCCATGTGGGGCATTGTAGTCCGGTCCAACCGTACTGATGTTCCAAGGATATTTCATTTAAAACTAAAGGGTTTCACCACAGCAAAAAGTCTGAGAACCAGTGGAACAGATAATAAAGCAAAAGATCTTGATAAAATATGATCATTGATGGTGCAATGAAATGTGTAGCTAGGTGCAGAGGTCTAGGTGGATACTAAAAAGCAAGAGCATCCGAATAGCCAACAGATGATGAGAACAGCCCTCTCCTATTTATAGATGTACAGTATGAGTAATACCTCTGTGACTGACCATGGTTAATTCTGACATTAGCTATGCATAAATGTTCCCTTCTCCCCCGCAGCTTATGACTTTCACTCCAGCGACATTCTCTGGCACTAAAATGTTCTCTTGAGAGATCACATAAGAGATGATGTAGATGCCAGGAATATTCAAATGACTCAGGATTTTAATGCTGTGTAGCCACCCTCGCAACAGTTAAATATGATTGAAAGCATAAACCTTTGAGGACCAGAGGATGTGCAACATATTGTATATCCTTCTGTCCTCAGTGGTGTAACTAGGGATTAAGATTTACATCTCAGTCACTCCTAGGCAAGACAATCTGGGCCGTATGTGCAAAGTAAAAAGAAGACAAATTCTGAAGCAACCAACTACTCCATTGGGGACAAATGTACCTTTCCAACATTCCCAGTAATTAAACTAGGCTTTTAACCCTTTGAATGTTAGAGAGATCACCAACACATTACTTCACAATGCATAGGATACCTCTCTAGGATTATAAGAAATAAAAGCTCCATTTAATCTATGGGGATGTTTTGTTTTATAGGTGCCCGTACCCCTGGCCAACACTTTTCCCCAGACCCTGCTCCCAACCATTGTTCTCTGATGCAGCAAATACCCTAAACAGATTACATTTAAATACAAGTAATCTCTTAACCCCGTGCATGCTAGATGTTTTAGAGACATATTTACTGTCCATGTGGTTAAATAAAATTGCCAGTACTGAGCTATATAATAATATCAAAGTATTTTGTCTCTTATTGTAAGCTTGTGCCAGGGTATAGATGTTATTATTATCCATTTTAATGGTACACGTATCTAATGCAGAAGAGTTAAAAAGCTGATTTGACTGGGACTAGAACCAGCAACCTTGAGGATCAAGAACCTGGAGATTCTACAGAGGGGGTACTAATCAACTGAGCTATCTCACAGGTATAAGCTGGTGGGCAAATAAACTGTCCAAATCAGTGAATAACCTGGATGATACCTGACCTACCATAAATTAGGAGAGGGAGCATGGAGCAAGGGCATTATGATTATGCTGGTC
Organism: Rhinophrynus dorsalis; assembly: GCA_037306005.1. Lineage (NCBI taxonomy): Eukaryota > Metazoa > Chordata > Amphibia > Anura > Rhinophrynidae > Rhinophrynus > Rhinophrynus dorsalis. The sequence goes on from CM074723.1 coordinate 407,813,061, forward strand.
ATGCCCACAGTTTAGCCTTATTGGCATGTCCAGCACATCTGAGGAACATCTCAAAAATACACTGGGTGGTTGCCTGTCCTGCCAAATGTTAAGTCCTACTTAACTACTTAAGAAACAGCCCACACCTTCTCACACATGCAAATCCTCCTCTCACCTACTTTACCTGACTGCAACTCTTCTCATGGCTGCAGGTGACATCTCTCCCAACCCTGGCCCCACTTACATTCCCACCTGTGTCCGTCCTAGATTGAGGCCTACCCGCTCCTCTTGCGGGGCAGACCCTAGAAATCTGCTGGCTGTTCCCTGCCTCCCCCCATCTCTTCCACCCTTCTCCTGTGCATTATGGAACGCTCGCTCTCTACTAAACAAACTCCACACTGCCCATGACCTTTTCCTCTCTAAGTCTCTAAACCTATTTGCTATCACTGAAACCTGGCTCTCACATTCGGACTCAGCTGCCGAAGCTGCTCTCTCCTATGGTGGCTTATCTTTCTCCCACACTCCTCGCCCTAATGGTAAGGGTGGGGGTGTGGGACTTCTTCTCTCTCAGCTCTGCCGCTCCAGGCCTCTGCCCCTTCCTCCCTCAGTCTCCTTCACCTCTTTTGAAGTGCACGCAGTCCAGCTCTTCTCCCCTGTCCCTCTTCTGGTAGCCGTGATTTACAGGCCCCCAAGCAACCCTTCCTCCTTTCTCTCTGAATTTGAAACTTGGCTCTCTGTCTTTCTGTCCTCAGACACTCCCACATTACTCCTTGGAGACTTCAACCTACACACTGATGATACATCCTCATCTAGTGCCTCCCGCTTTCTCTCACTGACCTTGTCCTTTGGCCTTCAACAGTGGACTGCTGCCAGCACTCACAGGGATGGTCACTGGCTAGATCTAGTTCTAACCAGAAACTGCTCAGTCTCTGACTTCACAATTTCCCCATTTCCACTCTCTGACCATCATCTTATCTCCTTCACACTATCTCACACACCTTCCCCTGCCCTCCCTAAATCACCCTTCCTAACCAGGAACCTACACTCGGTCAAACTACCGGACCTGATATCGACTGTGCAGACTTCCCTCTCTTCTCTCTGCTCTACTGCTACTACTACTAACATAGACACTCTGGTCCACGAATATAACACCACATTAATGTCCTCCTTGGACCTGCATGCTCCCCTTCAATGTAGACACTCCCGCCCCAGGAATCCCAGACCCTGGCTAAATTCAACAATCCGCATGCTACGCACCTGCTGTCGAGCTGCGGAACGTCTTTGGCGAAAGTCTCATTCTTTTGCCGACTTCCACCATTACAAATTCATGCTATCCTGTTTTAACACAGCTCTCACCCAGACTAAACAGAAATACTTCTCTCAGATTATCACTACCCACAAATCTAACCCCCGTGACCTCTTTAAAATCTTCGATTCTCTTCTCAAACCCCCAACCTTGAACTGCTCCTCCTTCTCCAACACTCCACAGGACTTTGCTGACTTTTTCAAAAACAAGGTACAGTCCATCCAACAAACGATGGGCTCTACATCTTCTCCTCCTATGCCTCTGATTCCTAGTCCACCCCGAGCTACCCTCAGCTCATTCTCCCCTATAACAGAGGAGGAGGTATCTCTTTTACTATCCTCCTCTCCACCCACTACCTGCCCCTCAGATCCCATGCCTTCTCACCTTCTTAAGGCTCTTGCAAGTACTCTTGCTCCCAGCCTTACCAATATCTTTAACTCCTCTCTCTCTACCGGAACTTTTCCATCCTCATTCAAACATGCAATAGTCAGACCTATACTCAAAAAGCCCTCACTCGACCCCACCTGCCTTTCAAATTACCGTCCGGTTTCTCTCCTCCCCTTTACATCTAAGATCTTGGAACGCCTGGTATTCTCCCGCTTGATCTCCTTTCTCAATAGGAACTCTCTTCTTGACCCTTTACAGTCAGGTTTCCGTTCCAACTATTCTACCGAGACAGCTCTAACAAAAATCACAAATGATCTACACACAGCAAGGGACAAAGGACACTTTAGTATACTAATCCTACTAGATCTATCTGCTGCTTTCGACACTGTTGACCATGCACTCCTACTGGACACACTTCATACACTTGGCATCCGTGACACACCTCTAAAATGGATTTCCTCCTATCTCTCTAAACGTACTTTCAGTGTTTCTTTTTCTAACACTTTCTCGTCTCCCCTCGACCTCTCGGTAGGTGTACCTCAGGGATCAGTCCTGGGACCACTTCTTTTTTCACTCTACACACTCTCACTTGGTGACTTCATCTCATCTCTTGGATTTAATTACCATCTGTATGCAGATGACACACTAATCTATCTCTCTGTCCCTGACCTCACTCCAGCTGTGCAGTCTCGAGTCATTCAATGTCTCTCAGCCATTTCATTATGGATGGCCCACCGCCACCTTAAACTTAATATGGCTAAGACAGGGCTGGTGGTGTTTCCTCCTAAAACCCATCCACCAACCCCCTTCTCCATCACAATAGGAAACTGTGTTATACACTCAGCATCCAAAGCACGCTGTCTTGGGGTCATACTTGATTCTAAATTAACCTTCTCCCCCCATATCCAAGCTGTCACTAGAACTTGTCACTTCTTCCTAAAAAATATTGCAAAAATACGTCCATTCCTCTGCCTATCAACAGCTAAAACTCTATCTCAGGCACTCATTCTCTCTAGACTTGACTACTGCAAAATTCTACTCTCTGGTCTTCCTGCTTCTCATCTCTCTCCACTTCAATCTGTTATCAATTCAGACGCAAGAATCACCACATTTGCTCCCAGATACCTTCCATCTCATCTCCTCCTGAAATCCCTCAATTGGCTACCTATAAAGTATCGTATTTCTTACAAGATTCTCCTCCTCTCCTGTAAGTCACTCTGTTCTTCAGCACCCTCTTACATTTCTGCCCTTATCTCCCGCTACACCCCTTCCCGTCCCCTACGGTCTTCTCAAGGGTTCTTCCTGTCCTCTCCCTACACAACACGAGCCATCTCTCGACTACAATCTTTCTCACTGGCTGCTCCTCGACTCTGGAATGCCCTCCCCATCACTGTTCGCCAATCATCCACAATCACCACTTTCAAGCAACTCCTCAAAACCCACTTAATCAGGGAGGCATCTCAATAGCGATGTCCTCCTGCACACTGACAGTCACATCAGGATCCTTCTGCACTTCTTTCACCACACCTTGTACCTGCACTTATAATACTCCTCCTAGTGTCTCTGTTTGTCAATATGAATTCAGCCTAGATTGTAAGCTCCTTGGGGCAGGGTCCCTTTCCTAGTGTATGATTCCCTTGCTGCACTTTCCCTCACAAATAATGTAATGATTGTACTTAACCTTAATGCTCTTAACCCCAGTTCTGTTGTTTTTGTATTGTATTATTTCAACTTCTGTTAAGCGCTGTGTACATGTATGGCGCTATATAAATAAAGATACATACATACATACATACTTTGAGTATAACAGCTCTTGACTATAACTAACAATAAGCCTGTATTTTTACTTTACACATTCTGAAAGTGCATATTAATGTAGTCAGTCTGTCTTGTGAAAGATGTGTTTTGTTTTGTGTTTTCGTTACTACTTCTCCAATAAAATAGCACGAAAAAGGTTCCTATTCAGTTTGCTCTTCTGTTCAAAGTAAGAAAGATATATTAGGACTGCTGGAAGACTCTCTTCCTCCATCCCCTTCATGCTCCCCATGCTGTCCATGGCCAAATTCTCTCCCACATGCTTCTCATGGTCATCTTCTTCCCTTCCAAGGTTTCTTGCTGCAGCCTCCTCTCTCCCTGGCTTCCCTGCTGCCATGACTTTTCTCCCCACTGCTGCCTCCCTCTCCTCAGGTTCCGCACCTCCTGTCTCTTTCTCACAGGGTTGCATCTCCCACCCCCATTGGTGCATTGTGGCACCTTCCCTCTCCTTCTTTCATCATGTTCTTCTCTTCAGCTCCCACCTCTGTAATATATTTTGAAATTATTCGAATGGACACAGAATTTAGTTCTTGAAATCGATCAGCAATCCAAACTGTTGCAATGCAACACACTCCCACTGGTCCTTAAAGGGTTACACTGAAATGTAGCATATTTTTCTCAGCCGCTAAATGTTTTAGCAAAAAAAAAGTACATAAGAAAAACCCTGGAACCATCATATTGATTTTTCTCTCTAATTTAATTCTTTGAAAGGGATTTGGAGCCTGGGCTGTGTCTTCACACCATCGTCTACAATCAAAACTGACTTTGTTAGAAGAAACAGCAAACACTTTTTTTTCTCCTTGTAAAATGTACATGCTAAAAATAAAATCACATTAAAATCAGAATTTCAGGCCAAAATCAGTTCATTTGGTTATGCATTTTTGCAAACACCTAATCTGCTTCAGAGAGCTTATTTTCCCATGTTCCAAACAAACTTTTAAAATAAATCATCCGCATCTACATGATTCGGCTAAAAGTCATGTAAGCCTATTAAATGAGTGTTATTTCTTACACTGTTGTAATGACAAAATAGAGTTGGGTAAAGACTGGAAGAAATGCAGTGCTGCTTGTGGTTACCACTTTTTGGCAAATGTTGGCCAGGTTTCTTAGTATAGACAGACAATTTAGAGAAGTGTCGTATATTTATATTTGCCCGTTACTTCAAATATAAAAAACAATGTTTAATTTTGTATACAGATGGACAAATTTCTGTGGAATGTCAGAAACTCTGGAACATCGAGTGGCCTCTAGTCCTTGTAAAAACTGTAAACTCCTGTGCAAAATATGCTGGACACTCACTCAAAGGGTTAACATACATGCAAACACAATCCCACAGGTACACACTTACCTCACGTGAACAGACCAGGGTGAGGAATATGGTCAGTGATTCTTTTATTTTTGCCAGCAGAGTATATTCTTTCTTGGCCTGCTCTATAAGAAGTTACTCTCTTGCTTTGCAGAAGATGTTGTTTCCTGAGGGACTTTATTTGTTTATTTTATTTTATTTAGAAAATGTTTTACCAGGTAGAATACGTTAAGATTTATCTCATTTCCAAGTACGTCCCAATACTTGCTGTATAATTCCCATAGTTTATGCCGATATCTACCACCAGTAACATTTTTTACCCATCCCTAGTTAAGCTTACCATCATCAGCGATCACACTGAGAAGTCTGCCAGTACGTAACCCTTTGAAGGCTAGAGGGTTAGCCAATGCATTGCATTGCAGTGCATTGGATACCCCTCTGTCGCTCAAAGGGTTAATAACTGATCTATTTTTTGGAGGACTGTACCATATAGAACAATGTTTTTTTTTCCTGTTTGGGAAAAATGTGCCAGTACAGAGTACCCCATTGTATCTCCAAAAAAATGTTTGCATACGTTTATTAGAGATAGTATAATGACATGCAAATACTTTACAAAGTAATTTCAAATCCTATCTATTCACATTTTCTGTCTACTGATCAGAATGACATGGAGCTAGTAAATGTATCAATATAACTGCAAGCACAAGAGATGGTGTAAACAGCTTTGCACAACTGTAACAATCAGTATGATTAAACTTTATTATTTTACTCCTTGTAGAATATAATGTTTATAATATTTATATGAATTATTAGTTATAACATACACTCAATCATGCACACAAATGTACACACACACATAATCCATGGATGTTAGATATGTATTTTTACCTAACATCTAAAGGATTGCTTTAAATATTTAAATATCAACCAATTTGCGTAATCATTTTTCAGTTTTTAGCATAAAGTTATAACCTCTTCTCTTTGATATTACCAGTGACAGAAACAACTGTGACAAAATGTTATCACTTCATATAGAATTTCCCCCATTGGAGCATATTTGCATCAAGTCACATTAACATATTTTTAGATTTCTGCATTTATTTGCTAAAGCATAATCTCGGGGATCTTGCTCTTAGACTGATATGTGTATACATATGTAGACAAGATGGAAAATAAAAATAAGTAAAAGTGGTAGTTTTGTGAAACAGATCTTTCATTTATTGCATTTCATTAGCCATTTTAAATCATGAATTTACAGGAAAAGTAACCACGATGTCCAGAACAAAAAGCAGGTCAGTTTACCTTCAAATTTAGTCACAACAGATTCCTGTTGCAGGTTGTCTCTTGATAGACTGCTTGATGTGTTTGCCCTACTTTCATACTGTCATACTTCCTCTTTCTCTTTGCCCACTCTCTTCTCTGCCTTCGCTCTCTCATCCTCCTTTTTGATCCTTCTTTTTTCTTTCTCCTGCTTTCCCCAGACTCTCCCACTTTCTCCCACTCTCCTCACTTCCTCCAATCTCTCACCTCTCCTTCGCGCTTTCTCCTTCCTGCTGTCCTGCCTCTTCCCTACCTCCTGCTCTTCTGCTCTCCAAAACTCCCACTTCCCTTTCTCTCTTACATAGTAACATAGTAAATTAGGTTGAAAAAAGACGCAAGTCCATCAAGTTCAACCTTCGCCTCATACCTCAGTAACTGAGAATTTTATAGCTTTCCTGCTACCAATTAAATTAGTGTTTATCAGACCTTCCTGATCAGCCTACTGATAAACAGTATATCTCTGTATGTTCCCTTTTGAAAGAAATGTATCTAATCGTCTCTTAAATGTATCCATTGTATCTGCCATAACTACCTCCCTGGGCAATGAATTCCACAATTTGACAGACCTTACCGTAAAAAACCCTTCCTCTGCTGAAGTTTAAACCTCCTTTCCTCTAATCTCAAGGGGTGTCCCCTGGTCACCTGATCAGGCCTTGGAATAAATAGCTCACTGCAGAGATCCTTGTATTGACCTCTCATATACTTGTACAATGTGATAAGGTCTCCTCTCTTGATCTTTCTCATACAATCTTCTGCCCTCCCATTGTCTTTCTCAACCTCTGTCTCCCTGATATTTGTTCCTGCTTGATTTGGACTGAACTCTAACTTTCTCTAGATCTTCTACATAGATCCACTAAAAGAATTACATATGCTTTCCTTAAAAAAGCAAGAAAAATATTTTTCAAAAAGAGTTGATAAGTAAGAAGTAGTAAAGAGAGGAGAGATAATAATACCTCATAAATAGATGTTCACTAGAATAAGATGGGGGTTAATTAAACCTCCAGAAAACCAGTGGAATTTACATGACAGCCTTTGATTTTTCCATGACCAAACTTTTCTGACACCTGAGGATTTTCAAAGCTAATGCCTTGCAAAATGCCATGTCCAAAATAATTAGCTTGTCAGCTGTGTCTCCTAAAGTAGGCTTATGTATGGAAAATACTGAGTGAGCAGCACCCTTTCAGCGCCAGAACACAGCCACAGACTGCACAGAACTGGCTTGTTGGCTTATAAGACTGACACATTTTAATATATAAATCAACCAAAATGATTTCTATCTATATTTTATATAGGCTACTGTCGAGTCTCTATTAAGAGAGTTATAAATATACAGATCATTAGTAAGCAGTGAGTGACATAAAGGGCCGCTTCCAAAAAAGTGAAATAATTCTGTTTCTAATCAACTGCACCATAGGAGACAAATATAACAGTCCATCATTTCCATTGCTTGCAGGATTTTAGCCCCTTGGATACTATAGAGATGTCTATACAGTTTTATATGTCACCAGTGGTCCATTGGTTTGTCCAATTTTCTTTGACCAAAGGCCCTATAATACATATGATTCTAGTTATGAATACAGATCACATATTAGTATATTTATAAATGCACCATCATATTCAACTACAAAGTTTATGTGAAAAAACTACAGGGGTTATGCACTATAAGCACTCCAATGTGTATGTTGTTCTATGGAGACTATGCACTCACATCTACCCAACTTGAAATATCTTAGTGCAGTGTTTTTCAATGTTCTTTTTCTCAGTGCACAATTAATATGTAATTTGTCATTTTAAGGACCCCCCTACAGTTGTATGTCATTCCTCAAGGACTTAATGAAGGTACAAAGCAGACATATATAGTTATGCTTAGGTCTGACAGTCAAAATGACATCAAAGAGCATAGTGTGAATAATACTTTCCATAAATAGAGAATATAAGCTAAACTTATAGAAAAATTTGGAGAGATGTTAGTGCATAGGCTGCATAGAATAACATAGGACCTGGGGGGAAATGCCCTAAGGAGTGATGTTATGGAGATGTTTGTCGAGCCTTCCCCAAGCATCACCATATGAACTAAAATTAAGAATGCAAGGGGAGGAAGGTCAAATATAGTCATCAGCATGCGGGGTTGTCAGACTAATGGCAGCTCACATCAAGGGTCAATATTCTTACTGTGAGAACAATGAAAACCTTGCCCCCTTGACAGGTTTTTCAGCTTTTTTCCTCTCTTAATTGAAGATTGTCCCTCTCTGCAGTCTACCTGGACACTCCCTGCTGTTCTGAGGTGAGCAGTGTTATATCAGTAAAAGTGGCGAGAGGGGGATACTTTATCATTCAATTACTCTTGAACTACAACTCTGACAAAATTGAAATAACAATCTCTAAGGCCCAAATACGATGAAGATTAATTAGAGTTGCTTTTATTATGATACATTACTATCCCTTTAAGGACAATAAGACTTTGCATATCGCTAGGTTAGAAATATATTGGGGGTTGGGGGAAAATGTTATCAGCATGATAGTTCCGCTTTAAGGCAAATTATGGATGAGTAAAAAGAGGTGAGAGGAAATAAGAGCTCAAATAAAGAGATGAGAAATAATAAGAGCTCATAAAAAATGTGAAGAAGTAAAGAGTATTGAGAGAGAATGACTAAGTAAAAAGAGATGAGAGGGATATAAAGGAGTAAGAAAGAGGGAGGAAAAAGGGGTGGAGAAAATAAGGAGACAAAAGATGTGAGAGACAATAAGAATTAGTAAAAAGAGGAGAGAGTGAATAAGAGCTAGAAGTGAATAAGAAGAAGTTAAAGGGATAGTAATACTTCATTTTAACTTTATTTTATTTTGTAGGCATTAAAAAAACATGAAGAATGATATAAGTCTTATCTCTCAAACCTTTATGGTTTAAGAGATATTCACAAGCAAAGTTTCCCCCTCCCGCCCCTTTTACCTAGTGTAAGCCATCTCTTCTCAGATGTGAATCTGGTTGTAAGACCAGACAGATAACAGCAGGGAACAAGCTTCTTTGTATGAAAACAATGAAAGCCCTTCCCCCCTTGACAAGTTTTTCAGCTTTTTCCCTTATCTTAATTGAAGATTGTCCCTCTCTGCAGTCTACCTGGGCACCTCCCTTCTGCTTTGGCTGAACGGGGCGGGGATACTTTGCTTGTGAATATCTCTTAAACCATAAAGGTTTGAGAGATAAGACTTATATCGTTCTTCATGTTTTTTTAATGCCTACAAAATAAAATAAAGATAAAATGAAGTATTACTATCCCTTTAAATGAGATGAGAGGGAATAAGAACAATTAACACGACTTGAGAGGGAGTAAGAGCTGGGAGGGAATAAGAACAAGTAAAAAGAGTCGAGCGGGAATAAGAGCTCAAAAAAGAGACAAGTAGTAAATAAGTGAGATTTTAGTGTTCACAAATTGGCCAAGTCGTGGGTAAGCTTGCCACCGCGCCAAGGTATCTCACTTGAGGCAAGTCCTACTTTAATACACCTATAAAGTTAAAGCCCTTTTTAAAATTAAAATAATAAAATCCCTGAGGAGATGTTATAATGAGTACATAGGAGATCGAGGGACCCTAGAATGTGCTCTTTTTAATGTTTTTGGATCTCAGTGTGGTGCAATTAAAAACAGAAGATATCCTATATAATAATTCGCTAATTCGTGTGTAACACCGCGACATGCGCAGAAGAGACTGTCTGCGCCGCAGCTATGTATCAGGCGCGGGCAGTCTCCACTGCGTATGACTGCCCCGCGACCCGGTGGCAGTGGCACTGTGGCCCGTGTAACGGGCTGTTCAACTAGTACATTATAATAAAAAATATGTAAATGGAGGACTTACCTAACGCAAAATATCCAGAAGGGTCTGCATAGTGAGAATATGAGAGGGCTGTGGATCTCCATAAATTAACCTTTTTATCAAACCCCCACACATGTGAGGGAAAAAATTATTATAAATAGACAGGGTGCATGCAAGCTAGGGCAGGCTTGAGGCCTAGTCCTTAAAGGCAAAAGTGTAAAAAAGGAAATTAGAAATAGTGCAATAATCTTAGTGCTCTACATAAGTAGTTAAATAGGATAAGTGAAAGCCTGCTGGAATGAGCAAGTAAGAAGTGCAAACAGAAAACAAGAGAGAAATTTTACAGTGCCAACTCACCATGACATATCCATATAATTAATAAAATTTTAGTGTGAGTAAATACATAGACAGCAGCAAGGAATGAGAGGGCTTTCCAGTCCCCCAAACATCAGGCCTAAAGCCTTTTACAAGATATCCAAAGTTGGAGAAAGCTTAGTGCGTAGACTTTATAGAATAATATAGGAACTGGAGAAGTGACATCACTGAAGAAGTTATCGCCACTTCATCAACTCTTTATCACGCCTTAGTGAATCTCCCCCATTAATTGCTTATAAAGAAAGATTAGAATAAGAATACATTAAAGGGACAGTAATGTCCCATAAAATTGTTTTCTAGTTTTGTAGAGCTTAAATTAATAAACTAAGTGCTACAAACCCTATCTCTCAAACCAATATGGTTTGAGAGATATAGGCATTGAAAGTCCCCCCCTCCCCTTCTCCTGATGTCAGCTGTAAAGCTGACAGCAGGAGATTCGAGTCATACGACTCGAGGAAGCTCTGCAGCAGAGCTGAAATTGCGTTATTTAAAAAGAATTACTTAATTGGAAAGGTCTACAAAGTGTGCCTGGTTTGCAAGCACACTTTGTAGACGTTTCCAATGAAGTAATTCTTTTTAAATAACGTGATTTTGGCTCTGCTGCAGAGCCGCCTGCTGGTCCAGGACAAGGATCTCCTGCTTTCAGCTAGACGCTGACGTCAGGAGAAGGGGAGGGAAGGGGGGAACTTTCGATGCCTATATCTCTCAAACCATAGAGGTTTGAGAGATAGGGTTTGTAGCACTTAGTTAATTATTTTAAGCTCCCCAAAACTAGAAACAATTTTAATGGGACATTAGTGTCTCTTTAAAAAGAGAGGAAAAAATATGCAATAAAAAACTTGCATGCACAGATTTATCATATTGAAACGTGTGATAAAATGACTGCATAGCAAAAGTCTCCCATTCCTGAAAAAGGAATCTTAGTGTCCTGTAAAGCTCACACATTCTATATTGTCAGTTAGCCATTAAAAGGTATCACCTTTACATCACCCTTGTTAGTTCTTTCTTACAAAAGTACGTTGAACCCCATCAACTCTACTGGCTAATGTGGTACAACCTTTTTTCATTTCCATGGGGTAGAAAGACAAGTGACCCCTCGTTTGATGTGGGTGGTTGTAACTGTTACAACATTTTAGTACAGACTAGTCATATTTGAAAAATTAGAGATCATAGTTGGCATGGTTTTGTTCTACTGGCACTCCATATAGTATGTCTGCTGTTACCAATGGGGTGCTCTTTTTCTTGGAAGAGCAGTAGCTAATAAATGCGGTAGGAAATTTCATGTTTTTTTTAATACTATCAGAATCTTTGAAAGGGCAGAAATTTAAAATGGGTCTATTGTTTTTTCAGTAATGTCTCTTATAGAAATATTTGTGCACACCAACCTGGGGCTAGAAAGGTAAGTGACCTCCTCTTTTATGCAGGTGAATGTCTATTTTTGAAAATGGAATTCACTGCATACCCTTTCTTCATCTATGTAGTTATGATCATTTTAGTGCAGGCACTAGGTACTGAATGCAGTATAATATCCTACGCTGCTGAAAGATGTTAGTATCTTTAAAGTGACTGAAGTGTAAAAAGTATGTTTTTTCCCCTATAGCACCAAGTTCTGTAAATAGCTGTGCTTCTGGCACCCCTAAAGTATGTCAGCTCATACCAGTGGGTTCAGTTTTTCTTGGAAAAGCTGTAGCTAATGAATACAATAGGAAATCCCCTAGTTTGCAAATATTTCAGTCCCTTTATAGGGATGGCAAATATAAAATAATGTTTTTTTTATTTAGCTTCATCATCTAGAAACATTTGTGCACAACAGAATAGGGGCAAAAAGTCAAGAGATTGATCATTTTGTGCAGTGGGATGTCTTCTTAAGGGAAATGTATGCTTCTAGGGGGTTATTTTTATTTTATTGGGTAATTATGCCACCATTTTGGTTAGCTCCATGAAATTCTGTTATATACAATTACCATTTGGGGAAGGACACACACTAGTGCACCTATTTGATATTTGTAACACTAAACTTGCTTGAGATGTTGTACAAAAAATGTTCTTTAGTGTAAATTTCAGAAACCTTTTGCAGGAGGAAACTTCAGCCATTTTATCGTTCATAAAACAGTCTACTTTCATGAAATATATGCTTTTATATCATTTTTGTGCAGTTAATTAGAGATCTGTGCATGCCAAGCAGTGCATTTTGTTACTGGTGTAATCAGCGAATCCAAGAATTTTGAAAATAATTTAGTTTTGTAATACTAAAAACGTAAATGTAAATCCCTCCAATATCACTGTCGGTGCCTTACCACTCACTGTTGACTATGGGCAGTGAATCAACTAATGGAAACAATTGGGGAGGTTTTAGTTTATGAAGGGTCCTGTTGCTTTTGCTCTCTGTGCTTCAGGGGTAGAGCTGAGGACTGCATTACCAGAACCTCCATAAGCAGCTACTTCCCAAGTTGTTTACATCAGCTGGTTATTTATGATGATGGGGGTTGAAGCTGGGAGAAGGGGGGGGGTTCTGGGAGCAGGACAAGTACTGGGACAAAGGGGGAGGGAATTCCAGAGCTCAAGTGCAGCACGGGAGACATCCTGTAGACGGGAGTAGAAGGATGTAATAAGAGCTGCAGAGAGACAAGAATGTCCTGTGCAAAGTGAAGATGGTGAGTGGGAGTATATTTGGAAATAAGAGATGAAATGTAGGGGATGCAGTGTTAATAAGGGCTCTGTAAGTTAGCACCAGAGTTTTTCAGTGATATGATGACAACTAAGAGAGGGCGGAGTCACAGAAGCCAAGAGAGTGGAGAGTTTGAAGGAGGAGTGGGTAATACACTGTGTCAAAGGCAGCTGACAGGTCCAGGAGAATGACTAGGGAGTAGTGTTGAGCGAGCATGCTCGGCCGATGCTCGGATCGGTTCGAGCATCGCTCTGCTCGGCACATGGCGGTACTCGTACGAGTACCGCATGTGCTCGCCCACCATGTTCGGGTCTCCTCCCCGCACGTTTTGCGGCTGCTGCGCAGCCAATAAACGTGCAGGGAGGCTCTGACATCGGTGTAATGCCAGCAGCCATGTTGGCTGCTGGCATTACACTGATTGGCTGGCCAGAACCCGTGGTCGGGTGCTGTATAGCACCTGACCATCGAGTTCGGCTCAGTCTGAGCCAGGGAGAGCTGAGGATAGGAAGGGAAAGGCAGTGTAGGGAGGAAAAAAACAAAAATTGTGAAAAAAAAGAACCAAAAGTCCTTTTTAGGACTACTGTGTGTGGGGGCAGCAGGTTATTTTGTGTGGGGGGAAAAAAACAAAAACAAAAAAAAAAATATTCTGTTTAGTGTGAAAAGTTGCAGATTAGAGCACATTCTATTTAGTGTGCACAGTTGCAGATTAGAGCACATTCTGTTTAGTGTGCAAAGTTGCAGATTAGAGCACATTCTGTTTAGTGTGCAAAGTTGCAGATTAGAGCACATTCTGTTTAGTGTGCAAAGTTGCAGATTAGAGCACATTCTGTTAAGTCTTCAAACTAAAATATCAAAGTCACATATTCCATTCAGTGTGCGTCGCCGCAGTTTAGCAGCACATTCTGTGTACTGTGCAGAGTTGCAGAATAGGAAGAAATACTGTTAAGTCTTCAAACTAAAATATCAAAGTCACATATTCCATTCAGTGTGCTTCGCCGCAGTTTAGCAGCACATTCTGTGTACTGTGCAGAGTTGCAGAATAGGAAGAAATACTGTTAAGTTTTCAAACTCAAATATTAAAGTCACATATTCCATTCAGTGTGCTTCGCCGCAGTTTAGCAGCACATTCTGTGTACTGTGCAGAGTTGCAGAATAGGAAGAAATACTGTTAAGTTTTCAAACTCAAATATTAAAGTCACATATTCCATTCAGTGTGCTTCGCCGCAGTTTAGCAGCACATTCTGTGTACTCTGCAGAGTTGCAGAATAGTAAGAAATAGTGTTAAGTTTTCAAACTCAAATATCAAAGTCACATATTCCATTCAGTGTGTATCACCGCCGTTTAGCAGCCTATTCTGTGTACTCTGCACAGTTGCAGAATAGTAAGAAATACTGTTAAGTTTTCAAACTCAAATATCAAAGTCACATATTCCATTCAGTGTGTTTCACCGCCGTTTAGCAGCCTATTCTGTGTACTCTGCACAGTTGCAGAATAGTAAGAAATACTGTTAAGTTTTCAAACTCAAATATTAAAGTCACATATTCCATTCAGTGTGTTTCACCGCCGTTTAGCAGCCTATTCTGTGTACTCTGCACAGTTGAAGAATAGTAAGAAATACTGTTAAGTTTTCAAACTCAAATATTAAAGTCACATATTCCATTCAGTGTGTATCACCGCCGTTTAGCAGCCTATTCTGTGTACTCTGCAGAGTTGCAGAATAGTAAGAAATAGTGTTAAGTTTTCAAACTCAAATATCAAAGTCACATATTCCATTCAGTGTGTATCACCGCCGTTTAGCAGCCTATTCTGTGTACTCTGCACAGTTGCAGAATAGTAAGAAATACTGTTAAGTTTTCAAACTCAAATATTAAAGTCACATATTCCATTCAGTGTGTTTCACCGCCGTTTAGCAGCCTATTCTGTGTACTCTGCACAGTTGCAGAATAGTAAGAAATACTGTTAAGTTTTCAAACTCAAATATTAAAGTCACATATTCCATTCAGTGTGTTTCACCGCCGTTTAGCAGCCTATTCTGTGTACTCTGCAGAGTTGCAGAATAGTAAGAAATAGTGTTAAGTTTTCAAACTCAAATATCAAAGTCACATATTCCATTCAGTGTGTATCACCGCCGTTTAGCAGCCTATTCTGTGTTCTCTGCAGAGTTGCAGAATAGTAAGAAATAGTGTTAAGTTTTCAAACTCAAATATTAAAGTCACATATTCCATTCAGTGTGTTTCACCGCCGTTTAGCAGCCTATTCTGTGTACTCTGCACAGTTGCAGAATAGTAAGAAATACTGTTAAGTTTTCAAACTCAAATATTAAAGTCACATATTCCATTCAGTGTGTATCACCGCCGTTTAGCAGCCTATTCTGTGTACTCTGCACAGTTGCAGAATAGTAAGAAATACTGTTAAGTTTTCAAACTCAAATATCAAAGTCACATATTCCATTCAGTGTGTATCACCGCCGTTTAGCAGCCTATTCTGTGTACTCTGCACAGTTGCAGAATAGTAAGAAATACTGTTAAGTTTTCAAACTCAAATATTAAAGTCACATATTCCATTCAGTGTGTATCACCGCCGTTTAGCAGCCTATTCTGTGTACTCTGCACAGTTGCAGAATAGTAAGAAATACTGTTAAGTTTTCAAACTCAAATATTAAAGTCACATATTCCATTCAGTGTGTATCACCGCCGTTTAGCAGCCTATTCTGTGTACTCTGCAGAGTTGCAGAATAGTAAGAAATAGTGTTAAGTTTTCAAACTCAAATATTAAAGTCACATATTCCATTCAGTGTGTTTCACCGCCGTTTAGCAGCCTATTCTGTGTACTCTGCACAGTTGCAGAATAGGAAGAAATACTGTTAAGTAGTGTTGAGCGAGCGTGCTCGGCCGATGCTCGGATCGGCTCGAGCATCGCTCTGCTCGGCACATGGCGGTACTCGTACGAGTACCGCCATGTGCTCGCCCGACAAGCTCGGGTGAAGAGGATCTGTGCCGGAAGAGGCACAGATCCGAAGAAGCTCCGCTGGACCACCAGGGAATGGAGGTACGGGGGCATTGCGGAGATGAAGGGGGCATTGCGGACATGAAGGGGGACATTGTGGAAGAGGGGCATAGACTCTATGCCCCTCTTCCACAATGTCCCCCTTCATCTCCGCTATGCCCGTCTTACACAATGTCCCCCTTCATGTCCGCTATGCCCCTCTTCCACAATGTCCCCCTTCATCTCCTCTATGCCATAGAGGAGATGAAGGGGGACATTGTGGAAGAGGGGCATAGCGGAGATGAAGGGGGACATTGTGGAAGAGGGGCATAGAGTCTATGCCCCTCTTCCACAATGTCCCCCTTCATCTCCGCTATGCCCCTCTTCCACAATGTCCCCCTTCATCTCCTCTATGGCATAGAGGAGATGAAGGGGGACATTGTGGAAGAGGGGCATAGCGGACATGAAGGGGGACATTGACCAGGCACCCTCCGCTCATCAGAGCAGGGGGTGCCTGGTTTGATGCTCGAGTGCTCCCATTGTATTCAATGGGGCTCGGGTGCTCGGCCGAGCACTCGAGCAGCAGGGGGTGCTCGGTCAGAGCACCCGAGCACCCGAGCATCACGGTGCTCGCTCATCACTACTGTTAAGTTTTCAAACTCAAATATTAAAGTCACTTATTCCATTCAGTGTGTGTCACCGCAGTTTAGCAGCCTATTCTGTGTACTCTGCAGAGTTGCAGAATAGGAAGAAATACTGTTAAGTTTTCAAACTCAAATATTAAAGTCACATATTCTGTGTAAGATGAAGAAGGCGGGTAAAAAGGGACGGGGAAGTGGACGTGATCCTGAAAGTTCAGGGCGCGGGTCAGGACGCGGAGAAACTGTGCCTGGTTCCAGAGCACAAGAAAGAAAGACATCCACCATACCTAGCTTCATGTGTAATTTTACAGGGCGTCGCAGGACATCACTCTCGAGGTCCGACCACTGCGAACAGGTGGTCGGTTGGATGACAGCTGATACTGCTTCCAGTCGGTTAAGCACCACCCTGTCTTCCACCAAGTCCACTCTCAGTAGCCAAGAGTCTGGTCAAAATAATCCTCACTCTGATCATCCTTCCTCCCACCATACACGGTCTGGTCAAAGAAGTGATCCCATACTGGGATATAGTGAGGAGCTCGTCTCATCACCAATCCTTCATTTGACCCTCTCTCCAAGCACGCTTGCAGAGGAACATGACATCTTGTGCCCTGGTTCACAACCTCTAGAGGCTACCCAATCACAAGAAGATGACAGATGTGAACGGCATTTAAGGTCAAAGGAAGTAGTGGATGATGATGATGATGATGAGACACAGTTGCCATTAAATCAACCACTATTTCCGTCTCAAGACCTTGTTGAGGAGAATGTTATACAGTTGTCAATGACTGAGTATGTGGTGGGATCAAGACTTGAGGAGGATGATCAGAGTGAGGAAGTGGAGGAGGACTTGGTGGACGATGAGGTGACTGACCCCACCTGGGAAGGTGTAGAGCCGAGCGATGTCAGCAGTCCTGAGGGTGAGCCATCTGCAGCACCGCAACAGGCTGGAAGAGGCAGTGGTGTGGCTACAGAAAGAAGGCGGACCGCACCAAACCGGCCTGCAAATGTTCCACGGAGCACCCCCTTGCGTAAATCTACCTTGCCAAAGGGTAGGTGTTCCGCGGTATGGCGTTTTTTTAAGGAAAGTGCGGACGACAAAAGAATTGTAGTTTGCAACCTGTGCCACACCAGAATGAGCCGAGGCATGAACACTAGAAACCTCACCACCACCAGCATGATCCGACACATGGCATCCAAGCACCGTAGTAAGTGGGAGGAACGCCTGGATCGCCCATCTGTGTCTGCAGGCCACACCACTGCCTCCTCTTCCCCTGTTTTCGGTGCCGGCCAATCGCCTGTCGAAGGCGCAGGCCCGCATACCTCCCACCCTGCACCTGTACCATCTGAAGCACCATCAGCGACCACATCCACTTCCCTGTCCCAGCACAGCGTCCAAATGTCGTTACCCCAGGCATTTGAGCGCAAGAGAAAGTACCCAGCCACCCACCCACAGGCCATAGCACTAACCTCACACCTTTCAAAATTACTGGCCATCGAAATGCTGCCATTTAGGCTTGTGGACACTGAGTCCTTCCGCAGCCTGATGGCAGCAGCTGTCCCTCGGTACGCGGTCCCCAGCCGCCACTACTTTTCCCGGTGTGCCATCCCCGCATTACACCACCATGTGTCCCGTAACATCACCCGTGCCCTGACCAACGCAGTTACTGGGAAGGTCCACTTAACGACTGACACATGGACAAGTGCTTGTGGCCAGGGACGCTACATTTCCCTGACGGCACACTGGGTGAATGTCGTGGAGGCTGGGAGCGACTCGGACCCTGGGATGGCACGGGTGCTACCCACGCCGAGGATTGCGGGCCCTACCTCCATCAGGGTTTCCACCAGCACCTACGTTATTGGCTCCTCCTCCTCCGTTTCCACCTCCGAATTCTCTACACGCAGCGCCACTCCCCCATCAGCCAGTAGCTGGAAGCAGTGTAGCACTGCAGTGGGGAAGCGTCAACAGGCCGTGCTGAAGCTGATCTGCCTTGGGGACAAACAGCACACGGCCTCAGAGCTGTTGCAGGGGATTAGTCACCAGACCGAGCAGTGGCTCTCGCCACTCAACCTGCAACCAGGCATGGTTGTGTGTGATAATGGGCGTAACTTGGTGGCGGCTTTGGAGCTCGGCAAGCTCACACACGTACCATGCCTAGCGCATGTATTTAATTTAGTGGTGCAGCGATTTCTAAAAACCTACCCCAATGTGCATGATCTCTTGACCAAGGTGCGCCGCATGTGTGCACATTTCCGTAAGTCATCAACAGCTTCAGCCGGCCTGTTGAAGCTGCAGCAGCGCTTACAATTGCCAGCTCACCGGCTGCTGTGTGACGTGAGCACGCGCTGGAACTCCACCTTCCACATGTTGGCCCGGCTTTGTGAGCAGCAGAGGGCAGTAGTGGAGTACCAGCTGTTACACGGTCGTCGCCTCTCCGTTCAACTTCCTGTAATCAGAAGTGAGGAGTGGGAATGGATGTCAGACCTCTGCGAGGTTTTACGCAATTTTGAGGAATCGACACAGATGGTGAGCGGCGATAACGCTATTATCAGTGTAACCATCCCACTTCTGTGTCTACTGAAACGCTCGCTGCTCACAATTAAAACCGACGCT
Source organism: Rhinophrynus dorsalis (assembly GCA_037306005.1). Classification (NCBI taxonomy): domain Eukaryota; kingdom Metazoa; phylum Chordata; class Amphibia; order Anura; family Rhinophrynidae; genus Rhinophrynus; species Rhinophrynus dorsalis. Next base: position 407,832,261 of record CM074723.1, read on the forward strand.
TTGCATGTGGAAGAGGTGGAAATGGGGGAGGAAGAGCTTACACAAGGTGATAGCCAGAGCACCCTCACTTCGTCTTCTCAGCGACAATTGGAGGAGGCGGAGGAGGAGGAGGAGGAGGAGGAGGAGGAGGAAGACACGGTTGCCTCCGCTACAGAGGGTAGCCATGGAACTTTAGTTCCATCTCTTCAGCGTGGGTGGGCAGAAGAGGAGGAAGAGGATGAGGAGATTGAGAGTCATCCTCCTGGTGAGGACAGCGAAATCTTGACTGTTGGTACTCTGGCACACATGGCTGACTTTATGTTAGGCTGCCTTTCCCGTGACCCACGCGTTATACGCATTTTAAACAACACGGATTACTGGGTGTTCACCCTTCTGGACCCCCGCTACAAAGAGAATTTCTCATCTCTCATTCCTCCGGTGGAGAGGACAAGCAAAATGGTGCAATACCAGAAGGTTCTTGTCGAAAAATTGCTCCAAAATTTTCCATCTGACAACGCTGGCGGCAGAGTACGTGCTACCTTGACCAACCGAGAAGGGGAGAAAAGGGGAGCACACAGCAGTTCCGAGAAAGGCAGGGCAACACTCTCCAAGGCGTGGGACACCTTCATGACACCCCGCCAGCACCCTCACCCTGATGCGCAGCCTAGTGTCACAAGGAGGGAAAAGTTTTGGAAGATGGTGAAGGAGTACGTAGCAGACCGTGTCAGCGTCCTCAATGATCCCTCTGTGCCTTACAACTACTGGGTGTCCAAGCTGGACACGTGGTATGAACTGGCACTCTACGCCTTGGAGGTGCTGGCCTGCCCTGCCGCCAGCGTTCTGTCTGAGCGGGTATTTAGTGCTGCTGGTGGCATCATAACAGATAAGCGTATCCGCCTTTCCACCGACAATGCTGATAGGTTGACACTTATAAAAATGAACAAGGCCTGGATTTCCCCTGACTTCTCCACTCCACTGGAGGAAAGCCCCGGGGGAACATAAACTCACTTTATATATGTTATTTACAATGATGGGAATACTCTGTATTCCCATTCACCCCTTCCACCCAAAAAACGGGTATATGGTTGACTCTTAATCTTCTCATCCTCCTCCTCCTCTTCCATATGCCCTGTGCTATAATTTTTATATAGGGCCAGCTCACCAGCGGGCCCTGTGATATAATTTTTATATAGGGCCAGCTCACCAGCGGGCCCTGTGATATAATTTTTATATAGGGTCAGCTCACCAGCGGGCCCTGTTTGCCAATTTTTATATAGGTCAGCTCACCAGCGGGCCTTCTCATATAATGTTTTATTGGGTCAGCTCTCTAGCGGGCCCTCTCATATAATGTTTTATAGCGTCAGCTCACTAGCGGGCCTTCGCATATAATGTTTAGGATGGTCAGCTCTGCAGCAGACCCTCACCCATAATGTTTTAGATGGTCAGCTCAGCGCACGTTTCCCTCTTAATCATGGCCTCAGTTCAATAAAATCAAGGAAATTTTTGGGAGAATTTGCCTCTGTGCACGTTTCCCTCTTAATCATGGCCTCAGTTCTGAAAATCAAGGAAATTTTTGGGAGAATTTGCCTCTGTGCACGTTTCCCTCTTAATCATGGCCTCAGTTCTGAAAATCAAGGAAATTTTTGGGAGAATTTGCCTCTGCGCACGTTTCCCTCTTAATCATGGCCTCAGTTCTGAAAATCAAGGAAATTTTTGGAAGAATTTGTCTCTGCGCACGTTTCCCTCTTAATCATGGCCTCAGTTCTGAAAATCAAGGAAATTTTTGGGAGAATTTGCCTCTGCTCACGTTTCCCTCTTAATCATGGCCTCAGTTCTGAAAATCAAGGAAATTTTTGGGAGAATTTGCCTCTGCGCACGTTTCCCTCTTAATCATGGCCTCACTTCCAAAAATCAAGGAAATTTTTGGGATAATTTGCAGATGATATACAAGTAAATATACAGCAAATATTGTTTGGTAACAATTTTTCGCCTAAAGTCGTTTTTATTTTCCTTTTTGTGTGTTTTATGGTCAGTCTGTAAAAATGGCGTACTACGGGCGAAAGATCGTTCCCAGCAGCGATGTTGGAGTCCAAGATGCATCCAGACATCCTCCCTATGCTGTCCCTGAACCATTTCTGTAGTGTTTCCATCTTTTTCTGCCCTTTTCCTATGGACCAGGCACCCTCCCCTCATCAGAGCAGGGGGTGCCTGGTGTAATGCTCGAGTCCTCCCATTGACTTCAATGGGGCTCGGGTGCTCGGCCGAGCACTCGAGCCTCAGGGGGTGCTCGGTCAGAGCACCCGAACACCCGAGCATTGGGGTGCTCGCTCATCACTACTAGGGAGTAGTGGCCTTTTGATTTAGTGGAGATCAAGTCATTAGCCACTTTACTAAGGGCAGTAAAGTGATGAGGGCAGAATACAGATTGCAGGGGATCTAACAGGGAATAGGAGTAGAGGAATTTTGTGAGCTGGTTGTATACGAGATGTTCGCAGAGCTTGGAGGAGAACTGGAGAAGAGAAATGGGCTGGTAGCCTGAGACTAAGTTTGGGTCCAGAGAGGGTTTCTTTAAGATGTGTGTGATTAGAGCATGCTTGAAAGAGGATGGGAAGATGCTACTTGTCAGACAGAGGTTGAATAAGTGAGTAAGGGTTGGATTTGAGCTGAAGTGGAATTGGGTTAAGAGGGTATGGGGTTAAATGTGAGGTGTAAGGAGAAGGGAAACTTCATCCTTTGTCATGGGTGAAAAGGAGTTAAGTGCCTATGTGGGAGAGGTGACAGGGCTAAACTGTCTAAGTGGGGGTGTAAGTGATGAGATTTCATGTCTGATGGAGTTGATCTTTTCCTTGAAGTGGATTTTGAAATCTTGGGCAGAGAAGTTAGTGGAAGGGGTTTGTGTCGGTAGGTATAGAAGAGTAGGGATGGGCGAAAATTTCCGCCTCAAACTGAAATCAGCGAAAAATGGCACTTTATGCTTGACAAAAAATTTCCCGCAAAAAGTGCTGATTTTCTGCTTTTTTCCCCCTAGCTCATTCCATTGAAATCAATGGGAACATAAACGTTGCACACAACACATAGAAAATATTATTTTATTTCCCAAAGACATAGTATAAAAGGGGCATGAGGGTGCCTTTGTTGGAAAGGGGATTATTTTTTGGGGGGTTGTTTACTGGAATTGGGGGCCAGGTAATAAAAATTAAATCCTAAATAAAATAAAATAAAATAGAAACCATAAGACATGGTATAAAGGGGTCTGAGAAGGGTGCCTGTGTTGGTGAATGAATTAATCATTTGAACAGGGAATTTGTTTTGGGGGGGTTTCTTGACTGCTAATGGGGGAACAGTTAGTAAAAAAATAAATCAATAAAATAAAATAAGACATTTGTATGTAATGTGATAGAGACAGGAACCCCCTGACATAAGCTGCCAGTGGGGTGGACTGATATTTGACTTGATAGAGTATTTTGTAGAGGATGATTTGTTGTTAGACACCTTTGTAGGACTTAGACTTATTAGAGGCCCAAGCCCTGAAGAAACATTGATTTGTAGGACTTAGGCTTGTTAGAAACAACCCCCCCCCCCAAATTGTTTATTTTTTGTAGGACTAGTTTTTGTTTTTTTGTTTTTTTTTTCAAAACACAAGCCCTGAAGGTGATGTTGATGGCGAGCTAGTTGTTTTGCTCGTCATGGAACTTCCAGTGTCTGTCTGTGTTTCTTTATACTTCCTCCTCTTTGATCTCCACCTCACCTCTTTGTGCCTTTCTGGAGAGTCAGGAGATACAGTAACAGCGGTGCTAGATTTCTGTAATGGGTGTTTGGCTTTAACATGTTTGACATTAATGTCATGGTGTCTGTGTTTCATGTGTGTTATCAGGGAGGTTGTGCCAAGGTGTGTTCCCTCATTTCCCCTTTTTACTAACTTGTCACAAATTTTGCACTGTACAGTTGTTGATGATGATGACTGCACTGTGCCTGCTGGAAGAGAATAATAGTCCCACACCCATGACTTCCTGGGGGGAGGGATAGGGAACAGGTGGAGAAGAATGGCCTCTTTCTTCTTGTCCTCCACATTCCCCTTCACTTTCTGTGGCAGCGGATAATGTTGATGCTACTGCCTCAGATTTAGCACTGCAACTAGGATCAGGAGGAGTATTGCTACTACTGACAAGTGGAACCTGCCCTAGTCCCGCATAACTTGTTGACCCCATTCCCACTGTGTCCACGGTGGTCTGTGGCACACTAACCTGTTCCTCAGCACCCTGCTGCCCTTTCATCTCAGCAGAAACAGCAACAGAGATTAGAGCAGCTGCAATTTCCGGAAATTTCAAAAGCTGACTGCTAGTGGTGGTGGTGATGCCCATCCTCATCCCTATCTCCCATTCCTTCTCAGTTTCTGATAAAAAGATCATCAATGTCTCTTCCACCCCAGCTTCTCCAGCATCATCATCACCACCACCACTAGTCCCTACGTGCTGCTGCTCTATTCCAGACATCTCACTGCTGCTTGGAGGAGGTGACGAGTAATGTGACAGAGGGTCCCCTGCTGTCACACATGGCATAATTTTCTCCTTCCCCCCCGAATATTACAAGAAACTCCAGCAGCAGGCAAAGTATTGGTGGCAGCAGGTTCAGCACTGGCAGCAGTTTCAGCACTAGTGGCATCAGGGGCAGTACATTTGGCAGCAGGTGCAACACTAGTGGCTGCAAGTACAGCAATGGTGGCACTTGCAGCACGTTTTGTAGCAGGCACAGGCAGCTGACCTGTCCTTCTCTCACTAGTACTACCCTTTTCTCCCTCCCTTCCCATTCCCTTTTCTTCCTCCCTACCCATTAAATTCCCCAAGATCCCTTGGGGTGATTTAGGGGGACTGGACAGCATTGGTTCAGTACTGCTAGTCACTTCATCCTCCTCCTCAGACTCAGTGGACACAAAAGGGTCCTTCCAGTTCCTCCACTGATTATTTTTTACCCTGCTCATAGTGATAGCAGTCACTATGAGCCCCTCCTGCCTCACGTTTTGTAAAATATAACAAAAGAACAGCACCACACGTCTATCTCGCTCTGTAGCTGCTTCTACTGTGTCTGCCTTCAGTGAAAACATCATGTTTTTATAGCGGAAGTGCGAAAAATACGAACATTTTAACCGCTACTTTTACTTTATCTGGCAACAGCCTGGCAAATACGGGATCACTGCGGGGGTATATTGATCCCCCAAACATCAAAGTGCAGCAGAGGACTCCCCTCTGGGTAGACCTCAATTGGAAGGTCCCAGGAGCGGTTAGCTCCTAAACGCGTTGAAAAATATCGACCCAAAGAAGACGAGTACCACATTATACAATTGAAGATAAGCTTGTAAGAATCCACTTCAAATATCGGGACAATACAATTGCGGTAATCGGGAATAGCACTACCAGAACTGGTCATAACAGCAGACCCACAGACTCACCATAAGTTGTTCGATGCGCACAACTACAGGAAGGAATCTGGTGAGCGGACAACCATAATACTAACTATATGCTGTATTATTAGTGTATTCCAGGTGAGCATTTTGACGTTGGGGGGATCAATATACCCCCACAGTGATCCTGTATTTGCCAGACTGTTGCTAGATAATATTCCCCTACCAGTATTACATACTACATAGTCCTGCTGCATATTTATCAGTTTATTCTTTAAGATTGCATTTACCCAAGCATCTTTGCTTTTATATTATTCCTTTGAGTATTCAGTGCCTATTTTAATATATTTTATTTTTTATATTGTCATCTTATATCGTATATACTTTTATGCTTGCCCCTTTTTATTTACATTTTATATTTTTTATTTCAATAAAGTTTTTGGAACCCATTTTGTACCACATTATCTTCAATTATCTACTACACTTAGATCTCTTTTGTGCTCTCTCTATTTTTCTTAAATCAAAAAAGGTAACTATGGAAATATATACACTATGATCTTTAAATAGATGTAAGATGTCACACTGTAACTTGTCTGAAGAACATGCAAGGAAAAATAACTATGCCAGCTCAGAAGAAAATACATCTTAAGGTACAAGTGATATTTTACACCTTATAACAGCTTAGGTTCATATGAAAGAGCTTTATAAATCTTCTAAAATTATGCGAGTACATTTTTATGAAATACAATATTTTATGAAATATTTTACATTATTTTTTTGTTAGCTTATACTGTCTGTCACAGCCATGTGATAGACTGCCAAAGCAGTGTAAAATGTTAGTACCTCCTACTTGCCTGCACCAGTTAGTAACATCTAATTTGCTGCAATGGACACCAGTTTCACCATGCCGCACAACTAACAGCTGCACACAACACAGCTAAATACTAACCTTCTACAACAAGGATGCTAGATGTGGGGGTTTCTGCCAAACATATACAACAGGGTTACCTGTGGATGACAAAAGACATTGTGACAGGCAAAAGTTTACTTAATGATCCAGAGCCAGAGTGCTGTCCATTTCATAGCCAGCTTTGACAACATGATAGACATTGAGCAACTTTACATTAAGGGAGGGAAATTGTTTCCTATAACAGAATTCTTCCTCCTTTAATCAAAATGGTCCATCACTACACAAGAGCAATCTTTTGCTTCAAGGAATTTGGGCATCCCTGCAAGTATAAAAAATGCTCTAGATAATGCCTTATTTGCTGGTATAAAACCTTGATGGTTTAGCTGAAATTGCTACAGTGAGTGATGATTAACCGGTTTGCCTGACCTCAACTGGAGGACAAATCATAGGCATATGATCCTGGCATGAATCTCTACTCTTATAGTCTCCTCTTTGCTCTGCTGTGCTCTCTTCTTCTCAGTTGTTGAGCATGATGTACACCTACACTAACTAGCAACACAACTAGCTGGACACTTCTGGCATTCATGATTTATCAATAGCAGTAGATTCCTCACCAGATATAATAACTATGCTCACTTGCACTAGAACTTGCTAAAATGTCAGGTACAATAAACTTTATACATTTGATCTGCTAACATTTTCCTGGTTAATAGCAGTTTGAGAGATAGGATTTGTTGCATTTAGTTGAACTTTTTAAGCACTGCAAAACAATAAATATTTATTTCTGGGACATTACTAACACTTTAATGTTTTTTTAAACTTCAATAGATATTTTATAAATAAGAGTGTGCAAATAAAATGCATTGCTGTGCTTCAGATTTATTTTAAAACAAAACAAGCTGTGGTTGGCAGATCAAAAAAGAACCTACATTTATCTTGCCCAATGCTCCAGCGCTGAAGGGCTAAAAATCCCCAACTCTGGCCTCTATTTTCTTCCCATTTTGTCTGTTCTCTGCTTCTCTCTTCCTTACCCTCATAGTAAAGAAGAGAGAGGCAGAGACGAGTCACAAAGGCAATGTGTAAAACACATTGCCTTTGTGAATGAAAAAGCAGGTGCATGTGACTGCTGTAGAAGTGATCACATGTACTGGCAGAACACAGAAGGACTGAAACTGAGCGATCCGGTCCTGGAGTACTCAGTTTCAGCCTGTTCAGCAAGATAGCAGTTTACCCATGACAGTCCTGGCACGTCATAGGTCATTAAGGGGTTAATTTTATGCATGTTTTAATGACGACTTTTGTAATTATTCCAGATCATGCTGTGGGTGATTTCTCTGCTGTCAGATTTAGATCACATAGATATAAAGAGGAACTTCCCCTTAATTCATTTTTGCATATTTGAGAACTGCATTAAAACTGCCATGTTAAACAAAAGTCCAGCAGATATTTAAATATTGAATGTTGCCACAAGTTCTGGTATCCCCTGACAAAGCCTAGCGGCGATACGCGTCGGGATATGTGGCTCTTCCGGGAGGGGTGACGGTCTTGCCTTGGTGGGAGGCCTGGAGGTTGGAGCTTTATTACTTGTATATTACATTTGCTTATAATATGTTTTTTGCACATAGTAGGATTTATTTGTTGTTCAGTATTGTGGTGATTATTTAGTCATCATTGTATTGTATAGGTCTTTTCGCCCTCCAGACCTCCTATTTAGGACTTGTAATTTTATATTATTGATGACCCCTTTTTGTCTTTTGTATTTTGGTATCTGAGACTGATGTATTGAGGGGTTTGATTGTGGATAGAATTAAGTCCCCCTCTTGGATTTTGTGTGTTTTTTTACTTATGTTTTAAATGTGAGTCTCTTATTATTAATGCTATATGTAATATTGATGCAATAAAACTTTTTGATATATTCTGAAAAGTGTGTCTTATTGTATAGGACTTCTTTTTTGGGGGGTCTTCTATGACTTCTAACATTATATACAACAGTTTAGGAGATATTCACATTATTTTTGGGCAGAGTGAAAGTGAGCATTTCCTGGTACTTCACAAAGTATGAAACATCACTAAAACCTTAATTAGCACTTGACACATTATTGAAAAGGTTACATTAGCGTATGAAATATCAATGAAAAAAGTAATGACATATGAAACCTCAGCATACATTAGCATATTATAATATCGTCTTAACTGTACATTTGTTGTCTTTTGGCTAACGTGACAGGTAGTTTTAAATTTAGTTTTCAAATCTACAAACTTGAGTTAAGGTGAAAGTACCATTTTAAATGAATTTGGCCATTGATGAATGTCAGCCATAGTGCAACAGTCTCTTACAGGAGCCAAGACACATTACATGTACACATGCACAGAGGCCTAGTTTTCAACCAGGGTGGAGATGTTGCTCATTGTGAAGCAATGTGCTGCACCCCCCCTCTTGTTGTTAAAGGCTTAAGAACCACTATTTATCTCCCAGTGTTGCTTAGTTTGGAATGTGACAGCAGGAGATAAACCAATGTTATAAGGATACATAATACCAGGATTGGGCTATTTTACCTACCAGAATGCCAAATCCACCAATTGGGTATGTGTAAAAAATTGGGGATATTTTTTTATTTATTATCCATGGATGATGCAGAGGTGTTTAGCAACGAAGGCATTAAATGTGTGTTAAAATAATGCCAGCAAGTAAATAATTAAAATATACAACAAAAATAATAAAACAGAATTATCCGGCTTGTACATATTAATTATATTATATTGTATTAGTAAAACAGCATAGGGGCATTTATATATGAATACAGTGTTATGGATACTCTCAGCAAGAATTCCTCTTCAAGTGAACAGTTTTAAAAGCTTAGCAAATTAATCTATGAAGAATTGTTGAGCTGGTAAACTAAAAGGAATCGCCAACCACAACTTTCTTTGCCCAGGGACATATAAGATAATCTGTCCTTTGTTCTCCTAGAACAGGCTAGGGAGGAACATTCACATAATTCAGATTATGTCTGTGTAAAGATGACCATGGCTATTCCTTAGATCATGAGAATGGATTGAGTACCTAGTCATAAAATTAAAAAGTGGAAAACTCAAAAGTCTGATAAGTTCCAAGCAAGGCATTAAGTTGTTATCCCACAGAGTAAGACATTTAGCTGTCTCTGCTAAAGTGTAAGTGACCAGTTAGTATAAAACAATTACTATCTGTATAGTTATTTCATCTATCATTGGCTTAGATATATCCTGTAAATAGTCTCTGATATTAAAATATGTTACACCATAGTAACCATTTAACAACATTATTAAAGGGATAGTAATGATTCACAATAAAAGCAGCTCCAATTAATCTTCATAGTATTTGGGCAATGGAGAGTGTTATTTCCATACTGTCTGAGTTGTAGTTCAAGAGTAATTGAATGATAAAGTATCCCCCTCCCACCCCTTTTACTGGTGTAACACTGCTCACCTCAGAGCAGCAAGACTGTCCAGATGGATCGCAACAAAGGACAATCTTCAGTGAGCATTAGGAAAAACCTGAGAAACCTGTCAAGGGAGGCAGAGTTTTCCTTATGTTCACAGTAAGAAGATTGTCCCTTGCTGCAATCTGTCTGATCCCAATACCAGACTCCACATCTGAGGGGAGGTGGCTTACACTAGGTAAAAGGGGCAGGAGGGGGATATTTTATCATTCATTTACTCTTGAACTACAACTCAGCCCAAATACTATGAAGACTAATTGGAGCTGATTACATTACTATCCCTTTATTTCTGATGTCACCATATAACTGACTTTAGCCATAAGAGTGACAAAGATGGATATGGCTTGGGATGACCTTAATAGTGTGTTCATGTTAAAAAAGATACATATTTTACTCATTATCAAAACAGTAGCGCTAGTCGCCAGAATTATTACCTTATTCAACAGAATTCTCCATTCTTCCCGGACTGACAGGCAGGATGGAGCGCAGACATCTTTCAATAGTGACGTTTGCACGCCTGCACTGTCAGTCCCTTCCAGACCCGAACGGCTCCTAGCAACGCCTCCTAGAGCCAGCTGGGACTGACAGCGCAGGTGCGCAGACGTCACTATTGAAAGATGTCTGCGCTCCATCCTGCCTGTCAGCCTGGGAAGAATGGAGAATTCTATTGAATAATATAATAATCCTTTATTTATATAGCGCACACAGATTACGCAGCGCTTTACACTCATATTGGTCCCTGTCCCCATTGGGGCTCACAATCTAAATTCACCTATCAGTATGTTTTTTTGGAGTGTGGGAGGAAACCGGAGTACCCGGAGGAAACCCACGCAAACACAGTGAGAACATACAAACTCATTGCAGATGTTGTCCTTGGTGGGATTTGCACCCAGGACCCCAGAGCTGCAAGGGAACAGTGCTAACCACTGAGCCACTGTGAATAAGGTAATAATTCTGGCGACTAGCACTACTGAGCAGCTAGTCGCCAGATGGGGAATTATTAGACATCAAGTTGTTTAGTGGTGGTAGTTCCGCTTTAAAATTAGAGCTTATTGCATCATGGAAGCAGCACCTTTACATAATTATGGCTAAATTATATTATCTGTGAAAAAAGTATCAAAAGACAAACTATACCCTAGAACAGTGCTAGGCAAATTTTGTCTCTGCAACTTTTGGAGACTATAACGTCCATCATCCAGACCAGTCTTTGGATGATGATTGTTATAGTCTCCCAACAGATGGAGAGCCAAAGGTTGCCTACTGCTGGCTGTTTGCAGATGATAGGAGTTGTAGTCCCCAACAGCTGAAGAGCTAAAAGTTGCCATCCACTGAACTAGACCATAACATGAATGTTTTAAATAAAATCAACAGATAACTTCAAATGGCTTAATAGATTCCATCCCCTGGTACCATCATAATTTCTTGAAAGTGATTAGATGATTTATGATCACCATCTGATTATAACTGTAAAGCATCAAACTCAAAATGGAATGATATTAATGTCACTTTTTCTTTGCTACAGTAATTTGGAATTCTAAACAAGTTCTAAAGATGGAGGTTGCAGGTCTGTCCATCTTGTTAATTAGCACTAACAAACTAAAGCTCAATGAATATGCATTACTCTCTTTTAGACTAATTAGTGTAATTTGCTGTCACAACACAACAAGTGTTCCATGAATTAATTGTGAGAGAAGTAAGACAAGATGTTACCTATTGTCAGCATTGCATGGAGGACTGGGCAATTTAAGAGTGTTCCTTTTGAAACACATAGTAAAGTGCCCAGTGCACATGTTCAGTGGCATTAATAATGAATTGTTGTTCCCACTTCTTACTTGATTCATATATAGAACACAGTAAGTATCAATTGTATATAATTGCATCTGAAGCCATTCTGAGGTTCACGTACTAACAAAAACTGTGGTATTTCTGGACCAGATCAACTGCTTTACCAGAGTCAAGTAAAAGTATATTAGAATTCCCATTGATATATATTGGGAATTTATTACCTTGAATACTAACATTCAAAGTGTTGAAATCCATATTTAAATCAATAGGAATATTTGTCTACTATGTAGAATTTACTTTGCCACAAAATTAGGACATTTCTTTTTAGTATATAACTTCTTTGACTGTAGGAAAGTACAATAAAACCATTTGCTGAAGTTTGCCTACCACTGAGTTGAACAGGAGTCTTGGCCAATCACATTGCAACAATATGCTTCAAAATATATTAAATACGCCCCTAAGGAGGCCATGAGGGAGATACATTAAGATTAAATCTGTTTTTTTTTGTGGTGATATACATGCAGAATTTTACCTGAGTTTCCTAGGGGTAATCACTAAGCTGCATTACACAGTTTATCCCATTGATTACACCCTTACTGTCATGACTTAGCTACAGATATGATGTTTCAGTGTATTCTTCTCCAGTGATTATTCATATTTTATGTAATTTGCTACTTTTGCATTGCTGAGTATGGGTTTTTATCTTAATTTGACTATATGCCATATTTAGTAAGATCTGATAGCTATTGATAGTGTCAACACTCACATAAACAACTTTTCATCTCTGAGGCTGGCATAATCTCGATTTTGTCCTAGATTTATATGGAAACCTCAGATTACACGTTTCAATTTTTACGCATACATCATCACAACGGGTTCACGGAAATGGGACCTATGGTTTGGGGTCATCTAGCCCAAGGACAATGTTCTTTGTTAACAACTGCACATTATTAGAGATGTGCAGTTCTTAGAATCTGAACTCTTTTGAACATCTCTGATAAGTTGCAACTTGTAGTTATCAGATTTAGGAGACCAAAAAAAAAACAGTTGTTATGTTTAATATATACAAATATCTATCATATATCTGAAACACTGAGTTGTTGTGACCAAAACTGGAGCTTTAGAGACCTTACAACAGTGCTGATCAAAGTCCCCTATGTGCAAGATAGCTGAAGCTGCATCAATAATACAGTGTTTCCATAAATATCCTATATAATAATTCGCTAGGATGTTTGTCACAATGCAGTCATGCGACGTAGAGACTGCCCTCGTTCGGACAGTCTCAACTGTGCATGATTGCATCGCAAGAGTGAGGCGATGCAAGACTGCATCGTATGGAGCAGTGAGGTAGCGGCCTCTTAACCCTTTGAGTGCCAGAGGTTTGGCACTCAAAAGGTTAACCTAACCCTGACCTTGGCCAGTGTATACGGGCTTTTACATTAGTTCCACAATAAACTGGAACTGCTCATTGAGCTATCATTGTACATAGATGTGTGGCTTAGCATCCAGCTACACAGCCACTTCCTGTAGTATCAGCAGCACATCTGAAGCTATAAGTTAAGTGAGCCATGAATATTGTTAATGCAAATCTCCATTATGACTACTTGTAAAGATGAAAAACAGTATGTATCAGAGGCTAAAAATAGTGTCTCTTACATCAGGGCATTTTGTTTCACTGCACATATTTCAAAGCATTAGGCATATAGGCTCTAACTATTCTTGTCTATGTCAACACACTTTGTCAAAGAGTTAGAACATCAAGTACTCAGCACCTGAGCCCATTCATATAGTCATTTTTATTAATCTATTAATTGTGTTTGTTGCTGAAAGTGTACGCTTGCCTGCTTGTGCATGGCACATCATGTGTGTCGTGTTTATAGTTGGTTTTAAGACCCTTAAACTGTAATTCAGGTTAATTTATCAAGTGAGCCCAATGCTGTGGGCTGCTACTTGAATGACAAAATTGTCTTGAAGTGCCTTACCTACCATGAGCACAAGTTGTTAACATCTTCAATAACCAAAGCAATAGAACTATGTGCATTGGGAATGCACCTCCACTCAAGAGAATGATCACATTTCAGGGACAAGTCTGAGAAACTCTCAGCTAAGGTTTCAAGTGATCACACAAGAAAAACAAAATGCAGATCAACCTCTTCTGTACATGAAAGCAAGCCCTCAGGGTTTTGGTCCAGATGAGTAATCACTTGATTGATTTGACATCTACAAGTATGGTGACAACTTCTTTCAAGATTTCTGTGTGAGATACATATATGTTTGTGCATATTTATGTAGATTTATATAATCTCACACAGGGCCTTACTTAGGAAGCGATTGTGGGGGAGAACCAAATAAAATAATTGGCAAGAACTTTAAGCGCAGAGAATCAAGCATACAAACTAGGAAAAATAACCCTTTGCAGTAGTTTGTAATCTGACTGGTTTGGAGTCTGTCAATAAATTGAAGTAAGCAGGGACAGTAAGACTGTACTTATGGCAATGCGTGCCTCTCATTCACTCAATAGTACTTCTGTGTAATGACTGACAAAAACCATTCATGAGGATGGGAATCCCACTTGCATTGGTTTCCTAGTAGAAATTTGTTTGGGGTCTGCATCAGTCATTTCCAGGCTAGGTAAGCAGTCTGCTACCATAAAAGCAAACTTAATAACTCATAAAAGTTGCTCTTTAAATACAACTCTTGTTCCTGATTAGTCAGAACCAGTAGTCTTAACTTCAGATAGGAGATCTGCTGGAAGATAGAGAAGTTCTACAGTGTCCTCTCATAAAGGAGGTAGCTGACCATGGGGAGACACCTATTAGTGCTACACATATAAAAGACGTGGGGGGAGATGCACTAAGGTGTGATAAAGTGGAGATAACTTATCCAGTGATATCACTTCTCCAGTTCCTATGTTACTCTATGGAGCCTACACACTAAGTCCTCTCCCACTTGAGAAATCTTAGTGCTTGGCTCCACAGACTGAAACAGGAATTGGAGAAGTGATATAACTGGAGAAGTCATTGCCACATTATCACCTCTTTATCAGACCTTTGTGCTGGATTTGTGCAAACTTGTGTGATTATTAATGATCCTGCATGTGTCCATTTCATGGATTAGAATGTTCATTGACTTATGTGTACACAGTACATTACTTACAATAATGATTCACATCTAAATAATGAACTGAAAATGTGGAGATTAAAGAAAGCAGTAACTGACCAATAACATAGGACTCAATTAGTCATTTATTAGCCCTTAGATACAAGAGAGATCTCCACTGCATTGCAGAGCAATACAATGGAGACTCCTCCAGCTTCCAAGGGCTTGAACTACGTTGTGTAAATCATTAATAAAATAGCTCTAGTCAATGATTTGCATGTGGTTGTTTCAAATATTTTGATCTATTTTTTTGTTTTTCAAGCGAATCCCACATCTCTCATTTGTGATGAACATTATTTAGTTAATGAGATTTTTTTCATTAACTATGCAAGTGCTATTTATAGTAATCTGGTGAACATCAGTATAACAATCAATAGACAATTTGATAAAAAATATATCAGGAAGACACAAATGGCGCGATGCAGGAAACGTGCGCAATCACTGTTTCCCGTGTGAAAACCACTAGGGAATAGGTTTGCGCATGATTTTGTTGAATTGTGCATGAAAATTCAAGATTAGCGAACGGCTGCATATATATATTTTTTGTGGGCGTGGCTAAGATTAAAGAATCTGTGTGAGTGGAATAGCGAATGCGCCTAATGCAGGAACTGCTATAGCTAATGAATTTATAAGTCTGTGTACTGTTGTCGTAAAATGGAATTTTTTATGTGCAATTCAAGAAGCATTCGGTATTTAGCTTCATGGATTAGAACATGCGCAAAATCTATCTGCACACAAAAATGCCTTTATCCGATGCAAATGTTTCTTGCATCGCGCCAAAAGTGTTTATATAATTACTCCCATGAAATCAGGATATGCAGAAAGCGAGGGTGGTGAATGCTATAAGAATCTGTAAGCTCATCAAAATAAATTGACTTCTTAGTACCTATAGGCAGGTATAGATAGTGGTAGGCTTAAAGTTAAATGACCTGTGGTGATACAGGAAGCAATGTCACAATTTGGGTTATAAACCTGTTTTACAAAACTGGATTAAATTACAAATATGTGATTACATGTGTAACATTTAGATGCTTTACAGTGTGACCCAGCCGCTACTCATCTCTTTGGCACCCCTAGACATGTGCTTATTGATAAATCTAGCCCTTGTATAAGGGCCAATCGATATAAGAACAGAAAGGTGTATTTGCCATTCAGGACTAAAATAATAATCTTTAATTTTTGCACGAAGTGGGAATGATATACCACTTTTTCCTCACTACTTTATATCTTGTGATGTCTAAAAATACTATAAAGTAGGTGATTCTGTGTGTTGCTGCTTTATCTGTTATCCATTTTATAACAGGTATCTAAACACTTCAACAAGCAGAGTTGGTACAAAGGTATAATCTCATCCTACATGCTCCTGCTGGGTGGCATGTCTAATCTTTCACCTGAAAACCAATTCTGTATCATCAGTTACTGGCTGACATAATCAATCAGCACTTTAGTGTATGATAGATAGCTAGATAGCTAGATAGATAGATAGATAGATAGATAGATAGATAGATAGATAGATAGATTCCCATGGCAATAGGGGTCTTTTGTACATCCCCACTGTGGTCTCCATCAGCCAGTTTTGGTGTTAGAATCCTACATTCTCGGGTTTTAGTTGTGGTAGTACTTCTTGTGTTCATTGTAACTATCTATCCATTTTAGATTATGGAGGTTTCTTGCACAGCCTCTGCTATTGAAGCTCAAATCACCAAAGTTCCCAAAGAAAGCTGTTGAGATAGTTGTGTGGGATGGTTTTCTGACCCCAAATCCCACAGTGAAGATGCACACAGGGTATGCACAATGCATCCCATGTAATATTGTAATTTTGTGAAAGGGGAACTATTTCACAATACTCTTTTAAACCCAGAGAAAGGAATGTACTAATCCACAAATACAGTGAATAAACTGTGCTCATAAATTTATTTGCCAATCCAGCTCCAGCATCTGTGCTTAGGTACATATACTTTAGTATATATCAGCACACAAATGTGACAGCGCATATCTTCTATGTGAACAGGCCCTTAAAGGAACACTAACACCTAAAAATGAACCTGAGTTATATGCACTTACATACCTGTACTACATTATGGCATCTGTAAAGCTTCTCTGATTGTTTTCTGTGACCATAAATACACATGCTGTGAGGAAGAGACATTCCTGCCTTTTCCAGGGCTCCCATCGATTATCCAGCATTCTCTGCAAATGGGCTGAGATATTATCCATTTCAAGTAAAGAAAAGTGGGCTGACTTTAGCTCTTATCTCTCAATGAGAAACAAAACATATTCTCTGAACAGGACAATTTACACACACATTGAAAAGCTAGTTTAGGATTATATTATAGGGATGTTAGTGTTTGTGATCATTTAACAACAATCTTTTACAGACGAAAAAGAGAAAACTCATACTGATTTCATCTACCCTTTGTTTAGTACACAGCATGGGACAGAGCAGGCAGGGAGGCATACCCCAAAAACTTACACTCACACGTTACCCCAATCCTTAGCAAAAGTGGTAAAAATTACCAATTTTTCTTCATCTAAACGTTTTGCATAGAGGCTTCAGGCTAACATATTGCTGTACATATATTAGAGCTGAGCTTTAGTCATACATTCCCATCAGTATTGCATATTTCCTAAAGCTTCAGTGATCTCAAATCTACTGTATTAGCATTGATCTACATTACATTTATTTTTTACCACAGATGACATGGGACACTAAATAATGCTCAGAATACAAATATATAGAAACCAAGTTATAATTCAGAACCTGAAAAATCTAACACAAACAGGTACCCACTTAAACTTGAAGTTTAATTACATCCAGATATACTCTTTATTATTAAGCTCAGCTGAGTGTTAGTGTTAACAAGGAAGGCTTAGAACTCTAGGCATATGGACACAGATGTTCTCTGAGTGAGAATTTCATTTTCTTCTCTGCTCTGTGAATGATTCCTTGCAGATAATATCAGAGATATCAGCACACAAGTCAGATCATACTTGTTACTGGAACGCTTGGTATTCATGTTATAATCAAGGGACAAGTTGCACTGTGCTACAGATATTGCATTTTGGGGTCATCATGTAGCTGGTTTTAGAGTAGAAATATTACCAAGAATTATGTCTGCTTTTTAACCCTTTGCACACTAGAGAGTATCCAATGCATTGCTTTGCACTGATCTGGACACCCCTATAGTAAACAATGAATTAAAGTGTCACCTGTCCGCATTGTCACCCCAGTGGGAACATCCATCTTGACAGGATTTGTATGTTTTTTTAGTTTGTTGGTTTATGAAAATTCGATAGTATTGGCTGGCAGGGAGTGACAGATGGGATGGGGAGCAAAATGTTAGTATTCTGTTTAACTCTTAAATAAATAAATCTAAACATCTCAAACAATTGCTTAAATAAAAAATCGTTAATAAAAATGTAGGGGTTTTGAAAGCCCTTTCAAAATCACCCATGTTGTTATATAAGGTGTTGGTTCCACTTTAATAAAGCCAGTTTTCATTCACTTCCCAGTTTCAAAGGTGTTATCTACAAAGCCTGCAAAATGGTAATTGCCTACAGGAGTATAGCCAGAGCTCGGGGCCATAGCCACCTGCAACCTGCCAAGGGACTGGACTTCAGCTTCATAGACTGCCTCTCTTTTGTCTTTGGTAGGACATTAGTCACCATAACAAAGTACTTTCCAGATCAATTGGAACAAATATCTGTCAAGTAGAAAAGAGGAAATCTGCAGTATCTTAAAATCTGACGTTCATGTAAAACATTCCTCACTGCTCAGGAAACCTGAAATCTGTCATTTTCTTTTGTCAACTCTGTTAAAATTTTGCAAATAAATATCTGATTCCAGTACTGTATATAATATTATATGAGAATCTTATGCAATTTTGAAGAAATTATCCTTATAAAAAATAGTTGTAGCGACCGTAACAGATAATTCTTCTAATATTAATATAATATTTCCCTTGTATATTTTATTAATAATTTTCTTAGACATATTAGAGCAGTTTTAAAGGGGATATTTATTCTCTATCTATCTATCTATCTATCTATCTATCTATCTATCTATCTATCTATCTGTCTGTCTGTCTGTCTGTCTGTCTGTCTGTCTGTCTATCTATCTATCTATCTATCTATCTATCTATCTATCTACCCTATTTTAATAATGTAATTGTTCTTTAACCCCTTAAGGACCGTCCGGCACTTAAGAACCACGGACATTTTTTTTTCTTCCTTTAAGGTTCCAGACTCCCCGAACGGTGTGCAGCCACGGGGGGTGGGGGGTGTCGATTTTGGAGGGAGGGGGCGGAATTCCATGACGGTTATGGTACGTCATGGGTCATTAAGTCAGATCTACCCATGATGTACTATGACCGTCAAGGCTCGTTAAGGGGTTAAAACCATTAAGCATAGGTTTGTGTCCGTGTGTACTTATTACGTAATCTGAAATCACGTGTTACAACAAAAAACAACATATAAAAAAGAAAAAAATAACTAAATACACTTTTTACTCCCCAATTTTCATCGGGACTACATAATATATGCAAAACCAAATAAAAATATTGATGTATTGTCTATTTAGTTCCAGCTAGACATTAATTCTTACTAAAATGAACACTAAGAGAAAAGTAATTTAGGTGTGTTTTGCCAAAGGCACAACAGTCTGTTGTTCTCACATCAACAGTTCTTGTGTCTGTATATGAGCAGTAAACAAGCCCAGCCCACTTGGAATCAGGAGTTGTTGTGCTAAGTATGAAAATATATCTCCGTAGGTGGAAAACCTCATATCACAAAGTTTTTTAATGCAAGTTAACTTCTTGAGTGTGTATTTGTGTGTGTGGGGGAAGAGAATGTAATAATCTGCCAGCATAGCTTTAACTCTTTGAGTGACAGAGGGGGCCCCAATGCATTGAGAAGCAATGCATTGGATCCCCCTCTGGCACTAAAAGGGTTAAATATGTTGGCCTCTGTAGACTTTATCTGATTGGCTATTGCCAAGGTACACTGGTCTGTGACTTGCTCATTGGGAACAACATCAAAACAATTAAATCCTCTGTGAGAATGACTTGCATTGTGGTGCCTTAAAGGGATAGTAATGTTTCACAAAAACAGCAGCTCCAATTAATCTTCATAGTATTTGATCCATAGAGAGTGTTATTTCAATACTGTCAGAGTTGTAGTTCAAGAGTAATTGAATGCTAATGTATCCCTCTCCTGCCCCTTTTTACTTAGTGTATGCTGCCTCAGATGTGGAATCTTGTTGCTTGACCAGACAGCTCACAGCAAGGGACAATCTTCTTACTGTGAGAACAATGAAAACCCTGCCCCCTTTGACATGTTTTTCATCTTTTTCCCTTATCTTAATTGAAGATTGTCCCTCTCTGCAATCTACCTGGGCACCTTCCTGCTGCTCTGAGCTGAGCAGTGTTATATCAGTAAAAGGGATGGGAGGGGAATACTTTATCATTCAATTACTATTGAACTACAACTCTGACAGAATTGAAATAAACCCTCCATGGCCCAAATACTATGTTGATTAATTAGAACTGCTTTTATTTTGAAACATTACTATCCCTTTAACCCCTTAAGGACTGGCGCGCGCAAGCACGGCCGGCACTTGAGGACCACGGGGTTTTTTTTTTATAAGATCCATTTCAGGGCTTCCAGAGCGGCGTACAGCTGTGTTGGGAGCCCTGAACTCCATGCCGTGCCAGGACCGTCACTGGTCCTTAAGTGCCGGACCACCTTGACGGTCATGGCACGTCAATGGTCCTTAAGGGGTTAAGCAATCCTTCACTGTTTCAACCCCCTTCTATTATTGCTAGTCATAGCAGTGTTGCAGCAAGTTGCATTCTGGTCGCCCATTGATGTCTCATAGGTGTGTTAGTGCCAGAACAGCATCTTAAAGGGATAGTAATACTTTGATTTATCTTTATTTTATTTTGTAGGCATTAAAAAAAACATGAAAAACGATATGTCTTATCTCTCAAACCTTTATGGTTTGAGAGATATTCACAAGCAAAGTTTCACCTCCCGCCCCTTTTACCTAGTGTAAGCCATCTCTTCTCAGATGTGGAATGTAGTCCATAGACCAGACAGATAACAGCAGGGGACAATCTTCTTCCTATGAGAATAATGAAAGCCCTGCCCACCTTGACAGGTTTTTCCCTTAATTTAATTGAAGATTGTCCCTCTCTGCAGTCTACCTGGGCACCTCCCTTCTGCTCTGGCTGAACAGTGTTTTACATCAGTAAAAGGGGCGGGAGGGGGATACTTTGTCATTGAATTACTCTTGAACTACAACTCTGACAGAATTGAAATAACATTCTCCAAAGTCCAAATACTATGATGATTAATTAGAGCTGCTTTTATTATGAAACATTACTATCCCTTTAAGGTACAATGCACCCTATATTTGGACAATGCAGTTGGTGTTGTTGCAGCACAGTCATCTGTGTGAATAAGGCCTTGCATGTTAGTTATGTCTTGTAAATTAGCTTTACCTACAGAAAGCAAGCAGTTAGCAGCACCCTTTCATAGCCTGAACACAGTTAGGGGGATGTACAAATGCAATTATTAGTTAAAAATAGGTACAGGAGTGAACAAAATTGTTTGCGCTAAAGCTGCCTAATGCCCAAGTCAGTGATTTTTGAAATATGGACCCCTGAGTTCCTTCATGTAGCACAACAGGTTCCACATTTCAGTAATGGCAGACAGGGGAACAATACAATTTCTTTGTAGAACTCACCAGATAAATATTATTCAAATAATTGACTCTTTAGTTTCCTTTATTAACCATCATTGAAATACTTTTGATACTGATATTGGTTTTGCCCCTTGAATAGAGAACAGGTCTGCAATGCACTGGAGATCTCTGTAGTATTCAAGGGTTTAAAGTGCTTAATTGTTTTGATTTTGCATGAAACTGAAAGGTTCCATGATAGCCAAAAATGAGGTCAGGCCAGTATGGGAGTTTATGCATGTGTTTGGGTGAACTGTTCCTCTGTTCCAGTGGCACAACTACACATTGGAGGCCCCCCATGCAAAAACATTTAACCCTTTGAGTGCCAGAGGATTGCGCAACGCATTGCAGAGCAATGTGTTGTGTTCCCCTCTGGCACTCAAAAGGTTAACAGTTAACTAATTCTTCCTGGGGCATAACTAAAATCTGTTAGGTCTAAAGGTGATCAGACGCTCGGATGCTGGACAAAAGCACAATACTGCCTGTAGTTATGGCCCTGCTTTGTGCCTTGCTAGTTTCCATTTACTAACAAGGCATAAGATCCTTGGGCTATGATGAGCATTCACAGATGCTTTTGGTTTTGCCCACTTTATAATCTTAATGCTGGTGGAGTTTTGCTCTCAAGTATACATATAAAAACAGGTGTGGGCACAGGCCTTTTTACCCTTTGAGTGCCAGAGGGGTGCCTAATGCATTGCAAAGCAATGCATTGGACATCCATCTAGCACTCAAAGAGTTAAGCTAACATGTTACCTCTGAAACTGAGCTCACTGGCTGAGCCTGTCATTTCTTTCATTAATTTTCTGCATTAACTTCCTGCATTTCTGGTTCACTCCCTGCCCTCCCCCAGGGTGGCAGGGAGAGGAGATCGCCCACAACCAGCAAATCGCCAAGGGTCAGTGATTTTGACAGGCGTGGCCTGGGAGGCAAAGCCCATTCCTGTCAAAATAGCTTGCCCCCCTGGCCACTCCTGTCAAAGTCACTTCAGCGAGATTCAGACCCATCAGCTTGCAGCAGTTCCCTGACATCCACCACTCAACAAAGATGGAACACAGAATCCCACAGGATAGATTTTACAGCATTCATGAGCTTATATATATCACCAGCAAAATACCCTTTAAAACAATGGTCGTTTTGGGAATTTTTATTTGTCCCCTATTATGCACTTATTTTGCTCCACTTTTTTTCTGTGGATTGGCCCTAATTATTTGTTTATAAAATTAAGTAGATATCAAGATATTTACAGATAGGTCTGAATATATAAAATGAGTGACATTGTCTAGACAGTGCTTAGCTGCGCTGGCCCAGTTGTGGGTGTGGTCACACTGGCCAGAGCAATCCCAGTCCACCTGCACCAGATTCTGGCTTCTGACCTCTGGTGGTTGGGTTGTCTATAATTTATTCTACCACTATTTAACCCCTTGGAAGCTAGAGGCAAGCAATATATAGGACCCCTCTCTAGCAGCCAATGGGTTAAGAGCTTATTTGTGCTTGTATATAGGCTACTGGTATTTCCAACGACAGACAACAATGGGTGGGACTGGGGGTGTTATATAAGTGTGTTGCCATAGACAAGGCTAAGAATGTCTTAGGTACCTTGCCTAAGGGTGCCTGAGATGTAGTTTTAAAAAGATAGTTATGCCTTTTACCTTTATTTAACTCTGTTCTTCAGAACTGCTGATGTTAGTCACACTCCTTAAAATGCTGCAGTTTTGAAGATATCATCATTTTATTCTCTATTCTCACCTGTCTTTAATATCAGTTCCTTCTGAAGTGGAGGTATTGGTCAGTGCTACAGTTACCATGGTAACCACACACAGCGCTCAGACCGAGGGAGAAATTTTACCACATCCTGAGCATAAATTACAATAAACATCCCCTCAGTGCACTGTTTAGGGTTGCTATGGTAACCCAAGCTCTGTCAGTCAATCTACTGTGTCAGCTCCTCTTCAGAAGTTGCTGATGTCTGAGATGGGGGTAATAAAATTGTTTTATCTTCAAAATGACATTTTAAAGTGTATGGCATTGGTCAAACTCTTAAAGGCTGTAGAGTAGATGTAAATGGTTTTTTAAAAAAGTCATATGAAAATCATGCTGCCTCTCATCAACTCTTATTTATCTATCTTTAGAATAAGTCCATACTTTGAATGGAGAGTTTGTTTCTCACATAACACCAGTCAATACTCAGACATATGCATTTGATCCATTGCTGAGGTGGCTGTAATCAGGTACCCTCATAGCTTACTAGGAGCATAAACACAAATAAAAGATTAGTGATGACTTGGAGGTAAGAAGCTGCACAATTGTAAAACGAAAGGCAGAATATAGACAAAATTTTACTCTTCTGACCACAACAGAAAATCGAAATGACTTGGGTATAGTTATTTTTGAGGATGAAAAGGTAGGCAAGCAATGCAGCAAAGCTTTGGAAAAAAACATTGGGATAGTAGGTTGTATAAGAAAAAATTATCAGCAACAGAAAAAAAAAAGGTTCTAATGGCATTTGATAGATCAATAGTTGGGACTCACCTAGAGTATACTGTTTGGCTCTGAAGATTATGGAAAGAATGTACAAATCTGCCAGCTCTACTGTTTAGCCCACAATGCCAGTGGTTGTACTTTGTAATGTGCAGTGGAGTTTCTGATTGCTCTAGTGTCACCGAATCCCACACTCCACTGTCAATATGACTTTAAGGCCACCAAGCCTGAATGCCTTCCCTATAGCATGTACCTGGAAATGGAATAAATGTTTGCCATTTAATATGTGTCTTTTTCATTCATAATGTAAAACAAGGAGCAGAGGAAAGGCAAGTCCAGCATCCCCCACTACCCCTCTTTGACTCAAGTGACTTTAAGGGGCAAACTTTAGGCATAAGTAGCTAAGCAATTTGGCATTAGGCAGACATCAGAAAGTGGTTCTAACAACTTATTTAATGTGGAATCATATTATTACATCCACCTTCACTTCTCCTGGAGGACCTCAGTTTATTAGAGACTATTCAAAGAAGGACTGATAAAATGATGCATGACATAAATAACAAAAGATAAGAGGCAAGCCTCCAGGACCTGTATAGCTTATGGATTTTATTTTAGTTTTACTGTTCCTTTAATGATAAATGTGGAGTACAATTCATTTGGTGTATGCAGAAGCAATGAACATTGCTTAAGGTTGTAATGTAGATAGAAGGTGCTTGAAGCAGATTATTTGGTCAGGTGGCATTCCAGGTGGGTCCCATGAAAGTGGTAGAGGAAGCTTAATGGATATGCAGGGATTTACTGAGCATCAATGCAATGTAACTCAATCTGATCTGGTATTAACTGCCATTGAGTTGATACCAGATTGTGATACAGTGCTCTGCATCAGTGCTTACAATCAAAAGAAAAGGATCACCCTATTTAAAAATAGGTGTAACTCTTTGGTTGCCAGAGTGGTGTCCAACTCATTGCTTAGCAATGCCTTGGCTACCCCTCTGGCACTCAAAGGATTCATGCAAAACCACCTGTCCCCTATATATGGGTAGATGAAATTACCAAAACTGTTGGTACACAGTGGCAACAAAAATCACAAGACTGAAGATGTAGGAAACTTGCTGAGGAGGCCTTCCCTTGCAGTGGATTAGCAATGGCTGAAAATGAT
The DNA here is from genome assembly GCA_037306005.1 of Rhinophrynus dorsalis. NCBI lineage: Eukaryota > Metazoa > Chordata > Amphibia > Anura > Rhinophrynidae > Rhinophrynus > Rhinophrynus dorsalis. The sequence continues at coordinate 407,857,344 of CM074723.1, forward strand.
ATATATATATATATATATATATATATATATATATATATATATATACATACATATACTAGCAATATTAGCATGGCTTTGTCCGTGGATTAACACCTCAGTGTTGGTATCCACACAAACGAAGAAGTTTTATCACAGGTGATCACTGGTAAGTGGAACTGTCAGCTCTCCAAAAAACTATGAAACTGCTTAATCGAAATAAGATGGTTGACTTAACAGGAAGTATACAAACAATAATTACCAGAATATAATGTGGTGAAAGTCACTGTGATAGACGTGTGATGGACGTGACATATCGCTCTCTCCACATGCCAGCATGAGATATACAGCCTTATGTGTAAAAGCAAAGGGGAGAAATTGTGAAGCAAATGAAGTGCACCATAGGGGACAAATAAAATGTATCCAAATAAACAGTAATTGAAATGGGACATTTTAGCCCCTTTAATTATAGAGGGGTCTCAATAGCATTGCAAAGCAAAATCTACGTTGAAAACAATGAGAAGGAGTAGTTGTATCCACAGTGCAGTTTGCTTTTCTTTACAATTGCTTTATATATATATGGCTTACAGATCCTAGAGTGTGTTTTCCCCTTGCTCATTAATATTTTCTCGTTGAGCAAACATCAGTTGAGGTGGTCACCTCACATCACTACACTCTGCTCCTGCTCTTGTCCCTTTCCTCACCACATGTGCACTGCAAAGCACTGTGTGACATTCACACAGGAGAACAGGGAGACAAACTGAAGATGACAGTGTGATGTAGACAGCAGGTGACATTTTGTTGTCGCCCAGATTGGGGCTCCATATGCCCCCCAGCTACTTATCTCCTAGCTGATTTGGCTGGGAGATCAATAGAGGCGATGTGGGGGGGACAAAAGGGCTCAATGAGGGAGGCTTTTCCTCATTGACCTGAGAGGGTTACTCGATCCCGCCCACTCCTACCCTGGAATTTCAGGTGGGATAGAGGCAGGGGAGCTCTGGGAGATCAATAGCTGTGTTTCCAGCCATGTTCCCTGACAGCAAACCAGAATATATATAAAAAGAGCATTTTCTGAGGTAGGCAAAAGTGAATGAGGCTAAAAACAAGTCAAACAAGAAGTGGGTGGTGCGGTCCTAGGTGATTACAAGGGAGTTGCTACTTTCCTAAAAGACTAGCACTAGTATAGAAACTAGTATTGCATCAATGCAGTCCTCAAACTTTGCAAAGCGTTGCCAGCCTTCTGGTCCTCATGGAACCTGGGGTTTTAGCCCCTCAGCTGATACCTAACAACACACAGTGTGGAACTAATGTTGCCTTGGCTTCCTTAGTTCTACCCTTATGGCACTTGGACGCCACCATTGTAGGGGTTCTCATGCATCCATGTCTAGCCTAAGCTTTTTGCATAGTTTTCGATATGTCTAGGCCAGGTGTGTAATCTAAATAGAGTAGCCATTTTATGCACAAAATGTAGGCTTCCATGTCCATTATCCTCATGCACGACAGGCCTGTGATTCCTTTATCTACTCACCAATTTGTGCCTAGAGTTTGCCTAATCACATAGTAAGTGAGAGAATGTTTTGTTGCCATTTCTATTTACAAAACCATCAAATGAGCTGAGGGACTAATATGTAACGGCTTTTATGATTAAAGGGGATGAGAAGTTTTACCTGTGTCTCCAGTGATTGGAATCACGGAGCAAGTATTTTATATACCTACATTAATAACTCATCAAGTTAGCTTGGGAGAAAGGATACAATCGCATTTGTTTTAATGAAAATATATTAGAATAAAGGTTAAGTTTTAATGGCCAAGGGTTTGCTCACACTAGACATGCCAGTACCGAACTTGTCTAAACAGAGAGCTGACTGGGGAATTTGATAAAATAAAAAGTAATTGTAAAAACCCAATATACAACTCTTTATTGCTTGTGTTCTTCCTTTTTCTGTTATAATATTTCCAGACATGCGGTGATAGACAAAAAAACAATACAGTTCATCCGTTTATGTTATATATCTTATGTAACGGCTTTGGAAAGTTTCCTCTGATGAGTTCATATGAAATGGATTTTAACCCTTTTAAGAATCAGAAGGCTGTGAAAAGCACTGTGAAACAATGTATTGCATAGCCCAGTGGTGTTTAAAGGGTTAATGAAAACTTTCCATTTTTTTCCTCAGGTTTCTTGTAAACTGTGTTCTGTGTGAATAAATGCCACAGTATTAACCTTTTGAGTGCCAGAGGGGTATGCAACGCCAGAGGGTTTAAAGCATTAGGGCGCCAATTTTACAAGTAAACAGGCATTTGAAGATATCCATCTTTTTGCTGCCTTTTTTCTTCAGTGCTATACTTAAAACTGCCCATCAATGCTGATGTAAAGGTCACACACAGAATGTCCTCATTCAGCTCACGTTAGAATGCATGAGTAGGCTGCAAAAGAGAGGCTTTCTACCCTTTTGTCTCACTTCTCCACTGTCTTTCAGGCCCAAATGTTCACTTTAACCCTTTGGGTACCAGAGAACTATCCAACACATTGCAACGCAAAGGTTTAAAGGGGCAGAAAGATTTATTTTAACGTGTATCATTTTAGTTCGATAAATTAATGTATTTTTACCTGCAGACTTGATTTTTCTTCAGAGTTTGTTCCAACAGGCAATAAAAGAACTGTCATGGAGTCCCAGCACTAAGTACTGTTTTGAAAATAGCATGGGTGTCAGACTGGGCTGTTCATATGGATAGCTATTGCTGTGCATGAACCAAGCCAACCCAGTAAAAAGCCACTTCCCTGTACAGAACAGTTTTCAGAGAACTTGTAGATAGGAATGTCTACATGGTGGTCAGTTTGGCTGTATTGCATAGTGATTTAGTCATCACTATGTCCACCTCAATAATCATGGGCGAGACAATGGGATATTAGACAGTCATGTTGGGCTGACATCATGGAGGGCATGGCCGCAGTATTTTAGTAAATGCCTCCATGTAATCAGCTCTTGACGGAAATACTGACTCCAGCAAGGCAGGGCAATACCAAATTGAATGTGGTGGGACTGCCTGTGAGCTTGAATTGGCAGTGTGAATATAGCCTTAAAGGGATAGTAATGTTTCACAAAACAGAGGTTCCAATTAATCTTCATAGTATTTGAGCTATAGAGAGTGTTATTTCAATACTGTCAGAGTTGTAGTTAGTTCAAGAGTAATTGAATGATAAAGTTTCCCCCTCTCGCCCCTTTTACCTAGTGTAACACTGCTCACCTTAGATGTGGAATCTGGTTGCTTGACCAGACAGATAACAGCAAGAGACAATCTTCTTATTGTGAGAACAATGAAAACCCTGCCCACCTTGACAGGTTTTTCAGGTTTTCCCTTATCTGAATTGAAGATTGTCCCTCTCTACAGTCTACCTGGGCATCTCCCTACTGCTCTGAGCTGAGCAGTGTTATATCAGTAAAAGGGGCAGGAGGGGGATACTTATCATTCAATTACTCTAGAACTACTACTCTGACAGAATTGAAATAATACTCTCCAAGGCCCAAATACTATGATGATTAATTAGAGCTGCTTTTATTATGAAACATTACTATCACTTTAATGGACAACCATCATATTGTACTAAGTCTGTTCCTATAGGGCAGACTAAGTAAAAAGTCCAAAGCTGCTCTATGCAACCTTAACATATGATATACTGCATGTGTGATTTTCCATCAGGGTAAGAGAAGCACTCACTGTCTTGTTCTGAGCTGCACACAACAGCAGGAATGGAGCAGTGCAGCTGGAAATTGCTTTCCCCAGCCTGCTGAAAAACAGCACATGCAATAACACATATATTAAAATAAAATCATACCTATAGGGCTATATATGTATATGGCTCGGAGAGCATTATGTACAGAAGACATGTTGGGGCAAACTAACAGCACAATAGGGAACAAATTCTGATTAAATTAACCCTTTGAATATCAGAGGGGTATGCAATAGTGATGAGCGAGCGTGCTCGGCCGATGCTCGGATCGGCTCGAGCATCGCTCTGCTCGGCACATGGCGGTACTCGTCGAGTACCGCCATGTGCTCTCCCGCCATGTTCGGGTGGCGGGGATCTGTGCCGGAAGAGGCACAGATCCGAAGAAGCTCCGCTGGACCACCAGGGACTGGAGGTACGGGGGCATTGCGGAGATGAAGGGGGCATTGCGGAGATGAAGGGGGACATTGTGGAAGAGGGGCATAGACTCTATGCCCCTCTTCCACAATGTCCCCCTTCATCTCCGCTATGCCCGTCTTCCACAATGTGCCCCTTCATCTCCGCTATGCCCCTCTTCCACAATGTGCCCCTTCATCTCCGCTATGCCCCTCTTCCACAATGTCCCCCTTCATCTCCTCTATGGCATAGAGGAGATGAAGGGGGACATTGTGGAAGAGGGGCATAGCGGAGATGAAGGGGCACATTGTGGAAGAGGGGCATAGCGGAGATGAAGGGGCACATTGTGGAAGACGGGCATAGCGGAGCTGAAGGGGGACATTGCGGAGCTGAAGGGGGCATTCGGAGATGAAGGGGGCATAGCGGAGATGAAGGGGGCATTGACCAGGCACCCTCCCCTCATCAGAGCAGGGGGTGCCTGGTGTTGCCCCATTCATTTCAATGGGGCTCGGGTGCTCGGCCGAGCACTCGAGCCTCAGGGGGTGCTCGGTCAGAGCACCCGAGCACCCGAGCATCGGGGTGCTCGCTCAACACTAGTATGCAACCCTTCGAAATGTGTTGCATACCCCTCTGGCACTCAAAAGGTTAAATTGGGCTGTTAATCACTTGCATGCTAGAGGAGTTAAAAGCCCCACTTAAAATCAATGAGAATTTGCAGATTTGTATTTTTCCCCTATGGTGCTGTTGGTTTGCCCCAAAGTCATTCCACTTATCTTTTGAACACAGGGCGGAATTAGATTCCGTACTCTTACTGTATATCCTGTTTCGTGATGAAACATCACATTCCATTTCTAGAATTTTTTTGCTTGCTAACTGCTGTTACCTCAAGAAGAATTGTTGGATTAGCGGTTACTCTGAAAAGCATTTCAAGTCCAGTTATGAATCTTGGCTTTTGAAGCTTAATTTCTGCATGGACTGAAAATAAATGAACGGATGTTACCCATATGGCTTAGTGGAACACAACATATTTTCTTTTATTACAGTATGCGTCTCACTTAATAGGAAATTGGCCCATATGTATCTAGGTAAATGTGGTACAATTTTCAGTCGAAAAGACTGCTCCAGATGTATCAAGAATAAAAACCCATTGAAACCTATATATTATTTTTAATTCTTGGACACATCTGGTATGGTGGTTTTGTCCATGACACTCACTTGGTTAAACTTGATACATACCTGGCACATGCTATTCAACATTACTGTGGGTAATATAAGCTAGAGTCTAATAAAGCCCACTGGCAGTGGAACAGAGGGAGGGTGTGTCCTTATTAGAAGATTATACCTCACCTGGGGGAGAATGAAGAGAGTCATAAGGTGAAGCCTAGTGCTATGATTGCTGTTACTTTGTTCCAGGTGCATAATCTCATTGCAGCACATCACACAGTTAAAACCTATTTATCGAAATGTGTTTGTTTATAAAACTATCCATATATGCATTTACACAAACACATGCACGCATGCACACATAAGCATACACATATACACACATGAACAAACACACTCCCACACATGTGTGCACACAAACAACCCCCCCACACACATACACACATACATGTGCACACACATGCACACATACACATATACATTGTCCCATTTATCTTATGACAGAGAGAGGGAATGAGTCCCTTGCAGTCTCTATCCTGCTCTTGGTATATGAATTGTGGTTCCATTTATTTGTGTAAAAGTGTTTTTGGTCTGCATAAGATAAATACATACAGATCACTCAGTGAGAGGACTGTGCAAAACAAGATATATATCTGTCTGTCTGTCTGTCCATCTGTCTGTCTCTGTCTGTCTGTCTATTTATTCTTCTATTACGGTTTACATGCAAAGACAGGAGCAATTTCATGTATTACGCCCTCATACATTGGGGAAATAGGATCATGTGAACACAAGTTGCATAAAACAGAGCCATAGTATCAACATTTGCATCTAGTTAAATTGCTTTTCCTAATTAAATAATACTAATTTATTCTGCACAACTCAGTGAGGCTGATGTACTAAGAAAGTAATGCAATTCTAATGCACACCAGGTGTACAACAGGGAATAACCAAAAAAAAATATGAATTGTTTTAAATGGGTTTTTATCCCTTGAATGTAAGCGAGATCTCCAATGAATTGCAGAATTGCATTGGTGACTTATGAAGCATCAAATGGGTTAATACAATTACTGTACAAATAATGCCCCTTCAAAGGTCAACAAAAATGTACAAGACAAATATGACATAGAACTGAATGCAAATGCATGTTAATATATAAGCCAGTTCTTTCAAACTGAGGTCCAGTTTACGCTGTATAAATTAACTGCACTAGAGAACACCCAGATTTTCTTTACACTAATTAAAGGTGAAACAAATGCTGAACACTGATCTAGAATTCAATTTACTCCACTATATACAGGTAGGATATGTGTAATGTAACTCCTGTCTGTTCCAGGAGCACGGTAACCTGATCATCCATTGACAATAAGAAACGTACTTTATAAAAGTTGGTTTAATCATGATAAGGTTTTCAGTAACATAAATGGGAAAGTATACCCCACATCAATTAGGTTTAATTAGTTTGAATAGTTATAGTCTTTATCCATATGTTTTGGTCTTCCAATGGCAATATACAGTTTTTTATTGGCTGTTGGCTTAGGGGCATACATGTGGCATTTTAAAAAATGGGGGTGATCCCAGTTATCTCAAGTGAGTAATACACCAATTAGTTTCTTTTGTAATACTATTGGTTGTAAAGTGTTGGATAAGCAAATAGCTACTTTATATCACTTTCTCTTTGTCAGGCTTAGGCTAGGTTCACATAGCAGTTTGCTATTCTCCATTATTTTTTAATTGTTTATCTGTGTGTTACTAAGGCTTGTAGTGTATGTGACAACACAATGCAGCTTCAACGCAGCTTCATCTACGCATGGAAAATATGAAAATGTGATATTAAAATCCATTATACAATTCCAACAGTGCATTAATGCATTACATTTTCAGCATACTGCATTGGCCAGTGTAGTGCACTGTAACTAACGAGCATCTGAACAGCCTTAGATGATACAATGCATTCTATTTCAGGTGCATTAAACTCCTGTGTGAACTAGACCTTTGGGTTATTTTACAAGGGGGGCAGCCCCTGCAACAGTTCTGTCTCCCACATTGAGAAATCACCTTTTTCTGTTGTTCCCCTTCCAGTTCAGCTGCAGAGGCGGTGCATGACTGATGTCAGCTAATAACTGGAAGCTGGGATGAACATTGCAAAATCAGACATCACGCATATAAAAGATCCACTGTTGGACCAGTGGTTGTAGATCTATCCTGTTGCATCTTTATTCCATTCCTGCATGAAAGCAGTAAAGATGTAGATTGCTGGACCTTAGAGTGTTCACTCAAGGCAATGTTCATCCATATGAAACGCATCATAGTGAAAGTCACAATGTTCACCCATGTGACAGGTACCGTTTCTCCATGGGAGACATAATCAACTCAACACTGCTGCACTGACGGGACATACTTGAAATGGGCCTTAGGAGTTATGAGTCCTGATCAAAAGAATAAGATTTGCCTATAAAACTGAATTCCACCTCCTAACTCAGTTTCAGTGCTTGATATGAGGGCTCTTGTTATATTTCTGTCTCCCAAATTCTAAACACACATGCATTCCCCTACCCCAGTGCAGGGGTCCATCGCTGATGGCTGCGTGCATCACGACTTCCAATATTGATTCTGTGAAAAATCTTCCAGGACCCAATAGAATGCCAGTAACATCAACCATGCTGCAACCTTACTGTGTTCCTGCATGGGCAAAGAACCAGTACTGATGCAGCATGGTGGACTTTGGGGAACTCGTGTTAAGCAATACTGGCCTGTTTAAAAGGCACTGTAACCCACCATCTTTTTTTCCAGCACAGGTGACATAAATGCACCATATGAAAAATAACTGTAACAGGACCATATAGACATTTTATCAAAAATGTATTAAGCCCAACTTATTTCAGTGATACTTTCTTTTAACCCTTTAATGACCAGCTGCGAGACCGACAGTCAATGACCACTGGACATTTTTTTTCTCTACTGGATTCAGAGGTCCCCAAACAGCGTGCAGCCGCAAAGGAACCCCTGAATTCCATCACTTGCCAGGACCATCACGGGTTCTTAACGTACATTTTCCCATGATGGTCATAGTAAGTCATGGGTCCTTAAGGGGTTAAACTGTACCTGTGACTTGATTTAAGTTAGCATATTTATAAACAATCCTAAATCCATATACATAACTCTAGCCAAAAACAGCACAGATAGTTATTAATGCTTTTTATTTCTGGATGGACTGTTTCTTCATATAACACTGTCTGTCAGTGATGTTCTGTGCTGAACTGAGGGAGATTACCATCAGAAATAACAATGTTATTATGTACTTATCAATGTATCTGTTGGACGTTTAGCAAACGGGATGTCTAGTAAGTTGTGAATGAAGTTCTCAGATATGAAGATTTAATTAAAAATGAATGATCCACTTTAACCCTTTAGCTGCTGGAAAGGTCTCCAATATATTGCATTAGCACCAATGGATTTAAATAAATAACAGAAAACAGAAACTAGCTTATCACGGACCAGTGAATTGCCAGGACCGTTGATTGTCCTGACATGTCCCTGAATTCTGGGGTAGAAGCGTGTCTGCATGCCTCTCTGCCATCTAAGAATTCATTGTGGAAACAAAAGCGCCGTGGTCCTTAATGACCACCCCCTGCCAGATCGGTCATTAAGAGGGTTAAAAACTTTGTAAGAAACATTCAATCATTTTGGTAGAAATACACAATCATCCCAACAGTCAGTTCTAAATATAGTTTTAAAACAAGAAGATGTCTATTTTATTGGATAGTGCATGTTCCTTTCTCATCCTGTTTTAAAACCGCTGATTTTGATCATTAGGATTACCGTAGTCTTGAATAATCTGTTCAGGAAGAAGACATCAGAGCCCTGGGCAATTGAGAGTAATGGCAGGGATAGATAGACAGCTTTGGGAAGGTTGCATGTCAATCTTTTTGACTAAGTGAAGGAATTCCAGAACAATTTTCATCCCACTTCAAGTGACTTAGAATTACTTTGATGTCTGCTGAAGCATTACCAAATTGAGCTCAGTTTTTGAAAATAACATAGTCTGGCAAACATCCAAAAATCTTTAAAGCTTTTGTCATTATGGGTGTGAATGGTACCTGCAAGACACACCCATTGCTTAACATGCTCATATAAACCCCTTTCCTTTTCTGAAAGATCCTTAGGGTGTTACAGAGTTCCTTCTTTATTCACACATTTTCCCTAAATAACACTCTGGCTTGAAAATCCATTGAAATAGAAGTTGACATGAGAGGTGTGTATATTTGTGTGGACAAGGTTACATGTATTGATATTCATTTTTCTATGCTACATTTGAGGTACAGATATATTTTGCTACATGTTTGGCATAAGGACATATATTTTCAATAAATGAACACCTTTAAAATAATACAACTTGGGCTGTTTTTCCTCTGCAATTAACATTTAAAATAAATACATGAATGTAGACCAGGACTAAGTAACATATATACAATATAAATCTTGAATTGGATTAGGTATCTAAGGATGATGGCATGTGTAGTCCAATAACAGCTAGACAAACACAAGATAATCAAACCTGATCATGTTCTGGACTTATGTTTTAGTGTTATATTTCCCATTTCTACATTATATATGCATTTACATTTCATGGTCCTACAAAATTAACCTATGTTTTTCTAAATGTAGATATTAACAATACATCGCTAACAGCTATATATTCACTTAAGTGCATGTTTGGCAGTACCTTGGTGAACTAAATAAAATGATCTTTCATAGAACAGGATGGACACTGCAGTCATATTGTGTCCAAGTGTAGACTTATCCCAAACAGGAGTCAGACTCATCATTACTGAAGGGTCATATAACATTTATATAATGTATATTAGTTACTTTCAACTGATTTAACCCCTTAAGGACCGGCGTGCACATGCGAGGCCAGCACTTGAGGACCACGGGGCATTTTTTTTTAAATTCCGGTTCAGTGTTTCCCATGCAGTGTGCATCCACGCAGGGAGCCCTGAACTCCATGACGACAGTGGTTGTTAAGGGGTTAAAAGGAACACTGACCCCAAAAAACTATATAATTTTAAATCTTGTGTACGTTCAGTTGGCACACACACACATATATATATATATATATATATATATATATATATATATATATATATATACAGGGCTTAAAAGTTGAAGTCCTTTGCTACTAGCCACACCTGAAAAGTTACTCGCCACTGCAAGCCAAAACATACCTACCAGGGCTGAATTTCTACTCGCCAGGGCTAAATTTTCACTCGCCATTGGCAAGTGGCAAGTGGAAAATTGAGCCCTGTATATATATATCCTCCTATAACATAAAGTCCTAGAATGCATCGCTCACTGTGTTCGTAACCGAACATGTGCTGTAGGGATTCGCAGAATGGGCTGATCTGGAGCGGAGAGCTCCGGAAGGAACTGTTACCCAGCGCCTCCTCTGCTGACCCGGGGCCGGGAGCACCGAAAGGCTGTCAGCCTTCCGGAGCTCCCCACTCCGGATCAGCCCTTGTATATGGGCTTTGTATATATATATATATATATATATATATATATATATATACATTATGTTAGATCCCTACAATCTAATCCTAAACATACAATTTTAATGCATCAATAGTATATTATTGTTCGTGGCCAGCTAATGCTTTAACCCTTTATCACAGGGGTATGCAATGCATTGCAAAGCAATTTTCATAGATCACAGGGTTTAAAACTTGCTACTGTTTTTGTGAATTGTTGTCCAAATATTGATATATTTGTTATTAAATCATAAAATTCATCCTTTTGTGCACCAGCAGGGTAGTCAATGCCTCAAAATATTTGTTACTGACAGTATGGAAAAATTTACTGATGACAATTTTATTTGACTTACAATATTTCCATGAATGACCTGCAGTTCCTCTGACGTAATGCAGCTATTTCCAAAGGGATTAAAGTAAATGTTTTCAGAATCAATGTATGTTAAAAATCAGAAACTTTGCATCTTGCTAATTTATTGTAAAGAGCACAATAAAATTGTAACTAATGCAGACTATATTCATTTCCTTGCTTTGAGTTTTATTACTATTTTATTGATAATGCAAAGCTATTTTATGAGCAGCTCCAAATTTGGACATTTTTGTAATGTCTGTCAGCAGATTTACTGACACCTAATACCAGAGGAGGGCTAAATATATTAGACACTCTCTGGGAACATTAGTGATAAACATAAATGTTAAAAAGCCCATATAATTACAGCCTAGTCATTTTCTAAAAGGATTTTTATACTATGTGTATTGTGATGCAAAATTATTTTAAAAAATATATAATGGTTTAATCTCATGGATGCTTGAGAAATAAGTGAGAAAAAAACATAGTCCATGCTATTATAACAATTGATTTTAAATGAAATAATATTTATTTCTAAGGCTGTATGTTACTCACTATGAACAGTAAAGAGAAAAAAGAGGGATTGAATAGGTAGGATGATACATTTTATTGGACTAACATAAAGTTTAATTTACAGACTTTCAAACCCCATAGGGCCTTTTTCATTTTATCAGCAGTCTTTAAAAGCCGCCTGTGACACAACCAAGTCTGCAAAAGCTCATACCAAGTGTCAGTATATCTCTGCTTCTCTATTCTTTTTTCTGTTTAGCTGAACAACACTGCAAGTGACAGAGAGTGAGATACAGAGTTCTTTAGATTCCCTGCAGATACGGCTGAGTCACAGGCTTCTTTTTAAAGACTACTGCTAGAGGGCATCAACATAAATGAAAGTGGAAGATGGAGTAAATCTGAAAAGTATAGCGCATTACAGGAAAAACATGTAACATATATTAACCCCTTAACGTCCGGCCGCGCAGGCACGCGGCGGTCACTAAAGGACCACAGAGCTTTTTTTTTTTATTATTCAGATTTCGGACTCCCTGAACGGCGTGCAGCCGCAGGGGGAGCCCAGAATTCCATGACGGTCATAGTACGTCATGGGTCTTTAACTCAGATCTACCCATGACGTATTATGACCATCAAGGGTCTTTAAGGGGTTAACCTCTTAACGACCCTTGACAGTCATAGCATGTCATAGGTTGTTATACCCTTAACGACCCATGACGTGCTATGACCGTCATGGAATTCCGGGCTCCCCCCGCGGCTGAACGCCATTCGGGGAGTCTGGAATCCTAATCGCCAAAAAAAAAAAATGCAATGGTCCTTCAGTGACAGCAACGTGCCTGCGCGGCCGGTCATTAAGTGGTTAACAAATACAAGAAATCATAAAATAAACATTAATATTCCTATGCAAATTCTAATTTTATTTAAGTAAAAACCCCACTAGTACGGAAAAAAAAATTTTTTTTTCAGATTTAAAATGAAAAAAGCTAGGTAAATATGAATCCTTTTAAGAAAAGATTTGATGCTGCACCTTTGAGATACTTAGACATTACCTGTCATTTGACTTATGTTGGTTTCTTGTTCTCAGATTCTATTACATGTATAAAGCATTTCCATTTTCAGCTTAAATATTTCTATAGAAACTACTCATTTCCTATAAACTGATAAATTATCTTCACAATATGTTTTTCTGATTGGTGTAGTCATCGTCTCCATACACCCACTCAAAAACAAAATCTAGTCTCGCTCTCTACCTATACCTCTTTCTTTGTTACATCTGTGGGTATTTTTCATATAATTACTTCTGATGTTTTGCAGAAGCTTTTGTCTGTGATGATGTTACATAAAATTTCCAATATAATTTATATTGTTGTTTTAGCTCTTGCTTCCTTTTTCTAAATACATTTAGTAACAGATTCTCTGTGGATATGTAATAAAGAAAAATTATTTTAACGATTCTTTTTGCTTCTTTTCTAATGTGTTAACTAATTTAGGTACATTTTCACATTTTTTTCTGTAATTATTCTGTTAAGTCTGAAGAATACATACTTGGATGTTTGAGAGGACTCCGATGCATTGATAAGCAGTGGGTAAATAAGGATTGATATGGAAGTAATTCCTATTTAACATAACTAGTACATTCAGTAGTGATTTTCTAAAAAGAAAAGTACCGAGCCACTTCATTCTGTGAAGGGGTTTTACTATGCTTGGGGTATGTAATAGCTTATTGTTATTTTGCTCTCTGGTAACACCAGATAAAAAGGTAACAGGTCATCAGCCTGGCATAACCTGGATGAAAATCAGTCATGACTATACAGCACTTCCCGTGCATCATGTTCCTTGGTGGTTCAATGTTTTTTGGGTCGAATATGGTCATATTACATGCTCTTTACCTATCCACATAAATAACACAACTGCAATTTCTGAATATTACTAAGGGAAATAAGTGAAGTAATTTCACATAGGCAATCAAAATCTCATAATGTAATATGACATCTTAAATGAAAAGCTTACCTAAAAATGTATAAAGTTTAATGATTAATAACTAGGTAATTGATTTTGCTTTTAAAAACTCTTTTTGGTCTGAGGAAGTACAGTACTCTGCTTTTACTTGGAAAATGACCATATACAGTCACTATTTAGTGTACAAGACAGCATTGGAAATGCAGTTAGCAGAATTCACACTCATTGTCTAAGAGTAATAAATCTCTTAGTCATGTTTGTGCTAAAATTGTGCCTGATGTGCTGGATGATTGTGGTGATAGTTGATTTCTCTTGTTCTTAATGGTGGCTGATCAGTTGTAAAGAAACTAGTTGAAATTGGTATAGCTCCCTCACACAATGTTGCAATATCTTGTATTAGTGACTTATACATATAAAATTAGATTAGATAGGTATACAATAAATATAACCATGGCAGAAAATACAAAACATTTCTCAAAAAATGTAACCTAAACTAATCTTGGGTAAATTTACCCTCTAAAGAGGAATTTTAGTTTGTTAGTTCCCATTCAGCAGGTTGACTCCTGTGGAAACAGACTTACTGATGTAGCTGGACTATGTTGTGCGGAGTTTATTACTGAAATGTCACCAAATACTTTGCGACCATGAAAAGGGTGACATCAGAATATCGCCCGCATCAAAAGGGCAACATTCTGAAGTTGCACACTTAAGGGATGCCAAATAGAGGATGACAGGCACTTAAATAGTAAACCACAGCCCCTGCAGACCATGTAGAACTTGACTATTGGGTATTTGTCTCCCCGGGTGGTAGTGAAGAGTCCCAGTAGAGGAGGTCCCACCCAGCGCACAGCCCCACAGAGGGGAGGGACAAGAAACACTTTTGTGCTGCCTAAGTGCTTTAAAATTGGCTGCGGGCGGACTGTAGCATCAAAGGGGTTAGCAACTGATTTTAAAGCACTTTTAAAGTGTATCTTGTCCATCCTGTGGGGCTGTGTGCTGATTGGGACCTCCTCCACTGGGACTCTTCTATCCCACCACCAGCTTCACATCCACCAGGAAAGACAACTACTCATATACTATAGAAATATCACCCCCTATTTGGCAACACTTAAGCGTGCGATATCAGAATGTTGTCCGCATCATAAGTGCGACATTCTGATATTGCACGCTTAAGGGTTGCCAAATAGGGGGTGATGTTTCTATAGTCACCCTTTTGATGGTCACCAAATAGAGGGAAACATTTCAATAGTATACCATTGTGAGGCACGGATTTTTAGGTACACTGAAGATTCGGTGATAAGTAAATGTACCTCTCTGGCTGCCTGACTGATGCAGAGATGGACCTGTACTGCAATATTGGAAGTCTTATAGTTCATGCTTCTGGAGACTTATGCTCATAGCCCTCCAAAGACAGCACGTGTTGGGCTCCTAAACATGATGGGACACAAACCTCTGGTAACAGTGCTAGAAATAGGAACTCCACTCCTCTCGGAACTATCACTAGCAAAAAACAAAAATTCTGCACTCGTTAACTCCAAACAATAAATGTAAAAGATGAAGCTTTATTGAAGACTAAGAGGCCTATGCCTATAAGTAAGGACCGGTGTGGTCCGAAATGCATAAGGAGTTTTGATGGGGTGTTTATTACACTGTTTGTCAGTGTGTCCTGATGTTTTTAATCTTCAGTGTATATATATATATATATATATATATATATATGTCCACACAGCCGAGTGAGTGAAGCATCCAGCTTTTGATTTATACTTTTTGTATTTATCTCTGAGGGATCTTTTGATAACTGAATCTTATTGTTATATCACCTGAGCCGTTAAATCTGTTTATGTGTCCTAAAATGGATACTTGCTTTATGTGAGACAGGGCCATATTAACAAAGACAAAAGGTGAACAATTCTGGGACAGGTAATTGCTCCATATGGAACAAATAAAAATTCCCATGTCATTGCAGACATCTCTAGTATTTAAATTGTTTGGGACTTTTTGATTTATTGTTTTCTCCCAGAATTAGACAGCTTTTGTTTTTGCATGTTGAGCAATTGAGATCTGTGCTGTATATGTGAAATGGCAATGCATGAAGTGGTCAGTGTCTTATGCCACAAGCTAAACTTGTTTAGCTTAGCCCCCCTGCCGGCTCTGTAAGTCAGATTTCTGACCCCAAAGCAGCTTGTAGGACACATTTTGGGGCTGCATAGTCACATTCTAGGCTATTTGGAAACAGGCTTAGTAAAACATAAGACAGAGGCAAAAATCAAAGTCTGGGTTCCCTCTGTAATGGACACCTCTCTGGTGCTCGAAGATAATGATTAAAACTAAAGGGTTTTTCTTCAGTGACATATTTATCTTCCTGACTGGCAGCAGCCACGTGTGATGATGTTAGCAACCACCAGATTTTAATGGAATGCAGCATAGTGCAGTACTGCTGGGCTCTCTTGGAATCTGGGCCCTGTCACAATTGCACCCACTGCACCCCCTATCAACACACCCCTGACTCTAGTTATTCTGTCAGTACTTAAATAAGTCAAAAGCCATACCTGGAGGCTGTTCTAGTTTATGCTAGCAAAGCTAAACACATCTACATACATAAATAAATTAAATATAAAAAATAAGTTTTCACATTTTACTATCACTATTCTTCTTATTATTATTATTATTGTTATTATAATTACTACTACTACTATTATTTAATCTTCTTTCTGTAGCCCTGAATGGGAATTTACCATGGATGGATACAAGGCTTTACAGTGAAATGAAGCAAACTGACATTTCATTTGTACTTTATTACTAGGCTACGTGCACGTGATGTTACATGCCAGCACTTCTACAAACAATGAAAATAGTTATATTTTACATAAAATTTGCTATGGCTACATTTAGGTTTTATTGTCAGTGTGGGTCTATGATGCACTGAAGATTAACCCTTTCAGTGCAAGAGGGGTTCACACTGCATTTCAAATCAATGCAGGGCATTCCCCTCTGGCACTGAAAGGGTTAACCACATAACTTTAGTATCAAGAAATGTAATTAACCCTTTGTTTGGATTAATCCTTTGAGTGCCAGAGGGGTATGCAATGATTTAATCCTTGCAACACAATGCTTTGCATATCCTTCTGGCACTCAGAGGGTTAAATGGGTATATCCACAGCATTCAGATCACTAGCATATACTGACAACACAGAAACATACACAAGAATACTGACTTTAAAATTCAGCAAAGCTAATATCATTGTGCAGTTCCATTTTAGTGAGATTGGAGAAAATGACTACTGAGTAAACGGAATGAAAAATTGGGTCACAGGATAAATACAGAACATTAAAACCATATTTTTTTTTAAGGAAAAAAATCTACTAAATATTGAATTGAATATTTCATAGCCTCTTAAATTTCAAAGAATTATCTACATTTTTGTAAACAAAATGAATGAAAGCTTAAAATATTTTTTATATCACATTCAGAAATGTCAATGAGTAAAAAGATGTATTATGACATTACATTTCGGCTTTGTGGCAAAAAAAAAAGCTCATAAAAAGATGAGCATTGGACAGTTGCACCAAATTTACAAACCTTTTTTTCCAGCAAAATTATTCACGTCACTTGATTTAACCTCATTTTTAATCAGCTGTTTTTAATCATAAGAAAATATAAACACTCATTTTATACAGAGAACATGCACATTTATGCTAGCTTTTTTTTATAAATGTAATGATATACTAGAGCAGTAAAAATATTACTTTGGGGAGTTGGGACTGCTAGTAATGATTTCAGTGCTAGACTCCTGTCTCCAAGTAGTGGACTCAAGCTGTCAGGTGAAAACAGAAAGGAATTGGACATAAAATAACGCAATGTACATTCTGAAGTTGCAAACATACATTATGGTGACACAGTCCATCAGATTCACTTTTTAAATCTTAGAAGTGAAACTTGTGAAAAAAGCTATTAAATGAAGAACACATTCATAATTAGTATCTATAAACATTGAGCTCTTTAACATAGCAAATTATTTGAAATTACCAATTTACACGTACATACAAATTGATAAAGGGATGATCATTGTGATGTATCCTGTGTTGGCTTTGTACAGACAGATTAAGCTTGTTTTTGGGCTGTTCCCAAATTGCCTGGGAACCAGAAATTAGCTGGTGTTACAGCCCATCCCCTTAATAACCAACACACCCCTCCCAAGTCCAACACCTGTTGTTAAAAATACACTACACAATGGCTTTCAGCATGGATGCCAGCAGATGTGAAGATGCCCAGAGGTCTCTCAGATGTTTGTGCTCCTGGGTCATGTGAGGGCACCAGGAAGAGGAGGGAAAATTATTCTGGAATTTCAAAGGTCACCAATGGACAAAAATAGTGAAAATTGCCCACTTGAAGAAAAACAAAGATGTGGTTAGAAGTCTGGCAATCAAGCTTAGAAAAACCATCCAGGATGGTGTGTTAAATTTAGATGAATTGAAAACCATTGAGAATTTTAGGACATATCATTAATAGTAACACATATCATTACTGTTTTTGGTTATGAAAAAAAGAAAGTATTTGCGCTAAATCTTTCAATCGCTGATGTTCATTCTAAAAGTTGTTTATTTTGCTCCCTAAAATGAGAGAAAACCACCATTTGTCATGGGAATATCACTGTATATTATCATGATACTACAGAAAACTGAAATTGTTTGTTTTGGTGGAATTTGACGCAGTACTGAATAGTCTCTAAAAATGCAGACATTCCCAGTGAATAAAACATTCTTTTTGCTAAGAGTATTAATATCAAAACTCAAATGTATATTTTGTGCTATTTGATGGAAAGGTGTATTTATTGAAACAGTTTCTAGTTCAATATTATATTTTAAAGTGATTCACAAAATTGTAATATCATATAAAATGGGAAAAAATGATATCATATTCAAGAGAAAGATACTTGCTTAAAATTGTCTTTTAACAAAACAGAAAATATTCAGATCTGTAAAACAAAAATGACTTTGTGAGATGTGTTCATTTCATGTAATCAACCATAATTAACTAGTGTAAAAGCCCATGTACACGGGCCAAGGTCCAGGTGAAGTTAACCATTTGAGTGCCAGAGAAGCAATGCGTTGCGTACCCCTCTGGCACTCAAAGGGTTAAGAGGCCGGTCCTGCTCTGCGTCCTGCCACCGACGTAGTCATGTACTGTAGAGACTGCCCGAAAGCACGGAATGCTTCAAGCACAGAACTCCCAGCATTCTGTGCTCCCAGCATTCTGTGCTCGCTGTGCTCCCAGCATTCTGTACTTGCTGTGCTCCCAGCATTCTGTACTTGCTGTGCTCCCAGCATTCTGTGCATTCATTCTGTGCTCCCAGCATTCATTCTGTGCTCCCAGCATTTATTCTGTGCTCCCAGCATTCATTCTGTGTTCCCAACATTCCGTGCATTCGGGTAGTCTCTATTGTGCATGACAGCTTCTGACAAACATTCTAGCGAATTATTATATAGGATGGTGACAGAACAGGTTATGTATCAGGAGAAAAGTTTAGTAATGAGGATCAAAGCCACTGGACAGTGGTGGGAGATTCACTAAGATGTGATAAAGAGGTGATAAAGTGGAGATGACTTCTTCAGTGATATCGCTTCTCCAATTACTATGTTAATCTATGGAGCCTATTCTCTAAGATCTCCAAAGCTGAAGAAATCTTAGTGCATAGACTCCAGAGAATAACACAGGAACTGGAGAAGTGATAAATTGGAAAAGTCATCTCCACTTTATCACCTCTTTATCACCGCTTAGTGAATCTCCCAATGCGCCTTGAGTAGCAACAGCAACATAAGAGAGAGAGAGAAATAAAAATTCCCCAAACCTTCATTGATGTAAACCCTTGCAGAGCTAGAGGGGTGCCCAACTCATTGTTTTGCAATGAGTTGGGCACCCCCTGGCACTCAAAGAGTTAAATGGGGTTTTACACACTTTAAATGCAAAACAATGCTCGAACACTTTGAGAAACAATGTTTTGGAATCCTCTCTAGCATTCTAGGGGTTAAAATATCTATTTAAATCAATGGAAAGCTTTAACACCCCCCCCATACACACATCATGGTGCAATTAGTTTGGTCCAGACTTGCTCCCCTTTTCTTTTGATGTTTTAAAGTAAACCCCATTGATTTCATTTGGGATTTCCTCTTTCATAAATATTTTACAATTGTTTTGTTCCTCATTTACTATCTAAAATGTATGCTTTGTTACATAAGCAACAATGCTTTGAACAACAATAAAGTCATAAGTGATATGTTAATGTCTTTAAATTAATTTGTGGTTTAGATTTCCTGAGTAGTCTCCTGTCATTATGTGCCTTTCACTTGAAAGATACCAGACAAAGGCTTATGGCTTGTTCTATAACCTTTTGAATTCTAGAAATGGTCTCAAAGCATTGACAAGTAATGTATTTAAGATGTCTCTAAAATTCTAGGCGATAAGTGACTACTCTTGGGATCAGAGATTACAGCTCATATACTAAGCAGAGACTCATCTTCCAAACAGAATGTTGAGGGTTGTAACAGGTATTTAGGGGGCAATTCATCAAGTTGTAGGAAAAGCAGAGTAATAGATATGTTGTTCATTCAAGCACTTCGCCATGATCATTGCTGGATAGTTTAGGATATACATCAATGTTGGAAATATGATTAAATACTGGCATGATTGACCACATTCTGTTGATACACACATATACACATATAGTGTATGTGTATGTGTAGGTGTGTGTGTATTTGCCCATGCTGCCTATAAAGGGATCCGCTAGCTTGAAGCTGTCAGATTAAATTTGGTGATCTATCTAGCCATTGGTCATTGATCAACAAGCAATGGTCAGATGTAATCTGTCCATTGCTGAATTTGTGAATGGATAATGCTCATGGAAATCCTTTGATTTCCTAGTATACTGAGCCATTCTTGCCTTGGTGAATTCCCCCTCTTTATGCGTAATATGATAAACCTAACAAAAAGTTTTAAAAAAAATCTAAATTTTAAGAATGTTTGGGAGAAAATTATTAAAGGGACATTAGAGTTAGAACATATGAATACACATGTGTTTTAACTATTACACTTTTGAAGAAATGCTCCATAAGCTACATTTTAAAAATAAAATGTCATTACAAGCTTGAATGTAAGTCCACCCATAGTGATGAACAGAAAAAAAGGAAAACATCACATATATGAAAAGAAAGGTAGGGAAAGTGGCTGCCACAGTAAGATTCAAGAGGGTAACTAGAACCTATTGGGTCCTGAACCTGAACCTCATCCACACAATCACATGGTGTAGAGCAAGTCTGAATTATGTGACAACACAGACTGAGGTGCATTTCATCACTGGAGGGTCACAGAAGGGATCTGTGGGATGGGGAGAACAGAGAAAGGACAAATAATTTTGTTTTCTGCTACATGGAGCTGCTGCAAAATGATTAATCATCCAAATGTTAGTACCAGAGAGGTGTCTGATGCTCAAAGGTTTAATGAAAACAGGGAATGTGTCCAACAACACTAAAAGGCAGACAAGGCCATGTTCGATGATTTCAGCATCTTCCAGGCAAGATAGGAAACCTAATGTAAGGGATCACAGTGTAGTGCTGAGCCTACTGCACCTCCTGCTCCACCTATAGTTATACGTCTGGTAAGATTACAAAAAAACATGTATTGGAAAAGGCAATGAAACATATGTTTCATGACACATGGTAACAATGTAGCACAGGGGATCAGACTCCTCACTGATTGCAGTCACTCAAAGGTGGGTAGCAGGGCAGATAGCATAACTAGACAATATAACAGCAGAAGACTTGGTTCCCTGGAATCATCTTTCACCTACAACAATAGGAAATTATCATCTTGCCTGGCCATTATCCTCATGCATTTGTTAGACCAGACCAGATCCTGCCGTCCTGGTTTTGTCCCTGGTGCTGGTAATACTGCTTTGCAATGGGTTGGGGACCTTGATAGGATTCAATATGTTAAAAGGCCACTATAAATCTCACCTATGGTGCGGTTGTCTGCAGCGGAATTGTTCAGCTTTAGCACAGGAATTGGAGGTATTTCTCTCACTGGAGTGAATGTGCTCACCTTAGTGTAACATCCCGAACTATAACCTTTTATGCCTCTAAAAGGAGAATTAACACCTCCTAATAATAACCCCCATTTACCTTACTATGGACAAAAAATCCTAATAGCTGCTATACATTTTTACTCTGGTCAGTTGTTCAAGAGATAACATCTTGATACTACTGGTATGTTATGTCCACGGAGGTGAACATGACAGTCACTGGTTGTTTTTCCAAACTGAAGGAAGCAGAAAGCAGCACAATAAATTGTTAAGGAATGCACTGAACACCTATCTGGTGTTTAAAGGGTTAGGATTACCATGTCGCCTGGACCTGTTGGCAACTGTCATGTCCCTCTCCATGGACATGACATCCAAGGCAGCTTGAAGATATCTCTTTAACAAACCCATACAGGCAAAATTCATAGGAACCAATAGAAGTTTGTGGCCAGAGTAAGTATATATGTGTGAGTGTGTAGGTATTATTAAGATCATTTATTTCTCATTTAACCCTTTGAGTGCCGAAAGGTATTCAATGCATTGCGTTGCAATGTGTTGGATACCTCTCGGGCACTCAAAGGGTTAAGTGAATACAACTGTGTTGGTTGAAGACTATTTTTCATTTGTTTTGTTCTTTATTTCTCACCTGTTTTCTCCTATTCTCCTCTTTGTTTTGTTGGTTTCTTCATCCCTCCTGATCCCTGTCTGTCTGGTGGTTCTCTACAGGCTGTTGGCCATTTCTTCCTGGTCTCTCCATCCCCAATAGTTCTACTTGCCTCTGTGATGATGGTTGATCTTGAGGCTTTCTTAGCCTGGATTTGTGAATAGGCTGTGCTGCAGAGTGAGTTCTTGCTTCAGGAGCATTTTATGGAGGCTTCCCAGAGCTGGGCCTGCTGGTATTGGTCCTATTGCTGCATTGGTCCCTACCACATCCCTCCCGGTGTCTTCCCAGGTTCTCCTGCTGGGTCCTAGTGGCTTTGCTGGGGAGTTTAAGCTCAGCAAATACAGGGCCAGGAGAGCTCAACCTCCTATGCGTCTTAACACTTCTCCCTCTAAGAAGACTCCTAGGGGTTGCAGGACCTGGTTCCTAGACCTGGTCACAGAGGGAGTAGTGGCACTCATTCCAGTGGATCATCAAGCAGCCAAAAAGGAAGATGCAAGACAGTTACTGCGGGACCTCAATTGGGAAGCCCAGAGATGGTGGTGAATGATTACAGGATGGGGCCACCTGGCTTCCTTCTGGCCCCTTCAGATTCTGTTTCAGTGCCATTCAGTGAGTGTAGGAACCCTGCGAATGTTAAATTCCTAGGAGTAGGGATTTTTGGGGTTGGCACTCATCGGGACGTTCATGCCATTGTCGGGCCCAGACTCATGATGATGGTGGTACATGGCTCCACTTCCCAGCATGGAGTGAGAATTTGGGACACCTCAGCTCTCCTCCAGGAGGTGTTCCCAGAATTGGTATAGACATGCGGCTCCCCAACTACAGAAGGGTGATCCAGGGGGTCCTGGTTTTCTGCTCATCTTCACACAGGGTCCCTTCTCCTTCCCTCAGGTCCTGTGGTTCCACAGGAGCAATGGATCACTCCATGACAGAGGTAGGCTTGGAGGCATATGGGGTACTTCTCATGCCTCAGATTTTTCCTTGCTTCTCTTCTAGGTTGAGCTCCATGCCTGCTGCAACACAGCACAGTTCTATTGGCTTACTGGTTGAAGGCAGCAAAGCAGGCTTGGTCACTGGTTCTTCATTGTCTGGACAATCAGCATAGTTAACTGGGATTGCAGAAGTCAAAGCTGGATGGATACCTCTGGATGCCCAGCTTACGGATGAGTGGTCACACTCTGCACACACAACACACACAACTTCTCTCTTTGGGCTTAAGGGTTTAAGGAGGTAGCTGTATTTCATTTCTGGGTTGAGGACCTAGCAAGATGGGATTCTCCTAGTAGTTCTGGAATCTGCAGAAAGAAAGAAGTTGGGGGAAAGGTTCTGGAGTGAGTGTGGTCCCCCCTACAGTGACATCGAACAGAGCCATTTTAGGGACTGCATTTGCGGCTGGGGGTCTGACTAGTCCCATTGCCCTGGGAGCAGTCAGCTCTCCGTGATTTTTCTTCATGCAGAGGCAGGCTTTCAGGGAGGAGCAACTGTCTCGGCACAGGTGTTTACAGGGGCAGTGGGAGAGTCTGCTAAGTGGCAGGCATATTTGTTTGAGGGAACCCTGGAGGCACACCTCAAACAGGAGGTTATGGAGAAGATCGGGTGATGGAGATACATTGATATATTTACCCTTCTCTCTCTGGAAAAGTTTAACCTTGGCAAATGGGTGAAGGGGAATGAGTGGAGGAAAGAGGAAGACAAGGACCAGCATCACTTTTAATAAATTCCTTGCAAATTTGGTAGCTGGCTCCCAGCTTTCTCCATCCTTGTAAGTGTGGTTGGGAAGAAGATTCCAGAGCATTGCTCTGCTCTATTCTGCAATCTAGATTCCATTGGGGAAGTTCATAGGGTTTATGGGGTATTCTCTGGCTCAAGTCTGATGAGCAATTCAGGCAGCGGATGGTGGTGTGGCCTTCTCTCAATTGGGATCATATGGATATCGGCTTGTGGCACTGGCTTATGAACACTAATTGGTCACTGGAGGTTCTGCATCAAACCTCTTTCAGCAGGCTACCAGTAGCTCAAGGTGGTCTGGATCACTGGTGGGGAAAAAAAGGCGCTGTTGCTACTCCTGCAATGACAAGCATTGCAAGTGGAGGTCCTCCTGTATCTTTTGGTATGAATGCGGTGGGGCACTCCTTCTTGCATTGTTACAAGAGGGGTAAGCAGTCTACAGGAAAAGAATGAGACCAGTGAAGGTGGAAAAGGTGGTTCCTTGTCTTAGGGACTCTCACAACTGGAAGCATGCTAGGCTTTTGGAGGAGGGGTTTTAGGATGGTTTTGAGATTCTGTTTTGGGGGGGCCCGGGGGTCTGCTCATTGAGGAATCTAAAATCGTCTTTGTCTTATCCGGATATAGTCAGGAAAATCTTGGGTTGGAGACCAGCCTTGGGAGATTGGCTAGTCCCTATCTGAGTTTCATTTCTAAAAAAGCTACCAGAAAAGTTCCATTTGTTCACCATTTATTTTATCCCAAAGGGGGTTTGGTGAATGATGATATCAATGATGAACTGTGCAAGGTCATTCTTTGATGAGGCAGTTCTCTTAGCCAGGACAGCAGGGCAGTGAGCTTTGATGGCAGAAACGGACATTGATGTTGCCTTCTACCTGAGCATCCTGATTGATTGAATTAAGTGGGTTGCTGTTTTTACAGCAAGGATTACATGGATAGACACTTGCCTATGGACTTCTCAGTATCATGCTTTTACTTTGACACATTTAGCACATTCTTGAAATCAGTGGTTAAGTGTGTCAAGGGTCTGTCATCTATGATTCATTGTCTTGATTATTTTCTTTGTGTGGAGCTGGAGGACCATTTGTGCTGTCTTGCTAGAAGAATTTCAATGCCTTGCCAGGGACTTTGGGGTCTCATTGGCCCCAAACAAGACAACGGGTGTGGATACTGTAATGGTTTTCCTGGAAATTGAAATTGACTTCCAGGGTGTTCAGCTGGAGACTTGCACTGCCTCTTCTTGAAAATACACAAAGGGGTTCAACAAAGGACAGAAAGGAAGTACATTCCAAAGTAGTAGAAATATTAGGACAAGAGGGTATAATCTAAAACTAGAGGGAGAGAATCTTAGATGTAATGTGAGAAAATTTTACTTCACTGAGAGGTGGTTGATAAGCAGAAGTGGTAGAGGTTAATATAGTGACTAAATTCAAGCATGCATGGCATAGGCATAAGTCTATCCTGAACATAAGACAATACAAAGGACCAGAAAAGGTTTGAACTTTTTACAATAGTAAAAATGGGCAGACTAGATGGGCCAGAATTCTATGCTTCTATAGAAGATGGTGTGTCTACTTCAAGTGGACAAGGTAGCAGACTCAATGTCCCTCATTCATGGTATAACCACTAAGATAGGGGATAAGGGAGAACACCCCCAAGAGGCTCTTGGTTAGTGTAACCCACTGTGCTGGTTGATGAAGCTGCTGGTGGGATACACTTGATGGGAATGGCAATGTTATGTTAAGGTCCCTCCCCCTGGGGTATTTTACATAGTAAATTAGGTCAAAAAAAGACACAAGTCCATCAAGTTCAACCTTTGCCTCATCACCCTGTGACATGATAATTTTATAGCTTTAGTCTTTATCAGACCTTCCTGTTTTGTGTACTAATACACAGTATAACCCTGTATGTTCCCTTTTGATATAAATGTATCTAATCTTCTATTAAATGTATCCATTGTATCTGCCATAACCACATCCCTGGGCAACAATTCCACAATGTAACAGACTTGACTGTATAAAACCCCTTACTCTGCTGAAGTCGAAACCTCCTTTCATCTAATCTTAAGGGGTGTCCCCTGGTTATTTGATCAGGTCTTGGAATGAATAGATAGATAGATCCTTTATTGACCTCTCATATATGGGAGGTACTGTAATAATGAACCGCTATTTTACATGTTCATTTTACATTCCACCTGGTTCTTTAATGTATGGTGGGGTTTTTTATTTGACCTAGACTGAGTTTAGCTTTGCCCACATAATGTCAAATGAGCCCCTTGGATTCTAGAGACACTGTACTGACTATCTCTATGTTAACTATAATAGAATTAAAAAAAAAGTTCTCAATTGAGATTTCTTGGTATCTGGCTCCTAATGCAACCACCACTTTTGGCGTAATCCACATAATTTTGCATAATTTACCTCCATAATAAAAGCCTTATCAACCTCAGAACAGAAAATAATATCACCTGGCTGGGATCAAATTCAGCTTCTAAATGATGACACCTGCAATATCATATGTTGGATGAAGAAGCCAGCCTCCATTGTAACAAGATGTTTCAGCTGTGTACTCATCGCAACCTGTGAACAGCAAGTCATACATCATATAGTTGACTCCCAGATTAGTGAAATGTAATAGTATGATAATATTTAGTAATCAGTAATGGAGATCATCCCAATGTAAACGCAAGATAACACCATACTCGTTTTCTGGCTTCAATCCAAACACCATGTAATAAAATTACAAAACACAATGCAACAAACTGAATGAACATTCATTTCTGTTGTTAAAGGGATAGTAATGTTTCACAATAAAAGCAGCTCCAATTAATCTTCATAGTATTTGGACCATGGAGAGTGTTGTTTCAATACTGTCAGAGTTGTAGTTCAAGAGTAATTAAATGATAAAGTATCCCCCTCCTGACCCTTTTACTGATGTAACACTGCTCATCTCAGAGCAACAAGACTCCAGATGAAGTCCAGATGGATCTCAGTAAGCATAAGGAAAATCCTGAAAAACCTCTCAAGGGGGACGCGGTTTTCCTAATGTGCACAGTAAGAAGATTGTCCCGTGCTGTCTGGTCCAAGGACCAGATTACACATCTGTGGGGAGGTTGCTTACACTGGGTAAAAGGAACAGGAGGGGGATACTTCAACATTCAATTACTCTTGAACTACAAGTCTGACAGTATTTAAATAACACTCTCCATGGTCCAAATACTGTGAAGATTAATTGGAACTGCTTGTTTTGGAAAACATTGCTATCACTTTAAAAATCTTTTGATATTATCTAACTTCATCCACCTGTACTGTAGCTTTACTCATACATTATACAATATGTTAATAATAATAATAATAATAATAATAACAGCTAGTACTTATATAGCGCCTTTCTTCCAGTGGGACTCAAAGTGCTTTCAGCGCACACTCTTGGAATTAACCAAACCATCAGCTGAATAATAGATGTTATTATTACCCAATCAATGGGACTCATTTTATTGACTTCGGAAGGATGAAGGGCTCAGTTGACCCTACCGGGAATCGAACCTGCAACATTGAGGTTTGAACAGGCTCTGCAGACAGGGCATTTACCACAAAGCTGGTACTCAAAGAGTTAAACATCTACCACTCTGTTCATATACTGGATATTAGAAACAGTCTGAAATTGTTTCGTTTTTTTCAGATTGAAAAATTTAACCTTTTTAACAAAAATCATTTACATGTCCTGTCCTTTTACTAAAAACTCAGAAGATGGTAATTAGAGCTTTTGAAAAATCCATTTATTGTACTAAAAGTATCATAACCGCTGCATTGTACAGAGGTTTATTAAACCTTTCAATGCCAGAAGGGTACGAAACTCATTCCAAAGCAATGTGTTGTGAATCCCAGTAGCACTTAAATGGTTATGGTCTCAATTAGCAACTAAGAATTTATAACCCCTACAATGCAAAGCTACTCATTGGAGATTTATCTATCAGCTGAAGGGTTAAATCCAAAACAGGAAATTTACCCTTGGAATAAGTAGCTCTCAGTTTGTTTAGATGGATGGTAACCCCTTTTTTTTTTTACATATTCCGAAAGTAAATACTATGTACAGTTAAATTGAATATCTTTTTTTTTTTTTTTTTTTTTTAGCATTTTATGTATCTTACAGTAAGCTCCCTTGATTTCTGCTTCCAGAGAGTTTTCTATTCAGTAGAAGAAAAAACAGGATGCAATACAATTTTTCTCCCTTCAGCAAGGAATGCTCTGAGTTCTGTGACCTTTACATTTTATTTTTTATACACTGTTGCACTCTTCCTGCTTTCATAGTCCTTTACAGAAAGATGTCTCATGGGAGCTTACTGTCAGGCACATAAAAGTGTAAAAATATAGGTGAAGATGTAAAAAAAAAGTTTAAGCAATTTTACTTTACATAGTATGCACATGCAGAGTATGTAAAAGTTAAAATAAAGGGTTACTATCCATTTAACAGAAAGCCTTACCCAGGCTGTATCATTCAAACAGATAGGGATGGGAAAAAAGCTCCCACTTTTGTTTCACAGAAATTTTCTGGAATACAAGCAATTTTTTCTCTTTTTTGCAGATTAAGGTTTAAGATTTCTGCCTTTTTGATACTATCAATGAAATTCCTGGGAGAACTTAGCAATTTCTGCCTATGCTTTCTATGGTTGTGAGAATTCCTGCCTCAATACTGTTTTTGAGGAGCTACTTCCTATTATGCCATCACTACTATAAGGGTTAGGTTTTGCAATAATAGTAGTAGGT
This sequence comes from Rhinophrynus dorsalis, assembly GCA_037306005.1. Taxonomy (NCBI): domain Eukaryota; kingdom Metazoa; phylum Chordata; class Amphibia; order Anura; family Rhinophrynidae; genus Rhinophrynus; species Rhinophrynus dorsalis. The sequence goes on from CM074723.1 coordinate 407,886,177, forward strand.
TGTAGTAGCACAGCAACAAGAGCAGCAGCAGCAGAAACACTTATATTTAGGGTTGTGGATGCTGAACTGTGTTGCTACTTAGTCCATAAAAATGAGTGTGACTGGGTGGAAGCTGAACTTGGAAGCAGGTATGGTGATTATGATAACGACTGAGAGGATTTTATATTTTTAGCCATTCTTATGTGTCCGGACATTAAAATCGATTTCTCAAAGAGTTTATAAAAAGGCATATTGCACCATTTGTTTGGTGGAAGACTGAGCCTCTTAATTTCAGATAGTTATTTTATTCCCATATTATCATCACTCTGTACTTAATCTTATCAGAATAAAGGGAGGAGCATCATCAATTATATATAAGAAGCATCAGCACCAACAGCATACTTTGATAGTATCAACATCTCTTCCTCCACCTTCATTCATATTATTTTTGTTTTTTAGTCTGAAATAGTTTATTTTTACCTTTCCTCTTAAGAGGATTTGTAGAACATTGACTAATACAGTGAGGGAAAAATTATATGATCCCCTGCTGATTTTGTACGTTTGCCCACTGACAAAGAAATGATCAGTCTATAATTTTAATGGTAGGTTTATTTGAACAGTGAAAGACAGAATAACAACAACAAAAAATCCAGAAAAACGCATTTCAAAAAAGTTATAAATTGATTTGCATTTTACTGAGTGAAATAAGTATTTGACCCCTTTGAAAAACATGACTTAGTACATGGTGGCAAAACCCTTGTTGGCAATCACAGATGTCAGTCGTTTCTTGTAGTTGGCTACCAGGTTTGCACACATCTCAGGAGGGATTTTGTCCCACTCCTCTTTGCAGATCTTCTCCAAGTCATTAAGGTTTCTAGGCTGACGTTTCGTAACTCGAACCTTCAGCTCCCTCCACAGATTTTCTATGGGATTAAGGTGTGGAGACTGGCTAGGCCACTTCAGGACCTTAATGTGCTTCTTCTTCAGCCACTCCTTTGTTGCCTTTACTGTGTGTTTTGGGTCATTCTCATGCTGGAATACCCATCCACGACCCATTTTCGATGCCCTGGCTGAGGGAAGGAGGTTCTCACCCAAGATTTGATGGTACATGGCCCCGTCCATCGTCCCTTTGATGTGGTGAAGTTGTCCTGTCCCCTTAGCAGAAAAACACCCCCAAAGTATAATGTTTCCACCTCCAGTGGGGATGGTGTTCTTGGGGGTCATAGGCAGCATTCCTCCTCCTCCAAACACGGCGAGTTGAGTTGATGCCAAAGAGCTTGATTTTGTTCTCATCTGACCACAACACTTTCACCCAGTTCTCCTCTGAATCATTCAGATGTTCATTGGCAAATTTCAGACAGGACTGTACATGTGCTTTCTTAAGCAGGGGGACCTTGCAGGCACTGCAGGATTTCAGTCCTTCACAGCGTAGTGTGTTACTAATTGTTTTCTTGGTGACTATGGTCCCAGCTGCCTTGAGATCATTGACAAGATCCTCCCGTGTAGTTCTGGGCTGATTCCTCACCGTTCTCATGATCATTGAAACTCCACGAGGTGAGATCTTGCATGGAGCCCCATAGGGCCCGAGGGAGATTGACAGTTATTTTATGTTTCTTCCATTTAGAAATAATCGCACCAGCTGTTGTCACCTTCTTACCAAGCTGCTTGGCGATTGTCTTGTAGCCCATTCCAGCTTTGCGTATGTCTACAATCTTGACTCTGACATCCTTGGACAGCTCTTTGGTCTTGGCCATGGTGGAGAGTTTGGAATCTGCTTGATTGATTGCTTCTGTGGACAGGTGTCTTTTATACAGGTAACAAGCTGAGATTAGAAGCACTCCCTTTAAGAGCGTGCTCCTAATCTCAGCTTGTTACTAGTGTTGAGCGAGCATGCTCGGCCGATGCTCGGATCGGCTCGAGCATCGCTCTGCTCGGCACATGGCGGTACTCGTACGAGTACCGCCATGTGCTCGCCCGCCATGTTCGGGTGGCGGGGATCTGTGCCGAAGGAGGCACAGATCTGAAGACGCTCCGCTGGACCACCAGGGACTGGAGGTACGGGGGCATTGCGGAGATGAAGGGGGCATTGCGGAGATGAAGGGGGACAGTGTGGAGATGAAGGGGGACATTGTGGAAGGGGGACATTGCGGAGATGAAGGGGGCATTGCGGAGATGAAGGGGGACATTGCGGAGATGAAGGGGGACATTGTGGAGATGAAGGGGGCATTGACCAGGCACCCTCCCCTCATCAGAGCAGGGGGTGCCTGGTGTAATGCTCGTGTCGCCCCATTGAAGTCAATGGGGCTCGGGTGCTCGGCCGAGCACTCGAGCCTCCGGCGGTGCTCGGTCAGAGCACCCGAGCACCCGAGCATCGGGGTGCTCGCTCAACACTACTTGTTACCTGTATAAAAGACATCTGGGAGCCAGAAATCTTGCTGATTGATAAGGGGTCAAATACTTATTTCACTCAGTAAAATGCAAATCAATTTATAACTTTTTTGAAATACGTTTTTCAGGATTTTTTTGTCGTTATTCTGTCTCTTACTGTTCAAATAAACCTACCATTAAAATTATAGACTGATCATTTCTTTGTCATTGGGCAAACGTACAAAATCAGCAGGGGATCAAATACATTTTTCCCTCACTGTAGTTTGTGGTGGAGTGTCACTGCTGTCACTGTCTGATACAGCAGTTGGTCTCACTACTGCCAAATTCTCCTCAGCAACAGCACTAGAATGTAACTCATTATCATCTTTAGTGTTAATAGACTGAATACTACTTCTGGTAGAACTTTTCATATCACTTTTACAAACAGCCTTTTTAGAAGGAGGACGATTATCAGAATTAACTGAATAAGGTGCATCAGCCATGGCTGCAGTCATTACAACTTTAATACATTCAAATACTCCTCCTCCTAGTCCTTTCCCCTTACCCTACCATGACTGATAAAACTGTTGATTTTATTGTAAAGTACACAACTGAACTGTTAGATTCAAAAAGTCTGCAATATGCAGTGAGTCGCTCAGGACAACACAGCATAGCAACAGCACAAATATATGCTTGTCATTTTCTTGCCTGGGTGAGGAATGATGTCTGTTGCTGTCTATTTGAAAATAATATGTGGCTTATGTCTATGTCTCTAGTATCTGTCTGTCACTTTTTCAGTCTCAGATCAGGTAGGATCATTTGTCAAAAGTATTTTTTTAACTATCCCTAGCACTATCACTGTCTACAAATCATACCCACACTCTCTGAACCCCACCTTTCCACAAACAATTGGTTATCACCAATACTCAAATAAAAAGGTGCTACTTCTAAAATGCTTTGTTTTTAAAGGGATAGTAATGTTTCACAATAAAAGCAGCTCCAATTAATCTTCATAGTATTTGGGCCATGGAGAGCGTTATTTTAAAACTGACTGAGTTGTAGTTCAAGAGTAATTGAATGATAAAGTATCCCCTCCTGGCCCTTTTACTGATGTAACACTGCTCACCTCAGAGCAACAAGACTGTCCAGATGGATCGCAGAGAGGAACAATCTTCAGTGAGCATAAGAAAAAACCTGTCAAAGGGGGCAGGGTTTTCCCTTATGTTCACAGTAAGAAGACTGACCCTTGCTGTAACCTGTCTGGCCAAGAGACCAGATTCCCCATCTGAGGAGAGGTGACTTACACTAGTTAAAAGGGGCAGGAAGGGGATACTTTATCATTCAATAACTCTTGAACTACAACTCTGACAGTATTGAAATAACACTCTCCATGGCCCAAATACTATGAAGATTAATTGAAGCTGCAGTTTTTGTGAAACATTACTATCCCTTTAAAGCAAAAACTTTTGCCCATCCTGACATACAGCAGCATGTTTTTCTATTGTTTTTTTTGCATTTTAACTCTGCTGTATTCTATTACTGAACAGATATATTTTACCATTTTGAGAATGTTTTCATGACCCTTTAAAATCATGATGGGTACAGACTACAGCCAAAGAAAGAGTCCCTCCCATGATTCTAGGGTGAGGAACACATTCTCAATATAGCAAAATGTCTTTGTTCTGTCATAGACTACAGCAGAGTTCAAAAACATAAAACAGTAAATACATATACATGAGAGTTGTATGAGAGGAATGTGGTAGGCACATAAGTGGTATATGGAAAAGCAGGATATTTAAAGGTGTATTTTGTTTTTTATGATAATTTATCTATAACCCCTTGGATGTTAGAGACGTCCCCAACAGATTGCTTCTTAGTGCTATAATGCTGTTCTATGTGGTAGAATATAGTGACTAGCATACAAGGATTTAATAGAAAGGTGGGCCCTGAGCTGTTGCTGCAGATGGATGATGGGAGTTGTGGTTCAGCAACAGCTGGAGAGACTCATGTTGTCTAACTCTGGGCTAATATGTCTTCTACGACATTACTGAGTTTGTTTAGTACAGGTTAATAGGATCAAGTGCTTGTCGTAGGGGTCAACAGCTATAAATGTCACGAAGCATTGAACTTTGTGGAGAAATGACGTTTCACATATCATTGGCACCTTGTAATCCTGTTTACACAGACACAGGCAGGGCAGTGTCAGTTTCTGTTTCTGGCAACTTGAAATCTTGGGGGATTACACATAAAATAAAGGATAAGCAATTGTGGAGTGTTAGAGAGATCTCCAAATCATTACAAATTCCCATTCAAATCAATGGCGTTTTTGTCCATTTTCATTTTCCCCTACTGTGCAGCTGGTTCGCTCCAGAATTGCTCAGCTTTTTGTTTCCAGTCGATGGGAGATATGTATAAAACTGGAGTTATAAAGAAAGTGTCTGTAAAAGTGTCTCAAAGCAACACAAGTATATGTATAAACATCTAATGACATTTTGCTAAGTGCTAACTCCATTTAGTTGACTTTTTGAAAAGTGGAATAGAAATGGTCTTGGCCAAATAAGAATTGTGTCCCAGTGTATTTATAAAGAAATTCGCTAATTGCGCCAAAAATAAAGCCAGTTTTAGGGATTAAATCATAACGCCAGGTAAAATCTGTTCTTATTGGAAGTATATACTACCGCTATGTGTGCGAATATATATTCGCAGGTGCAAATATTCTCAGAATATTCTCAGAATATTCTCATATAGACATATTTATAAACATTACTTTATTTCTTAATAAATATTACCAGGCATTGTGAATTTTAGTGACAATTCTTAAGAATACAATAAGAAGGCTTTTTATACATCACCCCCTATGTTCCTTTGGGACTTATTCAGGAAGCTAAGGTGAAACATTCCTTGGGTAAGGAAACTGCACCACAAGGCACAAGTAAAAACTCCCAACATTCCCATTGATTTAAACAGGGCTTCTAGAGGTATCTCAAGCATTCAAGGGGTTAAAACGCCAGTTAAAATAGTGGAGATTTACATTTGTCCACTATGGTACACAAGGCTGCTTTAAGCCTTTGAGTGCCAGAGGGGTATGCAATTCATTGCTGAGCAATGCGTTGAGTACCCCTCTGGCACTCTAAGGGTTAAGGCTTTGGTGGGCCCTGGGTAAAGCTTATGCTAGTGGGCCCCCTGACAATCCCAATGTAAAAAAAAATTAAGAGATCAAATAAATCACGCACAATACCACTGATACTTTAGTCGTGTTCTTCTGGGAAGGGGGGGGGGGGTGCCTTTTAACACAGGCCTGTGGTGTTCCAGATCATGGCTGCTTGAAAAGTCTGCTTCGGGGACTTGCCTAGAACCCACTAGACATTCCCCCTCCAGCATTCAGCACAGCCAGAAGGAAGCTCTGTCCTGAATAGCTGGTTCCTGTGCTTAGCACCTGAGGTATAGAGCCGCATGTGTTTGTGGTGTCCTGGAAGCAGGGAAGTCCACTAAACAAGTGGCTGCTGGCAAGTAGTAAGACTGCAGTGCAGCTGTCCTCCATCTTCCCCTTGCATTCCTTAAATAAAAAGAGCCAGTATAAGTTGCTCCAAAGAGAACTGAAAACTCCAAATCTTATTGTATGGAGAACTCTCCTCCACATGTTCCCACAGGTCAGTGGGTTAGAAGAAATTTGCTTTGTGGGGATTCCGCTATGCCACTGCCTGTTCCTCCCCACTGTTCCAACTGCCGTATGTAACAAGGCCTCTGATGGTGGGCCCCTTTTTGATGATGAGTCCTGGGAAAATGCCCACTTTGTACAAATGATTGGTTCACACCACTTGTTCAAAATGTTCCTTAATGTAGCAGGCAGCACCATAATATAATAAAATCAGCAATGCTTTATTCAAAGTTAAAAATCATGCCTGCACTGCAAGGTGAAAAGGAATAGTGAAGGTGAGTCTTTACAGAGTGGAAGAAAACAAGCTTAATGGTGTACACATAGATCAACATGTACCATATAGGCGCTTCCTCATGATCATGGTTTTTTTGGATTATGAGGAAGCTCCTATATGGTACGAAACACGTTGAACTATTTTTACACCATTAAGCTTGTTTTCTTCCACTATGTAAGACTCACTTTTGTCATTCCTTTTCACCTTACCATGCAGTTATGATTTTAACCTTGTATGAATAAAGCTAATTTTATATAACATGGTGCTGCCTGCTACATTAAGGAAGTGGTATGAACCAGTCGTTTGTAAACGCGATCAAGTGGATATATGAGAGATACTCCAGTCTGCACAATTATAGCGTCACACAAATTGAACCACAAAATTTTTTTGTCTATTGTTGCAGCCCTGAACGTCTCTTACATACTGCTCCTATCGCTGATATACAGTGGAGCCGCTGAACTTTTCTTTCTGTTTGCTCAATGGTTAGAGCAGCCCTGATGGTAACATTAGTTTGCTCCAGAACTGATTCAATGTAGCATAAACTGACCAGATTGTTTAAATTAACCCTTTGAGTGCCAGAGAGGTATCCAACGCATTGCAAAGCAATACGTTGGATATCTCTCTGGCACTCAAAAGGTTAAATCGGGGGATATTTTTTACAAACAGATTGGGTGGAGTATAAAACTGCTGCTATGAGCATATTTAATGCATACATATATGAATAAATGCATTGCAAAACCATTCTTTGGAGACCTCTCTGGCACTCGAGGGGGTTAAATACTTCTTGTTTCTCACAATCACTTCATAAACATAGAAAAAAACATTAATATTATCCATATGGTCAAGAGTAGACAGTGTAGCTTTTATTTATTGAAATATTTGCTGTGTAATTGACTCACAAAGTTTTCAACCCATAGATCTTTACAGAGAGTTTACAGTTCAGACACCCAAAATACTTACCTATTTAATTTAGAGAACTAGAGACAGTGTGTATGCCCGTGTATGCCCAATCACCTCTAATGCCCACAGAGAGGTTTGTCTTGGCTTACTTGACCAATACTAACACTTTCTGATGACAGACATCATTTCTGCCAGTCCAGGAAATATTTTCTGGGGACAAATTTTCTGGGGTCTGAATCGGAAAACTGTTCCCTCAAAACAGGGACATCTGGTCACCCTACTTTAGCTGCCTGACTAAGGCATTTTGTTCCTAAAGCAAAGTCTGTGAAGTGTGCTTGTTATTCTTATTTTTTCCTCCTCCTTCTACATTAGATCTATCTAAAGCGCCTAATGTAGGGCAGTGAGAAATCTAATTAGCTTTTAAGTATGTTTTATGCTGGAGAAAATTACAGGCAAATTGCTTAGATGTTAGAGACGCAATGCATTTCTGGCATCGAAGGAGCTAATTCTAACATGGATAGGTCTTAACCCTTTGAGTGAGAGAGGTATCCATTGCATTGAACTGCTCTCAAAGGATTAAAAGAACACCAGCACCTTGTGATAATAACCATCCACTTACATAACTACAGGCTGAAAATACTAATAGCCACTATCAGTGTTGCCCTTGCACTTTTGACAAGACATAGCAGCTTCAATCAGTTATACATGTCATGCACATTGAAGAGGACATGACTTGCAGACAGGACTACTGGACCTCAAGCTCCACCCACAGCAGTAATGACATTTTCAGCAAGTTCACACACACACTGCCTGCTTCAGTTAAATGGGGGGGGAGGGCACACACTCACACAAATTGTTGGGTCTAGGGGACGTTATACTCTGCTAGTGCACACACAGAATTATTCTAAAATACCTAAACCTGTTGGATGTTAGAAGTTCTCTAGACAACAGTGAAACTACTAATGTGTACCCCAAATCAAAGGTAAACTAAGAGGGGGTTTCCAATTGCCCACCAACCTCATCAGATTAGGAAAAGACAAAGATTTATCTCTCCAGTAATGAAAACTAATCGCTACTGCTGTACATATGGGCCTTTCTCCAGCTGCTGTTGGACTACAACTCCCATCATTCTTAGACAGCTGTTGGATATCTGAGGATGATGGGAAATGTAGCCCAACAACAGCTGGAGCGCTGCAGGTTGCCCACTCCTAATCTATGCTCAGGGATCGTCATAGCTTTGGAATGCAGAATAGCACAACACAAATCTAGGTATTATTGGATGCCTATTTTAATTTTTAGAAACCCCTTTGTGGAAACTGTGCATTTTCCCTTGTAACTGATCGGCCTGACAGCCTAGAAAATGGAACCCTATAGCTTCCTGGCTGACCCAGTAATGGAACTTAACTGCAAATTATTGAAGTCTCCAAGTTCAAGTTCCAGAGCCTACAGCCTCCAAAGACAGGGGGTGCTGGAATTCCAAGCCTAACGGTAACTGCATCTAGGAAAGTTGCAGCAGCAAGTTAAGACCGTGGCTTATCCTCAGATCTGACTGATAGGAGCCCTTTTTGGTACTTCTCAATACATTTCTAGTGTTTGTTGTCTGCACTTTAACCATTGGAGAATTGCGCCCGCAATGAGCTGTGATATGATTGCAAGTTTTTGCATTGACCCATGGAAGGGGCAGCTGCCTGTCTGATACTGATAGTGGATGGATGACCTCGGTCATACATAAAAAAGCACATATATGTTGCATTGTATGTACATGTCTATTTTAATGAGCTTCATTTTAATTTGCCTTTAGTTGTCTCTTCACAATAGCCAACAGGCTTCAACAGTCTGAATGAGAAAGCATATAGAGAAAACCACAGCTCATGGTCCTGAAGACCAACTCAGGTTGGTGTACTAAGTAAAAGTGGTGCAATTCTTGAGCAGACCAATAATACCATACAGGAAAAAAAACTATCCCCCAAATCCCCATTGCTTTAAACTCATTGGCAACCTCATTAGAATTCAAAGGGTTAAAAGGCCCATTTATATTTATTATGGTGCGGTTGCTTTTCTCTCTGTCTCTTTCTTATCCCTTTGAGTGCCAAAGGGGTACGCAACACATTGCTTTGCAATGTGTTGTGTACCCCTCTGGTACTCAGAAGGATAAGAACAATGACTAACTATTGACTTCATTTGTGACCCAGAGAAAACAAAAAAGGATTTGAAATGCTCTGGAGATGTTTCTAGAATTCAACTACTTTTCACTATAGTAAATATGGTTCAAAGAATATGGATACTTTGCAATAAAATATGAATTCTCAACAAAAAAATATTTGCTATTAGTCCAACATTGTGATGTCATTGGCTTCTGAATTTTAGTCTGATTTTTTAGTCTAACCCAGAAGCCAGACAGACAGACAGAGTAAGGTTAGATATAATGGTGACACCATTTGTACAAAGGCCACATATTGGGAACATGCCTCCAAAGCTCCCCATTCTATCTACAGTAGAAATCTTGGGCTTTGTTATTGCTCTCGTACTTGGCATATCTTAGACCTATTATGAACATCAACACCATCAATCACAGGCTATGGGGCCCCTACCAGCTGGATGGACCTTGGCTGTCATGCAAAGGTTATTTGTCATTTAAACATGTCTGTTTGGCATAGAAGCCTCCTTGAGTCCCAGAACAATTTTCTTTTGCTCTCCTAAAATATTCCTTCCGATTCAGGAAACTAATGATTAATAAAGGACAAGGTTTTAAAGATGGAGGTCACCAAGGAAAGGCTTAAGCAAACAAGTGCAGGTCCTGATGATTTTTTTTTTGTGGTTTGGCCTGCAAAAATAGCCTTAACCCTTTGAGTGCCAGATGGGTACGCAACGCATTGCAAAGCAATGCATTGCGTACCCCTCTGGCACTCAAAGGGTTAATATTCTGAGGCTGATTTTATAAGAACTGGAACAAACCAACCACATCATGGGGAACAAATAAGCATTCACAAAATTCCTATTGATTGAAATGGGACCTTTAACCCCTTCAATACTACAGAGAGCTCCAACACCTTGCTTTGCAATGCATTGGAGACCTCTCTAGCATTTAAGAGTTAAAATAGCTATATCAGTAAATGTGAATATTTGCTGGTCCCCGTGGTGCGATTGGTTTGCCCCAGAATTGCTCCATTTCTTATTAAATCATCCTCTTTAACAGACAAAGTGGTTAACAACACAATGCAAATCAAAGGGTTAAGATCTTTTTACTCAACTGAACAGTTTCACAAATAATTATCACAATTATGAGTCTTGTAAAAACAGTGTACTTGCCATAAAATAATATACACAATGTTAATATTACAATGGTAGCCTAAAACCAAAATAAGATCTGTTTTCCAAAGACAGTTTAAAAAAATAACATAAACATCCATTAAAAGTAATTAATGTTTGATCAATTTATTAATAACTAGTTGAAGAGTCCGTTACATGGGCCACAGTGCCACTGCCAGCCAGTCGCCAGGCAGTCATGCACAGTAGAGACTGCCCACGCCGTGGCTAATACAGTGCCAGCCGGTCGCAGTGCAGTCATGCTCAGTAGAGACTGCCCATGCCGCAGCTGATACAGAGCTGGATGGTCCTTCGGAGTGCCCCGCTCTGTATCAGCCTCGTCATGGGCAGACTCTACTGCGCATGACTGCGTTGTTACAAACTTTCTAGCAAATTATTATATAGGATGTTTCTACTCTAAATCAGGGGCTGGTATAGGTTTTATTAAGTTACTAAGCAAGATACGCCAGAAGCTTTACTGTTAACCCTTTGAGTGCCAGATGAGTGCACAATGCATTGCTTTGCAATGTATTTCACACCCCTCTGGCATTCAAAGTATTAATGCTGTTTGCAGCAAGGGCAGGATAATGGGACAGTCTGGAGGTGTTTTGGGGCATCCTTTTCCTCTATTCTTTATTTATGGCTATACATTAACTCCTTAATGACGAGCTTAAGGACTGATTTGATCTATATCGGTGCACTGGCACACATGACCGATGATGTGTACCAGCGCGCCAAACGAGAGTCTGGGAGCAGTCAATTTTAGACCCTGCTAGTGCTTACAGCGCTACCGCAGGAGCATGTCAAGACCATCACCGGTCCTTCAGCAGAAAAAGAATGGTGACGTCCTGACACATCACAAGTCATTCAGTTTTTAACTACGGAATAGAGGAAGTGGCTTAAAGGGATAGTAATACTTCATTTTATCTTTATTTTATTTTGTAGGCATTAAAAAAACATGAAGAACGATATAAGTCTTATAAAAGGTTTGAGAGACATTCACAAGCAAAGTTTCCCCTCCCACCCCTTTTACCTAGTGTAAGCCATCTCTTCTCAGATGTGGAATCCAGTCCATAGACCAGACAGATAACAGCAGGGGACAATCTTCTTCCTATGAGAACAATGAAAGCCCTGCACCCCTTGACAAGTTTTTTCAGGTTTTTCCCTTTTTTTTTCTTAATTGAAGATTTCCCTCTCTGCAGTCTACCTGGACACCTCCCTTCCGATCTGGCTGAGCAGTATTACATCAGTAAAAGGGGCGGGAGGGGGTTAATGCCTACAAAATAAAATAAGATAAAATGAAGTATTACTATCCCTTTAAAGACTTAAAAAGGCAAAAATCTCATTAATAGGACTAGGGGAGTATAATGATTTGTAAAAATCCATGAAAATACCTGCTATTTTGTCTTGTCAGTAGCAGCGAGTATGGTTCAGTGGGTCATTTAGGGCTGTAATAGGTTTTATGTTTCTGATGCATTTAGGTAATGAAAGAAGAAGAAAGTGATTGTATAGTGATTTGTTCTTTTTTTTTATCCATGATTTTTTTTTTCTTTAGCCATTACAAAAGTCAGTTTGGTCACTTCTGTCTGATTTGTATAGTCTGTTTTTGTTTTTTTGCCAGCAAAAGTAAGAATTGCATTCATTCTGTTTCTTAATAAATTAGTATAGTTAATCATATTCCCTCTAATTAGGGCATTTGAGGTTTCCCAGAGTAGAACTGGGATGTCAGTTTGTGCTTACATTATATCTGCTATCATTTTGATAAAAGTGGGGTGGTTGCTAAGTGGATCAAGCTTCTATGAGAAAATGAAATTGTAGATAGATTTAAGCTAATATTGATTGGAGCATGAACTGATATGACTAGTTTGTGGATATTTGATTTTTTGATCTATGGGACCAGAGAGAAAGAGGAGAGTAAGTACTCTATTCAAGAGAAAGATATGTGGCTGTGACAGAAATGTAGTAGGATTTTCTACTCTCCAAATATCCTCTAACTAGGTTTTGACTAAGAAGGGTTAAATAAGGTTGTAATAATTAATCTTACTGGTTGGAGTAAAGGAGGTCTTGTCCATGACAGAATGAAGAACCTCATTTATTATACCCATGCTACAATTTTATCATTCATAGCCTTAATAATGCTAGTTTCCAGAACAGTAAAACATTCACCTTTTGTCTGATTAGGTCCATAAGCATTAACAATGCATAATGGGTTTCCAAAAATGTTAAGAAAAATCTGACTGCCTCATTATCTGACTGCCTCATCATCATATAGTACCCAAGATATCCTCCGGGAGATACTTCCTTAGTATTGATAGACCAGTTCTTTTACCCTAGGCTGCTGAATATACAGCTTGGCCTACCCAATTATGTTTCAGCTTTTCACTTTTAAATGGATTCAAGCAAGTCTTCTGCAAAACGGTCAAGTCTGTTCATAAAGATCTGAGATTCTAAAGAAGTGCCGGCTTATCTGTTGAGTTTAACCCTTTTATGGTCCAATATTCATGATAAAGAGAGGTGGATAAGAATCAAGCAGGTGTGTTGTAGGTCATCTTGGATTGCTAAAAGACACAAATAAATGTATAATTTGTAAACAAGTCCACCATATAGTGTGCATATATCAAGGCAAGAATTGCAAATACATCAAAGCATTTGATCATAATTTCAAGTACAATTGAGGGAAAAAGGGAAGGGAGTGGCAAAGAGGGGGCAAGAGGAAAAACATAGGAAGTATAACCAAACAAAAACACTAAACAGCATCATGTGCAGTGAGCCAACTGAACCCAAAGTGTTAGTAACATTGTCTTATTCTAAACTGAGACAAAAGTAACAGGAAATCATAAATAGCTATCAAAAATGAGGAAGTCTTTGGAACTTCCTTTACCAATGAGTGTTTGTGTATATGTGTTTGAGTGTGTGTCTGTTTGTATTTGTGTTTGTGAGAGGGTAGTATTAAGTAGCAACTTGTATCATTGATATTAACACAGAAGTACTCTCACCCTCCTCTCAACTTAACATCAACATTTTAGTGAACAGTTTAGTAAACACTCATCCTGAAGTAAACATGCGCATAACATGGGAAATATTGGTAATAGTAATCTGAGTAAGAAACCAGACTGACACTAGCTGGTGCAAATATTCTGGGCTAATAACCTATTCTGGGATGTCAATAATCCATGTATTGCTCCTCCTAGAATGATTTTCCAGGTCATTCAGCTTTTGCTCCTATAGGTCTTGTAATTTCTGACTAAAGTCTGTGACTTTTTCTAGAGTATCTACCCTTTCTAATTTCATACATACTCTATTGATTTACATCTCATCTCATTTCTATGGTGGGCAAAGTCTCTGTCTCCACCTAGGAGGGCAAACTTTTGTTGTGAATAAGAAGTTCAGGAGTCATCATATCCCTATTGGGGCAATGTGAACCCCATTTGGAGACAATCTCCTCAGCTCATGTATCCTCTACATCTGGTTTAGGCAGATATATTGTAGTTAATGTCTATGGTGTGTCATCTTGCCATTTCCATAGATTTTTTGCAGGTTTGTCTAACAAATTTAATTCAGCCTACATAGCAGCTTACCTGGTTAAGAATGTTTACATGCAAGTCCCTGAAACAACCCAAGAACTGTGGTAGTAATCAGAGGCTCACTACTGCTGAATACTGTTGCTGATTTGAGAGGCTAAAAGGTAGCTGAGGCTATACGTCTCATCTCACTTGAAAATCCCTACGTCCTACCTCAACATATTTCAACTGACCCAAAGACAAGGAAAAAGAGGAGAGAAAACGACATGTTGAAATGGCTGCACAAAATTCACTTTTATTACACAACTAGTGTAAAAGCCCGTGTACACAGGCCAAGGTCCAGATAATGTTAACCCTTTGAGTGCCAGAGGGGCATGCAACGCATTGCTTTGCAATGCATTGCGTACCCCTCTGGCACTCAAACGGTTAAGAGGCAGCTACCTCACTGCTCCATGCAATGCAGTCATGCGTCGCCTCACTCACGCAATGCAATCATGTGCAGTAGAGACTTCCCGAACCACAGTCTCTACTGCTCATGACTGCATCGTGACAAACATCCTAGAGAATTATTATATAGGATAAGTAAAAATCAAATAATAACACTCCAGAAATATTTCTCAGATGCTGAGTGACATTTCTAAACAAATATAGTTACATTGTATTGTAACATTCTTGATGTCAGGGCAATTAAATGAGGCAGAATTTCCCGACCATGAATCACAGGTCAGATTATGCACAATTCAGTACCCAAAATATACGGAGTTAAGTTAGTTGAGAAATATTCCCGTCTATAAATTTCAGCTGGAAACGTTGGTCAGGAAATTGCTGAGCAATGCATTGCGTACCCCTCTGGCACTCAAAGGGTTAATTGCCCAATATCAGGAATGTTACAATATAATTTAACAATTTTTATGTAACAATTTCACACAGAATCTGAGAAATTGTAACTATTTAGGGTGTGTTATTAATCTAATTTTATTTATTTTGTAAGGAAAGTACCCTTTTAATTACAAGTTTAGACTGCACCTATTTCACCATTTCCTTTTCTCTCCTCTTTATCCTTGCCTTTGTATTATATCAAACCTGCAGTGCAGAGCTACTACTGTAGTAGGTGTAATCATTTTATTAAAGCGGAATTTCATAACATTAATATTAGCCCCAAATCATAATTAAAATAATGATATGAGTTGTATTTTCAAGAATAACTGCTGCATTACTCAAAAATAGATCTTTTTAGACAGACAGGCACTGGCAGGGATCTTGCAGTAGGCTGTCTCTGCACCTGCGCTGTCAGTCCCTTCCGGTGCCTTAAAGGGATAGTAATATTTCGTTTTACCTAGTGTAAGCCATCTCTTCTCAGATGTGGAATCTGGTTGCTAGACAAGACAGATAACAGAAGGGGACAATCTTCTTCCTATGAGAACAATGAAAGCCCTGCCCCCCTGGACAAGTTTTTCAGGTTTTTCCCTTATCTTAATTGAAGATTGTCCCTCTCTGCAATCTACCTGGGCACCTCCCTTCTGATCTGGCTGAGCAGTGTTAGATCAGTAAAAGGGGCGGGAGGGGGATACTTTGTCATTGAATTACTCTTGAACTACAACTCTGACAGAATTGAAATAACACTCTCCAAAGTCCAAATACTATGATGATTAATTAGAGCTGCTTTTATTATGAAACATTACTGTCCCTTTAAGGTAACCAGGCATTCAACTCACCAGTCGTGGAGTTGAAGGGGATGGACAGCGCAGACTCAGAGATGGCGCCTCTGCAAGATGTCTGCTCTGTTCCCCGCTGTCTGTCTGCTGAAAAAGTTCTATTTTCACTAAGGCAGCAATTATTCTTAAAAATACAAGTACGTCTATGCATATCACTATTGTAATTATGATTTGGGGCTCAATACTACTGTGATGAAAGTTCTGTTTTGAAGTACTAACACCTTCAAATAATAACACCCTGCTTACCTTACTATAACCAGGAAACAAGAACATTTTTTTTTTCTTTCTCATTGATTCTAGAGATAACATCTTCAAATAGTCCCAGGTTTAATGGCCACTGTGGCACATAGTTGGTAGCAGGACTACAGGACACACACTTCCTCATCTGCTTCCCTGTACATTGCACAACCCTCTGCTCCTTGCACTCTGCCTGCTGCAGTTTGAAATAACTGATAGCAACTATAATGTCCGCCTCCATGGACATGATATCCAGGACTGATTGTAAATTTTATCTCTCTAACCAACACACAGGGTAGACATCATAGGGGCCATTAGGATTTTCATGTCATAGTAAATTGGAGATTATTAGGAGGTGTTACCTTTAATTCTGCCAGTCCCACATGACATACCTGCTTCTACATATCTAAATCAATTCTAAACATGTATGTATTAGTGTGTTCTATCATAGAAAAATATAAATGTCACAGGGAATAACGCAGACTGAAGTTCCTAGGGTTTCTCTTCTTTTATTTTATTTTCTTTTATGTTGACTGGCATGATAGTTCAAGGCTATTGCCTATAATAATTGTACCGCTTTCATGATAAACCACAAAGTCAAGCAAAAAAAAAAATGTATTGCCTCCTGCTGATAAAGAAATAGAACCAATTTAGTTCTATGCTTTCCTTTTCTTAGCCAGCCCAACAAGACAAGAGGTTGGTTATGTGCAGGATTATAACAAAGGATAAAGTGGAAAGAGATTGGGTTAGTTTAAAGGAAAGTAATTTTGTAAATGAAAAATCACAAAGTAGAACAATGGACCACATTCAGAAAACCAAAGAGCAGCAATTCTGGGACAAACCAAATGCACTATAGGGGCCAAATGAATATTCCCAGTAATTCCAATATGTAGTTTAACCCTTTGAGTGTCAGAGGGGTAAGCAATGCATTGCATTTCAATGCGTTGCGCACCCCTCTGGCACTCGATATCCTTTTGAAATGTCGCACAGTATTGTGCGAGCAACTAAATGGCAATTAACCATGTCGCCTGGATGAAAATGGCAACATGAGAATCTTGCCCACAACATTCTCATGTTGCGGGCTTAAACGTTGCTCATTTGAGCACCCGCATCATTCTCATAAACATACCTTTTTGAAGCCAGAACAGTTTTGCGGATGCTCACATCATTCTCATAAATATACATTGCTGAAACCAGAACATTTCTGTGTGTATTCCCACTCTCCTTCCCCTCAGTGTCCACCTCATAATAATAAAAAAAGAAAATATGACCATCTGCAAGGACACAGGTGGTCAATTCACCCCTACAATAGTTAAATATACTGCTTCAACACGTGCACATACTGTATGGGCAAATTGCACGCTAGTGTCTTTGCGAATTGTCATTTTTTTTTTTTTTATTATGAGACGGACACTTAGGGGAAGGAGATCGGGAGTACACACAGAACTGTTCTGGATTTAGCAAGGTATGTGTATGAGAATGATGCAGGTGCTCAAATGAGCGAAGATTAAGCCGCAACATGAGAATCCCATCACTTTGATGCTGGTGAGATTCTCATGTCGCTCTTTTCATCCCAGCGACATGTTTAATGTGCAGTTTAGTTGCTCTCACAATACTGTGCAACATATTGATAGTGAACCCTGGCGTTCAAAGGTTTAACCCCTTAAGGGCTAGAGATGTCTACAACGTTGTGTGAAGAAATCATAAAAAATAATCATAACAGAAATTCTTATATTTTATTTTGAAAATACATTTTAACAAATTAATTTGGAGGAATCATCAAATCTCTTGAAACTATTGCTTTCCATCATGAAAATAACAGGTTTTGTTCCAGAAAGACAAAACGAAAACTTCCAGTTACCGCAAGAATAACATAAATTATTCACTTTCTGGATCCCCCACAAAACAATGGCCAACAAAACTGATTTTCTAACATAACATAATATCCATAATCAGATCAACATGACCACAACATTTATTTTACTGTTTCAATTGTGTGAATATGTTTAATATATGGGGGGGATCCCTGTACTAATTAGAATGAGCTGCCTTATTTGTGTGACAAGTGAAATCCCTACTGAGGTTAAATATTGCTTGTATTTTACAACAAATGTTATAGATATATCCAGGCACAGACAATTGGCTCCAGATGTGTGTTTTTCCCATAATACAATGAAAGCCTGCACTAATAGTTTTATGGACAAATGCAAACTCCTTCCAGTTTAATGTTGATTATAAAAAGTTTCTAGTTGAATATCCATACTGTACTGAGACAAGATCAAAGGTTAGGAAATGGCATATTCTGGTTCACGAACTGCTAGGTACAAGCTGGTGACTACTGTAGTTGAGCTCTCTTCTTGTCTATTACATCATAAATACATTACAAACGACGACCTTACTATATAGATCAAAGCAAAAGGACTTTGGCTACCACCAAACTTTAGCAGATGAAAGACTAGTCAGCAAGCAGAGGCTGGTACTGCAATGAATTCTACCTTCTCAGATGTACAACAGCATTTTTATAATTTGCACAGCTATGTTTTAACCCTTTCAGAGCCAGATAACTTAAATAATGACTCGTGATCTGTACTTCACCCCATCTTAAACCTTGTATTACAGCTCACAAATGCACAGAGTCAAAATGAATTATTTGTGCATGCCCACTTGTAGTTCAGGATTTGAGTAGTGCAGTTGTTTGTTCATGAGCAGACCAAATATTCTCTGATAGAAACATGCTGAGGGGTTATGCACTAAGGTGTGATAAAGAGGTGATAAAGTGGATATGACTTTGTCAGTGATATCTCCTCCAATTTCTAAGATATTCTATGGAGCCTATCTCCAAAGTCTCCAACTTTGGAGATCTTATGGCCTAGGCTCTATAGAATAACTTAGGAACTGGAGAAGTGATATCATTGGAGACGTCATCGCCTCTTTATCACCACTTTATCACTCCTTAGTGCATAACCCCAACATGTTCTGCCAGGTAAGTATAAGCTTTCCACTGTTATCTTGAGGTTACGTTCATGGCAACATTTCTAGTGTTGAGCGAGCGTGCTCGGCCGATGCTCGGATCGGCTCGAGCATCGCTCTGCTCGGCACATGGCGGTACTCGTACGAGTACCGCCATGTGCTCGCCCGACATGTTCGGGTTGCGGGGATCTGTGCCGGAAGAGGCACAGATCCGAAGACGCGCCGCTGGACCACCAGGGAATGGAGGTACAGGGGCATTGCGGAGATGAAGGGGGCATTGCGGAGATGAAGGGGGACATTGTGGAAGAGGGGCATAGACTCTATGCCCCTCTTCCACAATGTCCCCCTTCATCTCCGCTATGCCCGTCTGTCACAATGTGCCCCTTCATCTCCGCTATGCCCCTCTTCCACAATGTCCCCCTTCATCTCCTCTATGCCATAGAGGAGATGAAGGGGGACATTGTGGAAGAGGGGCATAGCGGAGATGAAGGGGGACATTGTGGAAGAGGGGCATAGAGTCTATGCCCCTCTTCCACAATGTCCCCCTTCATCTCCGCTATGCCCCTCTTCCACAATGTCCCCCTTCATCTCCTCTATGGCATAGAGGAGATGAAGGGGGACATTGTGGAAGAGGGGCATAGCGGAGATGAAGGGGCACATTGACCAGGCACCCTCCGCTCATCAGAGCAGGGGGTGCCTGGTTTGATGCTCGAGTGCTCCCATTGAAATCAATGGGGCTCGGGTGCTCGGCCGAGCACTCGAGCAGCAGGGGGTGCTCGGTCAGAGCACCCGAGCACCCGAGCATCACGGTGCTCGCTCAACACTGAACATTTCCTGTCTTAATAACAATTCGCTCTTTTTACAAACACAGCAGTCACTCTGCACACTGATCAGGATAGATTTATACAGCAGTTCTGCACAGTTGCATGAACAGTCCTGTAAAGGAAGATTATGGATACAGCATATGTCAGGGATATTTAGCAATTTTTTTTCCCAAATAGAAAGTTTTATTAAAACAAAGACGTTTACAAAGATAGCAAAACAAGTAGGATCTCAGAGGATCCATTGCATAGATACATGAAGAATACAGTATATTAATGCACAACATAAATTTGTCAATACATTCAAAGAAAATATTGTGATATATCACAAATGAAAACTTGTGGATAGACTCCTCGAACAGGACAAAGGGGTAGGATAGGAGAGGGGAGGAAGGGACAAGAAGAAATTATAGAGAAGGAAAAGGACAAAGGGAAGAAAGGAAAGACAGACAGAATAAGAGAAGGGAGAATAGAAAGTGTCCAACGCAGGGGTAAGAACTCCTTCAGAGGAGAAAGAACCCCAAGTGCCAACACACCACTAGCATAGAAGAGCACAGCCGTATGGGCAAGACATCAATATTCAGATAAAGGCCAGGAAAGAAGCATTACCAACCAAAATCAAATAGCTCCCTGACTGGTGTGAAAGGTGGTCCAGGGAGCCAAATAACATAGTACTTAGCTTAAGTCCCAGTGGACATAGCATGGAGTTTCTCAGCAGAAGCTCTGGCATCAATTTTCATATACCACATAGTAAGAGAAGGGGGCATTGACAATTTCCAATGCAGAGGTATGAGAACTTTGGTAGCATTCAACATATGTATAAGCAACGTACGCTGAGGTTTGTCCAAGGAGACTGAGTGGGGAATGACATAGAAGAGAAGAAGAAGAAGGTCCAATGGGAAGGGTTTGTTAAAGATGGTTTGTAATGCCGATGACACCTTAACCCAGAACGGTCGGATCAGCCAGCACTCCCACCACATATGGAAAAGAGAACCTTCCGCTATGGAACATCTCCAACAGACAGCAGACGTAGAGGGGAAGATTCCAACCAGACGTTTTGGGGTATAATAACACCTCGTTAACAACTTATATACAGCTTCTTATGTAGCTGAGTCAAGCGCCACATGGGCAAGAAAGAAAACAAAGATAACCATCTAAGAAGGGACCAATCAATCGATAGGTCACGTTCCCAATGAGCCACAAATGCGGGTTTCACATGAGAAGTTGGCTTGATCAATAAAGCATAAATCTTAGACAGGGTTTTAATTTAAAAGGATCCAGAGAAAAGGGCAGATTCAAAAGCGGTAAGTGGAAGAAATGTAGAACCCTAAGGAAAATGCCTGGAGAGAAAATGAGTAAGCTGAAAATATTGCCAACTATGGGACGTCGCCAGGTGCAAAGAAGTCCTAATTGTATCAAAAGAGCGGAGGCAATCAGGCGAAAACAATTCCTGAAAGTATCCCCCTCTGATGCTTTCCATAGTCAAAATGGACTACCAAGATCTCCAGGAGGGAAGTCAGAATGACCATAAATAGATAGAAGAGGAGAGGGGAATGGGGCCAACGAGAGAAAGGAATTAACCAGGTCCCAGACCTGGCAGAAATGTAGCATGATAGGATGAGATCTAAGTGAGGGGTAGTTTGAACCAGGTCTTAGCCATAAGACATTATAGGGAGCTAAACGGGGGATATTTAACAAATATTTGACCTATATTTGGACAAATATAATTGCTGGGTATTTCTTGGGACACACAGAGTTAATTAAAAGGGACTTTTAAACCATTGAATTCTAGAGAGGTTTCACAATGCTTTGGAGACTTCTCACACATTCAAGGGGTTAAAACCCCATTTAAATAAATGGGAACGTTTTTCACCAGAATTGCTCCAATGTTTCATAATACATCAGTCCGCATATATCTACTTATTCATGAAAACATTTCTGCCTTAAATTATATAGCAAAGTCATCTCTTTTAATATTCAGGAAAAGTGGCTAGAATGTATGTATAAAGGTCAGACTCATTGTAAGTTGTGATGACCTTTAGGTGATCAATAGGAATTCTTGTAGGAAATTATAGTGTACTGTGTTTTTCTTTTTTAAAATTCACACTTTAAATGTACTGTTGCATAGGGTAATAACACCTACAAAAGAGTAACTTTCTAGTCTGGATTCCTGCAAGACAGCTGAAGAACTACAAAAAGCAAAATCAGAAAGTATTTTATATGAATGTTAATAGTATACTTTTTTAATCTAAATGTAACTTGATACAAAGAAGAAGCAACTCCCTAAGGCCATGCTCCTGTTTAACGATGCAAAGCACAGAAACTGTTCTTCCTTGGTAGACTCTGGAGAGCACATATATCTACCTGCAGTAACATTTTTAGTTGTAGTGGATGGGGAGGTTGTGCTAGTCATTAACCTACAGGAGGAAGCCTGTCACACTAATCAGGAAATCCAAGGTGCCCTCATTCAATTCCTTTTCTTCTTCCTTCATTAGGAAATTAGAGAATTCCATGAGCCCTTGGCTTAAACAATGCAATCTAAAGATCCTCCCCAATGGTACTTATCTAATACTCTTCTTCAACAGAATGGCAATCTGACAGGCTTTACTCATTGACTAAAAGGTTTCCCACCAGTACTCATCTGATCCTTTACTTGAGTAGAGAATGGTAGGTTGTCACATCTGTCTCACAGACTCAAAAACAACTATAACAGTGCTCTTATGATCATCATTTTGAACAGAGTATAGCAGGCTGAAAAGCCTTTCTCACAGACACAAAATCATCTGTACCATTGCTAATCTATTCCTCTTCTTGGACAGATAATGGTTGTTACCAGGCATTTCCATAAATACTTCTCTGCCAGTGCTCAACTGATCCTCTTCTTGAATAGAGTGGTATGCAGGAAAGCCATTTCCAAGGACCAAGAACCAACCCCCAATAGCACTTATCTGGTCATATCCTTGGCTAGAGACTGACATACTTGAAGGCCATTCCCACATACCTACAAAACCATATCTACCAGCACTTAACTGACATTGGCAACTAGCCAATGACAGGATATAAGGGATTTCTCATTGACTCCCAAACCTTCTCTATAGTCATCTGAAAGGACATTCCAACAGATTTACCAAACAACCTGAACCAAGTACTCATTTATACATTATTGTTGAGTAATGAAAAAAGAGGATTTCAGGTCCTTCTTACAGACCCACCAAATCCTTTTCTCAGGTCCTCATATGATCTCCTTGTTAAGCAGTGAATGACATGCTGGCAGAAGGAGCACCACCTCTGAAGGAAAAAAATAGCTGCCATTCTACTGCTGACATATTGTTATTATTGCCTTTAAGTCTAATTTATATCCGACAGCCAGCATGTTACTGGTGAAGTGGGAACTCTAGCTAGGAGACATTTCTGACAGACCCCTAAACTACCACTATCAGTATTTATCTGATCCTTACTGGACTGGTTTCAGCCATATCAGTAACTCGGCACCTTTTTTTCAGTGACCAGTACCTTTTATTAGTGACTAGTTGAAGAGCCCGTTACAAGGGCCACAGTGCCACAGCCAGCTGTTCACGGGGCAGTCAAGCGCAGTAGAGACTGCCCGTACCGTGGCGTCCAGCTCTGTATCAGCCGCGGCGCGGGCAGTCTCTACTGCGCATGACTGCAGTACGTGCAGCAGTCTCTACTGCACATGACTGCATCGTTACACAAGTTTTAGTGAATTATTATGTAGGATTCTGTAAATTCTTTGTGCCCTTTGTCCACCAAATTGAACTGGTACCTCTCTTTTTAGAAAATCTTCCATGGGTGCTCCTCTTTTGCCAAGAATGGAGACACCCAAAATATTTGCCTCTTATGTTGCACTTGGTTTGCCCTAGAATTGCTACAGTTTTCATATTAAAGCAGCCTTTTCATAGTACATCAGCAAAATAAAAAAATGAAAGCACAACATAGAGGTTCAGAAGATGCTGGTGTATTTACATGGACATAAACCTGATAGTATTTAGAATGGACTGGAGAGGGAAATGTCAATTATGAGGACACTGCAGTAGTTCAGGTGGCATAGAATTATAGTGGATCCCAATAAGACAGAAAAATTCTACAACAGTGTTATGCTAAGCTATATTTACAGACAAAACATTTTAAAGGGAAACTATCATGAAATGTTTTTATTGTGTCTATAAAGCTTGTGCAGTATTGAGAAAAATGGCATAGGGTGCATTTTTATATTTAACCCTTTCAGTGCTCCACAATGCGTTGCTCACCCCTCTGACACTCAGAGGCTTAAATTATTTTTTTTGAGTGAACAACCTTTTAGCTATAGACAGGAGCTTAAAAGAAACCAACCTGATTGCAGACGTTGCCAGAAATAGGTATCAAGAATACAGTAGACTGGCAATGGAACAGAGAAATAGTAGCCAAGAATAAACAGCCTTTGGGAGGGCAGCTTTAGCTGGACTGAAATTCTGGTGTTTGGTTGCTAAATGAACTTCAACACCTAAAAATGAAATGGGGTCATATACATTTAACTATCATGTACTCAACGCTAGCATCTGTTTTAATTTTAGATTCATAATATATAATACTAAACTTGCTTTCCTAGTGCATGTGTAGAAAGCAGTGGCTCTAAAGAGCAGAGGTACAGTTTGTTACTGTTGTTGTAACCCTGCATTGATCAGTTTATGAAGATTAGTACCCAATTCTCTTCTATTGAAAAGGCCTTTTTGTTTCATTTACAGTTTATCCTATATAATAATTCGCTAGGATGTTTGTCAGAAGCCGTCATACGCAGTAGAGACTGCATGCGTTCGGGCAGTCTCTACTGCGCATGAAGCGACCGCTTAACCCTTTGAGTGCCAGGGGGTACGCAACACATTGCAATGCAATGCCTTGCGTACCCTTCTGGCACTCAAAGGGTTAACATTACCTGGACCTTAGCCCGTGTACACGGGCTTTTACAATAGTAGAAAATATTGCACCATTACTCCAGTGATGCACAAAACAACTGCAAATGCTATGGGGTTTTATATTCCTGCACAAAGAATGAATGGATACCACCACAGAGAAAATTAGGACTCAGTTTTCAGTCTATAAAAGCTAGCTTTGGGTATGGGCTTTTTAAGCATTTATAAACCCCATTTTACATTTTGCTTTTAGTGTTCCTTTAAAAGAAGAATTATATCCATGGAATAGGCTGCTATTAGTTTATCAGAAATACATACCTAAATAGGTGGTCTTCATTTCTTTTTCATTTATCTCTGGTGTAGTTTAAACCTTTGAGTGCCAGAGAGTTATTCAATGTATTGCAATGCGGTGGATTCTTCTCTGGCACTCAAAGAGTTAGGGCTGAACAGTAACATTTAACTATTTTTACAATCCCATACACATTGCCAGCATTTCAACAGGGTGATATGCTAATGACTGAATTCACCCCCCAGCTTGCATCCTTAATTCTTAGTGCATGTAGCGATGTGCGTTTCTGTCACCAATCACCAGACGCACACTGCCATAACATCGACCTTTAGTGCATCTCCCCTCTGCAGTGAGTGGGAGGGATACATAGTCCATATCTTTCTGCCCTACCCAATTTTGTTAATTGCATAAAGCCTGAATAATATAACTCTCAAATATACAATGAGTTTTTTTCCATCTTCATTTAATAAAGTAGTTTGGAGTGATTACATGATAATATGGTCAGGAATAGTTCATTAGAATAATGCCATGTAATGCACCTATAACCCTTTGAGTGCCAGAGTGGTACGGAATGCATCAAGGGTTTAAAACACCACCTCTGCAGTGGCCAGCAATTGTACATTTTTAAAATGCATTTGATTGCATGACACTTATACCCTTATTGTTATTTATAACAATGACATTTACTATCATATTGTAATAAAATCTGCACCTGAACCGTGAGTACATTTTCTCTGCTCCACAACTTGCCCACAAGGGAGCAGAGAGGACATGCTCAGCTTTCAGCACCGCACACAGCACCACAAACCCTTTCAGTGCTGTAGGGATGTGTATTTCATACCCCTGTGGCACTGAAAGGGGTAAAATGCTGTGATAAAATCTGAAGCTGAAAGGCTAGATAGGGAACTCAGTAACATGCACTGTGCACAATTGGGAGCCTCAGTAAGAGGAATTCCATGTAAAGAATTCACACACTGTTTGCCCGAAAATGTATTACTTCCCAAGAGAGATCTAAGTCTTGTGAAAGTGCATTGTGTCATATTTGCTTTGAACAGAAGCTATGCGGATACTTCGCCAAGCTACCCCATTGGCATCCCCTCGCATCATCATCTTGCAAAGTGTGCCTGGTGATGTGAGGGGAAGTGACTTTGCCAAGTGGTGCAACAGCATGAACACATTTTCCTTCCCTGCCTCTTGCCCCTTTGCTCTCCTCCCACTCTCCTCTTTCCATCACCATCCATTCATATGGCCCCTTCCACTGTGCGTCCGCTGCTCCACCTGTCCTCCTCCTCCTCGTCCACACCTCCATTTCTCCTTTTCCTTATTTCAAGTAAGTGTTAGTTCACTTCTAAGGACAAGCCAGAAAGGTGATTATCAGGAGGTGAAATGAATAGTAACAATCAAGCTAATAAACTCTGTACAACTTTCAAACTCCATTAATTTGTCTAAGAACCATGGGAGTTTACAGCTGGTTTTATTTCGATAATATGATAATTTGGATTGATGAATAGAACAGCATAAGTGTGAAATTATATTTTCATATTGTAAGTTGTAACCAAAGTGGATTAGATATATATTTTTATAACTGCTTAATTACAATTAAATTATAATAATCACCATCATTTTCCATGATGTTACATCTCAATTCATTGAACTAAGATGACCACCAACTTTTTCATGGTAAGTGTTACATGCCAATACATTGAACTAAGCTGATCACCACCTTTTTCCATTGAAAGTGTCACATCTCAATGCATTAAACTAAGATGATCAGAAACTTTTCCATTGTACTGAATGTACTGAACTAAGCCGACACTTTCCAGTGTATCAAAAAAGCTGATCAGCAACTATTTCCATGTGAAGGGTTGTACAATGTGTTGCCCAATATAGTGGGACATCTCAATGAAAGAAAATAATCAAATTACTATATTGTTCAGTGGAGCCTATACTTTGATGAAATGATAATCAATTGTTGAACCTCCAACTGTTGGGGATGACAACTAGCATCATCAACTTGGGCCTAGGGATAATGGGGGTTGTAGGTATGAAAAATGCTGCAAAGTAAGAATGCTTTCAAAAATAGATATGTTAATAGTTTATTTTTATCAATTAACAAAATACAAAGTGAGTGAATAGAAGAAAAATCTAAATCAATTCAATATTTGGTGTGACCACCCTTCGCCTTCAAAACAGCATCAAATCTTCTAGGTACACTTGCGCAAAGTCAGGGATTTTGCAGGCATATAGTCAGGTGTATGATTAAACAATTATACCAAACAGGTGCTAATGATCATCAATTAAATATGTAGGTTGAAACAATCATTAATTGAAACAGAAACAGCTGTGTAGGAGGAACAAAACTGGGGGAGGAACAGCCAAACTCAGTAAACAAGGTGAGGTTGCTGAAGTTTCAAAAGTTGTCAAAAGTCATACACCATGGCAAGACTGAGCAAAGCAACAAGACACAAGGTAGTTGTACTGTATCAGCAAGGTCTCTCCCAGGCAGAAATTTCAAGGCAGACCAAGGTTTTCAGATGTGCTGTCCAAGCTCTTTTGAAGAAGCACAAAGAAACAGGCAGCATTGAGTACCGTAGACACAGTGGTCAACCAAGGAAACTGAGTACAGCAGATGAAAAACACATCATGCTTACTTCCCTTCACAATCAGAAGATGTCCATTAGTGCCATGAGCTCTGAATTAGCAGAAAACAGTGGGATCCTGGTACACCCATCTACTGTCTGGAGAAGTATGGTTAGAAGTGGTCTTCATGGAAGACTTGTGGCCAAACAAGGCCAAGCGATTCAACTATGCATGAAATACTGAAACTGGGGTGCTAAAAAATAGCAGCAGGTGCTCTGAACTGATGATTCAAAATTTTAAATATTTGGCTACAGCAGAAGACAGTTTGTCAGCCGAATGGCTGGAGAGCAGTACAAGAACAAGTGTCTGCAGGCAACAGTGAAGCATGGTGGAGGATCCTTTGGGGCTGCATTTATGCACATGGAGTTGTGGATTTGGTCAGAATGAATGGTCTCCTTAATGCTGACTAGTACAGGCAGATACTTATCCATCATGCAATACCATAAGGGAGGCATCTGATTGGCCCCAGATTTATTTTGTAGCATGGCAATGAAACCAAACATACAGCCAAAGTCATTAAGAACTACCACCAGTTTAAAGAAGAACAAGGAGTCCTGAAAGTGATGGTATGACCCCCACAGATCCCTGATCTCAACATCATCAAGTCTGTCTGGGATTACATGAAGAGAGAGAAGCAACTGAGGCTGTCTAAATCCACAGAAGAACTGTGGTTAGTTCTACAAGATTTTTTGAACAACCTACCTGCTGAGTTCCTTAAAAAATGGTGTGCAAGTGTACCTAGAAGAACTGATGCTGTTTTGACGGCAAGGGGTGGTCGCACCAAATATTGATTTGATTTAGATTTTTATTATGTTCACTCACTATGCATTTTGTTAAAGGGGAACTACCACCTCTTCAAGAATTTAACTTCAATAAATCCCCATCTGGCGACTAGCAGCTTGGTAGTGCTAGTCTCCAGAATTATTATCTTATTCCAAAGAAATGTGCATTGTTCTGGGGCTGACAGCAGGACGGCAAGATGTCCGCAATCCATCCTGCTGTCAGCCCCAGATCAATGCACATTTCTTTGGAATAAGGTAACAATTTTGGAGACTAGCGCTACTAAGCTGCTAGTCGCCAGATGGGGATTTATTGAAGTTAAATTCTTGAAGAGGTGGTAGTTCCCCTTTAATTGATAAAAATTAACTATTAACATATATATTTTTGAAAGCAGTCTTACTTTACAGCATTTTTTGCACAGTACGGTATAGGCTAAAGCTGTTTTAGGAGACCTAGCTAGTTTCTGGACTAGTGGCAGGCATGCCCCGGGGTGGACTTAATGTGTGTGGCCAGCCAATAGAATGCATTGTGAGGGGTTTATTTCTATCCAGTGCCCAATCACATTTTCCTTTTTACACTATAGTGTACAACTTATTAACATACACATGCAAAAAAATTCTAGCACTGCCATTCACCACTACTCCTCTGTCAACCTCCCGTTCTCCACTACTTCTCCATGTCCCTCTGTCTCTGGTATGGGCCATGCCTTAAGTCTCTCCTGTCCCCAGTGATGATAAGAATCATCGGTATAAATGATATGCCTCTGGATAGGCTGCCACTAAAATACTGCACCTTTTGAAGGCCCAGAGTCTTTCACACTGAGCCCTATTGTGAGCTGAATATTACAGAACAATTAACCTGTTTTATGACTTTGCTCCGACTAGACTTTTCTACATTCCCTCTATGCTGATTATGTGCATGCTCAGTGGTACTGTGTGTGCGCTGGCTGAGGTGACACTGGAGTGGTGATCAACAGTTAGGTAATCTGCTTCTTGGAGCTTATTTCACTGTTGGAATACATGGGAGCTTTGTTTTCTTGAGCCCCAGAGAGGGTTCATGTGGTGCCACTGGGGGATATAAATGAAGTGATTCTTGTCAAAAAGGGGTTGGGTTTAATTATGGGTGGGGGTTAGGGCTTAGCGGCTTGTGTCATAAAGTGGGAGGGAAGTGGGTGGGAAGTGGGCAGGAAGTCAGAGGAACAGGGTGGGAAGAAGGAGAAGTGGGCAGTTTCATAAGAAACTCACTACCATCGGATAATTAGCCTCGGTTCCCGGAGACCTGGTAATTAACTGCAAAAACTGGAGTCTCCAGGTCAGATCCAAAGAGTTCCCAGCTATGAATTTTGGACATTATTGCAGTGACTTCCCAGCTGGTGTACACACAGTACCATTGTCAAATCAGTGGTTCTTTCTATTTGGAATACCAATAGTAAAAAGTGGAGCAATTCTAGTATCAACCAAAAGAATGCATTGCAAATAAAAATCAACATTTATGTCACAATCACTATTAACCCCTTACATGCTAAGGACATCTCCAATGCATTGTCTCACACTGCACTGGATATGTCTCTACCAATCAAAGGATTAATAGACCCATTTAAATAAATGTCACTATTCTCTGTCTGTCTTACTATGGTGGGTGTGTGTTTGTGCACAACAAATCTTTGCATTGACACCACTGTGCTTTCTCCTCTAATGTCTTATAACAGTGGTGGACAATGGAAGGCTCTCCAGGTGTTGCCAAACTATAACTTCCATCATTCCCCACCAGCCAATGGAGTTGTAGTCTGGCAGCAGCTGGAGGGTCTCATGTTGTCCATAACTGTCTTATAACCTTCCACAATATGAAAACTGATATACAAAGAAGAATTGGATACATTCTGGAAGAAACCAACTGTGCAGTAGGGGACAATCAACATTTTCAAAATTTTCAATAATTTAAATGGTGCTTTTAACCCTTGAATGCTAGAAATGTGTTCAAAGCATTACTTTGGAGAGCGGTCTCAGTTTAACCCTTTGAGTGCCACATGGGTACACAACGTATTGCAAAGCAATGTGTCGCATACCCCCTGACACTCAAAGGGTTAAATCAATGGACATTTTACAATTCCCCTATGGTGAATTTGTTTTACACCAGACTTCCTCCAGTTCTTCTCTGTGTATCAGCCTCATTGCCTTGAAACTTGTATACCTACACATAACGTCCATTGATTAAGGCAGGGTTGGGTGACTTGAGGCCCTCCAGCTGTTGAGGGCTACAATTTAGCTGGGTATGATGGTAACTGTAGTCATCAACAGTTGGACAGTCTCAGGTTGCACATTCCAAGCACAACCGCATAAAATCTCCAACATACTGTGTTGCAATATATTGGAGACATAGCCAGAATTCAGCGGGTTAATGGGCCTGCTCATTACATTGTGCTAGGTAAAAAAACAACTGATACAGGATGGCTGTGATTGCTGTATCACAGCTGTTTTCAGTTTATGAAATTGCATGTGAATGGATACTTTAGAAAAAATGACTAATTTACTTGCTCATTTGTTTGTCAGAAGCTTGATCAACCCCTTCCTCTATATAGTATGGAGAAAAGTTCTAGAGCTTTTTCACATTTACACATATTTCATCAGAAAAAAAATCTAACTGAAATCAAAGTGCTCCACTGATTGAATAATAATACAAATATATAAAGACCTTGGATAGAGAAGTAACTAGCATGGGCAGCAGTTTTATCAAATAAACAATTCAGTAAAGTTAAGGAACACTGTTGTTAATTGTAATCTTTTTCATATTAGAGCTTACACATATTTTTATAAGAGATAGACCAATATAAGGCAGCCTCACATGCATCTTGGTACCTATATGCACATGACAACACAGCAATGAATCCTGATTTGCCATTCCACATCATATGTAAACATGACACCAGAAAATGCAAAATATGGGCTTTCTAGAGATGCATACCTCCCAAGTGTCCCTCTTTAGGAGGGACAGTCCCTCTTTGAGACCGAAATCCATCTGTCCCTCTCTCCCTCCTTGTTGTCCCTCTTTTTATGAGATCAGACTGTGTGGTGTGTATATAAGTCTATCACATTGCTCCACAGCAATGAAATCCACATATATTTGCTTATAAATTAGTCTGTGTAAGTAAAATAATTTGTCTTACCCTAAATCATTTACTCAGTAACACAAAGAGGTGTCACCATGTCAGTAGATGATGAAATAACCTAAAAGTTCTCAGTAATGCCCGGCCACCAGCCACACCCCACCCAGCATCGCCCCCTAAAACAAAAGTGCCCCTCTTCGGGTATATGAAATGTTGGGAGTTATGGAGATGTCTGATTTTGTTAGAATGTTGACTCTTTTTTACTAAAACAAAAACATACCAAACCAGAGACTCCCTTTTTCCTGGAAATCAAGACCAAATAACCCTTATCAGTTCAAAACTGTTTATAACAGAGAACCTTTGGCTCAGTATACATATCTAATTTTATTTTTGCAAAATGTTACATAAGCCATGCTGCTTCTTAGTATTTGTAAACACATTTAGAAAAAAAATATATGAAAAATTGCAAGAAAAACAGAAGCAATTGGCTGTTGATCCATTTTGGAATTGATTTAAAAGTCTCAGTCATATCCAGCCACCATGATCCTTAATTGCACTCTTAGAAAGAGACCCCTTAGTTTACTAGTTCTCATTTGGCAATTTATTCATGTTTATATTAAAAAAAACATGTATTTTGCTACTTAGTAATGCTCATTTAGTGTCTCGGTGGACTTTTCATAGGCCAAAAACATTTTTCAGCCAAGTTAAAATTAAGCTTAAAGATGCATGGCTCCAATTATTTTTCCTTAAGTAGTCTAAAACATAGGCCATTAAAGCCTGTAAAATCGAAAGGCATGCTTTTTTAATTAAGCAGATTGCATAATAAATAAGATATAAGAGAACAGCAAATACAAAAAGCTCCCCTTAACATCTAATAATCCAGGAGGCATCAGAAAATGTATTTGCTTAATTTTCTATCTTTATAGGCTTGTCTCAGAGACAAAACAGGGGACCATAAAATAGTGTATCTATTTGTTTATATAGCTACTGACCACAAGAGAAGCCACATAAAATGTAATACATGTTGCCTGTCTTTACACATTATACATTAATGCTGTGTTATGCTGGGACACACCATCCACATCATAAGGAAAAATAAAACAATTTAAATAGTGTTTTTCCCCCTGGAATGATATATATAATGCATTGGAGACCTCTCCCACTTTTCTTTTGTACATAAGGTCCAAGGTGTCAATAAATTCTAGACAGAGAGATAGATGGACTCAAAACAGTTTACACTTATCAAGAATGATTTACTGGAGTGGACTTGAATATTATGAGACATGCAATGGATTGCACCAGATGTGGACTACCGAAGCAACTTCTTTTATAAAGGGACACTATCACCTCCCAATAATACCTTTGTATGCTCAGAAAATCCTTATGGATACTATGAATTTTTCTCTTGTGCCTTGGTTCAAGAAAAAACAAGGGGTATGTACTAATATGGTTTCACACAAAAGTGGGAGCTGAAAGGGATTTCTGTATTCTGCACCTACATGACACATATGTACTAAGCTTTCTACACTGAGAATTATTATTTTCAGTCCTGGCTAGCACAATGAGCAGCATGAGAAGCTATAGGTACATTGGTGATGCTGCTGAATCAGAAGGGGAGGAAACCAACAGCACCAGCAGTGAAAGGAGCCCACTTCCCTCTGCCCAAATTATCCCCAGTCCCTCAACCACTTCACTTTGGACCTAGGGAATTATACTTAAGAAGGGGTCACTGGATAACGATATCAGCAGTACAGGTCAGTTGTGTGTGCCTTCTGCAGTCAGTGTGATGGCAATTGTGCAGGACATACACACTGCATCATCCTTACGTCTAGAATATAGCTATCCTACAAGTATGCTGTAACCATCTCACATGAAGAGGGGCCTCTCCTAAAGCTACACGGTGTTCGTGTGTATCAGTTACTAACCCATAGGAGCACATCCCTCAGAGATGCAACACAACTACAGATGTTAGATTGCCACCTATGAGACACATGTATTGCTTTCTTTGATGATGATGATGATGATGATGATGATGATGATGAAGATGTGTTCTGAAACATGTTGAGGTATTTTTGTTGATGTTGTTGCTGCTGCTGATGAAGACGGTATAAACCCTCTGCTTTTTTATCTTGCTTTCTACTACTTTTGGTACAAATTCCGAAATGTTATGTTTAAAACGGGGTTAGGCAAGGATCCTGCTGAAAGCATGCTAGCATGCCATTCACTAGCTGGTTCATGTCTGTGTTGTCATTATTGTAAGATTCATAAGTCATGCTACTGAGTTTTTTCTGCAGTAAATATGGAAGAATCTCACTA
This sequence comes from Rhinophrynus dorsalis, assembly GCA_037306005.1. Classification (NCBI taxonomy): domain Eukaryota; kingdom Metazoa; phylum Chordata; class Amphibia; order Anura; family Rhinophrynidae; genus Rhinophrynus; species Rhinophrynus dorsalis. Next base: position 407,919,960 of record CM074723.1, read on the forward strand.
ATTCCTGCTTCTAGAGGTATAAACTGCCTATAAAATTATCTGCATTGATGAATCCCTGATGAAGTACCAGGAAGATTGGGATTCAAGCAGAACATTGCCTTTAAGTGCTCCAGGTTGGGAGTAAAATTCTATAAGTTTTGTGAGACTGTCATCTTGAGCTTTCTGGTTGCCCAGACTTTCTGGAAACCAGCACAAAATCTTTTTGGACCTGCTTAATCCCCTTACATAATAAACGGTACAATTTATACATGGATAATACTTATACCAGCCCCCTGTTATTTAATTTATTTTTTTGTTTAGACACAGTTGCCTGTAGCAAAGCAATGCATTGCACACCATCTGGATTTCAAAGGGTTTACTAAGCTATGATCCTCACAAGCCAAATTTTGAAAACTTACAGCTTGGAAATAGCAGTGCTCACCTTGTAAAATGTACCCTGTAAATTTAAAAAAGAGATTTAAATCCTGAGCATTTGTATAATCCCATATTCAGGATAAGTCAATGAATATATCTGGGTGGTATTTCTTTTAGATTCACTAACTGTGTACAAATCATGACAGGAAAACCTATGAAAAATATTGGGTTTTTTTTAAATCTTTTTTCCTCTTTTTCATATTATAAGCAAGCTAAATATGGCATCAAAAGAAAAACCTACTTATTCTTATAAAATGGTATATAATGTGTGTGTACACTAAATTTATTACAATATTTTTGAAAAACAAATGTCATACCAAAAGGCCAAACTTACTTTGGTCCTCTAGTACAGGGCTGTCCAAGTTCAGTCCTCTAAGGCCACCAACAGGTCAGGATGTTTAAGGAATTCCCTGATTATGCACAGGTGAGTTAATCAGTGGATCATTCATTTTGACGGACACCCCTGTGCTTAATTAGGGAAATCCTTAAAGTGGATGTATCACCTATATATAAGTTAGGCTAAATAGTTAGGTTATTTAGCGAAGATGATTACAAGTGTCTTTTAGCAATTTGGGTCGGCGACATTCGGAATTAGATGAAAAAGAGGTCATTCAGCGACATTCAGACCTTCCGACAGGCAAGGATCGTTCGTCAAAAAATTTATGAATCCGACTAGTCCTGGTCCAAATGTCGTCAAAACTTTTGGAAATTCGGCGACTACTACCCGCGCTCAATTACTTTCCCTCCATATCTCTAGTCCAATTAGCTTCTCTGTTTCATGCGCTACTTTCCCCCTTTGTCTCTATTCCAGTTGGCTTCCTTGTTTCATGATGGGGGTTGGACTAATGACACAGACACCCAGGCAGACAGCCTGCATTTCCTCATTGTGTTGTTGGAACTCAGAGAGAGAAGAAGGAGATAGAGAGTGTCCAGATGTTGTGTAGGCAGGCAGTTAGCATTAGGCATAGGCAAACACCCAGCATTAGAGCCTTATTGCCACTGCAAGGTAAAGTCACTTTTGTTCCTGTGTAAAATATTAAAGTAATATTAAGGCTTTGTTTGAATATTTTTCAGCCAGTCTCACAGTTCTGCAGGCATGCCTAGTACCTTATTACCACCGCAAGAGAAAGTCACCTTTGTTTCTTTGTTTAACATTAAAAATAATAGTAGGAATTTGTTTGAATAATTTTCAGAGTGACACATCAGCCATTCTCACAGTTCTATAGGCAGGCCTAGTACCTTATTGTTTCCGCAAGGGAGAGTCACCTTTGTTCTTGTGTAAAGTATCAAAATAAATATTAGGGCTTTGTTTGAATAATTTTCAGAGTGACACTTCAGCCAGCAGTCAGTTGTTTATGTCTATTGTGTAGGCAGGCAGGGTGCCTTATTGTTACATCCGTACTTTAGCTACTTCATCCATAGTAGCATAAAGGCTAAATGACCACCTTACCCTGTTCCATCATCTTCATTTAGACCCTGGAAATGGTTCCATTCATTTAATTTTTATTTTTTATGGAATTTTTAAAGGTATTTTAAAGTCGCCAAATAATTCGGACTGTCAACGACTTTTGTCCAAGTCGAACAGGTCAGATCCGAATTGCGTAGTTGATGAATGAAAAAAAAAAATTGTCTGACATCGAATTTTACCGAAAATGTTTGTCGTGTACAAGTCTAGTGTCTTTAATTTTTTTTAAAAGTGTTATTTAGTCGAAATTCAAGTTATAAACTCTGCCATGTATCTATTTCCACATAGACTGCGGTTACCTGTTCTGTAACCGCAGTCTATCACGCTACCTCTGCTCCCCTCCCTCTATCCCGCCTCCTCTGATGATGGAGGCTTTCTGTTGGTAAGCTGGAGCGGTCTCATTGGCAGAGCTAAAATAACACTTAAATAACACTTAAAAAAAAAAACTTTTAATCATATTCGCTATATAACCTAAGTATTTAGCCTAACTTATATATAGGTGATACATCTACTTTAAGGATTTCCCTGAGAGTATTCTCTGTTAGCGCTACCAAGGCTGTAGTGGACTGAACATTATATAGATCAATGTCTTCACAATTGTCCTACGCCTTGTGTTGCTTAGTGAAGAAACTACTGGAGAAAGAAGAGAGGAATAAGGGATTTTTAAACCTTACACATCTCAGTGCTACACAATTGTATATATCATTCAAGTGCAATAATATTTTTGATAACTGTTTTACCTGCTATTTCTAAACCACCTCTTTTGTAAGAATATAATCTTAGTTATTACTACAAACAATGAATAAGCTTTCAAAGAAAACAGCAATTATCTTTATTATTGTTAAATTGACTGGAGTAACAGATATGTGTATCTCTGATCTAATTAAAATTTCAGATTCATACTTACACCATTTGTCATGTTAGTCTCTTGATGTGATCTAATTCACCACTTACAATAATTTAGTTAGACGTCAAGTTCTACCCTTTAATTTTGTGTTTCTGATTTTTATTATTACATAATGAATGTTGGATACAAATTTTCAAATTGATCATTGTTGATCAGTTAGGCCCCTTTCACATTAGCAACATCAAGCAGCGAAACTGTGTCTGTGATATTGTTCGATGTGAAAGGTAACATGCTGTGATATCATGCCTTTCAAATGGGTAACTATCACCTCATAGGAATGCACCAAAGTCAATCATAATGCCTCTTTTCTGAGTTCACACAGGAATGAAGTAAAGATGCAATATAGAAGGTCTTCATGATGGCCGTTGGGGCTGACAGCAGACCTTTCACAGGAGCATTTATAGAGGATGAGATGCTAATGCCAACCTCTCATGCACAGCTGACTCATTTGGGAATCAGACAATGATATTGACTGGGCCAGCCATCATAACCTCCCTCCTGTGTCCACACACACTCACTCACACAAACACATGGACGCATGCACATACACACAAAACACACACACACACATTCATAGACACTCAAAAACACACACAGACACTTACACACACAGACATGCATGCACCAACAAACACACACACATGCACACAGACAAGAACACATTCACAGACACATTCACAGACATTCAAACACACACACACTCACACACAGACACACATGTGCGCACAAACACACATATGCACACACAGACACACACGCACACTCACACATACAGGCATGCACAAACACGCACACACACCCAGACACTCACACACAAACACTCGCACACAGACACACACACACACACACTCACACACAAACACACACACTCACACACAGACATACTCATACATACACATAGACACACACACACTCACACAAACATGCACAGCATTATGGATCAAAACATGACCCCCCTTACAAAAAAAAGAAGAGTGGTACAATTCTGGGGCAAACCAATGTCACCACAGGGAACAAATTAAATGAGTTACATGGTACTTTAACCCACTGAATGCTAGAGGTCTTCGACTCATTTCATCTCAATGCACTGGAAACATCTTTAGTATTCAAGGAGTTAAAAGTTCCATTTAAATCAAAGAGAATTTGGGAACTTTTTTTTTTTTATCTATTCCCATAGCGTATATGTGTATGTGTGTTGTGTATCATGGTGTATACAGGCATAGTGGTGTCTATGTGGGAATATCAGAGACATGGAGCAGGAATAGTGGAACTCAGTGTGGGAACACATTGCTGGAAGGTTTTGCACTGGGCTCCACATTTCAGGGGTATGTTTTATCAGCATTTCTTCTCAGTGGGTCAGGACTGGATTTCCATGCCAGGCTTCTTTAGGCAAGGCACTCTAGTCACCCTTAGCTCCACCCCTCAGTACTCATATGATCCCACCCCCTGTCCCAACCGCTATTTCCTGGCACAGAAATTACCCTTGATTTATAACAATCAAAAATAAGCTTTAACCCTTTTGTTGCTATAGAGATCTACACTGCATTGGAGCTCTCCAACCCCCAAGGGGTTAAATAGTATACTGTAAAGGTGTACAAACTGGTGCAGGGACATTGTTTTATTGCTTTAGCTACACTCACAATTCAGAATGTGGATGTGGCCAGCACAGCTGGGGCACCCCTCAAAATGTGGCGCTCTAGGTAGTTGCCTACTCTGCCTAATGGGAAATCTGGCCCTGCAGTGAGTATTTCTGCAGAAAGGAGAAATACTGTCTCTTTTTGTGGACATTTTTGTAAGGAAAAAATGCAGACTTCCACACATCTTTAGTACAGGCTGAGGCAGGAACAGGAAAGGAACCTCCACTATTGCTGCTTACAAATAGAGCCCAGTCTAGTAACAGAATGCGTAGAACCCACAGCAGTGCATCAGAAGTCCAGGCTAAGTGTGTGCGCTCTACTTTCTTTGAAACTTATACTTTATTCACCATGCCTATCTGTGGGTGTGGCCAATATAGTCCCATGCCCCTGCATCAGACACCCACTTTAAAACCCCTTTGAGGGCCACTAGCCTACTTATTTTATCCCTTGGGTATTAGAAAGATATGTTTCCAATACATTGTCAAGTAGCCAATTGGTAAAGTGTATTTGATGCTGGCATGCTATATTCTAAGGCTTCTGCCTGTTTCAGGCAACAGGGCTCATGGAAGGAGTGGGGATGTGGCACTTTGGGTGCTATGTCTAGGAGCTCCTGAGCAGACCAAAGGGAATGGATGGATGGAAGGGATGGAAGGGATGGCTGAAAGCCATGGACCTGAAATGGTGGGGAAAAGGCCAAGGAAATTGAAGGCAGGAAGTACGCTATAGGCATGGTAGGGAGGGAAGCAGACATTGAACATGGAAGGGAGGGGAGCAGGCCAAGGCTATGGAAGAGATGGAAGCAGACCAAGGGCATGATAGAAAAAGTAGTAGGCCAAGTATATGTCAGAGAGGGGATTGACCAAGGACATGGAGAGGAGGGGTGCAAGTACATTGAAGGGAGGGGAATGGGTAAAGGACAGGAAAGAATGGAGAAGATATGGAAGGGAGGGAAGCAGGCTAAAGACATTGCAGGAAACAGAGCAGTCCAAGGCCATAGAAGAGAGTGGAGTGAGCCAAGGACATGGATTGGAGGGGAGCAGGCCAAGGTCATGGAAGGAATGGGAGTGAGCCAAAGACATGGAAGGGAGGGGAGCCAGCCAAGGACATGGAAGGAAGAGAAGCAGACCAAGGGCATTGTTGGAAGTGGAGAAGGTCAAAGATAAGGAAGGGGAGTGGGCCAAGGGCATGATAGAGAGGGAAGTGAACCAAGGACATCAAAGAGAGGCAAGTGAGTTAAGTACATGGTAGGGATGAAAAACAGTCAAGGACATAGAAGAGAGGGAAGCAGGCCAAGGGCATCTTAGGAGAGAAGTGAGCCAAGGACATTGAAGGGAGGGGAGTGGGTCAAAGGCATGGTAAGGAGGGTAGCTGGCCAAGGACATTAAAAGGAGGAAAGCAAGTAAAAGGCATTGTGTGAGGGTAGTGGGCCAAGGACATGAAAGGGAAGGGAGCAGGCCAATGATATGGAAAGCAGGGAAGCCAGTGAAGGACAGGGTAGGGATAGGAGCAGACCAAGGATATGGGAGGAAGGGGAGTGAGTGGGCCAAGTATATGGTAGGGAGGGGAGCTGACCAAGTACATGAAAGGGAAGGAAGAGAGAGGAGCAGGCTAGAGGAGATTGAAGGTAGAGGAGCAGGGTAGAGGAGATAGAAGGGAGAGGAGCAGTGTAGAGGTGATAGAAGGTAAAGGAGCAGGCTAGAGGAGGTGGAAGGGAGAGGAGCAGTGTAGAGGTGGTAGAAGGTAAAGAAGCAGGCTAGAGGAGGTGGAAGGGAGAGGAGCAGGCTAGAGGAGATGGAAGGGAGGGGAGCAGGGTAGAGGAGGTGGAAGGTAGAGGAGCAGGCTAGAGGAGGTGGAAGGGAGAGGAGCAGGCTAGAGGAGACAGAGGGTAGAGGAGCAGGCTAGATGAGGTGGAAGGTAGAAGAGCAGGCTAGTGGAGATAGAAGGTAGAGAGCAGGCTAGAGGAGGTGGAAGGGAGAGGAGCAGGCTAGGTGGAAGGGAGAGGAGGAAGCTAGAGGAGGTGGAAGGGAGAGGAGCAGGCTAGAGGAGATAGAAGGGAGAGGAGCTGGCTAGATGAGGTGGAAGGTAGAGGAGCAGGCCAGAGGAGATAGAAGGGAGAGGAGCAGGCTAGAGGAGATGGAAGGGAGAGGAGCAGGCTAGAGGAGGTGGAAGGGAGAGGAGCAGGCTAGAGGAGGTGGAAGGGAGGGGAGCCAGATGAGAGATTGAAGGAATGGTAGCAAACTTGGGGACAGGAAGATGACAATGCTAATTGGGCCAACAAACTGCATTCAATGGCATAAGACCCCATATTAATAAATAGGAAGTTTCATTTGTTCCCTGTGTTGCAGTTGTTTTGCTCCATAATTGCTCCAGTTCTTCTAAGTATATAATCCTCAGTGTGAATAATACTGTAGGATTTCTGAGTATTAACATGTGTATGTTACACTCATTGAGCGGCACTGAGGCTGATGTACCAAGATAAAGTCCAAAGAGAAAAACAAAACAAAACATCAAAGGTAAGAGTATTCGTAAAAATAAAAATAATTTAACTCTTAAAGAACAGAGAACCTAGAAAAAATTAGCAAAGATCAAAGAAAGGCCGATAAATGGCACCTCCAAACCCAAGGGACAGCGATGAGCATGAGATTTGCCCCCTCTCATGCCAATCTTTTATGGGATATTGGAAAGCCCATAATTCTTGGCTTAACATCTGTGCGGGTGGCAATCTCGTGTATTATGGTCGCTATATTGATGACATCCTAATTATTTGGGGGGGTACCATAGAAGATTTACAAATGATGATAAATGAGTTCAACAATAATGATAGAGGATTAAAGTTCACTGTCAAGTTCAAATTTCTAGATGTGACCTTTTCTTTTGGTGCCAATAGTTGTATACAAAGTACCATATATAGAAAGTCTGTCGCCTCCAATCAGTACATTCAAGCTGACAGTGGGCATCATCCTAAGTTGCTCTCTAATGTCCCCTTCAGGCAATTTCATAGGTTAAGGCGCAATTGGAGCGATCTTAAAGACTGTGAAACTGAAGGGGCAGTGCTTAAACAACAGTTTATCGAGAAAGGTTATAGTGTCCGATTATTAGATTCAGCCTTTAATAGAGCAAAGAATCTTAATAGAGAAGATATTCTGAAAAAGAGAAAGAAAAACAATGATATTGCTACAGTTGGGAATTGGATACCATTTATTATGCAATTTAATACCTATGGTAAAGATATCCAGAAGATATTAAAGAAGCATTGGAGTATTTTGAGACAAGACCCTGGTCTGAAAGATAGTATAGGCCATTTTCCTTCTGTTATTTATAAGAAGAGTCGGAATATTCGCTCAATTATAGCACCTAGTAGACCCAAAATATTGAAAGATAACATCTCTATGGAAAAACTACCTTATGGCACATATAGGTGTGCCCAACCTAGATGCACTATTTGCAAGCATATTTTGCACGGTATGAGGGAATTTTCCAATATCACAAACACTGAATCATTTAAGATCAAACAACATATCAATTGTACAACTAAATTTATTTATCTTCTCCTTTTTGGATGTGGAACTAAATATGTGGGGCGAACTATTTGACCATTGAGTACTAGAATAAATGAACATAGAGGAAAATTAGAAGAAATGATGCAGGCCATGGTGTACCCAAACATTTCAATACCTGCCACAAGGGCGGATTAGACAATCTTAAGGTGTTGGGTTTAGAACATATTAGCGAATATATAAATAACAGATATCACAAACTCTGTAATAGAGAAGCTTACTGGATCTATACCCTTGATAATATGAATAAGGGTGGCCTGAACGCTGAGACTGACATAGTTTCTTGTCTTTAATTTTTTTTTTCCCATGATTGGCTTTTTATATGCTCCATACATTCATTATTCTGTCCTGTATTCCCCTTTCTTTATGACTACTTATAATCTCTGCATTTGGTCTCTCCCTTGGTGGATGCGCTTCCGGACATTGGGGACATTGTGTCTCGGGGTTTAATTGATGGCTTTTTTTTGGATCATGGAGCAGAGACATGTATGATTTTGTGCATAATACTATATTTTGTACATAATGCAGTGTTCTCTGTGGTGGTCTGCCTTTTTCTGGTATTCCGGATTTGAGCCATATTTTGACTCTGTAACGATGCCGCCTGGATTGCCCGTGATTGTCGCCATGTTGGAGGGGACGCGTCATATCCCCATGCGGATGCTTCAGATGTGAGATTCGTGTTCCACGTGACGTGATGTGTGCGTTCCATGCTGGAGAGACGGCAGCGGAGGAAGTGGTCATTCTTTGTTATAGGGAAGTCTCAGGATTAGAAGATTTGATTAGGGCATCAGCCAACATGTGAACCTTTTGTTTGGACATGACATATCTTTTGGCGTGATTTTTTGAAGCTATAAAACTGAACAAAGATATGGTGTCCTATTTTCTTATACTGCTCCTAACGAAGTGACATTGATTTGTGACGTCACGAAACGCGTAGAGCTTTTTAGAGTCGTTTTACTCTTATTTTGGATTATATTTATATATTTTAACCTTTATTTCATTATTTAATGTCTTTTTATACTATAGTTCATGATTATTTCTCCTTTTGTATTGATTTCTAAATGAGGCTATATATTTTTATGTTTAATTACCAATAAAGATTGCCTTTATTACCCATATAAAGGTCTACTGCTATATATATATATATATATATATATATATATATATATATATATATTTTGTTTTATTTATTTTTTTATTTTTTTCATCTGTTGTATGTACCATTAATAGGTTCCCATAGACATCTAGTCCATACATTTTATATATATGGTCTTTGTCATTTGGGCACTACATATATATTCTTACTTTTGCAAATCTAGTATCATCGTCTGAAGCGATTATTATCAAGTGCATGCTGTTTATACTGGGAGACAGATAAAACCTCCCGAAAATGTGAGTAGACTATACATTGGGTTACAAGGGTTCTTTTAAATTCTGCTGTTGATAATACTATGCTTAGAAGACTGCTTTTGCACTGTTTGTCCCTTTTTTCTTCTGATGTACCAAGATGAACTTGGGTCTTTCTGGAACAAACCAACTGTACCATGGGGAACACATAAATATTCCTAAAATTCATAGTGATTTAATGGGGATGCCTCCTGCGGATTGTTTGTCCCCTGTGCTGCATAATTGCTCCAGTTCTTCTTGGTACATTATCCTCAGTGAACTATTTATACTAGTCACATATGTTATAGCGGTCATGTGATGGCAATGTAAGGGACTTTTGTGAGCAATGTATTTGAGACCCATCTACTGTAGCATCAAATGGTTAACAGCTTTGGCACTCAAAAGGTTGAAGGTGTTCATTCGCCTATTCCATCTCTACTTTCACAACACTTCAAAGAAAGGCCCATCCCAGCTACATTTATTTATTCCCTCTGACACCCACCTAAAAATAGCCATGCAAAACAAAACTATTCATGGACTCTAGTCAATCAAGACTCCCTGAGGACCTAGGCACCTGCACCAGACAAAAAGTCCATTTACATATTCAGATTGCACAGGGGCACAATAAATGATCAATGCCTGGAGCATATTCACACCTGCCCTTTATTGGAAATCAAGATAGCAGAAAGATATAAGCATTAGCACCTTCAGTAGAAGTACTTGTTCTCTTACCAATGTGAGAAGCAATCATGCACCTAATGCCCCCAGGCACACTGGAAAGTGACAAAACAAGTAGAAACAAACTCTCAAAATATCACAAGAGATTAGTTTGATTTTATGGGCAAGTATGTTTACATATGCATTATCTGGTTAAAGGGAAACTATCCCTATGGGAATAAGTGACATGATTTGTTAAACAGAAGAATTTATGTGGATAGCTGTTATATAAGGCTATAATAATTAACATTGGAAGCTGGTAGAGAATTTCATTTTCCAAGTTAACCCACTTCTTTTTCAGGTGAGGCTGGGGATATTATATATCCAACACAGAAACAAATTAGAATCAAGTGCCACTCTGTGCCACAGAGGCGTAACTAGAAGCCATCGGGCCCTGGTGCAATAAGTCACATTGCCCCCCATTGCCCCCAAAATTGCCCCAATCACCACAATTGCCCCACATTGCCCCCAATCTCCACAATTTCCTCCACATTGCCCCCAATCTCCACAATTGCCCCAGTCTGCACAATTGCCTCCATATTGCCCCCAATCTGCACAGTTATCTCCACAATTGCCCCAAATCTCAACAATTGCCACCAAATTGGCTCTATTGACCCTGCCCCATGCCCATCTCCTACCTCCCTGGTGGTCCAGCGGCGTGGCTGGAGAGGTCTGTGCCTTCTTCTGCACAGACCTCTTTAGCTAGAACTCCCACACGGTCCTCTCTTCAGTAATGCAGAGAGCTGGTGATGATGTCATCTCCCAGCACTATGCATTACTACTATTGTGCCGAAGAGGGAGCGTTCATTTACTAGAGGTCTATGCAGAATAAAGCACAGATCTCAGCTGGTTTCTGTGGGCTGCTGGTGCCAGGTGGGGGTGCAGGGGGCGACCAGGCCCCTGGAATGGTGGGCCCGGTCACAGGTGCGCCCCCTGCGATGCCTATTGTTACTTCACTGCTGTGCCATCAACAGATAAAAAGTTAATTTCTTAAAAAGTATTTATATTACAAACAAGTGGTCAGTATGACACACATGCAGTTTATAATTCGCTTTACAATTAATAAAATTAAGGTGGCAGCTCCACTTTAACCCTTTGAATGCCTTGCTACTAATGTTGCATTCAAGGGATTAAGTGGGCCTTTGCCTGGTTATTAGTACAATTTGTTGAAAGGATCATTGCAGAGCTTTATAACTCTCAAGCATTCAAGGGGTTAAAAGCCCCATTCAAATCAATGGTGATTTTTAAATGTCCCTATGTAACAGTTGATTTGCTCCAGGATTTTCCCAGCCTTAGTGCTGTACCTGGTGTGAAAACGACAATGTGCTGCCATAGTTACTATATAGACACACATCATTGATCTAAATTATTTTTAGTAAATTTCCTGGATGACAAGATGATGCCATACGCTGAAAGACATCAATAAATGTTCTAACTTAGAATGTGAGGTATTTGCTTTGAAAATCAAGAGGAAAGGATGACTATTTTAATTATCTGAGACATGTGAAGTCAATCGTCCCTAATGATTTTCAAATGACAGATTATGAATGAATAGATATTGGGACTTTATGCTCTGCTGCTTACTGAAGAGGCTGTTGAGGGACAAGCATTTGAATGTGTCACTTTGTGTCTTCAGGGGAAAAAAGGGATGAAAGGATGGGATAAGAGAAAAACTCTTCGTTGTTCCTGAGGACATTTTGCTCCTGAGGAAATCTCATGTGAGATCTAATTCACCATCAGGGATGGGCAGTGTGTCACTCTTCACTTGTTGTAGGACTGCACTCCTATGATCTGCATCTCACTGAGGATGACAGGAGTTGTAGTCCAACAAACCTTTGAGCTCTACAGGTTGTGCATCTCTGTTTTACATTATTTCCCAAATAAGACAATCCTATATTAACCCTTTGAGTGCCAGTGGGTATCCAATGCATTGGATACCTTTTTGGCACTCAAAGGGTTAACCCTTTAAGGATCAAAGAAGTATCTAACACATTATTTTTTGTTTCCAGTGAGCACTCTATCAGGAACTGTGAAAGAAGTTATAGCGAAACAATAACTAATGTAAAAAAAATTAATGTAAAAAAAAGATTGCATACAGTAAGTTACATTGATAAACAATATCATTATCCTGCTTTTATGGTCAATCCATCAGAAAGCTCTCAGAGATCTAGATCACTCACTGCAAGTAACATAACAATGTAAACAATTAAGTGATGATGAAACAAAGTATAGGAAATTTCACTTTATATATTCTGCACATAGCAAAAAAACAAAATACAGTCCGCATGTGGGTATGTGTCAAATATGCCCAAATACAAAAGGCATACATGCAAGAGTGAGTTTAATCAATATGTGTGTGTATTACTCAATGTGGACAACTAAATAATAGAAAATGTCAAATCAAAGTAGCTGCCAAAACCTAAAAAAAAAAAATGAACAAAAGCAAAGTAATAGTGTCAACTGGACTAAAAATGCAAAAAAACAAAAAAAAAGAAAGGGTGCTAATAATTAATATTTATATATCAATACAGTATAGTGCTACTATGGTGCTTTAAAGGGATAGTAATACTTAAAATGTAAAAAAAAAATGTTGTAGGGTTTATCCCCCTGAGTAAAACAAGAGTACTCCCACTGCTGAAAGGTGTTTCATTCAAAAGTTATTAATTTTCAAAGTTGAATTTTTTAGGTGCAATATCATAGTGGCCTGAAATTGTACAGTGGCGCTGTTGCTACACGATCCTATGGACAGCTCTGGTCAGTTGACCATAAATCTCCATAGGATGGTGTAGCAACAGCGCTACTGTACAATTTCAGGCCACTGTGATATTGCACCTAAAAAATTCAACTTTGAAAATTAATAACTTTTGAATGAAACACCTTTCAGCAGTGGGAGTACTCTTGTTTTACTCAGGGGGATAAACCCTACAACATATTTTTTTTTACATTTTAAGTATTACTATCCCTTTAAAGCAGAGCTTTCAGTACATACTTAGTTACCATGCATTCATTAAACAAATGACGACTAGCATTGAAATAGATGTTTTACCTTGAAAAATAGCCCAGTGTAAAGGAATCCTTCCCGTTTGGAGTCCAGAACCCAGGCTACAGCACAGACATCTTGTCTGTGCGCCTGCACTGTCAGTCCCAGTCTCCATTGAGTAGCACTGCAGTGCCCCATATGGTTAAAGGCAGGGACTGATGGCGCAGGCACGCGGAGCACACTAACCTGCCTGTCACTGCCCAAACGGGAATGATTCCTTTACACTGGGCTATTTTTTCAAGGTAAAATATCTATTTCAAAGCTAGTCGCCATGCGTTTAATGAATGAATGGCGACTAAGTATGCACTGAAAGTTCCATTTTAAATCAAATTATATATAAAAAACGTACGTGAATGAATGATGAGATAAAAAATTGAATGACTGTGATTTGTGATGAGGCGAAATGAGGGGTATGTAATCCTCATTAAGATTACAGACCCCTCATTTCAACAGAAGGATGGCCAGGAAAAAAATACATTACTCACTATAACACTATATATATTCCCAGTCTAGGTTTTGATAAGCACACCCAAAGAAAAAAACACATTTAAACTTGCTGGAGTACAACCAATTTTGACCAAAATAGCTAAAAGCAAATACACAAAACATTGGTGCACATTCAAATTTTCATCACCATTAACCCTTTACTCTGCGGCATTGTGCCTGCATATCACTACTATATTAAATAAGGATTTAGTTACATTATATGACCATAGAATGCTAAGCTTTCCACCAATGACAAGGTCCCTCATTTTTGGCAAGTACCTAACCTTAATATGCTTTGTCTAATGAGCTGAATCTCTCCTATTTTAGGCACTTACTAACCTTAATTTACTTTATCCTGAGAGCTGAATCTTTGTCGGCTTTACTCATTAATGGGGAGAGACTCTCTGACAGGCATATATATATATACAATGTGAAAAAAGGAACAGCACCTGTGGGACTTTTTGATGGCAACAATGTAAATTTTAGTTGGTCAAAGTTTCAGTCCACACAGGGACCTTTCTGTGGACCAAAACGTTCACCAAATAAAATTTATTTTGTTGCCATCAAAAAGTCCCACAGTTGCTGCCTCTTTTTCACATTTTCTCCTTTGGGATTTTGCAACTGAGCACCAAATATTAGAGAGTGAGTGCTTTCACCCACAACTACTGACTCGCTGTCTCTGTCTCTCTCTCTCTCTCTCCATATATATATATATATATATATATATATATATATATATATATATATATAGGCCAAATTAATGTGTATCACAGTATTTTATTGGACTAACATTTAATTATATAGACAATCTTTTGAGAGCTATGCTCCCTTTTTCAAGTCAGAAGCATACTGGCTTTAAAAGAGAAAACATTGCAATGATAAGTAATAAATCACCTAAAGTTATCAACAGAGCAATGCATGTGTGTGTTGGGGGGTGGAGTATGAGAGACGGGGTGAGAAAGAGAGAATGATACAGATCCATAGAACATAGATATAAATAGAAAATACTATAATATAAGAAATAAGGTTAAACACTTAATAAAATAAATACAGTTTATTTATTTTAGTTATGTCAAGTTTTTGTAATATGTGAGGAATCCCAAGTCCTTATTAAGGCCAGTGTGTTTGGTGTTGAAAAAACTGATCATCTTAATTTCAAATGTCTTTCTCTCCTGTGGATTTTTTAAGGTTCCTCTGAGTATTTTGATTTTAAGGTTATAAATTGAGTTTTTTCTCTGGATAAGATGATGACCAACTAGGGTATGGTTCTTTGCTTTATGGTAATTCTCAGTAGATTGTCTGTGTGTATTCATCCTTAGATTTAGTGGTAGGCCTGTTTCACCAATGTAACATCCAGATTCACATTCAGAGCACAGTATCATATATGCAACACTTACTGATGTACATGAGGAGAAATTTCCATGTACATATTAGACTAATCCCATCCAAAAGGGCAGTCCAGTTCCAAGGGGTCTCCTCTGTAATGGCACTAGATAGCTAAAACGTGATACTTCTGAGAGTTGATTAACCATAGAACAGGCCATTGGGATACTGTTTGTCCTTAGAAGCCTCTCACATTTTGTATACTGACTTTGAATACTCTTATGGGGTCTCCCTTAGAGTGAAGGGTAATCCAGACGTGGACCCTTTGCTCACAGTGCCTAGTGAATCCAGCTGAACCTCCCGGACAAGGCCCAACAAGGCCGAAACGTATGTCAGGGGTTAGCTGGTGTTCCCGTTCAGAGGGGACTTACCCATCCCGAAACTGGACTACTCTTTTGTAATGGCACATGAGGGCTAAAACATGATGCTTCTGAGTGGTAACTAGCCTAGAACAGGCCATTGTGCTGTTGTTCATTCTCAAAAGCCTCTCACATTTTGTATTCTTATTATGAATACTCTTAGGAGGTCTCCCTAAGAGCGAAGAGTAATCCAGATGTGGACCCCTTGCTCTCAGTGCCTAGGGAATCCAGCTGCACCTCCCTGATGCAGAGGGGACTTGCCCATCATTTTGGAACTGGACCTCCCTTTTGGGCGGGAATAGTCTAATATGTACTTGGAAATTTCTCCTCTATAATGGCACTAGAGAGATATAACGTGATGCTTCTGAGTGGTGGCTAGCCGTAGAACAGGCCATTGTGCTGCTGTCCGTCCTCAGAAGCCTCTCACATTTTGTACGCATATTTTGTATATGAATAAAATTCTTTAATGTTGAATATCTTGTTGTTGTTTTGTTCAGCATTGTTTTCACAAATGTGTTGTAATGAGTTACAGCACAATTTGTTGCAATGTTGGTCCCATTATCAGTGTTTATCTGTTCATTGGTCTGTTTTCTGAATGTCATAATTGGTGGTTGAGAGTATTTGTCTTTTAACTACATCATCTGTTAACAGAGGTTGTAGCTCTTTCATGAGGTTGTGTATTTCTTCTAGTGGAGGTTGTATGTAGTCACTAGTGATATACGTATAGATACTTCCTGCTCCTTGTATTGTAACAGGTGTTCACGTGTGTTCTTAATACAGATGTTATTTTCTTTGTGATTGTCCTTGTTTTATAACCTTTCTGTCTGAATGATTCAGACAATGTTTTTAGATGATTATTGCGGTTGTTGGTATCAGAACATATGCGGTGGTAACTGATAGCATGGCTATGAATGATGCCTTGTTTAGTGTGAGCTGGGTGAAAGCTGGATTGTTATTTTAATAGCACCTGTCTGTGGATTTTCTGTATTCAGTACGTCTTCACCTTCTGTCCATATGATGAATATATTATCAATATAGCGGAAATAGTTATAAGGTTTGTAGAGGTATGTATCAAGAAATATCTGTTCCAGGTAAGCCATGAAAATACATATTGTGGTGTCATGTTTGTGCCCATGGCACATCCTATTATCTGCAGGTAGAAGTTCTGGTTAAAGGTGAAATAATTGTGTGTGAGGATAAATTGTATCAAATTAGTTATATATTGGGGGCTATATTTCTGTCTTTGAGCCTGTGATGATGTCATGAATTTGATGTCAGGCATTAATTGCATACTGGTGTGGGATGTTGCTATAGTGTAATTCCGCGTCCATGGTAGATAGAATTGTCTCAGTAGGTACGTCTTTTATTTGGTTGAGTTTGTTAAGGAAGTGTGTGGTGTCTTGTATAAAGCTATTGATGTAAATGATAAAGGGTTGTAAGCTGTTTGCCACCAGGCCAGAGATCTGCTTAGTCCAAACCTGTTACTACTGGCCTGCCTGGGTTTCCTAGTTTGTGGATTTTTGGAAGCATGTAGAAAGTCCCCACAGCAGAGTTATTTGATATAAGTTTTCTCAGTTCTGGTTGTGAGTTCTTTGGGAATGATTTTATGAGATTTTAGAGTTTCCATATATATATATATATATATATATATATAGGTGGGGTTTTGACTAAGGTTTTTGTAGTAATTGATGTCGGATAGTTGTCTGTTTCCCTCTTTTTATTTAGTCCAGAGTGTTTATGATCACCACTGCTCATCCTTTATCTGCAGGTCATCGGTGATTTTCTGGATGGTGCTTTGATCACCTACTGCATGCCTCTCTAGTGGTGATAGGGTGCATGTGTTGTTTTTCTGTTGTGTTGTTATGTAGGATGCAGTTCTAAGGCAGAAACTTTCTGTGTATTGGTCCAGTTTTGGGTTACGACCTGTTTGTGGAATGAAGTGTTTGTTCTTTTTTTGAGGGGTTTTAATCCAAAATTGTTGTGGTGTTTTCATTATTGTGAAAATATTCCTTTACTTGTAGTCTCCTGAAAAAATTCCTGCAGGTCTGCGTAGAGTTGTATATATATCAACATCATCATCTTTATCCATTGTTGACCCACCCAGGAAGCCTCCAACAATTTTAGGCCTGTGCTTTCTACTGCTACTGTACGCCAACAAACTTGGTAATTTCAACAACCTATCTTGTCTTTGGTCTTCTTCTTTGGTGTTTAATATCAAGTGGACTCCGTTCCAAAATTAATTTGGTCCATCTACCTTCAGGACTTCTTTCTATGTGACCTGCCCATTTCCATTTTAAGCACTTCACTGTTTCAATTATGATATTATATATGTGTGTGTGTGTGTGTGTGTGTGTGTGTGTGTGTGTGTGTAAATGTGTAAGTGTGTTTTTAATTTTTTCCTCCATAAAAATGTTCACTGCTCTGTAGAAAAGTATGTAACAGTACAATTCCCTTGCTTCACTCCCACTAACACACCTCAGAGCTGGAGACACCTTTTTGTCAAACAATGAGGACGTTTGACACTCTTTTTATTTTAGAAGTCAGTGGTATTAGAACAGTCAAAGTAGACACATATAACTGTGATCTGATGGTAGGTGCAAGCTTTGTAATTTATTATTATAACAAGAGTGCCAAGTTAAGCAAATGGAAATTAGCAATAGCAGGTGTACACTGCCAAGTCTGCTCTACTCCTGATACAAAATAAGACTGTGTTTTTCAGAGCAGTCCAGTTTATTATAATTGTGCTGATGAAGTGCTATTGCAAAGTTACAGAACACATGTGGTCTCCCAGTGTATGAAGTCAGAATAGACAGATGTAACCTTCTATCTTTCGATGTATAATTTTGCTATAATTTTGCCTTTTATTTTTTGTGAAAGCTTACTGATGCTTTATAATGTATGAATGCATTCTCATGTTTAATTTTTGGCTTGCTTTAATTATTTGGATATTAATTATAATCAGCAACTGTCTCTATGAGATGAAGTGGCTCAGGGTGTCTACTAGGGATTGGTGATAGTGTGTATTTCCTCCTCATGTGAATTTCCACAGAAAAGGATTTGTATTCCTGCATTCCATGGCTATTCCCACAGAGAGGCAATGTAGGTGAAAATTTCCTCAGGAACCTTCCAGCAACGTGTTCCCCATCAGAGTTCTAGCTGTGTCAATCTCAGAAACCCTATACCACGCTTCTGATTTTCCCACAGTGACAATGCTAAACAAATGCATATGACATCATGCATTACCTCCATGTACGCATGCACACACAAACATATTCATTCTACCCCCTATACACCAAGTAAAAAATTGGCAGAAAGTGCCACCTGCAGCAAGCGGAAGCGTTTGTCTTTGCCAGTTTCATCCTGTGGCAGAAAATTCAGCATGTCCTGAGTTTCTTACTTCTACTCTGTTCATCAATTTGTCTCCTAAGAGGCTGGTATCAAACATGAGCAACAATATAGACTTCCTATTAGTAAGACTCAAACTGGCTGTTCAGTGAAGTTCCAGTTTTAAGCAGGTATACAACATTTAAAATATTTAATGAATGGGTACAAACATTTTGATGAAATACAGCATGTACATGTCACTATAAAATATCAAGCACTTATCATAAAATACGCAGTTGCAGCAAAATACATAGCGGTTGAAGGAATGACGAGTTATTGGTGCATAAAATATAAGTGGATTTCTGATAAGTGCCTTGATGCATCACATGCAAATGGAACAATGGACTTTATATTCAATAGAAACAAGCAGTTCACTACAGCTATTACCTTAAAAGTCAGTGTCACTGGTGACATTGGGCGTTATGCACTACAGAGTGATAAAGAGGTGATAAAGACAATACAGTTTCTAGCAGGGCCAAAGGACACAAATTCTGTCCACTGCACATAGTAATCTCAACGTTTTAAGGGACAGAGGGGTGATCAGTGCATTGTTCTGGCCCTAAAAAGGTTAAGAAGGTTCATGTACTCTGTTTATTCTGTTTAAAACAACTGGCAGCAGCTTTAATGTCTGCCTCCATTGACACAACATCCATGACTGATTGAAGATGGTATCACTTGAACAAATGCACATAGGAAAAATTCATAGAGGTCATTAGGATTTTCTGAAGTAAGTTGGGGGTAGAAATATTAGGAGATGTTACTTTTCCTTTAATGTTATTTCATAGTAATATGGATTTCAAGTCTAATTCTATTCATGTAACACCTCTTCTGGTAAGCAGTTCGTCACCCTTCACCCTTGATGGTATGCTCCTGAATGGCTCACAATGCATTGCATGCCCCTCTGGAACACTAAGGGTTAAAGGGAGAGCAATACTTCATATTGAAATATATATCCTGCTGAGTAAAACAAGGGTACTCCTACTACTAAGAGATGCTTTATTCAAAAATTATCATAGTTCAAACTTGCATTTCTTGGGTGAAGTACATCCATGGCCTGAAATTTTATGGTGACGCTTTTGATACAACAGCCTATGGACCACTCTGGTCATTTGAACACAAACCTCCATAGGATGTTGTAGTAACAACACCACCACAACATTTCTGCCTATGGAGGTACTGCACCCCCAAAAATACAAGTTTGAACAGCAATAATGTTTGCATAAAACACTTCCCAGTAGTCAGAGTGCCCTTGTTTTACTCAGCAGCATAAACCCTGTAACATATATTTTTTCAATGTTATGAGTTAATATGCATTAAACTCTTTGAGTGCCAGAGGGGTAACCAACGTATTGCTTTGTAATGTGTTGCCTACCCCTTTGGCAATCAAATGGTTAGCCCTTTGAGTGCCAGACTGGTATCCAATGCATGGTTTTGCAATGCTTTGGATACCTCTCTGCCACTCAGAGGGTTAAGGACCATTGCAAGCCATTCTTGAGCTTACTAACTGCACCACAGGGAATGAATAAAAGTATATATATCTATTTTGATTCAAATTGGGTTGTTAAAGTTCTTGAATGCTAGCGAGGCCTACATTGCATTGCTGAGCAGCTTGCCAGAGACCTCTTTAGCACTGAAGAGGTTAAAGTCCAATTTAAATTAGTGGGATTTTGGGCCGTTTGTATTTGTTCCCCATAGTGCAGTTGGTTTTCCCAAAAATTGCTCATCATTTAATTTTTGGATATGGCTCTTAAATATATACTATTTGGCCATTAAACCCTTTGCGTGCCGGGGAGGGGGGGTATGCAGATTATTTCTTTGCAATGCATTGTGCACCCATCTGGTGCTCATTGGGTTAAGCTGAGCAGTTAACATAAGCATCTCTTTGCAGGAATAGGTTCACTTAGAAAAGGAAACAAAATTAAGTAGCTTGCATAAACCATAGCAAATCATTTGCAATTTTCATAATTAATAGCAATATGCAGAAGTTACTTGATGAGTCTATAATCAGAACTGTGTCTAATGAAAATATCTAGTATATATAAATGTATTTAACCTGTTTGCTTTCATTTTCTATAATTCTGTGTACTTACATTGAAGCAATTATTTCACTTTTGCCCTTTCTAAGACTTTTAGTAATGTGAGCTCCCCCAAGCTGCAAACTGGAAAAATAGCCTCTGACTCATATGTATCTTCAAAGGACCATAAGCAGTGTGTGTGTGTCTTTGCAATGCAATGGAGACATCACTAACATCAAAGGGGTTAAAAAGAGAACTGAGCTAACAAAAGAGTGAGACTCATAAAGACACATTTCTTTGGATCACTTGCTGATACAGCTGAGTCAATGACTCTTTATACAGACTACACCCAGGGGGCACTCACGTCTTTGGAGATGGAAGGAAGAACTTCAAGGTAAGCAGTGCAAGGAAAGTAGTAAACAGAATTGAAGGTGCAGTAAACAGTTTTTTTATTAAATATATGTTATAGTGCTTTTCCAGATTAATAAAATAAGGGTCCTTCCCCAGCTGGTATGTTCTACACTCAATCGTTATTACAGCTCAAACTTTTATTTTTTTAGGCAATAATGCCAACTGGTGTACTAAAAGCTAATTTATTTTATAAAACACTCCCTGGGAGAGCTTGAGTCATTGACTGCAGATTTCCTTGGTAAGTGAATGGAACAGCACCACCTGGCGACCATTAAGCATTTCCATTTAAGAAAAATAGGACTTTGAGTTGTAATAACTTTTTAATGAAAACTCTTCCAAAAGTGGAAGTAACCTTGCTTACAATAAAAAAAAAAATCACCAAAAAAGATTTTTATTTTAAATTATTTAGATGTATAGATTATGCTAATTAAGGCATACAATGCAGGCAGTTCCTGATGCATCTCTACATTACATCCCCCACTCTCTGACACCTCCTCCAGCAGTGAAAAAGGTTAGGGGACTAAAAATGTAATAGAAAATGTCTGATACAAGATAGGTGATTTTAGAGACTTTTGATAGGCTTGAGAGTAGTGAGCCCATTTGAAATTAGATATATTGTCTCTTCTTCTGGTTCTCATGAACAAATGCAATATCAGAGCACAATCCCTTAGCGCTAGATGTCTTTTCTTGAGTGTATTAAGACCATTAGCATTAAAAGTACCTTAAAGTGGTATGCTTGTGGCATCATAGAGGATGATATTTTGTACATGAGATTTGCACTACATGAAAAGACAATGGAGGTTATACACTAAGGCTTCATAAAGAGGTGATAAAGTGGAGATTACTTATCCAGTGATATAATAACATGGGAACAGGAAAAGTGATATCACTATAACAGTGACCTCTACTTATCACCCCTTTATCATACTTAGTGCATAACCCCCAAAGTATAGCAGCCAGGAATGATAGGTTGTAGTGGTGAGGTATTAGGGGATATGGTGAAGGAAGGGGTTAGGGTAAAGATAGACACATGGGGCCAACAATACCTCCCGGAATCCGAGTCCCATGAACAAATTAGAGGACAACCCGGGTAAGTAAAAACATGGAGGTGATACAGAAAACAAGTCTGTAACTGGTATAGTGGACATATCAGAAGCATTAGTGAGCTCCCTGGGCAGGGAAGAGCATTCCTGAATCTAAACATAAATAAAAGTTGACATTAAATGAGAATTGGTTAAGTAGTCAAGCAAGACATAATGAGGGAACAAAGTGCAAATGGTTTTATCTGTTCTAATAGCCTCATATAGTAAAGACAACACATAGAATATAATATGCATAATACAGCAACAACAGTTGTATGCAGTGATATACATAAATAGTACGCAATATTGTTATACAACATGCAATAGTATGCAATGGAGCACAGCATGCATCAGCACCATGTAATGTTAATATATAACACCATTATATGTCTGTTTGTCTATTCCCTATTGTACAGCACTGAGGAATAAGTTGACACTATATAAAATAATAATAATAGGTTCAGCATTACAGAGAGGAAATTCATCGAGACATGTTGTTGTGGTTTCTGACTGAAACTGAGGAAACTCTTCCTAACGTAGACTACTTTTCCAAAGAAGAGGGGGACTTTTTGGATTAACACCTTTTCCTTTCCTGCAGAAATCAATAGACTGGTCTCAGGTGTTCTCTCGGTGATGGATATTGATGGAATTTATGAAGTACAGCTCAAAGTAGACCAACTTTTCAAGATTTTTAAAGAAAGTCTAAAGTGTTTCCAAGTCACAATTTTATAGCCAAATTAATTACAAAAAAAGGAAAGTAAACTAGCCCTTTCTCAGAGAGTTAGGAAGTTCATTCAATTTGATTCTAATGACTCAAAGAAATGGAAGATTCCAAAGGTGGTTTCCTCTGGGACTAGAGTTATTAGACATTCTGACCTTCCCTTAGCAGATGGCCCCAGTTTTGATGATCTCATGGACAGAATGTTGGAGGCAGCTAAGAGAGCATTTGAGGCTTCTATAGCTAGTTTTCAATTAGGATTAACAGTGGTCTCAGTCACCAGATCTCTTCGGGTGTATATGTTTAACTTGAAGGAAGTTATTATATCTAAAACTTTCAGATATGTAGCTGTGGACAAGTAACAGCTTCCCAAAACATATACTTTTCACTGTTCTGCTAAGAGCATTTTCAGGACCACTGAAGCCAAGGAAAATAATTAAATATCTTTAGGTATGGTAGATACATATTTTCCTTGTATCCTAGAGGTTCCTTCAGATCTTGGCGCAGAGGAGGCCCCAAATACTTTTCTTTGGTGGGATAGAAAACTTGGAGCACCTGGGGCTGGATTATATGTCAGGTGCTAATTTTATCACTGCTTTTATCTCCAGTTTTCCCCATATATTTCAAAAGGAAACGTTTGATAAAATGGGTGTTAACATTTAGCACCTGCAACAGAATCTAGTCCCTGGACTATTTTGTAATCAATTAAATCATCCAACTACAGAGAATAGCTGACTGGAGAGCAGCATCATGCTGCAAGGGACAGCAGTTCAGGTTCATTGAGCAATCATGCATTGGTAGCATACTTGAATCTCCAGGATGGTCCTCTTTCAAAACTAGCAGTATAGATTTCTACTTGTGTGAAGACTGCTCTCTTAGCCTTCTCAAAAATGCACCTGAAGAGCATCCTCAATTTGAAAGTAAACTTTTTGAGCAAGCACCCGCTTCTCCAGTAAAAATGGTCTCTGAACCAGGAAGTCTTTGTTCAGCTCATACAGGCCTTGGGAGTTCCAGGCATGGACCTTATTGCTACAAACAGAATTTGAAGACAATGGA
The DNA here is from genome assembly GCA_037306005.1 of Rhinophrynus dorsalis. Classification (NCBI taxonomy): domain Eukaryota; kingdom Metazoa; phylum Chordata; class Amphibia; order Anura; family Rhinophrynidae; genus Rhinophrynus; species Rhinophrynus dorsalis. The sequence continues at coordinate 407,943,977 of CM074723.1, forward strand.
TTTCTCCCTAAATAATTTGGACCATCTGCTCATAGTTAACACACTACTTAAACCATAGGACTTTCAACTGGGATATGTTTTTTCCCCCAATTCTTGTTATTTCGAAGGTCCTGAAGAAATTAGAAAAAACAAAATCCATGGTGATAACAATTTCTCCCTATCTGGGTTTCTCCCAGGGTGGATTTCCTGTTCTGAGGTCATCGATTCACAACAACTCTTACTTCTTCTCTCTGTTGTTATGAATGTTGAGGGGAAACTTAAGATATCAAGGGATCTAAGCTGTCAGCTTGAGAGACATCAGAATCTGGAAGTTCTTCTCTTCTTGGTGTTGTGCTAAGAGAGATTTTGCTCTATTTGTGGGAATGGGTTCAGCTGTAGACTGTTCAGCAAGTATTTGACTCTGGTATAATACCTGCTACTCTTAAATTAGAGATCTCTGTCATTGGATCCATTAAGAAGGCAGCCATAGCAAATCAACATCACATTTGCACATTCATGCAAGTCATTTCAAGATTTAGTCTTAAAGACTTTCCTATAGTCTCTACCTGGGACTTGAACCTGGTTTGGTGCAAACGATCTTGTTTTCCATTCAGACCCTTTGAAGAAGTTCAGGTAAAATTCCTGACACAAAACTGCAAGCGTGATTGCTGTTACCTCAGCTCGAAGGATTGGTGAGCGCCAAGCATGTTTTATAAGAATCATACCTTATAATCATGTGGGCAGAGTGGTACTATGTTTTTTCCTCTTTTTGCTGGTTTCAGGAATTTTCTTCTCACATTGTGCCCAGATCCAGAAACTGTCCAGGAGTAGTCTTTACATTACTTAGACGAAAGAAGAAAAACTCACGGCACTAAATCACCATCATTTACAAATATACCAAAAGAATCCAAGTGACCAAAATATGAAGCACAGCAAAGAATGAAGGGACCCCAATACAAAAAACAGAGGACAATCCTGCACTGCTTCATACAAATTACCTAAATGTGCATTCTGTGTATAGCATATATCATAACATTAATCCACATGTTTCAGAAATTAGGGTTTTATTGCATCGTTTGGTAAAAAAAAAAAAAAAAAAAAAAATAATAATTAAAGAAAAAAAAAAAAAAAATATATATATATACTTGCTTAGGACACCAAGGTACCCCATTTTAATTTAATCCTATCTATTACGTATTGCCTTCTTTTATGGCTTACGAAAATGCTTCATATTAAAGGGATAGTAATACCTAAAATGTAAAAAAAAATATGTTGTAGGGTTTATCCCCCTGAGTAAAACAAGAGTACTCCCACTGCTGAAATATGTTTCATTCAAAAGTTATTAATTTTCAAAGTTGAATTTTTTAGGTGCAATATCACAGTGGCCTGAAATTGTACAGTGGCACTGTTGCTACACCATCCTATGGAGATTTATGGTCCTGAGACCAGAGCTGTCCATAGGATCGTGTAGCAACAGCGCCACTGTACAATTTCAGGCCACTGTGATATTGCACCTAAAAAATTCAACTTTGAAAATTAATAACTTTTGAATGAAACATCTTAAAGCAGTGGGAGTACTCTTGTTTTACTCAGGGGGATAAACCCTACAACATATATTTTTTTACATATTAGGTATTACTATCCCTTTAAAATCCGAATAGAATCTAGTGCACCCATGGCTTACCTGACCTTCTTGCAAACCAAGATCACCTGCAGTGAGTAGGTGGGGTCCTCAAGAACTGAAATATTTCACCTTCCATTTAGAGAGAACTTTTCCACATCCACCACTATACACTTAGACAGCCTGCATAATACACCTTTCCCAAATGCAGTGAGGTTTTCACTTTCATTTACTCAAAACACTTGCAGTGATTACAGCTAGGCAAGCTAGATACAATAATGCCATATACTATGCCTCTAAAACCTCTCTTGCAATGATCAGCAGTTGTACATATTTAACACATTTGAGTGCACTTCATTATATACCATCATTGTCATTTATAGCAGTGAAATTTACTGACATATTTTGAAAAAGCATATACAATGAGGAGAAAACATCATGTACACAAGAAGAAAGTTTCACCGCACTAAAAACACCACAATTTACATATATACAAAAAGCTAAAATGCTTTATATTAAAAGCGGAATCTTTTAATGCCCTCATGGCTGAACTGAACTTCTTTGAAACAGATATCATCTGCAGTGAGTGGGTCAAGAACTGGAACATTTGCACCACTTCATTTATATAGAAGCTTGGCCCACCCACTACTATAAACTTCATGAAGCCTGTATAATATCCCTTTCCAATATGTATTTTTTTTTTCATGAAAATGAGAGAGAGAGAATAAAGTAAGATGTAATGAGTAATAGTCAAGAAGGAATAGACCAGCCTGATGTTTAGAGAGACACAGACCAGATACTGGATTTATATATTAAATAGTGACTCAGAGGGTAATCAACGTGGTAAGCCCTAACTGCATCATAGATCATCTGTAGTGCCTCCCTTCCTCTTTTGGGGGAAGACTCTGCCTTATACCAGAGCTATGCTCCAGAGACTACAATGAATGAGCCAAAATCTTCTGTCTATCTCCAGAAAAGGTAATGTAAGGACAAATCACAAGAAAGCAGATCACATAGACCTTGTGTCTACCTGTGACTTGAAATTATTTTCTGTTAATACAGCCAATTTTATATAGGAGCTCTGCCTTGGCTTCTATAATAAAGTGCATACTAGTAGAGTCCTTCGTGCTGAGCTCCCGGAATACAAAAATCAAAGAGTGTTTTAACCTCTTGATTGCCAGAGGGTACACAACGCATTGTGAAGCAATGTGTTGCACACACCCTGGTCCACAAGGGATTAAAGAAAAACTATACTTCTTGCAATTGTTTAACCCCTTGGATGCCATGAAGATCTCCAAAGCAAGGGTAAACAGAAGGTAGAACATTTTCATACAGTAGTCAAGTATATCTATTTACCTTTTTTCTTGCAGTCTTTAGTTGGACAGTGGCTCTTCACTATCTGAAAATGCTTATGTGTTTTATCAGAATGAGGGTGGAGCTTTATTCTATTAGTTTACACATTCAGAGAGTGGATTATCATTGTGTGTTGTGAGAAAGTGTGAACTAATGTATGACTAAGATAAAGCTCATTAAATACAGCAATATATATATTTTAACTGTTTTAAGTAGGTCACCTGTCTAGATATGTATGCTGTATGTAGGTCTTCTACCTAAATATGTTCTCCTGTTAAGCCAACTATTCCTATATATATCATTATATTTACACATTAGCAAAACTGCCAGTCCACAATAACTACAATTATCGACAGATGCAAACATTTTGATTCACTGAGGCATGATTGCATCCTTTTGAAAGCAAGGTTTATATCAATGTATTTCAATATATTTATTGTTTTATCAGCAAATAAAATGTATAACAAGATTACAAGCTGGCTTTTTATCATAGACTGTTAGATGGAACATTTATCATTCAAGGTTTACCAACAAGTTATTACTGAATATAAAGTTACAACCAATCAAGGCAGTGTGATCCTTGTAAAATCACCACATTTATATGACATCAGTAATTTATTATACCAACAAACTAAGAAAATTATGTGTATACCGATCTATCAAAGGATACACACACACACACAACACTCACACAATACAAAGAAGTGGTCATAAACCTAATAATGATATTTTGTGTCACTTTACAGTGAATGTGTATTATCACTTCTGTGTCTGTTTCTCTAAGTGACCTCCAGAATGAAACCAGCACAGCTAAAAAAGGATCAAAATGCTCATGCTGTTTTTTAAGGTACAAAAGCACAAAAAGGAGTCCTGTGAATGCTACAAAGGTACATTTGAAAGGTATGTGAAGATCATTTTGTATATGATTTTAAAGCAGTGATTCTCAGCTCTAGTCCTCTGGATACACCAACAGGTCGGATTCTAGGCTATCCGTAATTAAGCATGGGTAGAACAATGAAAATTATTGAGTTACTGATTAACCCTTTGATCAAACAGTGATTAAAAAAATTAAACCTGAACTGTTGGTGTTTACTGAGGAATAACAATGAGAATCACTGTTCTAAAGGTTATCATTAAACCTATACCTGAATATATGCAATTTACCAACTTCTTCCTGCAGCTCTTTAGATTTTGAATCTCATTTTCAAGGAGTCTACTGCAGTGTTAGGGTATACAGAATACATTTGAGTATTAAGGAGTTTTAGAGTAAAACAAATGCTAATTTATAACACTTTCTAGGTTATAATTTTTGAAGGAATAGTCAATTTTAGGTTGTTATTCAAGATCACAATACTGAGGCCGATGTACTCAGAACTGGAGCAATTTTGGGTTAATCTCAACATACCATGGGGAAAAATGCAAATTCCCAATGATTTAAATAGGTTTTGATCCAGTGAATGCCAGACTGGTCTCTAAGGGGTTAAAATCTCCATTTAAGGTATGCTTTATGATCGCAAAGATGGCGTCTTAATATGTCAGCTCCCATTCCTGCTCTGCCTTTATATGGGAAAATGCACACCAAAAGCTGTTTAGACCTCACTTTTAAGAACTACTCACTCACGCTAGCACCCTCACAACACAATGTTCAGACAACAGAAATAATAATTCTGGGATTCAGCTCACTTTTTCCCGGTGAGAGGCCACAGCAAGAATCAGATGCACACGTCTGAAGACTCAGGGTGTGAAGAGAGTGATTCAGGCCACTCACTGTCTTAACCTTGATTGAAAACAAAATATAGAGGACTTGTAAAAAAGAAAAAGTCTTTATGTCCAGGGAGCTAGAAAAAAACATAAATGTTTTAAAGAAACAAATATACCAACTGGGCAGGGGGTGGGTGAAAATTTATCCATAGATGACTTCTATGATCTCCACCATAGAATATCCAACCTAGAGGATCATTTGCGGGATCTCAGCATTAGGTCTTGCTGTTACAGAATAAGAATAATCTGTTGAGAACTATAGGACTACATGCTCCACTTGACTACATGTCACATGCTCCTATATGAAGACCATCAATACCTTATACTTCATAGAGCACACAGAGCACCTTGACCAACTAACCTGGAAATGGCAACTCCATGAGAGTATTTGGTTTCACTATTTTAAAAGCAAGGAAAAAATTGTATCAAAATGTAGATAAGCCCTTCCTACTTTTGAAGAACCCACTTAACTCTTTCCATAGCTCTGTTCTATCAATCTACACTACACAAACAGAGGTTGAAGCCAATAATGTATTTGCTCCACCAACAAGACATGAAATCTGTCTGGGGCCATGCCTTTAAACTTCTGATCTTCAGGGAGGGATGCATCTCTATTCACACTGAAGCAAAAAGATTCTTTCCTTCACCAACGGGCCATCCGACCTCCTACCGAGATCTACACAAGTTCTTCTCTAGCAATACCGCAAAAGACAGAGAGTCCATCCCTTGAAGCTCTAACCAACATGGGGTGACTGTGGAATAATGACACTGACAAGTACAGATACAGTAAAATCAATATCTTTATTAAAATAAGAACAGAATAAATATGAATAGCACTTCCCCAACCCTCACAGGACCAGGTGTGAAGACAGTGCCGAAGCACTTTCCCAACCCTCACTGTACCAGGTGTGGAGACAGCACAGGATCCCCGACTGTAAGAAGGCAAATACCACTCTGAATGAATATATTTTCTAGTAGCGAGGATGGTAGTAGCTACTAGTACAGGTGCAGCTGTGAAGACTCTGTGAACAGAGGGAAAATCCCTTAGTACGCTAGGGTGGTTTAGCTCAGAGATGGATCTCCCTAGAATGCTAGGGTAAACCAACAGCAGTGACTGAGAATCCCTAGAACGTTTGGGTAACAGAATAGGCAGCAGTGACTGAGAATCCCTAGAACGCTAGGGTAACAAACTGGCAGTGGTGACTGAGAATCCCTAGATTGCTAGGGTAATGGAACGGGCAGTGGTGACTGAGAATCCCTAGAACACTAGGGTAACCCAACAAGCAACGGTGACTGAGAATCCCTAGAACACAAGGGTACCCAATGGCACAGAACGGAATGACAGACAGTAGGAATGCCAGTGGCACAGACTGACGCAGACTGAGCACCGCTCTCCAAAGTACCTGGAAAGGACCTACATAACATGGATCCAGCTTATTACAGGGTACTTGCAGGTGCAGGTTTCTGGAGGACAGCCACACTCTATCCCCAACTTGGAAAACAGGAGCAGGACACCTGCTGCAGTCTGCATGCTTCTGGTAGCGCTCAGAGGACCTTTGCAAGGCATTCTGAACCTGTGCCTGTCAGGAACCCCTGGGATAAATGCTCTACCAAAAAGAGTAGTCATGGATACAGCGTCTCCTCCAATAAGGGTTGGTAGAGTGAAGGCTTGTGTGCGTCACTGGGGAGCGTGACTGGTGTTCGCAGGCCCCCTGTAGTGTGTTGTGCTGCGGCCGAGGCCGTATAAAGGTGCTGGCCACGAAGCCAGATGACCTCCTTCGGTTGAGCCGAAGAAGGCCCAGGAGAACGCAGTACAGTGAGGACACCCACCACCAACCCCAGGGAAGGTCTATTTCCAAAATAGTACAAGGACTCACTGAGGCAAGTCCAGAGGCTAGTAGGGTAAAGAGCAGGAAGGCTAGCTGGACAAGAGGCAGGGAGGCTAGCTGGACAAGAGGCAGGGAGGCTAGCTGGACAAGATGCAGGGAGGCTAGCTGGACAAGATGCAAGAAGGCTACCTGGGCAAGATGCAGGAAGGCTAGCTGGACAAGATGCTGGAGGCAGCTGGACAAGATGCTGGAGGCAACTGGGCAAGATGCTGGAGGCAACTGGGCAAGATGCTGGAGGCAACTGGGCAAGATGCTGGAAAATTAAATGGATGGCCAGAAGAGGCAGGGGGACACGGCAAGGGGCAGGCAGAACCAGATGGCCACTGAACTGGAGCAGCAGGCAAGGGACAGAGACACAGGATATCACTACAGAACCCTATAATCCCACGCCGCTTCAGTGCGGCGCGCAACTATTTATATCACAAACCCGGAAGTGCGGGAAGGGGATGACGTCACCACGTGAACGTGGTGACGTTGACGAAAAACCCGGAAGAGAAGGAGGAGGGAAGAACCCGCCGCGCGAGCGACGGGGAGGAGGACGTGACAGTGCCCATGTGGAGCGGAGCTGCCTAATATGCTCGTCCAGAGCCAGAATATCTTGCGCCTGAAAGGAGTCCAGAAGCAAGGATGGTTGGAACCCATAGTTAATCAGGAAGGGAGAGCTCCCGGACGAGGAGTTTATGGCACAATTCCTGGCAAACTCAGCCCACGGCAACAGGTCAGCCCAGTTATCATGATGGTCAGAGATAAAACAGCACAAGAATTGTTCCAACCCTATGTTGGATCTATGAAACATTTGCCACTAGGTTTTTCTGCTGGAGCATTGCCCTGGGATGCCAGGATCTCCTCACCCAGAGGAGATGTGATACTAGTGCATATGGTGGCCAATATGCGATCTGGATGAATAATAGGTACAGGTGCACTGTCAGTCTCACAGTCCGGCCCAAATTGCCTAGAGTGCCAGCTCGAACATTTTTGGACCCTGGCAGGTATGAGACCACAAAATTAAATCTGGCCAGGAATAGTGCCTATCTGGCCTGCCGTAGTGACAACCTCTTTGCCTCTGTTAAATATATTAGATTTTTATGGTCTGTCAAAATCAGGATTGGGGCCTTTGTCCCCTCCAGGAGGTGACGCCATTCACGGAGAGCGAGGATTATGGCTAGCAACTCGCAATTGCCTATGTCATATAGGCTCCGGGCTTTAGTCATCATTTTGGAAAAGAACCCACATGGCTTAAGGGTCTTACCGGGTTCGGCTCTTTGGAACAACACTGTCCCTATTCCTGTCTCCGATGCATCCACCTCCAGGGTAAAGGGCAAGGCAGGGTTCGGATGTGACAACACTGAAGCCACAGCAAAGGCAGACTTCAAAGCTTCAAAACCACTGTTCGCCTCAGGGGACCAAGCTGAGGGATTAGCCCCTTTATGGGTTAAATCAGTCAACGGTTTGACTATCGTAGAAACATTTCGTATGAATTTTCTATAATAGTTTGCGAATCCTAAGAATCTCTGTATGGCTTTCAGGCCCACCAGATGTGGCCATTGCAGAACTGCCAAGAGTTTCTCTGTATCCATAGCAATGCCATCAGCAGAGATTACATACCCCAGAAATGGCACTTGATGTTTTTGGAATTCGCATTTTTCAAGTTTACAATATAGTTTGTTTGTTTCTCTCAGTTTTTGCAATACAGTAGCAACATCTCTCCGATGTGTCCCAAGGTTAGGAGAGTGTATCAAGATATCATCCAAGTAGACTACTACGCAGGACTGTTGCAGATCTCTTAATACATTGTTTTTAAATTCCTGGAATACCGCTGGAACATTACACAGCCCAAACGGCATGGCCAAATACTGCCCAAGAGATTGCCACCTGTAAAATGGGCTTGTTCTGTTCTGGGTCTGGAGACTGATTTATGCCACCTAGGATCTGACCATCAGGGATCCTAGGTGCGTGCATTTCCCAGACATACCAGGCAGGCCCGTAACATATGTCCAGCCTTACCACAGTACAGGCATAGACCTTCTTTATGACGGAAGGACCGATCCTCCCTGGACAGCCATAGACAACTGGTCAATACAGGCACGTGCACTCATAGACCCCAAGGGGGGCTTGAGCACCTGCCCTTTTTGTCCAAGTGCCCTCATGCCAAAAATAATAATAACTTAAAGAAAATGAAATCAGTCCATTTTATTTACGTATCATATGTATGTATGATGTGAGTGACTGGGGAAGTTGCCTGTCTGCGGCTAGCGCCTAGCTTAGCTACCTCACCGACCTGTGTGCACCGCCGCGGCCGCCTATTAAATTGTGCCCGCACTGCAGTGCCGCCTGTGACCCGTCTGATCAGTGTGTGTCCAGACTCTCAGCTGTCACTCAGTCACTCTCTCGCTGCGGCTGCGAGCAGTCTGACAGACTGTGAGTGATTGAGAGCGAGGCACTTCATCACTGAGCCTGTGAGCCAGCCAACTTGCCAAGTCAGAATCAGATCATGCTCTGCGACCCGTGTGCTTGCTGCCAGCCCACTCAGTCCGGAGAGACTCACTCGGGCTGGCCTGGCAGCAAGCGAAGACTGTCTGTCACTCACTGTGGCACTATGTGTGCCTGTGCCTCTTCCTCCTCATTTGCGCAGCAGCGAGTGATGTCATCACAGCCCGCAGGGCTGCATGATGATCACACGGGGGGGCAGAGTGGGAGTCTATGGGACATCACCACCAGGTCAGGTGACAGACCCTGGTCACCCCACCGGCGCCAAGAGGAGTTGGACACGCGACCAGGCCAGCAGAGGAGGAGTCAGGAGCCAAGTCAAGTGAAATCCAAGTGACAGTGACAGACCCACCACAGTCCACTTCACACACAGCACAGGTAAGCCAGTAGTGGCTTGGAGCTTGGGGTGTACTGTATGACTTGAGGCTGGGGGAGGTTTGAGGGGGCTACTAGTGGCTACTAGTGGCCTGGGAGGTACTGAATGACCTGGAGGGGGTTAATTGATGGCCTGGGGTGGGGATGGATGGCTTTGGGGGTAATGGATGGCTGGGGGGCACTGTATGGCCTTGGGGGGGAAAGGATGGCCTTGGGGGTAATGGATAGCCTAGGGGGTACTGGATGGACTGGGTGGGGATGGATGGCTTTGGGGGTAATGGATGGCCTGGGGGGCAATGGTTACCCTTGGGGGGGAATGGATGGCCTTGGGGGTAATGGATAGCCTAGGGGGTACTGGATGGCCTGGGGGGGTGGGTGGCTTTGGGGGTAATGGGTGGCCTGGGGGGGGGCACTGGATGGCCTTGGGGGGGAATGGATGGCCTAGGGGGATACTGGATGGCCTGGGGTGGTACTGGGTTGCCTTGGGGGAATGGATGGCCTAGGGGGTACTGGATGGCCTGGGGGGGTGGATGGCTTTGGGGGTAATGGTAAGGAAGTCAGAGTTGTGTTCATATAGTTAACATTCTTTTCTTTTTTTTAATAAATATTTTGAATAAATAATTATGAGAAGTGCCCTTTTTTTCATTTGAGCCCCTGCCCCCCAAAATGTCTGTGCACGTCCCTGGGTCAATACGTTGTTCCTAAATATCCATTCTGGAAAGGATACTAGGCAACTGTCGGCTACCAGTATCTGTACTTTCAGAGTTCATGTCCCTTTCGTACTGTCACGAGGTGACTGTGGAATAACGACACTGACAAGAGATAGCACTTCCCCAAGCCTCACAGGACCAGGTGTGGAGAAAGCACAGGATTCCCAACTGTAAGGAGGAAAATACCACTCTGACTGAATATATATACTAGTAGCGAGGATGGTAGTAGCTACTTGTACAGGAGCAGCTGTGAAGCCCCTGTGAACAGAGGGAAAATCCCCTAGTACGCTAGGGTGGTTTAGCTCAGAGACGGATTTCCCTAGAACACTAGGGTAAACCAACAGGCAGTGGTGACTGAGAATCCCTAGAACGCTAGGGTAACGGAACAGGCAGTGATGTCTGAGAATCCCTAGAACACTAGGGTAATGGAACAGGCAGTGGTGACTGAGAATCCCTAGAACGCTAGGGTACCCCATGGTACAGAATGGAACGACAGACAGTAGGAATGCCAGTGGAATGGACAAATGCAGACTGAGTACCGCCTGACCGGAGGAAACAACAGAGCACAGAGAGTGCAAGCGGAGACAGTAGGCCACGGGTATGGAATGATGGATAGTCAGCCGGAGCAGGGGTCAGCATGGAGCTGGTAGTCAGCCAAAGCCAGAAGTCAGACCGGAGCATGTAGTCAGCCAAAGCCAGGAGTCAGACTGGAGTGGGTAGTCAGCCAAAGCCAGGAGTCAGACCGGAGCGGGTAGTCAGATGGAGCCAAAGGTCAGACCGGAATGGAAGGCAGTAGTCAGGGATCAAACAGAGCCGAAGTCAAAGCGTAGCCAGGAGTAATACACAGAAATGGAGCATCGGAATAACAAGAGCTATAGCGCACAGGTACACCACGAAAGGGCAAAGGAGTAAAAGCAGGCTGAGGCCTATAAGGCCTAACATGTAGGTGGAGACTCACTCTGGCTATTAACAGCAGCCAATAAGAATAGCGAATGTGACTCAGCGTGACAACCAGAAAAATAATGCAATGTTGCCTGCAAGTACAGTGTTGCTGTTGCTGTTGCCGGCCGGCTCCAAAAGGGACTGACAGCACAGGTGCACGGACGTCACTATGGCAAGATGTCCATACTTTCTGCTACTGTCAGCCTCTGAATAAGTCAAAAATCTTTTAAACCAGGTAATATTTCTGGCGACTAGCGCTACTAAGCAGCTAGTCGCCAGATGAAGACTTAATTAAGATAAAGTTTTTGCGGGGTGGTAGTTCCCATTGAAGGGACTTGTTGCTGGAGAAATACCTGGAAATCCTTGTAAACTACAAACTTGGAAACAGTGACCAGTGTCAAATAGCAGTAGCAAAAACAAAGTCCTGTCTTGCATAAAAACGGGTATTGAAGCAAGAGTGGATAATATAATTTTGCAATTGTACAAATCATTGGTAAGACTTCACCTAGAATATGCAGTGTAGTTTTGGGCAACAGTTCCGAAAAAGGATATTCTAGAACTGGGGAGGGTACAGAGAAGAGAAACAAAATTAATCAAGGGCATGTAGGGCTTGACGTATGAGGTACGACTAGACAAACTTGATTTATTTACACTAGAGAGAAAATAAGAGGAGATTTTATTACAATGTACAAGTATATGAGAGGTCAATACAAGGATCTCTGTTGTGAGCTATTCATTCTAAGGCCTGATCAAACGACCAGGGGACACCACTTGAGATTAGAGGAAATGAGGTTTAGACTTCAGCAGAATTAGGGTTTTTTTTTTTTAAAGTAAGGTCTATTAAATGATGGAATTCCTTGCCCAAGGATGTGGTTATGGCAGATACAATATATGCATTTAAAAGAAGATTAGATACAGGAACATACAGGGTTATACTGTATATTAGTAGGCAAAATAGGATGGTCTGATAAAGACAAACTTATTTGGTAGCAGGAAAGCTATATAATTCTAATTTCTCTGGGTTATGAGGCAAGGGTTGAACTTGATGGACTTGTGTCTTTTTTCAACCTAATTTACTATGTTACCTATCCCCCACCTCTGATATCCCCGCTGTTAGGGATCAGAGCCCTGGTCATTTTCTCACTTCCTTTCATAGGACCATACAGCCAGCACTTTTATTATAAAGTTTTTCTTTATTTTATTTTAATTCAATTTGTTTCTACTTCTATTACTGTTATGATTATTATGTTTTTTTTACTTGATAATCCCCTCTTATGTCCCCGACCTTGAGCCATCTCTTTCCTTTGATTCCAAAAAGGCACCCATTAGAAGACTGTGCTCCCACCTTTCCCTGAGTTCCATATTCCTACTCTTTTTTCAAAGGGATTACCCCCCATTTGTAATAAATGACTTCCCCAAACCATTTGTACGTCTTGTACAATAAAAACATCCTACCTTAATATCAAAGGGCTTTATTCTTCCTATAAGAGGAAATGTCTTTTCATGAACCTTAAAAAGATACCTTGTGACACAGCATTTCTCCAAGAGACTCATTTCCAGAAAGCCAAGATACCACTCATGGCCTGGTGGGCCTTTACACAGAGCTACCACTTTTGCTCAGTTTTCAAAAAGAAAGGCAGTTCTTTTATTACAACACACAGCACAGGAACTCTCATTAAAGGTGGTAACTGAAATGCTGCCCTTTGCCAAGCAATAGACAGATTATTATCACACTCTTCCTACTCTTCCCCTGTTGACACCAAAGATGCCAAGTTACTTTATAAATGGTTCTCAAAATCTTACATGATAAACATTTGGCGTTCTGTCATCCCTCAGTAAAATATTTGACATCTTTTTCTAACCCCTCCACCAACAAAGTATATTCCACAGCAACCAAGTTTTTCCTAGATAAATCCTTAATTAAAAATTAGAGAATGCCACATACATGACATAGTATGGTTAGATGTCACAGATATTTCCTGGATATATATACATTGCATACTCATGCTTGTAAGTGGAACTGGAGATTAGCCGACACACTGTTCCAAAACACACATGTCAAGAATGAAATAACTAAGGAATTTTCAGATTACTTTGACCTAAAATCATTAGTCTTGCCTTTCAGTATAAAAAAGCTACACTCTGTGCAACTTCAACCCCTACAGTCAGCAATCCCTTACTAAGTTTCAGAACCGAAACAAAACAGCCCCATATGATGCAATCATAGATCAAATAAACAAAGTCAGAAGTGACATAAACCAAATTATACAAAAAGAAATGGTCAAACACTTCTATGGCCAAAGCAGAAATACTACAAAAAGTCTAATAAAGCAGATTCCCTCATAGCCCATAAATTTAAAACAAGACAACCAAGGAACCATATCACACACAGGCTACATAAGTCCCATATGTAAACTAACCCCCTCCTTTGCTAAAATAGTTGAGGACTTCTACTGTAATCTCTAGGGATGGGTGAAAACTGTCAACTAAAAAGAAACTGATGTTTTTTGTTTTTTTAAAGACAACGGCTTAAAGGCCAACACACAAAAGGTATGATGCCCTCACTGTACACCATTCTTAACTCTCCCATTTCAGACCATATATTTCATATGTAACTGCCTGGAAAAAAGACCTAGGAACTTCCGTAGACCCTAAGGACTGGACTGAGACTTTTACAGCTACAACCAAATGTTGAATATCTGTAAACAATGAGGAGTGAGTTTATAATGTCTGTATGTGATTGTAGTTAACTATAAATTATTTATTTGTGAACATCAGGATACAGATCTGTGTTGGGAAAATTATAATCAAAGAGGCACTTACATTTATTTATTTAGGACATGTTTTAACAGGAAGAGTATATGAGATTTCTCTCAATTTCAAGTATGCCCTGGAGAGTTTACAGTAAAGGGTTACATATTTACACAAATAGAGAAACATTATATATACAAACATATACATACATACATACATACATACTAAAAATGCATATATAGTTACATATTGTTTTTAGATATACAGTTATTTCTAAGGATTTTAGACTGGAAGAAGATCTGATTTTTTTCAGGCAAGTTATTCCAGGCTTTTGGAGCTCTGGAGGAGAAGGCAGATCGACCAGCTTCTTTCTTGTTGTGTGGAATACTCAGTCAGTTGTTAGCAGTGAAACAGAGGTTATAGTTAATATGAAGAGCTGAAGTGAGCATATTGCGCAGGTAGTCTGGTAGCTTTCCAAAGAAGTGGTTGTATACTAAGCGAGAAAGGTGAGGGGCACATCTAGCTCTGAGTGTTAGCCAATTTAGTTCTTTAAACATATCCCAGTGAGGATATTACATTAGAGGATAAAGTGGTATAATGAGTTATACAGAATGTCAAGTTTACAAGATGGATTTGTGGCGCAAGAGCATATACAATGTCCCCATAATCTATAAATGGCATTAACCTGTTGAACAATATGCTTTCTTACCAGGGAACTTAACCAGTATTTGTTCCTAACCAGAGTACCTAATTTGGGATGAAGTTTGGATGTTAATGTATCAATATGAAGACCAAAAGTGAGGTTGGGGTCAAGCCACGTACCAAGATATTTGTAGGAGTCCACCGGGAACAAGTTACGATTAGATTCTGTTACAATGGCTAGATGGGTATTGTGGAAATTACATTGTTTGTGCATTGTACCAACTACCACTGTGACCATTTTGTCAGTATTAAAGAACAGTTTGTTCTTAGCTATCCATCTTTCAACTTCAGAGAACTCATGCTTAATATGGCCTCAAGTTCAGATATGTTTAGATTTTTAGCATAGATTATGATGTCATCTGTATACATGTGCACAGAAGATGCTTTGCAAACGTTGGGCAGATGATTCATAAATAGACATTATAAACATTCATGCTGGTGGTCCTGCACTAAGGTCAGCTCTTACTGGGATATGATCCATACGATCATTAAGAAGGAGCTCCTAACTGACACCTCAAAATAACCATAGGCATTCCTGCTCTCGAAGACTTATGGACATATTAAGAGGTGGAACAAATTCCTCTCAATCAATTCCTTGCTTTTAGATGAGTCTTTGCCTCAGATTAAAAACATCAAATGATTATTAATTCCTTGATGGTTAAACAGAAAATATTAGACTGCCTTAAAATGGAAAAAGCTGTTACTTCTTTTTTAACTCTTGTTTCAGCAGCAACATTGAGTCCTATTGTATCCAACTGATGGAGAACCAAGCCACTATTCCCTTAGTGTGATCTGGTAGCCACTTGTTTATACCTCTTAAGGATTTATATAGTGTGCTTGTATTTATATGTTGCAGTAGGTTAAAGTGGAAGTAATATCTCTAAATAATTACCCCCGTGCATGTTATAATGGCCAGAAAATCATGATGGCCCTATAAATGTTTCCCTGGTCGCTTGATTCAAGTGATAACATCATCAATCAGTCTTAGCTTTCATGCCTGTGAAGGTGAACATGACAGCTGCTATCAGGACCACAGGGCACAAACTCCACCCATTGCACAATGTAATCATTCATAACCCTTTACAGATCAGATGTATGGCTAAAGGGTTAAGTAGGTTTATGGGAATCAAACACACCACTCTATTCCCATGCCCAGACTTACTGTTGCACTTACACTTCTAACAGACCTTCATGGATATGCCTTCAAGAACGCAGTACAACATACAAGGCTGCTCTCCATCAAAGTGAAATACAAGCGGTTTTACTGAATTCAGTGCAACAGCACAATGAGGTGCTCTAACAAATTAACCTTTTAAGGACCCATGATGGTCCTGAACCGTCATGGAATTCCGGGCTCCCTGTGCGGCTGCACGCCGGTCAGGGAGTCTGGAATCGGAACGTACAAAAAAAAAATGCTCCGTGGTCGTTAAGTGACCGCAAAGGGATAGTAATGTTTCATAATAAAACAGCTCTAATTAATCATCATAGTATTTGGACTTTGGAGAGTGTTATTTCAGTTCTGTCAGAGTTGTAGTTCAGGAGTAATTCAATGACAAAGTGTCCCCCTCCCATCCCTTTTACTGATGTAACACTGCTCAGCCAGAGCATAAGGGAGGTGCCCAGGTAGACTGCAGAGAGGGACAATCTTCAATTAAGATAAGGGAAAAACCTGAAAAGCTTGTCAAGGGGGGCAGGGTTTTCATTGTTTTCATATAAAAAAGATTGTCTCTTGCTGTTATCTGTCTGGTCTATGGACTGCATTCCACATCTGAGAAGTGATGGCTTACACTAAGTAAAAGGGGCGGGAGGGGGAAACTTTGCTTGTGAATATCTCTTAAACCATAAAGGTTTAAGAGATAAGACTTATATCGGTCTTCATGTTTTTTTAATGCCTACAAAATAAAATAAAGTTAAAACGACGTATTACTATCCCTTTAAGGGGTTAAAGTAATAGAAACACTTAGGGCGAGATGTTCAGAAAGTGGTGGTAAATGAAATTATCTGAATTCAGAATAAAAAAGTTCTTACACCATGGTCTGTCAATTCTCAGACATGTTTCTGTCACTTTTTGCATCCAATTCTGCCATCTCCGTCAAGGGATAAAAGCCGTCTTTAAAGTGGTTGTGGTTTAATCTACATCATATTGTAAGGTATTATCAGAAAAAAATTATTTGTTTCAACGTCTCTTTTTTGTCTGACTAATGTCATTTTTCCCAACAAAATAAAAATGGTCTAAACTTGGAGAAGACACATTAACCCTTTGAGTGCCGGAGTGGCAAAGCGATGCATTCTGTACCACTCTGGAACTCAAAGGGTTAAAGTACTGTTAGCAGGAGTGAGAAACAATGTGTCATTTCAAAGATAAAAATATCTTTGTTTCTTTGAAAATTTTCGTTTCAAAGACCAAATCAAAGACATTTTTAACATCAGAGTTTTTAAAGGCAATGTTCATCAAGATCTTGTTACCGTCATTTTTAATTGTTTAGACGCATTTTCAAATGTGACAGATTTACTTCTGAAAATATCCTTCTTTTACCACCAACTTGTGATCCGAAAATGTTTTCGTTATGATGACTTTTCGAACATCTCACTCTTAATTTATAGAAATATATATATTGTATAGTTTATCCTCCTGGGTAAAACCAGGGCCACTTGTGCTGCGGATAATTGTTTTATTGAAAAGTTATTGCAGCTTAAACATGAATTTTTAGGTGCAATTGGTAAGAGGCCTGAAATTGTACAGTGGTGCTGCTGCTGTACCATGTCCATAGGATGGTGTAGCAGCAGCACCACTGTACAATGTCAGGCCTCTTAGCTACTGCACCCATAAAATCTCAAGTTTGACTTTTGAATAGAACATCTCTCCATAGTGGGAGTACCCTTGTTTTACTCAGGAGGATAAACGAGACAATATATATATATTTCTACATATTAAGCATTTACTAGCCCTTTAAACAATATAAGTGGTCATAAATCATTTTGGATGGGTGGATACTAACGTGTTTCATGCCTTCTATCAGTATTTAATTATCACTCCAATAAAGTGATGATAGCAGTTATAAAAAATGTCAGTGTTAAACCCCCCAACTGATTTTTGGACACTTGTTTAATTTGTTAACCCATTGAGTGCCATGGGTCTTGAATTCATGTGCTTTGCATGAATTCTATAAAACAGCTTGTACACCAGCAGCCTTTACTGTTAAATTAACCCTTTGAGTGCTAGAGAGGTATCCAGTGCATAGCGCTGCAATGCGATGGATACGACCAGAATAAGGTAAATGGACGATTATTGTTAGGAGGTGTTAGTTCTCCTTTAAAAAGTTCTAACCCATTGAATGTTAGAGATACATGCAACATACAAGGGGTTAAACTAATATATTATTGCTCAATAAAAGAAAAAAGGAAAAAAGATAGACATTTTGGTTATCTAAACAAATTAAATAAACATAAAATGTGCAACCTATTTAGTAACCATAGCTCTCTTATGTGTTGTTCTAACAGTTGAATAACAAGCACTCTCTGCTGTGTTAGCTTTAACAGGCGTCTCTTACAAACTGTTTCTAATCTTGGTGATCAAAGAGAAAAAGCAACATAGATTAAAGGAACAGTTCTCAGTGTCCTTCATTGTTGCTACTGCTTGTTCTGGAATGGCACAGACTTGTCATTTCGCTACTGTTGCCTAAAACATCTTGTAACAAAGAAAGGGATTGGTAAAAGTTAACACATTTTTCAGAAGAACACATCAACTCATTATTACATTCCTCTGCCTTATAATGTCATAAGGGAGAACCCAAATTACAGAGGGATATATTCCAAGTCAATAATAGGCATACCATTTTGATTTCAATTAAGCATTTATTTATTTTTTTACTTTTCCATTATTAACATTTTGAGAAGATATTTTAACTCTTGGAGGACAAGAGGGGTGCTCAATGTATTAAAAAAAATCTTGCACACTGCTCTGGTCATCAAAGGGATTAAAACAACATACAATGGTAACTGGTTTACATAAACAGTTTGTGCTAAAGGGATATTGACCCAGATTTATTAAAAACAATCTGTAGTACACCAACTGCACCATACGACACAAATAAGAATTCCTTCTAATTTAATTTGGGCTTTTAACCCCTTGAATGCTAGAGAGGTCTCCAATGCATTTTTTCACTGTATATCTTGTGTGGATGTGCTCCTGGATGTAGCTGTACATCTTGGAACATGTATGCTTTGAAGGAGATATGTGGTCTTTCAAATGGCCACCTCGTCTCTGAGAAAAGTGGCAGCAATGGGCTTCAAGTGGATGTCTCTTTCTGGAGTACGGAGCCCCAGAATTCTTTAGGAGGCTCCATGATGGTGAACTTTTTAAAAAGCGGTAAAAGGGACATGAGCTCATGTTGGTGTTAATGTCCCTTTAATTAAAAAAAAACTAACCTAATAATATGAACCTCCCACTTACCTTCGTATGGGTGGAAAATCCTAATAGGCCATATGAATTTTGCTATTGTGCCTTTGTCAAGTAAATCATCAATCAGTCTTGAATGTAATGTCCACAGAGGCAGACATGACAGTTGCTAGCAGGACCATGACAGGACCTCATCCTCTACTCACTGCCCGAGATAATCTTATGCACGCTCATGTACTCCACCTGCTTCAGTTTGGAAAAAGCAGACAAACGACCAGGATCTGTCAAAACCAGCTACATGGACATCTCTTGAACTAAGTGGCAATGGCAAATCTTAATTGCCATTAGGAGTTTCTGTCACTAGAAATGTTAGTTGGAAATTACTATTAGATGTCAGCTGTCCTTTAAATAAATCTCATTGTTTCATAGACATTGTATATCAATGGATGCTAGAGATCTGTTTGACATATTACATTGGAGATGTCTTAAGCAACCAAAGGATTTGATAGAATAATACATTCTACAGCTTTAATCTTGAAAAAATGTATAACACCCCTGTATTAAGCTGATTAAGCACATCACTTATACTCTTAGGGCTTTATGTATCAATGCATATTGGAGTAATTGTAGGACAAACCAATACTATCACAGGAGAGAAATTAACTTCCTATTTGTTTGGAATTTGGTTTTTAACCCCTTGAATGCTTGAGAGGTCTCCAATGCATCACTTTGCAATGTGTTTGAGATCGCTCTAGCATTCAAGGTGTTAAAAGCCCCATTAAATCATTGGGAATTTTAGGAATCATTGTTTGTCTCCTACAATGCAGTTGATTGGTACAATTATTACTCCAGTTTGAACCGATACGTAAGGACCATAATCTTTAGTTGAATAATCATCACGGATTAAAAATAACCAGAATTAACCAAAAATTTGGTAGCTGTGTTCGCCTCAGAATATTAGAAAAGATGTAGCATTACAGATGAGGAGGAAATCGAAGTGTAAGGTGAAAAATCAAACTGTGAGCTATTCATCTGTGATACATAACATTTCCAGCTAAGAAAAAGCTATGTGAGGCTTTGATTTTCTGATTGAGTGATAGTAATTCAGGACTGTCTTCTTTCAGATGTTACTCTTTGACAGAAAAATTGCTGACATGATGTACCAAACGGGAATAAGATGATTTTCACTGTTTACTTTGAGTTAGTTGTCTTTATTTTCCACGGATCTTACTTAAAGGGAAACTGATATTTTATTCTAAGGACAATATGCAGAAAATAAAAGTGGACTCATTCTGAGGCAAACCAACTGCACCATCGGGAAAATAAAACTATCCATGGATTTAAAGGGACTCTATCACATAAAAACAAATATGTTGATTTAAAAAAAAAGATTTCAAATTAACCTAAATAATGTATTAATTTTTTTATTTGGAAAAGTAGTTTTTGAGTTGCTTAGATTTACAGATAATGCTCGTACATTGTGCCGTTCAGGCACTTCCTGTCTTAACCCTATTTAGCCCTTTGCATGCCAGAGAGGTATCAAATACATTGCAATGCAATGCGTTGGATACCAATCTGGCACTTTAAGGGTTAACCCCCTCCGAATAGCTGGAGTGTCTCCAGTGTGATAAACTCCCCAATGAATCACTTAGTCAAAGCACTATCATCTCTCAAATTAAAAATCTCTTAGTGTATGTTCTCTATAGAATAGGAACTAGAAAGTGTATCGCAGTGAAGTTATCTGCTCACCTGTGTACATCCATCATTGAGGTCCGTTTCACATGGGTGACATCCAGGTAACACCGGTTATGTTGCACATGGTCAAAGGTAATATGCTTGTAACATGCCTTTCACACACAATACTATCACCTAGAGGCTGGGAACGCACCAGAATCTAGCATGCTGCAACTTTACTGCATTCCCTTTATTATATTTGAGGGGTTAAAAGTCCCAGTTAAATAAATGTGAATTTTAGTTTTTATTTGTCTACGGTGATGCAGGTTTTTTTTTTTCCAGAATTACTTCAATATTCTTTTGCAGATAAGGCCCTAATGTATCTCCTATCTGAGTACGGCATTACACAGGCTCAAAGTTGCCTAACATTTTGAGGTCATAAAGCTGACCACAGCACTTGTGTGGAAAACAGGGCTAAATCATGTAATGTCTAAGTCTGCAGTGTTTCTCTATTGCAGTCTATGGAGGCTCACAGCCTGAGCATGTGCACCCAAAAATTTCTAGTATTTGAGCTTCATTCACTTGCAAGGAGCTAATGATTTTTTTTATTGAATTATTCACTCAAAATTGCAGTTATGATTATTTCCTTTAATTATACATTTTCAACAAATTCACAAATATTTTTCTCACGTTTTTCACTATTTTATTGTTACACATAACCCCCTTGGATGCTAGGGATGTTTCCAATATTGGATACTAAAGAAATCTCCAGCGCATTTCCAGAAATGTGCCTTTCCTCCTCACCTCTGATAAGTACCGTTCATAGAGCATCAGCTGTGTCTTCCCAATGCTCTTTGTACTTAGTATTTTAGACATGCAATATCACCTTTGCCACTTAACCTTGGCTGGCATGGCTTGGCTGTCTATTGTGAGGAGATGCAATACACCTCCAGCCTAAGGGGAGATGTGCTATGGTTTGATAAGCCTTGCAGTTACAATGTTATTCCACTGAGAATATTTCTCCAACTAGTGAGATGTTAGTGCATTGGCTCCATAGAAAAACACAGGAACTGGACAGCCTATCACACTGAAGACACTGGGGGAGATTCACTAAGCGGTGATAAAAAGATGATAAAGTGGAGATGAATTCTCCAGTTTATCACTTCTCCAATTCATTTGATATTCTTTGGAGCCAATGCACTAAGGTTTCTTTATCTTTGGAAATCTTAGTGCACAGGCTCTATAGAATAAAATAGGAACTGGAGAAGTCATCTCCACTTTATCACTTTTTTATTACCGCTTAGTGAATCTCTCCCATTATCTTCTCTTTATCACATCTTTATCTGCCTTAGTGCATCTCCCCCTTGGACTTTTGTCCAATGTATGAAGTGTAGAAGGCTCCAAATGATTACGGTACTCATCTTACAACCTTGTATCAAGCAATGAAGTATAATGTGAATAATTTGTGGGGATAAAATTACAGCCTCTGTTGCAGGAGAACATGGGAACCAGAAAGGTGTGCAACACATTAGCAATACATTGAATACTGCTCTGGTCCTAAAATGGTTAAGAAATAAAAAATGCAGTAAAATTGCAGACAGTGAATAAAATGACTCGGATGTACCTGCAGGAGAAGTGACAGAAAAGAAGAAATCTGTACAATAATAGGGGTATATACATTTACAGTAAATTCAATGAAAATAATCGTCCATTCTCTAAAAATAATACTTTTCAATAACTGGTAATTAGATTCACAATACTTGTGTTTCCTAAATTTAGATATGATAGATGAAAAATATCCTAAAGAAGAAATAATAAAAAAGTATTTTATTATTTCTATCATTAAAGGAATAGTAACCTTTTATTTTGCCTTTACATATTCAGAAATTGCATAATAAGTTGTCTGATTGCAATTCTTTTTTTTTCTTTTCAACTTCACCAATTTTTTTTTTTTTACGCTTTCCTGCCCTTGACAGTGAGCTCACAACTGAATTATTTGCAGAGAGCTTTCTATTTGGGAACATGAAAGCAGGTTTAGTGATACAATGTATAATAAGAAACATTTAAAAAAGGTTACACAGAGTATTCAGTGCTGAGAGGAAAGTACAGCATTGCATTAAATCCCGCTATGATGATTAACCCTTTGAGTGCCAGAAAGGTATACCTCTCTGGCACTCAAAGGGTTAATTTACAAGTTTTTATATGTATGTATGTATATATATATATATATATATACATATATATATATATATATATATATATATATATATACAGAATTTGTGTAAGTGGAGCACTCACTGTTTTAGGATGGTATAACTTGCCTGGGTGCCAGCCTTGAGAGGATTGTAGGTGAAATCATGTGCTGATTTATTGAAATCGACGTTTCAGCCCTATCTTAGGCCTTCCTCAATCTTGAGAAAGGCCTAAGATAGGGCCGAAACTTTGATTTCAATAAATCAGCACATGATTTCACCTACAATAAGACCTGTGAGTGCGGTTTTCTTCATTTCGTATATATATATATATATATATATATATATATATATATATATATATAAAATCTTCGCATTATAAAGTTGTCAAAGAAGCTCAGCTTTTGTCATACACTGGAGTCCTACCTATTGTCCAAAGAGATAAGACATCACTTATCTACAAAATAAAGTTGTTGAAGAATGTTATAATAATTTCTAAAGCTGCTGTACTACCAAGCATGCAAATTACAGGTGTTATAAAGGAGAAGATTATACATACATTAGGCTGTATTCTGCACAGCTAGTAGCAAGTTTAATATTGAATCTCTACTGTAACGGTGAAAGAGGAATACAGACAAATGTTATTATACCTTTGGCTCGCCTTCTGCAAAAAAAATGTAGAAAAAAAGATGTTACAGTTTTTTTTTATTAATAAGCGGATTGAGTTAAAAATCATTTTTTTCCCCTCTATAATTAGCTGTATTTGGTTCCCAGGAATATAAACATTAAACAGTGGAATATGAATACCCCTTCTATAGCATACAAAAAGCTCTCAAACCATGATGATTCCTTGAAATAAGAGCTACAGGCCCTGGATTTCATTTCTCTCCTGCTGATAGCATTTATCAGCAGAATCTTGATAAAATCCAAATATGCAACTTAAGCCTGATTATAACTAGACTGCTGAGGAAGAAAGTGAGGGATTATCCTGGTAGCACACATATAGGATAGTATTGTCATTGTGGGCTGGACGGGTTTTGCCAACCTGGATAGTAAGCTTGAGCTGACAGAAATTTTCACAACTGACAGATAAATATATGAAACTTAAATTCTTCATGACAGATAGATCTGCAGAATGAAAAAGGGACCAGTATTTCAATGTACTGTATATACAGAATGCTTATTTAAAGAGGTGCAAATCTGGGGAAAACCAATGGCATCATAGGGGACAAATGAAGATTCCCATTCATTTAAATATTCATTTTTATTTGTCCCCTATGGTGCCATTGGTTTGCCCCAGAATTACTCCAGTTCTTTTTAGTATATCAGTCTCATTGCGAGACAGAGAAAATAATATATTGGAAGAGGAAAAGAGCCAAAGAAAGTGAAACAGTAAGCTAAGGCTTGAGAGACAACAAAACCAAGAAAGAACAAAGTGGGAAGAGAGGCGAGAGAGACTGTGACACTGAGAGTGGGACAGAGTTAGAGCAAGGCTAGGACAACGTATGAGGATAAAGATAGTAGAAATATGTTTGGAGCTGGATGTTGCCTATTTTTGATGGAGATAACAGGGGAAATGACACGGATGAATGTACAAACACAATTATTCATGAAAACAGACAGTGGAATTGATTTTTTTACTCTATGCATGAACGCCAATTTACAGAACTTCTTCTCCAAAAATTCACCTCAAATGACGCACTAAAGAGAGGGCAGTTGGGAAATCTGTGGTCATTTCTGGGGGGTCCGTTTCCTTTACACCTTGTATACCACATGCTCCATATGCTCAAAAAGGAAAAAAGATTGGAGACCTCTCTAGCTAGTCATCATTTAGATCAAGAAGAATTGTGAGTCCTTCTGTATAGTGCAATTGATTTCCCCCAAATTCCTCTATTTTTCTTTTGAACATGCTGCTCCATGTATTAAATAAGGAAATGAAGTAACTCCATTTTCCTGCACATGATTTGGTGCAGGCATAGGGAACTTGCCATTTGGAATTAATGTACCAATGACTGAGGTGTGTGTGCCATATGCATTTCAGCCATCATATATTCTAGAGCATACCCTGAATAACAGCCACAGGCATTTAAGGAAAACAATATAGATGGGCAAAAAGTCATGGCATTTTTTTCCAAAATGTTTGAGGAAAAAAAAAATCACAATTTGCCTCTTTTTCCTTGGAAATTCCCTTGCACAGAAAATGCATAATATTTCTGCTTCTTCTCTACTACCAGTCAATTTCTTGTGAGAACTTTGTCATTTTATCACTTACGCTTTCTATGTCTGTGAGAATTCCCACTGCAATAGTAGGGAGCAGACTCAGTATGAGTGGTTCTATGACTACCAGTGCAGATGGACTAGGCTGCAGGGTCAGTATGTGTGATTCTAGGGCTACTGTGGGACAAGGATGGAGGGTCAGTATGTGTGGGTCTATGGCTACCAGTGAGACAAAGATGGGGGATTGTATGCATGGATTTATGGCTGCTAGTGGGACAAGGCTGAGGAATCGGCAGGGCCAGCCCTTACATGGGTCCCGGTGGGTCCATGGACCCAAGCGGCACTCTGACAGGGGTGGCAATTTGCTGCCCCAAGGCATGCTATTTCCTGCGCGGCTTCTCACACTGCCTGCACTGATGACAGCTGGGACCGTGTCACATGCGGAGATGCCGTGTGGAGCATGCCGGGGTTTTCTTGGTCTGTTCGGAGGCCAGTGCAAGTTTAAAACTGGAGCCCAGACTGACAAAGAAAATCCCAGCATGCACCATGCGGCATCTCCACATGTGACACTGTCCCAGCTGTCATCAGGGCGGGCCAGTGGGGAGACTGAGTAAAAAGCAGGAGAAGAAAGAGCCAGACAAGAAGAGAAGAGAGAGAGCGATCCAAAAGGAGAAGAGAAACAGGCGGGGGGGAGGAGAAAGAGGCACATGGGGTGAAAAAAGAGGCACAAGGGGGGAAAGAGGCACAAGGGGTGAAAAAAGAGGGGAAAACAGAGACACAAGGGGTGAAAACAGTGAAGAAAAAGGTACAAGGGGTGAAAAGAGGGGAAAAGAGAGGCACAAGGGGTGAAAAAAGAGGGTAAAAAAGAGGCACAAGAGGGAAAAAGAGGCACAAGGGGTGAAAACAGAGAAAAAAGAGGCACAAGGGGTGAAAAGAGGGGAAAAGAGGCACAAGGAGTAAAAAAGAGGGGAAAAAAGGCACAAGGGGTAAAAAGAGGGAAAAAAGAAGCACAAGGGGTGAAAAAAGAGGCACAAGGGGTAAAAAGAGGGAAAAAGAGGCAGAAGGGGTGAAAAGAGGGGAAAAGAGGCACTAGGGATAAAAAAAGAAGGCACAAGTGGTGAAAACAGGGAAGAAAAAGGCACAATAGGTGAAAAGAGAGGAGAAAAGAGGCACAAGGGGTAAAAAAGAGGGGGAAAAAGAGGCACAAGAGGGGAAAAGAGGCACAAGGGGAGAAAACAGGGAAAAAAACACAAGGCGTGAAAAGAAGGGAAAAAAAGAGGCACAAGGGGTGTAAAAAGAGGCACAATGGGTGAAAAGAGGGGAAAACAGAGGCACAAGGGGTGTAAAAAGGCAAGGGGGAGAAAGAGGTACAAGGGGTATAAACAAAAAAATTACATTTGTATGTGGTTTTAGGGGCAGGAGAGGGGTTAATATAATTAAGGATGTGGCGTGCTTTGGTGGGCATGGTTTTGGTGTGTGTGTGGGGGGGGGCAGCATTTCATCCTTGGATCCAGGCAGCACAATGTCTTGGGCTTGCCCTGGGAATCGGATTAAATATGCGTGGGTCTATAGCTTCCAGTGAGAAAAGGCTGGGAGGCAGTATGTTTGATTTTAAGCCTACTATTGAGATAAGGCTGGGGATTCAGTATTTGCTGTTCTATGGCTACCTGTTAGACAAGAATGTGGCGGCTGTGCTTTCAGCAGCTTTCTTTTTTCTATAACAGACTTACAGTGTTGGAACATTTTATACTGAGTTAGTATGCAGAAATACATGAGGGAAAGTATATATATATATTGGAGAGAATTATATTATTAACACTGATTTGAATGCATGGGGAAAAAAGCAGAAAAACAGCACTTTATGAGGAAATCCCCCCCACACACACATTTTTTTGAAGTGAAAGTTTTTGGCCATCCCAAGTTAACACCAGAGAAGCTGCAATGATGGACTCATACATTCACCCCAATGTTAAAATACAATAGATTATATTTATGAAACAGAAAGGCAGAAAGCAAGTCTACATTACAGTGTTCTTCCTGCTGTGACTGGATATGAAAGGAAAGTTAAAATAAAAGTGGTTTCCTTAGGCAGACTAATACAAGGATACAGAGGCCATGCACCAGATTAAATTTGATATGTGCGAATGAAAGATGTTTCCTGGATAACTAGCCACTGAAGAAGTTTTTCCTGCACTAAATTTGACAAGTTACCATTGTCTACTGCTTATTAATTGGGTTATTAAATGCTCCTAATCCTCTGATGAGTGTGGGCTTTGTCAAAATTAAAAGTTTATGACCAAAAATAATTTATCTTTCCTGTCAACAGATTATGTAACTGGACCTGACAAATGTATAGTTTGTGAAGGTCTGCCTCTTGTAATGATGGGCAGAATTTAAAAAGAATCAACTTCACCCTTTCAGTGCCATTGCATCCCACTCTGGCACTGAAAGGGTTAAAGCAGAAAAATGGTTAACCCTTTAAGGGCCAGAGAGACATGCAACTCATTAAGAATCCATGTGTTTCACACTCCTCTGGTCTTTAAAGGGTTAAGCAACATATTTCATTTGTTGCTTAACTGCTTGGATGCTTTATACATTGCTTGCGATGTCATTGGTGCCTAAGGGGTAAATTAATATATTCAATGAAATTATATATGAATATATGCATTATTACAGCTTGTTTCAGATATTCCTAGGATGCCAGAGAAAAATGTAATATATTTCAAGGCATTGTGTTTGAAATACCTCTAGCATTCAAGAGATTTTACCTGATCAGTGCCAAGGAGACATTCAAAGCAAATTTTTGGATACCTCTCTGGAACTGAATGGGTTAAGGAACTATTTACTAATCTGAGAAATATGGTAAAATATTGTTCATTTACTAATTTTTGCACCCTTATTTCTCATGTATTTATTAGGAGAATTAATAAAAGTTGTATAGTACTAGTTGTTGGAAGGCGTAAACTAAAAAAAAAAAAAAAAGTTAAAGAATAAAGGCTCATTCCTCACATTCTGAGAACAAAAAAACATTTAGTATAATGGTTGAAGGTAGGGTGGGATTTAAGTTCTAGGATCCCCTATATAAGGTACTCTAAATGCCCTTATTGTCACCCATGGCCACACCACCACTAATCATGTAACCCAGTCCCATCCATCATAGCTCAGAAATTACCCTTGGCAAGAAAGAAGAAAAGTTTTAACCCCTTGCTCTGCATTGTTAAAAAAATAGTCTATAGCAGCCTGTAAAGGAGTATGCAAAAACAATGAGATTACTCTGTCAACACCCACATTCAGAATGTGGGTGTGGCCAGCACAGCTTAGGTACCTCCCCTTAAGATTTGGGGCTCCAGGCAGTTGCCTACTCTGTCTATTGGGAAATTTGCCCCAGCTTATATGCCACTAATTATAATTACTGATTATCCACTGTGTATCCAAGAAAACATGTCCTTAAAGAAAGGTGGGCATTGCCAACATACTAACTTCATTAATCATCCAAAGAACCTTCAATACTAGCTAACCTTAACCTGACCTATGTTTACCCTCCTCACTACAACTGATGTGTTGTGACATGCTAGAAAAAGTTTCTTTACACTTTGCTTAGATATCTACCCCATACCACAGGGCCATTCTAACAACAGGGCAAAGTGAGCAGTTGTACGGGGTGCACTCATGAAGTGCCCCCTCCCCCCCACTATAGTCAAGGAAAAGTCTACCTTCCATTCAAAAAAGCCTGGAAAATTCTGGATCTCCCTCTCCCTGATGATCTGAGACATGCAATACAGTGAGCTCAGTGTTTGTGAATTCAGATGTAAAAACTTAGCACTGAGTGAAGATGGGTGTGAAAACATGCATTATGTGAAGACAAACGTGTAAATGCATAGAATTTTGGAGACATGGGTGTTAGCACACACATATTCCATTAAGTTTATTTAAAGGGCTAGTATTACTTAAAATGTAAAAAAAAAAAAAAAAATTGTAGGGTTTAACCCCTTGAGTAAAATAAGGGTACTCCCACTACTGAAAGGTGTTTTATTCAAAAGTTATTACCGCTCAAAGTTGAATTTTTTAGGTGCAATATCACAGTGGCCTGAAATTGTATAGTGCTGCTGTACCATCCTATGGAGATTTATGGTCCCGGGGACCAGAGCTCTCCATAGGATGGTGTAGCAACAGTACCACTGTACAATTTCAGACCACTGTATTACTATCCCTTTAATGGTAGATCAGAAATCTATGAAGACATTTTTGATGCTATAGACATTGCCAACGAATTTTGAAGAAATATGTTGGAGGCTTCTCTAGCATCCAAGGGGTTTAGGGAGCCCACTACTTTATACTTCTATAGCAGTGACTTAAAACATCCCAGCTATACAACTAGCAGAGAGTTGAAAGATACCTGCTTATGGGCTGCTTCTTAATGTGAAAGAGGAGCAGATGCAAAATGGCCTCTAATTTCCACTTTTGATTCAGCCTCACTGCCAATCCAGGGCAAGGTTACCCCACCGATTCGCCCAATCACTCTCTGATCCCCACTCACATGACTCATAACCTTTGTTATGTGTACATTCTCCTTGCTCCACCCATTCCCTAGGGGTCCTTTAACTACTGGACTGACACAAGTGTAACGTTTTGGTTTAATAACAATATAAAAAATGTAAAAGGCAATTTTAACCAAAGTTAAAAGTGGCTCTTAATTTGTTTAAAAGTATTTACATAAGTAGGTGTCTTTCAAACACCATTAACCTATACTTTTTATTTGCATTGATCTCTCAGTTTACAGTCTGATAAACTCTAGTGACCCTTACAATCCATTTCCTTATTGAAGTTCATAGATTATTTTGAGAAAGTGTGACTGACTTCACCAGAGATCACTAAATACAGGAAACTGCAGACATAATGAAAAACATATATATATAGGTAAAACTGACTACTGGATGAAGGACACCTACCTAGGTAAATGAATCTGCTAAACACACTTTGTGTGCCAGAGAGAGGCATGTTTCCAAAGCATTGCAAAACAAAGTGCTCTGGTTAAAGGGAAACTATATATTACAGCAAATTGCTTTTAATTTAATTGTAACAGCAGTTGCCGATATTAAGTGATACCTACTGAAGACTGCCTTCAGCCCATCCTCGTTAGAGTGGACTAATTACATCTCAGCTACAGACTTTGTAGTTAAAGTACAAAAAAACATATACATATACCTGAATTCTATGTGAATGGCATAAACCTAAATAAATCCTTCTGTCAAACAAATGAAACACAGCCTAATAATAACCATCCACTTACATTAATATGGCCCAAAAATCTTAATGGCCCCTATGAATTTTGCTTTTGTGCTTTTGTTCAGGAGATAATGAGGCAAATATACAAATCCAGCAGTGCAGTGGCATTGGGTTAGCCTGTAATGCCAGAAGCTGCCCCTAGGGGTATGTACAGTTTATGATCACTCAGCCCAACGCGCTCTGTCAGCATTACACTTCAATGGCAATAAGTCCCGCACCCCAGACTCTGATAGTTACGATGACCAAGTTGTATATGATATGTTAATACATGGAGTAGATCTTGGTGCTGATTAAAAGAACCCTCCAAAATGCCCACAGGCTGCTTTTTTGTCCTCCCCTTGGTGCAAGTGGTATTTAGGGGAGGTGTTTTGGTGCACATAGTTTAGTAAATTGCCTTTAGTTAAGAGTAGGTACTTAACCCTTCTGTCACTCAAAGGGTTTCTGTCAATACCATTGACTGATTTAGTACAAATTCACCATTGTACATTCAACCAACATCTCCAGTCAGCCCTGGATGCCATGTCCCTGGAAGTAAAAGAAGAAAGAAATTACAGTTCCTGGCAGTTTTTCAAACTGAATCAGCAGAGACCATGAGCCTGCAAACAAACCTTTAACCTCTTAATGCTCAATGACATGCAAGGACCGTCACAGCTATCCAGAGGCATTAAGAACTGGTGACTGTCCTGACACGGAAGTTTGTGATCTCAGTGCGGCTGCACACCTCTCTGTGATCACAGATCACTTCCATGTAAAAAATAAATGTGCCTTGGTCCTCCAGAGTGTCCCACCCATGGTCCTTAGGGGGTTAAAAATAAGAGGGGTGTGCAAAGCATTAAAGGGTTAATATTACCATGTCATGTGGTTCTTCTAGCAATCTCCATGCCCTCCTCCTCAGACATGGCATCCATTACTGATTAAGATGGCTTCCGTGCAGACAGGTTGCTGATCCAGAGAACTATGTGGCTGACATTTGGAATCAGGATGGAATTTCTTTTACCCACCTGGGGCTAAATTGGAAATGGCTTCAGTGGGGATTTTTTTGTCATTCTCTGGATCAACAGGGGTATTTTGGCATGGGCTGGACTTGATGGACGCATGTCTTTTTTTCAGCCTCATCCACTATGTTACTATTTTAAAATCAAATCAAGGTATTATCTTTTCATCAAAGGCACAAGTGCCACATTCTTAGTGGACATTAGGATTTACTGCTCATAGTAAGGCAAGCAGAGTATTATTATTAGGATATGTTATGTTACTTCTTCTTTAAGAGTTATAGTTTCATTTTAAGGATACAGCTAGGTGTGTCCCCAACTTCTCTATATTTATAGGCTCCATAATGTCCTAACAATAGAAAGGAATTGGAACTTAGACCAATATTTATATAGAGTTATTATGGAGTAAACCAACGTCAATATAGGGGACAAACAAAAATTCCTATTAAATTGGTCATTTAACCCCTTGAATGCTAGAGAGGTCTCTAATGCATTGCAAAGCAATGCATTGGAGACTTCTCTAGCATTCAAGGAGTTAAAAAGCTCTGTTCAAGAGCAGGATATATTAGGTATTTGTCCCCTATACTGCAGTTGGTTTACTCCAAAATAACTTCAGTTATAAATATGGGCCTTAGTGCCCAGACATTTGGCCTATATTTGGCAATCTAAAGAGGTGCAATTCTAGCGCAGACCAGCTGCATTATGGGAGATCAATAAAAATTCCCATTGATTTACATGGAACTTTTAAACCACTGGAGACCTCTGTAGCATTCAAGAGGTTAAAATCACCATTAATCGTGGATGTGTCACCTCAATATAACACAGCATAAAATAGTTTTAGCTTTATTTGTTGTAAATTTAACTTATAAAGACAGTTCTGCAGCCACTTCCGCATAAACTGCACTCTGTCGCTCTGCCTCTGCTCCCCTCCCTCTATCCAGCCTCCTCCGATGATGGAGGTTTCTGTCCATAAGCTGGAGCAGTCTCATTGGCAGAGATCAATATCTAGCCAAAGAGACCGCTCCAGCTTACGGACAGAAGCCTCTGTCATCGGAGAAGGCTGGATAGAGGGAGGGAAGCAGAGGCAGAGCGACAGACTGCGGTTACAGAGCAGGTAACCACAGTCTATGTGGAAGTAGTCGCAGGAACGACTTTATAACTTAAATTTACAACAAATAAAGCTAGAAAAAAAATTAAGACAGTTTTAGTAATATTTGCTATATAGCCTAACTAGTTATGCTCATACCTGGGAACTCTCCGGTTTTGCCCTGGAGACTCCGGATTTCAAACTGAATTACCGGGTCTCCGGGGCAGTGTGTGAATCACCGGGTGGGCAGAGTTTAAGTAGAAACTCTGCCCACTTGTGCTCCATCCTGCCCGGTTCCTCCCACTCCCCGCCCTCTTACCTTCATTTTGCAGGGTTTTTTTTGTCCCGCCCCCCCCCCCCACAACTAAGCCCGCCCCTTTTCTGACGCAAATCGCATCATTTTCGGCACTGACAGGGTTACCCTCTGGGCAGCCCTGCATGAAAAGTTCCCAGGTATGGTTATGCTGTGTTATATTGAGGTGACACATCCACTTTAAAACCAACTGGAATTGGAGAAATGTATGTTCTTTTCCACTTGTTTTGCTGCAGAATTGCAATTCTTTAGTTTACTTGAATACATCCCATAATTTCTTGACCAAAGCAAATGAGCATGAGTTCCCTGAATGATACAGCACTTATTATGTGTGCTAATTAAAGTACTGTTTTAAATGTTAAGTCCTTTAATGCATGCAACATTGGTCTCCAGTGCATTGCAACTCAATCTAACATCCGAGAGGGTTAAACTATATCTATCCTAGCCATGCCTGTAATAGTTGCCAAACATGGAACTCCTAATTTTTAGCAAGCTTTCATATTTTTTTCACTGTGATAACGGATGTAAAGTTATTGCATTTCAAACTGATTAAATATGAGCACTTGTAACAAGAATGGGTAACAATGATTTGTACTAGGGGCAAGTTAGATCGGAAAGCACTTGTTGATGGAGTGTTCAAGACAGAATAAAGTTTTTTGTGGCACTGAAGACATGATGGCTATCTCCCCACTGTCACTTTCCCTTGCTGCTAGGACAATTCATGGTTTAGTTAATCTCTATTAGATATCAGACATGAGAGATAAGAGTGATTACATTTGTTTTTTTAGCAAAGCCTTCAGGCCCTGACCAACATGTGATGATCACACAAGTCAGACAGTGCTTGGAATGCTAGACTGGGGGACTGATTGAGCAATGATCCCAGCCGCACAGAGAGCATGGAATGATTCTCTCATGAATAGCAGGAGAAAGATATGCACAGGAGAATATGTTAAATGGGTGGGAAAGGGATGAAGGAAACCTGTCTGGAGTCTGAGAGGGAAGAATCCAGGCGCCACAATGAAACAGCTGCCTCAGGTATGTTAGCCAGTTTCAGCTCGTCCTGAACTTCACCACATTGGCAAATTATGTGATACCAGGTTACTGGAGCTTGTAAAATGTGCATTTTAACCCTTTTGGTGCTAGAGACATCTACAAAACTTTGCTCCACTACACGTTAGAGACATACATGGGGTTAAAATAATTAATTTATACGGGCCACCTAAAATGAGTTTTTTTTTTATCTCTTTCACTGTATATAGTATTTTTATTTGTTAAATTAAACTGCAGTTTTCTATTGTGGTCGCCATTTGGTGATCTTCTTATCATATACTATGTACGATCGCAGTCTCTGACTCCACCATAGATGCATTATAAAAGGAATAGTTTTGGACAGCAGTTGGAGCTGTTGCTAACATTTTATAAAAAAAAAGTATGAATTGTAATACCGTTTGTTTTACTCAGCTGAACATCACTGGACTAATTTACATTCAGCCTGAGACTGAAAATTCATTCTGCTGGCCTAGAGCTTGGCCTTCTACATGGCAAAACAACTTTACTACTCTTCTCTCACTCCCCTCCCCTCTCTCCCTCTTCTAATTCTCAAAGACTTCTCTACATTTAATTCCCTATGTCCATCTCCTTCTTCTAGTACTACATTCACCTCTCAGGAGGACCTTGAGAGGTACAAAGATGAAAACATTGAAAATTACATCTCATGTTGTAAGCTATTCCATGCCACACCTGACCTTTCTAAGCCTCTATTCATGCTTAAGTCTATCCTCAGTTCCATTACACCTATATCTGGGATGCTGGACTTCTCTCAGCCTCTCACCTCACTACCTGCCCATTTGTCACCCTCTCTCTGCTACTATAACTTTAATACTAACCCCCTTTTTTCATACGTCTCTAAAACATGGTATATTCCCATCCTCTTTTAAACTAAAGCTACTCAAAACTATCATAAAGAAACCACCCCTTGACCCATCTTTCCTTTACAACTACAACCCTATCTAACTATTTCTCTTTGTCTTCAAGATACCTGAGTGACTTGTTTACCAACATCTTACCAAGTTCCTCTCCTCTAATTGGCATGAACCTCTGCAGTCTGACTTTTGTACTCAATATTCCACTGAGGCTGCTCTTACAAAAGCAGCTAATGACCAGCCGCCTGCCAAGTCCAATGATCACATCTCCTTACAAATCCCTCTTGATGTATAGGCAGCCTTTAACATGGTAGACCACTCACTTCTCCTGCAAACTCTTCTCTGTTATCAGTGGCACATCTCTCTCATGGTTTTCATCTACTTTACTAGTTGTTCTTTCCGAGTTTCCTTTTTCTGGTCCTTCTTCCACTCCTCTCTTTCAGATGGGAAACCACAAAACACAGTCTTAGGCTCTTTGCATTTTTCCATCTAAACTTCCTCCCTCGTAAAACTTATAACTGCCTAAGGCCTCCAAAGTCACCTTTATGCTGACAAAACACAAATACACATCTACTACTTTCTTGTGTCTATAATTGTTTATTTACATTTTCCTCTGGATGTCCCATTGCCAACTAAAACTAAACTTATAGAGTTTATAATATTAGCTCATCATGCTATGGTAACCATACCTGATATCAAAATTAATGTGGAAAAACTCCATTATAACCCCTAACACTGAAGCCCCCTGCAGTGGGTTCATTTTAACTCACCTTCTCCTTCACGCCTCCATTACTCTTTCTTGCAAAGTCCTGTCACATTCAACTCAAGGACACTTACAGAGTTTTCTTATACAGGACACTACCAAAACCCTGGTCAAATACTTCATTGTGTCTCATCTCCACTACTGCAACACCAGCCTATCTGACCTTCCTCTTGTAAGCCTGTCACCACTCCAAAAGATAAAAGGGGAAGAGCATCATAGTCATTCCTGGGAACTTCTTGATCTGGGTTCCCCAGAAGGGAGCCCTGTGGTGCAGATGAGGGGAGAGAAATGACACAATTTGAATCATAAAAGGAGCAAGGCTTAATCACGAGTGGGGGCGGGACTTCTAACACAAAAAAAAATAGCTACAATAGACTGGGGAAGGAGGAGAAGAGGGCGGGGAGTGAGAGGGACAGGGTGGGATGGAGATAATTAGTAGCAAATTAGCCTGGATATTTGAACTGCCTCCACACAGATACCCGACTGGGAAATGCTCAATCACTCCATCAAAATTCCACCACTGAAAGCTCTGGAGGACCACGCAAAAGAAATATACACACAGGAAGAGAGCTCAGGAACCAAAATAAACTTGTTCACTTGATGAATGAGTATATAAACATACTTACAATATTGATTTCTACAGGCCCATATATAATGGGAACCGGTGAAATAGCCAGCAGGGAACAGCAGCCGGTCCTCCCAGCAAACGGACCACATTTAGGTAATGGCTCTCAGAGGTGCATGTACAGAATGGGATAAAAAAAAAAGTATACTGGATACAGGAGGACCAAAAAAGTTTTAAATATTTAAAAAAGTATTTATTAAAATAAATGAAACAACAAATCTCCTGACATGTTTCATAGTCAACTGACCACTTCTTCAGAGGAGCATTATACTTTATTTAATATTTAAATTTTTTTGTGTCCGCCTGTATCCAGTATACTTTTTTATCCCATTCGCTACATGCACCTCTGAGATCCATTACCTAAGTGTGGTAAGTTGGTTTATATACTAACTAGTTGAAAAGCCCGTTACACGGGCCACAGTGCCACTGCCAGCCGGTCACGGGGCAGTCATGCACAGTAGAGACTGCCTGCGCCACGGCTGATACAGAGCTGGACGCTCCGCCGCGGCACGGGCAGTCTCTACTGCGCATGACTGGTTGTTATACACATTTTAGTGAATTATTATATAGGATTTATCACGAGAACAAGTTTATTTTGTTTCCTCTCCTTCTGTGTGTATATTTCTTTTGTGTCACCACTCCAGTCCATCATGATTGGTGCATCTAGGTAAATTTATCTCGCTTATCTCATTTATAACCCCACTCCATCGATTACTATATTCGCTCCCTGTATCATCAAGGACTGAATTTAAAAATCTTGTCATTAACCTACAGAGTCCTGCACAAAAGTGCTTTCCCTTAACTATCCATACTCATTTCTAGATAGACCTCAAACTGCCCCTTATGCTCAGTAAATGATGATCATTTTCCCCTTATCTCCGCCTTTCACTCTCAACTCCAAAATTTTCTTGGAGTTCACTGCCACCCTCTGTCACACTCTCACCTAGTTTTCACCAGGGCCGGATTTACAATAAGGCAGAGTAGGCATCTGCCTACAGGTGCACCCCACAGAGGGGCGCCTGTAATTGGGATCGCTTTTTTTATCTATTTTTTTTAATTAGCCCCGCAATTGTTATGCGCAGTGGCATAACAATAATCCCCCCCACCCGGCGCCCGCTCCATGTTGCCCTCACATTGCCGCATCCCCCCCGTTGTCCATTTCCTACCTCCCTGGCAGGAGAGATCTGTCATCTGTGCCTCCTTTGGCACAGTCCTGTATCTGCTGGAGTTCCCATGTAGTCTTCTCTTCAGGAATGCAGAGTGCTGGGAGATGATGTAATTACTCTGCATTACTAAAGAGCCAACAAGGGAGCTCAGCAGATACAGGACTGTGCCAAAGGAGGCACAGATGACAGATCTCTCCTGCCAGGGAGGTAGGAAACGGAAAACAGGGGGGGAGGTGGCAATGTGAGGGCAACATGGAGATGGTAGGGGCAATGTGGAGCTGATGGGAGCAAGTTGGAGCTGATGGGGGTAATATGAGGGCAATATGGAGATGATGGGGACAATGTGGAGATTAGGAGCATTGTGGAGGTGTCCAGTGGAAATGGCCAAGGGGGGTGGGGGGCGCTTCAGATTTCTGTGCCTACAGGCTCCTGAGATGTAAATCCGGCCCTGGTTTTCACTCTTTTAAGTGCACAGTCAAAACTCATATATTCAAACAAGCTTACAACCAGTACCTCTAACTATCCCAAACCTGCCACTAGAGCAACTTTACATTCTCCTGGCCCTTCCTAACTAGCCTAGGAGACCAGTTCTGCAATTGACCTAAATCATTCCATTCTCTTTACGGAAATGAAACTCCATCTGGATGTACCTTTAGTTCCACTTGTTCCCTTTCTCCCTCTAGATTTCAAGCTCTCACAAGCAGGGACCTCTCCACCATTTCTATTTGCAACTATTTGTTAAGCAT
Organism: Rhinophrynus dorsalis; assembly: GCA_037306005.1. NCBI lineage: Eukaryota > Metazoa > Chordata > Amphibia > Anura > Rhinophrynidae > Rhinophrynus > Rhinophrynus dorsalis. The sequence goes on from CM074723.1 coordinate 407,981,932, forward strand.
GTCATATGTTTGTAATGAATTTAATTGTAGAGCACTGCAGAATATGTCTGCTCTTTATAAATGAATATAATAAGAAATAATGTATTGCCATTTTACAAATAAATGAAAATATGAATATTGGAGCTTCAATAACAAGACACACTTAACATTTCTGGCATCTCTAAGTATTGATAGTTATAATGTTTTATATTTTGTGTTAGTTAAAATAAATAAAAAAAATCCTTACCCCTTGTCTAGAATAGGTTTATTATATTATTAACCCTGTTAACACCATACGACATTCTGGTCTTTAAAAGTTTAACAAGCACATAGAGCATTTCCCAGAAAAAACTGAGGTTGGAACCCACCTAATGCAGTATTAACCCTTTAAGTGCCAGAGGGGTACGCAACACATTGCTTTGTGTAACCCTCTAGCACTCAAAGGGTTAAAGTACCTCAAAACCTAACTGCCCCATTAACAGTAGTAAAGCATTTGATCATTATACGTATATTTCAGACCAGCACTAATATCTGCGGCTTTAAAGGGATAGTAATGTTTCATAATAAAAGCAGCTCTAAATAATCATTATAGTATTTGGACTTTGGAGAGTGTTATTTCAATTCTGTCAGAGTTATAGTTCAAGAGTAATTCAGTGACAAAGTATCCCCCTCCCGCCCCTTTTACTGATGTAACACGGTTCAGCCAGATCAGAAGGGAGGTGCCCAGGTAGACTGCAGAGAGGAACAATCTTCAATTAAGATAAGGGAAAAACCTGAAAAACTTGTCAAGGGGGGCAGGGCTTTCATTATTCTCATAGGAAGAAGATTGTCCCCTGCTGTTATCTGTCTGGTCTATGGACTGGATTCCACATCTGAGAAGAGGTGGCTTACAGTAGGTAAAAAGGGCAAGAGGGGAAAGTTTGCTTGTGAATATCTCTCAACCCATAAAGGTTTGAGAGATAAGACATATCGTTCTTCATGTTTTTTTTAATGCCTACAAAATAAAATAAAGATATTACTATCTCTTTAAACATGAGACCTGCGGCTTGAGCTTCCTCAGCCAGTTTCTTCCAAATCTCCTACAAACACATACATTAATAGAAAGACTGATTTTCTGAAAAGAAAGGTACCAGGTCATTTTATACTGTAATATTGTGTTGACCTTCCGGTGCATGTAATGGAGTATTGCCTTACTGGTGACATATAATGATGTGATGCTCTACTGGTGTCATATAATACCAGGTCATTGCATGAAATAAATGCCTTAATTATTTTATTAAATTGCCTTTTCAACATTATTTTCTTATATCTCTCAAACCATAAAGGTTTGAGAGATAGGAATAAGGGCATTACTTTATTTTTTTTTCTAACTTTCATTTTGGTTACACTTTTTTCGGGACTTTACTATCCCTTTAAAATCTTTATGGGGAACGTGAGACGCCCTGGGTGAAAACAACTGATTTAAATCAATCACAATTTTGGAAATGTTAATTTATTCCCAATGGTGCAGTTTGCTTGATCAGAACAGTTCTTCTTTTCTTTGTGCTCTAAATTGTAAATTTTATAGTAAAGAAAATTATAACTTGCCAAAAAGAATATTTAGCACAAAAAAGGCAATATTTTCTTAGTTCTCCCACAAGATTTTACCAATCCTCTTATTTATATTAACGTTGACTTGTTATGATGGGAAAAGTATGTTTTATTGTAGTAAGCGTTATTTTTTAAGTACTTAACAGGCAATTGTAGAAGTGCTGATTTTGAAGGAATTTCTAAATAATGCAAAACATTAAAGATGCATATTATCTAACTACATTTTGCTTGTAGGGATATAATGAAACAAATGCGGATAAAAAAACAAACAAAAATGTCTACAGCTATAGCTGGGAACTCTCTGGATCTGCCCCGGAGACCCGGTAATTCAGTGGTAACTGGAGTGTCTGAGTCTGATTCTCCGGGAGTGGGGAGTTTCTTCTGAAACTCTGCCCACACCTGCTACTTCCTACCCTGTTCCTCCCACTCCATGGCCTTTTCTCCTCCTTCGCCAGTCCATTCTTTTAGTCCCGCCCCACCTGCATTTAAGCCCCACCCCTTTTTTATAATGCAAATTGTGTCATTTTTCTGCCTTCAGCAACATCACAGGGCTCCCCTCTGGAGAGGGGCCAGCAAAAAGTTCCCAGGTATGTCTATTGCATTAACCCTTTGAGTACCAGAGAGGTATCCAACGCATTGCAATGCAGTGGATACTTCTCTGGCACTCAAAGCATTAAACCCCATTGACTGCTAAAGCGGACCCCAACTTATTAGAAATCACAGAATATAATAGATGTCTCCATTGTTCTCTGCTCTGCTGCACAGCATGTGCATAGAAAGTGCAATGATTTCCTTTTTATGTGTATGTACAGTGAAGGAAGTTTGCCTCAGATTTGATCCATTTTGCTGTTATAAATAATACTCAGGGGGTGTTATGCACTAAGCCGTAATAAAGAGGTGATAAAGTGGAGATGACTTCCCCTTATCACTTCTCCATCTCCTATGTTATTCTATAGAGCCAGTGCACTAAGATCACCAAAGTTGGAGAAATCTTAGTGCATTGGCTTAATAGAAAACACATAGGACTTGGAGATGTGATAAACTGGAGAAGTCATCTCCATTTTATCACACATTATTGCATCTACCCCAAAGTATCTTAAAGAATTGATGGGATTTTCCAGATGAAGAACTTTTTCTGTCTGAAAATCATTTTATATACAAAAGCAAAGTCTTGACTTGGGGATGCGTCTGACTTGGGGATGTGTTGTACAATGGCGCTGTCGCTACACCATCTTATGGAGATTTATTGTCTACGGACCAGAGCTGTCAATAAGATGGTGTAAGAACAGAGTCACTGCACAATTTCAGGCCACTCTAATATTGCACCTAAAAAATTCAACTTTGAGCTGTAATAACTTTTGAACTAAACACCTTTCAGCAGTGAGAGTACCCTTTTTACTCAGGGGGATAAACACTACAATATATATGTTTTTACATATTAAATATTACTTTCCCTTTAAGCTACTGAGATATTAGAGTTATATATCTTTTTAGTCATTTTTTGTGACACAGCATTTATATCTACTTGCCTGTACCAAAAAGGAGGCTGGTGGTGAACAGGGGCATTGCTGGGTAAAAGCCCCAGGTCTTCCTTACAGAAATTGTGAATTTGGGATGCACTGTTATCTAAAAACTCCACTGGAGGTCAACTGGGTGCATTTAGGGCAAGGCTTCACAGTTAGTTACTATAACATACAGTAAATCATGTCTCTCCCTTTAAGGAGAAAGGACCGGAATCAGGAAGCAGGAAGGGGAGGAAGAGACAGTGGAAAAGGAACAATTAGTGTGAGGTGATCTGAGGAGATGGAATGAGTCAAATAAAAGAATTGTTATTAAGTTAATCCTTGTGTGTCTGTATTTACGGAAAACATTACAACTGGTGACGAGGAGAAAAATTGGATTAGAAATTAAGGTATGTGAGGTGGATATTATCACATAAGAAGGCAAATATATCACAGTTCTACATGTTTCCTAAATTTGATACCTCTGATACCAATAACTTGGCCCATGACTGGAGAAAATGGATAACTAGATTCGAAAACTTTCTGGAAGCAATGGACATAAAAGATAATAAAAAAAAGGACTTTATTATTGCATTATGCCTGCACGGAAGTATATGATATATTCTGTATGCTACCTGCTGCGGACACTGACACATACAATGGCTGCTCCAAAGCCGTAACTGATTACTTCAACCCAAAACATCAGCTATGAGAGATATATATATTTAGGATTGCTAAACAACATCCAGATGAATCCATGGATACATATGTCACACTTTTAAGAGAACTGGCACAAAGATGTGTTTTTGCTGATGTTGATGATGAAATTATAACACAAATAATTGTATCTTGCACATCATCGATTATAAGACGCAAAGAGTTACAGCAAGACTACTCTCTACATGAACTTCTTAAAATAGAACATGCAGACTATCAAGCTGCTAGGATGGAAAAAGGACATGATTTACATGTGAATAATGTCTAGAATAAACATACAACAGTTAATTACACAAAAACAAGAAGTAAAATATGTTACAGGTGTGGAATGGAGTTTCCTCACACAAACAAATGTCCAGCTTTAGGTCAGACGTGTAATAAATGTGGTAAAGAAACTCATTTTGCTGCTGTATACAAATCAACGAATATCAAATCAAACTCAGCAAAACAAGCAAATGTAAAACTTTTGCATCAAGATACACAGGAGGCATCATCTTTAATGGATGACTATGTTTTCATTACTTCGACAGATAAATTGACACAATTTCCTAGTGTTACATTCACTATATTTGATACTTACATTGCATTTATGATTGACACTGGAGCATCAGTGGATATATTAAACGGAGATACATATGACTGATTGAAAATGAATCCTGTCTTGGAAGATATTCACACTAAAATCTTTCCATATGGTTCTCAAACTCCACTACCCACTATGGGAAAATTCAATGCTGTACTCAGCTATAAAAATAAAATGCAAAAGACATGTTTTTATGTCTTACAAGGTTCTGGAGGCTGTCTTCTTAGTTATCATACTGCCATGTACTTGGGTCTCATTCAGATCATTCATACAATAGCTGGTCCTGATGGCAAGGATATACAAACTATGATAAATGAATTTCCTTCTTTGTTCAGTGGGCTTGGAAAATTGAAAGACTTCCAAGTACATCTTCATGTGGATGAGAATATTCGTCCTTTTGCACAAGCTCACAAGAGCATTCAATTTCATCTAAGACAAAAAGTAGAAACCAAACTCCATGCTTTGGAAGACCAAGATATTATTGAATATGTCAATGGTCCCACTCCATGGGTCTCTCCAATTGTGGTAGTTCCAAAATCAAAAAATCCTGACAAGATAAGAATTTGTGTTGACATGCGCCTCCCAAACATTGCCATTCAGTGAGAAAGACACATCTCTCCCACAATAAATGACATTATTCATCTATTAAATGGCGCAACTGTCTTCTCAAAATTAGACCCTAACAAAGGTTATCATCAACTGGAACTGAGTCCGGAATCCAGATAATTGACAACTTTTTCTACACATTTAGGCCTCAGAAGATATAAACGGTTATCATTTGGTGTCTGTTCAGCTGCAGAAATTTTTTAAGATATCATAAGAAATATAATTCAACATATTCCCAATGCTTTTAACTACAGTGATGATATTCTTGTATTTTGCAAAGCCCTGGCAGAACATAATTGTGCATTACATGCTATTTTTGAGTGTTTATAATCTAAGGGACTCACTTTAAACAAAGAGAAATGTGAATTTAACAAACCTTCTTTGGAATTTTGTGGTCACATTGTTTTGCAGCTGGAATACAACCTGATCCGAACAAGGTACAGGTTATCAAAATGGCTTCTGTTCCTCAAAATGTCAATGAAGTTCACTCTTTTCTAGGGATGTCCAGCTACTGTGCTAGATATATTGAAAATTTTTCAACAACTAGTGCACCACTGAGAGAACTCACTAAACAAGGACGTGAATTCAAGTGGTCTCAAGAATGCCAAACTTCTTTCGATAACATTAAAAATGATCTGTGTGCAACAACAACGATGGCCTATTTTGATCTTAATTTACGCACTGAGCTGATTGTTGATGCGATTCCAGTGGGACTGGGTGCTATCCTAATACAATACAAAATCAATAACTCAGAGCCGTCCTCTCTACACAAGGGAGATAAGGTTGTTATACGTCAAAGACCACATAATAAGATTACTTCAGTTACCTCTGGAGCAATATTTCAGGGGGAGCTACCCTAATCTGTTGGTTTATTTTAATAGGAAAAATGTGCCATTAAGATAAGCCAAATCAATGCAGTTACAATCTATGCATTGCTAGTAGTTTAATAATACAATTTATATCCTAGAGAAGGAAATTAAAGGCATACTGATGCAGAATATGCCATTAAGTGTCAGGCATGGGGTTTCCTGACTATGCCACCATGGAACCTACAGCTGACAGTGTGACCAGTTAAGGATGGGAAGAAAGATGAAAAAAGAAAAATGCAGAGAGGATTAAAAAAAAAAAAAAAACTAATAAAATAAAAAGAGGAACTGTAATATGAAGAACACTGGCCAAACTTGGATTTTATATTCCCTGGAAAAAAAATCACCTAAGAGGAGATATGATTATATTATACAAATACAAGTGATATCAACACAAAGACCTATTAAAGAATCTTTCATTTCAAGGCATGATTAAATATCATGAAAATACAACTATCGTGCCATAGATGCTCAGTTCAGAAGATCTACTCCTCTGGAACAGACTTGCTGATGAAGCCAAGGCTGAATTTTTAGCACTAACAGACTATCCAGGTGAGGAAAACAGAGGTCTGAAGAGACACCCAATGCTTTCCTGATGCAGCATTGTGAATGAAAGTTTCATGTCCTAAATGAAGCCTGTTTCCAATGTATTGAGCTTAAAAGAGGGGCTTAACTACAAGGGGTGCAAAGGATTCAGCTGTACTGGATACAGCACCCAAGGGAACCCAGGATGTCCCAGGGTCCAGTGTGTTTCAGTTATGATGAGGGCCAAAACTGTTTGCATCAGGGCATCCAATCACTACTTATGTCACTGGTTTGGAAGCCCAGCACTGTGGGTCTATGGGGAATGTGCAAACAGCCCAGGAGTCACATACTTCTATGTTATGTTCCAGCTGAGGCGATCAATTTACTGACCCCCACAAATGGCTGATGGAAGCCATTTTGGGATAGCACAGTGCAGCCCTAGGCTTTTTTACAGTTCACAATCTAGGAATGTGGTGATGGTAAATGCTACAGATACATTTAAGAAGGGATTAGATGCATTTCGAGCAGAAGGGGGAACACTGGGTTAAAATATATGTCAGTAGATTAAATAGGAGGTTGATCTGGAAAATAGTCAAATGCTTATCTTGGAGTCAGGATGGATAGGATTATTTATTTATTTCCCTTTTCTGGGATATAGCATGGCAAAGGTTGAACCTGGTGGACTTATCCCTTTGACCCCTCTGGCACGCAAAGGGTTAAAGGGGAACTACCACCCCGCAAAAACTTTACATGAATTAAGTCTTCATCTGGTGACTAGCTGCTTAGTAGCGCTAGTCGCCAGAAATATTACCTGGTTTGAAAGATTTTGCAGTTTTTCGGCCGGCTCCAAAAGGGACTGACAGCGCAGGCGCACGGACGTCACTATGACGAGATGTCCGTGCTTCCTGCTACTGTGAGCTTCTGAAACATAACAAACCATGTAAGTGTGTCAATTCTGGAATTACACTCTTTTGGGAGTTTATAACTAAACAGTTATGTATAACTAGATGTGAGTTTTCAAAGAGATCCATTAACACTTTGAGTAACCCTCTGGCATTCAGCTGACAATCAGTCCATTTTAGCTGAGCAGAGGTGAACAACCTAGTGATGATAGAGTTAAGAGTGTAATTAAAACCAGACAGGGCTGGAAGGAGCATCTTTTATTCCAATGCAGCCCTGCATAAAAAGTACTCTTTAACTATTTCCTTCCTGGGTTGCTCACCTTTTTCACCATAGAGTTGAAGTAAACAACGCCTGGCTCTCCAGGGGGAAGATACACTAAGGCATAGTAAAGAGGTGATACAGTGGGTATGACTTCTCCAGTGATATCACTTTTCCAATTCCTGTGTTATTCTATGGATCTGATGCTCTTTGGGGATCTTAGTGCATAGGCTCCACAGAATAACAGAGGAACTGGAGAAGTTATATAATTGGATAAGTTATCTCCACATTATCACCTCTTTCTCACACCTTAGTGTATAACCCCTCAGGCTGCTTAATACTTTGAGTACCAGGGAGGTAACCAGTCTAATAAATTTAACCCTTTGAGTGCCAGAGGGGTACAGAACACATTGCTTTGAAATGCATTCCGTACCCCTCTGGCACTCAAAGCGTTAACATATTGGTCAGCCCTTGAAGTGGAAATATCCCTTTGTAATAAGTGTGATTTTGAAAGACCTTTCACTACCCCCTGTCTTTATATTAGCTGATTTCATTTCAAACAGTAGTTTATGAAATATTTAGATTTAGTTAATTGTCAGTTTACGCAAATCAGTTATTACTAGCTTTCAGGCAGTGGCAGTTGGGATGGAGAGCAGTATGGAATGTTAGTATCTAGCAGGCATGACTGCCAGTACCGTCTAACTTGTATAAGCTGTTTCAAAACCACTTATTTGCTTTGCTTTGCAATGTGTTCCATACCCCTCTGGCATTCAAAGGGTTAACCCATTGGGTTTTAGGGAGGTCAGGGGTATGGAATGCATTGCTTCACAATGCATTCCTTACCCTTCTGGCGCTCAAAGGGTTAACCCATTGCTTGCTAGGGAGGTCTCCAACACATTATGAAGTGTTATCCAAACAGTTAAAATGCAAGAGATCTTCAGATAACAGCTTGAACATTTTACAAATAAATTATATATTTTACGTGAATACATTTAGCCACAAACAACATAAAAAAATAAATATATGGACGAATATGTTAAATGTGTGCCAGATGTAAGTTACACCTTATGTCAGGAGCATAGCAGGACTGGAATGTCATAGGAGGCATTTACTGAACTACCTGGGGAAATGTAACAAAAAGAACGGTTCGAGAAAATGGCCTTTCAGCTAAATTACTTCATATATATTTGCTAATGTATACGATTTAAAAGTCAAGAAATACTATGTTAAAAGCACATTAGGTGATGTGTTATATTTATAAGTGTTTGTCACCTTGGCAACTAACACTAAGCTTCAAACCTAACACTAGCTTTGATGGGCCAAGACCTTTTAAAATTGGTAAATAATTCTTTATAAGAAATCGTTTAGCTTTCAGTTCCCAAATGGGAAATTTGTAAAACAGGCTGTCAAATGAAATTAACCCCTTACAATCCCTCCAGAAAGCATTACATTTACTGTATTCCCATTGATTTAAATGGGAATTTTAAGTTTTTAGTAGTCTGTGAGTACTGCTCCTATATTGGCAAATAGCAGCATTACAGTCTTACAGACTGCAGTTTTCTGGTCCTCCCTGGGCATCTCCTTCTCAGAGCTGGTGCCGTTAGATCAGAAGAAGCAGCTGATGATTTATTTTGACTACTGCCATGTCACATCCACCATTGCGGCCAGTAGAAATGAGGCTGCCACTGACAGCTTCAGCTCTGCAGAAGGTGGGACAAGATGCGTAAATTGACTTATACCATTAGGGTTGTAAATTTAGGGTTGTAAGTTTATAGTGCTGATGTTCCTGAAGCAAGAAGTAGCAGGGATTTACCATTAAATATCTATCTATCTATCTATCTATCTATCTATCTATCTATCTATCTATCTATCTATCGCTACCCATAGTAAGTTTATGTGATCAAAGTCATTACCAAGGGGCAGGTAGGGGGAAAAAAACAATCTAATGATACAGTAGCATTATGCTTTTTGGTACCCAAAGTGAGGACCAGATGAGCTTCTGTGTACTATTTCTCAGACTGGAATTTGATGAATCTTACTTATTGTATCCTCAAAACAGTCCCTTTGAACATTCTGGCTATTGAGGTTTAATTCTATGAGTGCCAGGGGGGTGTACAATGCATTGCAAAGCAATGCGTTGCATACCTGTCTGGCACCCAGAAGATTAGTTCTCAATCTGCTAGGTATTCTAATCCAGATTACCTCATAGTCTACATTTTTATTGCCAGTGAGAACACTTGGCATGAAGGAGGTGTTGGAACACCAAAAAAGGGGTTGAACACAGCTAAAGATTTGATATTTGGATACATATAGAATACTTCTGTTGGCGGTGGAACTCCATCATAACTAAAGGTGTCTCAAATGTTCTTGTCACATGTGCTGGGAGAAGTTTCTCAGGGAGTTTCTTCTGCCTCTTTGTGATTTTTATCCCAAAGATGTGACAACATGACTTCTGATCTCTTAGACTCAAGGGAATGAAACGGAATGATTGATTCCAGATCCACTACTGGAATTAGGACATCTGGCTCATGAATCTTGGAAGGGATGATTTGAGTATGTACAGTATAATGGGCTATTGTCCATGAGTTCACATACACACACATACACAAATACTTAAAAGCAAAGTAAACCTGCTAGTAGCCTTCCTTCTGGTTTCTGGTAAATAAAATAAAAAAATACAATAACAAGTGACTGAGCTGAGATGCTCAATTACCTCTGACTTGCTTTTTAACATGTGGAAAAATTACAGTAATATTATTTAACCCCTTAAGGACCAATGCACCATGCACCCCTCTGGTCTTCATTAAAAATGTATTGTAAAATGTTGTTCATACGGTACTGAAAGCCCTCAAATTGAGGTTAAATAACCACGAGTCACAAACATCCATGGATAATAACCTTCTATTTTGACTCTGCATATTCTGCAGGTACATAATAAGTAGTCAATTGCCTATACTTTTTATTTATTTTTTTTTCATCGCCAACAATGTTTTTGCACTTTATATCCTTGACTTTGATCTTTCTGGATTTCTGCTCTCAGAGAGTTTTCTGGTCAGTTGGCCATCACAGCAGGAGCAGGAGAGTGATACAATGTAACACACTCCCTGCAGCAGTCAGAGCTCTGTATGCCTCTCCAAGGCAGACTTCTCTAGCATTCAAGTGTCTATAGGCTTCATACAGAGCAATGGCACATTTTATTTTCCCCTATGGTGCAGCTTCTGAAATGGATCTTGGGAGTTCATTATCAAAGACATATAAATGTGTAAAAAAATATGAGGATAAAAAAATAAAAAAAAGTATCTACAAGTCCATCAAGTTCAACTCTTTACATTTTTAATATTGAATATTATTTGCTAAAAAAACAAAAAAAAAAAAAAAAAAATCCAAAGCCTTCCTCGACTGCCTCGACTGTTTCTAATGTACTGCTAAAACCAATTCTCTTGGTAGTAAATTCAATTTTTACTGCTCATACAGTAAAATACCCAGTTCTCTACAGAAGGTGTAATCTCATTTCCTCTAATCTCAGAAAATACTTGTAGTCATGGTGACTATGGGAAGCTGGCACATAAAGAGGGGGTCCATAAAACTCTTTCCTGGCACTCACAAGGTTATAGTTATTGTAGTGTTAGTCTACAGAGAACAATAGAGATAAAGTAAATGGCGGGTGTCCCTGGATCTCCCTGCCTCACTTTGGGACACAGGCCATTTTACTGTATTCACAAGGTGAGATGGGACGATGTATAATCCTCTCTTGTCTCTTGGTGTTTGTAAGTGGGGTGGTCTTGTGACCTCTTCATTACATTTTATGGTGAACACACACCGTCGTGTCTTTCTTCCTAAATGAAAAGAGCATGGGATGCATTACAGCATGTCTAATGGGAGTTCTAACAGTAACATCAATAACCCTTTGAGTGCTAGGGTAGGTTCAACCACCTTAAATTCAAGGCGTTACAATAGACTTACTTACATTTGTGTTTTTGATAGGATATAGGTTTCTTATGGAACCGCTCTCTCCAGTATCTAAAATAAAAATGAGAGAGGGAGTGAAATCGTGAGGGAGAGGCAGGTGGGAGATCGGTGTGGAATGCTAGTATGTGGCACCTGGCTGTGCTGGCCAGTACTATAATAACATTTAGGTGACTGTAAAAGCTCTTTCAAAATCAAATACGTTGGTATAAGGTGATTGTTTCACTTTGAAAAACATGCCGTTTGACTGAAGGTGCATGAACTGTAATTTATGAAATGTTAGGCTACTTTTACAGTGCCATGTGCTGAAAAAGAAATACAAAGTTCTTGTATTTACTAAATAATATTTAAGCATTTACTAAAAAATAACAGAGAAGTTCTACACTTGTATTGTCAAACACAAAAATACTCAGCACCTTTACATAAAAAGTGGGGCATACTGAGACGAACCAACCACATCACAGGGGACAAATACAAGTTCCTATTGATTTAAATGGGGCTTCTAACCAGCAGTCTCTGACGTATTCTGAAACAATGTTAGCAACCTCTATAGTATTTAAAGGGTTAAAAGCCATGTTCAAATTAATAGAATTTATTTTTTACCTATGGTACAGTTGGTTTGACACAAATTGGTTCACTTTCTTTGCACACATGGCTATTGGGTCATCAGCCTGGAATGATTTAGCTGAAAATCATCACTGGAGATAGGAAATAATTGAAAGATTTCTCAGTCTCAACCTATTTTGCTTGCTAAAGGGCATTTATCTCTCCAAAATAAGTCTCTGTGTTTAAGTCAAGAAATACTATATTTCTGTCCTTTAAATGGTTTTAGACAGAGATGTAGGAATCGGAGGGACAAGGTGGTCAAGTCACCCCTAGATTCAGTAATGGCAGTGCCATTCCCCCCTACATATATTTTCTTTTTATGTCCTTGTCCTCTGCTCCCATTGAGCCACTGACAGAGCAGGGGATGGGGATATCAGTCTCTGTGGTAATAAGTGATGCATGCTGTGACTTTTTCCTGCAGTTGCCATGGTGAAAGTTTCAAACTTGCTCTTTTGACAGACTCTGTAGAAGTTTGAAACTATTGCCCCAGTAGCTACAGAAAACATCCCAGCATGCTTTGCATGTCACTGTGGAGGTTCACAAACCTGGTCCCCTGCTGGTGTCACTGGCTCAATAAGAAAAAAGGATAAGGACAAGAACAGATTGTAGGGAAAGGAAGAGATCCAATGTTCTAATGTAGATGAAGTGTCTGTGTTTGTGTGTATAGGATTGCAGCTGTGTGTATCCTGTTCTGGGCTCTATGGTTCAGCTGTTATAACTGGGAACATTACAACTAGCATATAAAAACTTGATTATTCATTTGTTGCATTCCTAAATATAATCATAAACTAGCTTTTTAACACATGTAAACTGTCCTATTAAGTGATAATATATTTAATTATGATTGTGCTGTTTGTATTGAGATAAAAGCTAAAGATAGTCGATCTACTAGTGATACACAGAGCTTACAATTGAAATGGGGCTATATTTTGACACCAAAGAGCCTACTAGTGAAATGGAGCTGCATGAGTGATACCTCAGGGTTTACAACTGAAATTGAGCTACACTAGTTATACTTAGCTTGCAATTTAACTAGCTACCATTCAACATACAGTTGAACACACAGTTGAAATGGTGCTATACCAGTAACACCACAGAGCTTACAACTGAATTTGAGCACCTCTCAATTTCTTCAGCACTTTGTAACTTAGGGAGAATGTGATGCAAAAGGGAAAGGGGGTGAAGAAAGGCAAGGGGAGGAGGAAAGGAAATGGGAAATGGAGGCAAGGGGCAGAAGCAGGAGATAGGGAGACAACAGGGAAGGGAAATGAGAGAAAGAAAGATGGGAGAGGCCAATGGGGGCAACAACAGAAATGAGGGATAGCAGTGGGGGAGAGAGAGGCAATGGCCATAGAAAGAGAAGTAATAGTATACATTATATTAACCTTTTGGGTGCCAGAGGAGAGTCCAATATACTAGACAACGTACTGTGGAGGCTCAGCATCTCCTAATATTGATTATTTTCTGCCCATGGACTTGGGTTTTAAGAGAGATCCTTTTAATCAATACCTGCAGGGCTACATTTTACATCTGCTGTACCAGTGGCTACACAAAGAGTTTTTTTTTTTACCTGTTTCAATGCAAGGTACAATGACCATTGTAAAATATAATTTATATGAAAAATGGATTTTGCAGGGAAATGCTGCACACCATAGAGAAAGGGTGGACAAAGAGAGACTCTCTAGCTACTTTTTGGGCTACAAATCCCATCATTATCTGTTAGCAATTGTAGTCCAACAACACCTGGAGAGACTCATGTTGCCCACCTCAGCCTTAAACGTATCTCTGCAAAGCAGCTGCTAAGGCTACATTGGTTTAAGAAAATACTCATCTGAGTGCCAGGGGACTGAATAATGTGTTGCATATCCTTCTGGAACTCAGAGTGGATTCGTTAAAAAGACAAACTGTTTAAAGTGCACCATTTTGTGAAATAAATATATATTTGGGAGGCTATAACCCCAAATCCCTTACAACGGATAGCATTATAATGATGCTTTTTGGTGGCTCTTTATAATCTATACCTACCCAGAATGTTTGGGACATAAATCCATGATACTAGTGCACAGGTGGGCAACATGAGGCCCTCCAGCTTGAGAACAACTCCTATGCAAGAGGATGGTGTGAGTTGTAGTCCATGCCCTCCCTTGTATTAGAAGGCAGTTCACTATACACAGATATTCATCTCAGATATGAATCCACTGTGCAACATGGAAAATGATTTGTTGTGAATGTTATACAGAACATGTACAGAAATGCACTATGTGATGTGAATAATAATTGTGACCTTTACAGTTCAAACAGAAAAGCTTTTGAAGTTTATTAACAGAAGAAGGGTGTCTCCCTGTATACTGTTCCTTCTTGTTTCCAAATCTTAGACGTATCTGATCAGTATTTTGTTGCCCCAAGCTTCAACAGCAACTCACTGAGCCAATAAAAAATAGGTGTGATGTGTGATGAAATCACATTTTGTTGACTTGTTGAATTAAACACAATGTCTTCAAATCTCTTAGAGACCTCGTCCACCTTTTCTTTAAACACTGAGCCAACAGACAGATGTTATGGGCAACTCTTTGCTTCTGTTTCAAGTGAAAAAAAGTCTCCATTCCGAAGATATTTAAGAGTAAAATTTAAGGAAAGTTTATAAATCATGTTCATGTGCACAACAGATCAATTAAACTTGTATAATTGAATCATTTCTACAACTGAAAACACAACTTCAATCAGAAAGGCAATAATTTTTCATCAATGATTGTGATTAGTTGTCTTGGCTCCTTTCTTGCTGCTTTGTGTTATATCTCTTCTCCTGCCTACCTGATCTTGACCCAGTTTGCTTCCTTGGATTCCTTTTCTGCTGCCTACACTAACCTACCTGCCCTTTTACTGATTCTGAACCTGAGCTGCCTCTTCCAGAACTTGGAAAGCCTGACTACACCTCTGCATTTGCTCTTTTGTGATTTGGACTCTTCTATCTAACCACTGATAGCCACAAACCAACTGCACCATAGACATACATGGGAAATGTTATGGGTTGACTTTGAGACTCAGGATTAAAGGAGAAATTCTTGAGTGGGAGAGTCCAGTGTTACCTAGTATAAGATCTGCACTATCCTGGCTACTTCTTCAGTCTTGCATTGGTGCCATTTCCTGGAATGCAGAGGCAGAAATGCTACTTGTTAGTGCTGAAGTATTAATATCTGTAAAACACAGAAAGTTAAGGATTGAATAAGGGGTTCCTAGAGCAAGCAGGGACATATTGCCTACAAATTACATTCCTGAGAACTTTAAGGGTTTATAATTTATAGATGCCATGGTCAGCTTGTTTTGAAAGTTCCCCAAATGTCCATTCATTTAAATGGGGACTTTATCCCTTGAATTCTACAGTTGCATTGGAGACCTCTCTAACATTCAAGACATTAGATCAATGGTAATTTACAATTAATATGGGGGTTCCAGACCCCATATTATGATTATTTTTTAACTCTTTAAGTGCAAGGGGTTATGTAATGCATTACAGAGAAATGCGCTGCATGATCCTCTGGCACTCAAAGGTTTAAACTTCCTTTCTTAGTAGGGGTGGGCAAAAAGTGGGAAAAATTTCCCGCACGAGTTTTTATGAAAGCTGGCTGATTTTTCTCTTTTTTTTCACTAAAGTTTTCTCCTTTTCGCCAATGCAAAATTGTCCTGCTTTTCGCCTATTTTAACACATTTTTCTCCTATATTTCCTATGGGTACTACATTTCCCACTGAAATATTACTTCTTCTGAGGGCTGAAGTTTAGAAATAAGTGGCCGAAAGTCAAATTTGCGAGTCCTACAGCAACATATGCCTTGAAAAATGTGTTAGCATGCAGAATGCGTTTGTCCTTTGCCCACAACACTAACATATTGCTTATCATCACCTTATTCACCAATTACGATTGATATGGACAAGACCCTGTTGGATTAGTCTTGAAACACATTTCTTTCCTATGAAACTCCTTCTGGAGAGGTTATGGTCATTTCCTCATCAAAAAGTTGCAAATACACAAGATATTTGTAACACTACCAAGAACAATCTCTGATTGTAATATAATAATAGATTCAAATTCAGATTGATGGATTTCTGATCTAAATTAATGCCTCTTACTTCTCCTTTTTTCAGCTGGGACCAAGATCAACAAATCTTTGATAATAAACTTGTTGATAACAATCTAGAGAATTTGAAATCTATCATCTTTAGAGATAAATTCCTGGAATGGTTCATACTAAAATAATTAATTGACAGCTCAGAAGAAGATGAAAAATCCTATAACTCTGTTTAGATGGTCCTTTCCCAATTTCTACCTAGTTACACTGGAACCCCCCTCACCAGATTTGTATCTTTCTTTAAGTTGTGGAACTCTAACCCAAATTTAGTCTCTCAAATTTATAAAATTCTTCTCTTTGATTCAACAAAACTCAACTGCCAACACTCTTGGGAGTCAATGTTACAACAATTCTGGTGTGAAGAAGAATGAAGGAAGATAATCTTACGAATTCATAAGAATAACTTAAATCTTAACTTAATCGAACAATCCTTCAAAATGTTACACTTTTACTATCTTGTATCAAGATTGCGTTGATGTATGAAAATGTTCTGGATCTTTGCTTCCGTGGTTGTCAGGAGTCTGGTTCCTTTCTTCATACGTGGAGGTCCTGTCCCAAAGCTCAGTTAACCTGGAATAAGGTGAACGATCTCTCTCACAGACTTTTCACAAATGCATTTCTCTAAAATGATGCAATGCTGTCTTTGGTGTTAAGGTTGAGTCAGCCACCAAAACCCAAGACAAGCTCATCCTTAAAATCTGTTCTTCTGTGAGATCAAGCTTTGGCTTACACTGGAAGAGTCCTGACTTGTCCTGGCCCATCATTTTGGGTAAAATCAACTTTATCTGTAGGCATGAGGATCTGAGCTCAATAGAGTTAGCCAATTATAATTGCTACCTCTCCATTTGGGGCCCGTGGTGAAACAGTAAATTCTGCCCAAGCGGCAGGGTGTGACATCTTCCTCTCTTCCTGGTATATTTAACTATATCAGTTACCTTAATTAATCTGATTTGTTTATCTCATTTATCATTCATGTTTACTTCAATTCTTTTTTTGTCCTTCTCGTAAAACCTAATACAGTTCGAAAAAAAAGTGACACTGGCATATATTCATGATGATGATGTCAAGTAATCACAAAAATAAAGTATAATGTGGCAGATGTATTGTAGTGGTGGAGGTGGGGGGACAGGCATGGTGTGATTTGTGTATGTATATAGTTTTTACCATTGTCATGTTTGCATCAAATCGCTATCTTCTTTCTCAGATTATTGTCACATATTACTATTACTTTTCACTCATAGCAGTATTCCCAAGTGTGGTTGATGATGGCAACCCTTCTTCACATCCCTCCTCCACCTCCTCATCTGTGCTGCTGTTAACATATTTGTCCTGGCTTTGTCTGTCATGTGTGGCTTCTGCTACCTGATACTCAGATGGAATAAGATGTTGGTTAATTTTTAAGAATGTTAGTCTCCCAACATTGCTGCTTGACAGCCGTGTCCTGCAGTCACTGCAATGTAACCAGCTGTACTGAAAACCCTCTCAGGCTCAACACTTGCTGGAGGACAATGAAGGGGTTCCACTGCAGTATGTGTCAATGCTGGCCACACACACTGTTTTGTCTCCCAGTAGTCCATGGGGTCATTGTTTCTTCCTAGAACGTAGCTATCCTGCAAGTATACAGAAACTATCTCACATGCAGTGGGACAATTTCTAGGGGCTACATGGTGTTCCTGTGTGTTAGCTACCAACCCAGACTCAAGGAACAAGCCCCAAAGAGATGTGCCGCCACCACTACCAATGTTGGGGTTTTGCCGCCCTTCTGAGACCCATGAATTGCCCTGTGTTCAGAATGGTAAATTCTGGTTGATGATGTAGTTGCTTCTGCTGGTTGAAATGCTTTGCTTCCTTCCTTTCCACAATATTGTCGAGATGTTTGTTGTGCCCTCACTTTCTCCCTCTCATTCCCCACAATGTAACCCTCCACTCGATCAATAAGCATATCTCGATATTCCTTGACAGAATCCGATTCCTCAGAGAGTTGCTGCTGATCGTCATGATTCATTGTTATGACAAACTGCTGATGATCCTTTGCAGAAATTCAGAAATTTTGTGTTTGAAGCGGTGGTCCAGCAAAGTGGCAAGAATGTATTCCTCATTGCTTTTAATGGCCACTATGCAAGGATCTTGTTCACAGCATGCTAGCATGTCATTTACCAGCTGGTGCATGTCTGTGTTGTCATTATGGTAAGATTCCTTAGCCATGTTCCTCATTTTTTTCTGTAATAAAAATATCAGTGGTAGAATTTCATTAATTCCTACCCCAATGCGACTCACCAACACGGTTACCTCCTCAAAGGGTTTCAGCAGTTCACATACATCACACATTAGTTGCCACTGGCCAGGTGACAAGAGGCTCCCGCCAAAGCCTTCCAGTTATGCATGGTGCATTCGCTAATGGCCTTATTCTGCTCGTACAAATGCTCTAGCATGTACATTTTGGAATTCCACCTGGGCAGGTTGTTACGCACTTGTATGGAATATAGAGCATTGTGTGCACTGTAGGAGTGACTAAAATGGGCACAGATTTTGAGGGCAATATCTGCCAGGAATCTGGTCAGGAACAAAATTTAGCATGGGCAAAGCAGGGCACATGCACAATATCACCTATTTTCAAAGCAGAGATTATGTTGGAGCCGTTATTAGCATACACAAAACCAGCTTTTAAGGAGTGGGGTACAAGCCATTTCTCTATAACCTGGTCTAGCTTACTTAAAACATCTACGTCTTTGTGGGACTGTCTCTCAAAACTCTGCATGCACAAGGTGTTGTAATGACAGTATGGGCTATCCTGCTGCTTCTGCCTTTTAATCACACTGCCAGAACCAGAAGCACGATTACTGGCTGTCATGTGATGCTGTAAGCTAGTGTTGTCCACTGTTAGTGCTCGGAGGGAAACCCAGTGAGCAGTCACAGTCATATAGTCTGTGCTTCGCCCATGTCCACATATCTGTTGTCAGGTGGATTTTCTTGCCATACGCACTTTTCAGCCCTTTGCCCACCACAGTAACCTCCTGCTTGTACAATTCAGGTACAGCCATCTTGGAAAAATAACTGCGGCTTGGTATATTCCAGCATGGAGCTACACATAACATCAGTTCTCTGAAACCTCGGTTTTCTACAAAAGAATATGGCAGCATGTTCACTGCCAACATCTTGGCAACCTTGCCATTCCACAGGTGTACTTTGGGATTATTTTTGTGAAGTTTCTGATTCCTTCCCAGGAACTCAGTCAGTGTGGGTTGGCAGGACATGGCAGAAGAACCCTGGAACTTTATTGCTTTAACAAGATGACTAGAGGAGGTGGTGGAGGTAGAGGCAGCATGTGTGACTCTTGCCATATCCTACAGCAAAGCCAGAGTCATCATACTCCTCTGCAGCAGGAGCCATATGTGTTATTTGCAGTGAACTAACTGTTGGAAGTAGCACACTCTCTGACACATAAATAACTTCACTATTTCTTTTTCGTACCCTAGAGCCCTGGGAACTTTTTAGAGTGCTTTTGCTGCTGCTAGTTGTGGCACCTTTGGCCTGCTGATAGTGTGTCTCCAAGCCAGACCTGTGGTTGTGCTTCAGGTGGGATCTCATAGAGGAGGTGCCTAGTTGCGAGCCTGCTTTCCCCCTGCTCACATGCTTTTTGCATAGACAACTTCTTTCCCCAGACTTCCCCAGAACAGAGACAATAACAGCAAGATCAGCAAGTAAATAGGTCCCCAGCTGCCTGTGTCTTGCCAGTCAGTCACATGGACTTTTGGGGTATTTGGGGTCAACCTCCTCCCTCCCTTCTTCTCCCCAGAGTGCCCCTTCTTCTCCCCAGAGTGCCCCCAGACTATCCTAATACAGAGAATAAATGTCCTACCTAAAAGACTACCTAAACTAAACTTCAATTATCCTAACTTCTCTAGCTCAAAAAACATACTGCTTTCTCCTCTCACAAACACAGAATGGCATGCTGTGAGAGAAAACTTTCATGTGGTGGGGAAAAAGTTTTCTTCCCATTGATTTCAATGCAATGAGCTAGGCGGAAGAGCGGAAAAGCAGAAAAACTGCATTTTCGAGGGAAATTATTAGCAAAGTGGGAAGAGCCATTATTTGACAATTTCAGTTTGAGGCTAATATTTTTGCTCAGCCTGGACTGGAGCAGAAGAGACAGAACTCTGATGATTATCCAACAATGAAAGAATTTATTCCATTTTGTTTCTAAATCACCAAATGTTTTCTGTACATACAAGGACCTTCATCAGGGTCATCAGACCAATATCTCTCCTCTCCACTTTATCTAAAATCATAAAGAATGTGTACATGTGCAACTACATAAATATTACCAACAGACCAGTTTCTTCACCCCTCTTCAATCAGGGTTTAGACCAAACCACTCAACAGTCACGTCTCTTCTAAAAGTATCCAATGATATCCAGACTGGCATGGAAAATGGTGAACTCACTGGAGCTATTTTCCTAGATTTTGCTAAGGCCTTTGACACAGTAGGCCATAACATTCTTATCAGCAAACTCCAAAACTCAGGATTGGATAATAATTCTCTAAACTGGTTCCGATCCTATTTATCAAACAGAATGCAGTATGTGTCAGTTGCAAACAATGACTCCCTTCCGCTCAAAGTAACAAGTGGAATTCCCCAAGGCTCCATTCTTGGCCCTCTTCTATTTTCTCTTTTTATAAATGATCTGCCCACAGTTTGCAAATCATCTTCAGTATACATGTATGCAGATGACACCATAATCTATGCTAAAAACTCAAGCATATCACAACTTGAAACCGAATTACAACATGATTTCTACAGAGTGGAAAGATGGATAACAGAACAAACTTTTCTTAAACACAGATAAAACAGTCACAATGATATTTGGCACAAAGCACAAACTGCGTAATCTTGACAAAATCCACCTCTCCATTGTAACAGAGTCTAATCGTAAACTGGCCCCAGTAGACTCCTACAAATATCTTGGTATGTGGCTTGACCCTAACCTCAATTTTGGTCACCATATTGACAAATTAACCTCTAAAATTTATCCCAAAATAAGTACTCTTTTTAGAAACAAATCATGTTTAAGTACCCTGGTGACAAAACGTATTCTACAACAGATGCTGCTGCCAGTCATAGACTAGTATATGCTCCAGCGTCAGAAATCCATCTCAGTAAACTTGACACTATATAATTCATTATGCTGCTTTATCCTTTATCCTTTTGGCTAGGGGGATGCTGAGGAATACACAATGTACCATTTTGCATTTTTCCTTTTACTCTATTTGAGTTTTTATTGTAGCAATAGGTTTTTTTTGGTACAGCTTCCAGGGTCACCCGATGATCCGCCCCCAGGCTGTGACGTCAATCACCGGTTCTCCAGTGTGCGTCGGAGACGTGAAGGACGCATCTGGCGGGTACTCTGGATGCTGGGGATGTTTATTTCACAATTAATGTATTTAAGAGTGTTTTTTTCACTATCACTTGTTTCCCTGATGAAGGTCCATTAGAGGACTGAAAACATTTGGTTTGTGAAGCACTATTTCACATTAAAATCTTGTATCTATTCTGCTGTGTGCTGTCTCATCTTGGTAAGTGTATAAATATATATATATATATATATATAGAGAGAGAGAGAGAGAGAGAGAGATTAAAATGGGGTCCCAGTGGAAGAGTAGGGGAAGGGAACCCAACCTCTTCTTTGAGCATTTTATTAATTATGAGGGAGCCAGATCCCATAATATTATTTTTTTAAAAAAACATTATTTGTATACACTTCATGCAAGATGAAGAGATGGGGGAATAGTGTTATCCTGCCTTTTTATGGTATAGTTTTGACTCTAACTTATTTTTGGTAATTTGACAAACCCCTCTCTTTCCAGTGCACCAGCAATAGAGGGGTCAGTTGAATGTTACAGTAGTCTGGGGGAGGGGTCTGATTACTGGCCTTGGCTAGTATGTGATGCTAATTTTGTCTATTGGAAATATCTACAGATGGAGCAGATAGCTGTGAGATGGAATGTAGGTCACTATTGGCACAATGCATCACAATACTGTTAAATATTTGCATTTGGCATTATAATAATGACAGGTTTTAGAGAATATTGATAGTATTTTTGATAAAGCTGCTTCCTAACCCATATCTTATTAAATAAACATTAAAGGACAGTAACACCTAAATTGAAAACCTGTCTATTGCGTTGCCTACCCCTCTGGCACTCAAAAGGTTAATAAAACATAAAAATTGCTTATTAAATGAAGCTTTGAATGCTAGAGAAGTCTCCAACCTACTGCTTATTCCAATTAACCCTTTGAGCTCCAGAGAGATATCCAACACAATGTGTTCGATACCGCTCTGGCACACAAAGGGTTAACATGTTTTTAGGGAAATTTTATTTGTTCCCTTTTGTTCCCTTTTCTGCTCAGATATTTTCCACTATTACTTTATGCATATGACCCCAAAAGGTCTATTTCCTTCAACATCTTTGGTTACTAGGTTTGTATGCAATAAATATGAAACATATTTATCATGCAAGGGGTTGAAGGAGGTTATATAAGCCACAGAGATATACTATTGTGCTTGATCCTTTAACAAATAATAAACATGATTCAATAAAATCAAATGTTCCCCGTCGCTCTCTGTACATTCTCAAGATTAAAGGACTAATTTTAGAGGGTTGTACATATCTGCTATACAACACTGTAAGTGTATTACCATGACGTGGGTCAATAGATTAAATGTTCTTCTTTTAAAAGGAAACATAAAAAATGATGTTATAAAAGCCACTTGGCCCTTCTTGTCTGCCCAATTTTCTGTCTTTGTACCATTTGGCTTTTAAGGTCATCTTGAAACAAAAAAAGTGTGGTTCTTCACATAACACATATTTTTGTAGTTCTGTGGAAATGCAGCTGTATGCATGGAGCATGATGTACAGTACCAAGAGGAATGAAAGTCATTCTGGGTAAAAAACCAACTGCACCATAGGCGCAACGTAAAATTCCAATAGATTTAGATGGAGATGTTTATGCCCTTGACTTCTAGAGACATCTCCAGTTCATTGCAAAACAATGCTTTAGAGATTTTTCTAGCATTCAGTGGTTTTAAAGAACTATTTAAAAGGCAACTATGACTAGGAGAGTGCCCTATCGGCAAGTTGGCTACATTGTGAGCCCACACACCAACAGGGGTGTAGAACGGGGGTCTGAAAAGAGACCACCCCTTCCCCAGTGTTCCAGAATGAAGAGAGTAAACCAAGAGACTGAAATCTCACGGTTCAGTTTCCTGTGCAATGCTGTCTGTATAGACCCTCTGTACCAGACTTGAAAGTCCAACACAGCAGGTTTTCCACTGAAGGACTTCAAGTTGTGTTCCAGATGAAGGGGTCACTTTTGTGACTCTCCACTCCAATTGTCTGATAGAATCCATTTTGGACTAATAATCAATTATATGCCTTTGATTGTTTAACTAATTAGGAGGAATTGGACAGTATTTAAAAAACAAAAATGGTGAGACAAAAAGTGAGACAAAAAAAATAGGAGACAAAAAGTACCCAAACTCCACTTAAATAGGGCTGTTATTTAACTCCTTAAATTCTAGAGCTGCCTCAAATAAATCAGAGACCTCTGTAGATTTCAAAAAGGAGAGAAAATGGGTGACTCTCTCCCCTTGTGTGGAATCTCAGGATAAGAAGTGTGACCACCACAATAAGTACCAAATGCTTGGGTACTCACAAAAATATCAGCTGACACATTTACATATTTAAAACTGAATCAAAAGTGCTCCTGGGATGTTCTTACTTAAAAAAAAAAAAAAAGTAGGTGCACACCTCAAATACCCAATAGCCAACCCATAAAAATACAATATGGGGTGCTCTCAATCTTGCATATACTACTATAAATTGAAAAAAAGAGAACAAAAAGAAAGGGATTTACATGAGGTGCCTCATGTAAATCACTTTCTTTTTTTCAGATTTATGATGTTTTTACTGCACCAAACACAATATAAGTGGTGTCCCCAGTGTGGAGATATGGATAAGGGCTGCTCCTCTCCACAGCTGCACAGATATACAAAGTAAAAAAAGGAAAAGGTGCCCAATAGTGTAATAATGTAACAAAACGTTATACATCGTGCAAACAGTATATATCATACACTCACATGGTTCTGCGGTCAAGATGGTAATGCTCCCAATAAGCTGACTGCCTGATTTCAGAGAAAATGACCTGCCTGCTCTCGAGATTTCTTAGTCTCCTGAACAAACAAATAAACTGCTCTCCTCAATACAGTGTCCAACAAGATGACGTTTATTTAAAACAATAAATACACTGATTGGTTACAATATTAAAAACTAAAACTAAAAAGACCACTCTTACAAATTTCATGGCCAGATGTTGCTTTATCAAAGACAAAAGCATGTATAACCAAAAGCAGCTATTTCAAATGCCTTCAATATGCACCTAGGTACAATCCCATTGGATAACAGTGGAAAGCCCCTCACAATGACACACCTAGTGCTACTTATAGTATAAAAAAATATAAACCTGTATTACACTATTAAATAACTGAATACCGTTCACAAATATCATCACTCTCAAAAAAAGCTCCCAAAAACACGTGCATCACAAGTGGAAGAACAGAGTACAGAACCAGAAGGACAAAACCAGTAAAAACACAGCCAATATTAATGAATACACTTGAATATGTTTTGATATTAGTTCTCACTATGGATATGTTTTGATATTCATTCTCACAATGGATATGTTTTGAGATTAGTTAAACCTGTTGATAAGGCAGTCAGTAGTCATCTGACTGGAAGCATTCCCATCCTGACCAAAGAACCACATGAGTGTATTAATATATTGTTTGATAAGAGATGAGAGTCGCAGAAACACAGGCGAGAAATATAATCAAGTTGATACCTTTACTGGCTAACTAAGCAGATTTAGGATGCAAGCTTTCAAAACATCTTAGGTCTCTTCTTCAGGCATGTTATACAGGTAAGTATGAAAAGATCTCTCTTAAATACAAATACACATTGCATTGTTTAGAATATAAATCAGATAAGACAGCTCAGTCCAGACCCAAGTTCTTTGATCAGTCAATGGTAAAGGAGTGTGATGTAAATTGCAGTCATCCTCTGGAAGTCTCAAAGGTGTTTACATTCCCAGTAGCACTGTTGTAAAGGCTAATCCACAATGTAATAATGTGCCATATACATACTGCCCTTGACTTAAATAGCAAATTCCATATGGTAATGCCAAGTGGATTGGCACCATAGCGAGAGAGAGTGAGTGAGAGAGAGCATGACAGATTGCTAAAGTTGTCCAGAATGTAGATTCTAGGAAATGCATCCTTGCCTACTCTAATTCTGTTCCAATCAGTCCTCAAGGAACTCTTACCATACTACACCTTAGAGGTCTCACTGCTTGTACTCATATATACACAAAACAAGCAGGAATTCTCCCTCTGCCATCCTGATAAAGGCTTGGAATCCACTGCAGTTGATGGCTTTACCAAGAGTTTTATCTACATATTTCTGTCTATCTATCTATCTATCTATCTATCTATCTATCTATCTATCTATCCATCTATCTATCTCTATATTAAACTTGTGTATTAGTTTTGTTAAGAATGCAAAATGTTATGGGAATTGCGTGTTTTGTGACATTCGGATTAAAATGACAAATGGATGGCATGGAACAGGCAATTACAGAATGACAAAAGAAACATTCAACACTTTCATGCACATCCATTCATTCATTTCAGTTACTTGTTCATTCACATGCTTATCCACACATTTACAGCACATTCATAACAAATATTACACTTACCTTGATGCTGTAGGTCCAGAGGTGTCCTCCAGCATCATCTTTCCTAAAAAAAAACAAAAACATAAAAAAACAAAAACAAAAAAAAACAACTAATACCCCACTGCCACAATCACCGCTGCTGCCACCACCTCTAAAATATAAAAAACGTAATCCTGCTCGGGCTGTTACCCAAACCCCAATGAGAAAAAAAATTACAGGGATTGGCTAGCTGGAGGGCTGACATTAAAAATATCTATGGTCCCTTCCAGCTAGACGCTGATTAGCTGGGAGATGAGGTTTTACCAGGGTACACTTACTACCCTGTGTAACCCACAGTCCGATCCAATGGAGTGTGGGGACTACTTTGAATAGGGATGCCATATAGAGGCCAATCTCTGTTCATATTTTCTCATTCTGGCTCAGGCAACAGCCCGAGCAGGATTAAGGGTTTTTTGTAGAGGTGGTGGAGGCGATGGTGGCAGCAAGGTATTAGGCTTTTTTTTACTGTTTATTTTATTTTTTGTACAGAAAGTGCAGGAGGACACGGGCATTGAGAACATTGCTGAGCCAACTACATCAAGATAACATTTATCACTAGAAGTGGACTTCTTCAGAATATCGGTGAACAAATTTTGTCTGGCAAGGAAAATGTTAACCAAAATTCTGAGTAACCAAACAGGATGATACAGAAATTAATTTAATCCATTTGGGTAAAAAAATCTTTACAAATCTTTTGAATGAAACAAAAATGTTTCTGTTCATAAGTATACACACAAGAAAACAGGAAAAGGACAGCACCTGTGGGTCTTTTAAACAGAGAAGTGGGTGATTCATTGAAGACAACGTTTCGGTCCACACAGCAACCTTCACTTAAGAAAAGTCCCTGTGAGGACCGAAATGCTAATCACAATAAATTACTAACTTTTATGTATAAAAGACTCACAGGTACTGTCCTTTTCTTTTTTGTGTATGAATATAATGGGATTGTGTACCTGGCCGATTATTAATTTAAGAGTGTTTGCTTTTACACTATACTGGAAGGCTATAAGTGGTGAAAGGCAAGCACTCAGGGGACTTCCTTCTAAGTTTCTTCTAAGTGTGTATGTGTTTATGTGCGTATCTATCTATTAATCTATCTATACACACATTTTTGTCAGTGCTTTATGATGCCACTGCTACGCTAACTTCCTCCCCTTCATAATCATCGCGGAAGCTCCCATTGATTCAATAAACACAAACAGCTGAAGATATAAATGTAAACATGTGATGTGAAAAGACTGAGAATTGGAAACACTGTTATAAAATTAAACTTCCCCATTATGATTTTCCTTCTTAACCATTTAAAGACCTGAAGGGTGCACAAGCCCTAAGTGGATTACGCCAGCAAACACACTGAACCACAAAAAGGTTTGCATTATGAAGTAATGAGTTAGAAGACTTCTTGATCATCCAGTAAATTTGGCATTATATTTAATACCTAGGCATGGAGATACCTTTATTGTCAGGGCTGGATCAGCATTTAAGGTGTCTTTAATAAAAGTAACATCTTGCTAGCCGACATGTAACCAAACCCACTGCTTCAATGGCTCTTCCTCTAGCACCAACCACTGTTACCTACAACACTAAATATCTATAGCCTATAACAGGAGTAAGTATCTGTTGTCTCTCCAACTGTTGGGTATTACAACTTCCATCATCTCCAACCAGTCAATGGCTGGTGAGGATGATGGGAATTGTAGTCTCCAGCTGTCAGAGAAGCAAAAGTAAGCGCTTAAATTTACCTAGCTTGTACATAAGATACAAAATAATGATAAAGAAACATAGAATTTGACTGCAGATAAGTACCATTCAGCGCATCTAGTCTGCCCACTTTTCCTACTGTGAACATCTCAAACGTTATTTGGTCCTTGGTCTTGTCTTACGTTTAGGACAGCCTTATGTCTATACCATGAATGCTTAAATTCCATCATTTTATTAACTTCTACCACTTCTGCTGGTAGGCTTTTCCACTTATCTAATACCCTCTCAGTGAAGTAAAACTTTCTTAAAAACACTTGTCAAATCCACACCTCCAGGGGAGACTGCAACATGATTACAGCGTAAGAAACAAACAAAAATCCCTGTTGATTTAAACAAGCCCTTTAACAACTAGAATTAATTAAAAGGCCACATTTTCACTCCTTGGCTGTGAGATGCATCTCCAATGAATTGCATAGCAATGAATTGGGGATGTTGTATCCAAAGGGTTAAATTAATGTGTATTCAGGTAGTTTTTATTTGTTCTGTATTGCGCAGCTGGTTTGCTCCATTAATTCATAAAATTAATATTCTAATAGTGTTGGAAATTAATAAAGTACAATTCAACACACTTTTAACTCGAAAGCGAGAATGTTTTAGGTTTACAGATGAGATAAAACAGTGGGATAAATGTGTTTCTGTGTATCATCTGTTGTAGCGGTATGGCATCTTCCCTTTTATCCCTGGCAGACAAGTTTTTATAATTAAGTACATAACCTATTTTCCTGACATCCTACAATATATAAAGCTCTGTTCTCGTCTACATTTTATACTTCCACACAAATTGGATAAACAGTTTGTCAGTTTCAATAGTGACCTTTTAAATTATATTTTCCCCCAAAAGTTATATTATATTAATCTTCTAGCATGCTTTGACCTTATAATTTTCCAGCACTGGACAGTGGGAACATTATCAAAGAAATTATTATAGCTATATATGAAATGAAAACATGAAATCTTCAAATCGTTAAGAATGCCAGAATCAAAGCAGGGGTTTTCGCTTTGATCTCCCTCCTAATGTTACAGACATGACATATATATAATTCTTTTATATTTTACAGATTCACAAAAGCACATATCCTATTTTCTTGTATCAAACCCAGGACTACATATTAATAAATCATATACTGGTGTCTTTGTGTTAGAAGACCACTAACTATTTATAAGCCATGATACCATGCTAATACAATGCCACAATTGTATCAATACATTTAAACCTTTAAGACCTACAAGGGTGTGTGACACATTGTTTACAATGCATTTCTGACCCCTCTTTTCCTTAAAGTGTTAACTCCTTCAGTGCCAGCGGGGGTACGCATTGCAAAGCAATGCATGGCATACCCCTCTGGCACTAAAAGGATTAAAGGATCAGTGACACTGTTGTAATAAGAACTGCTGCAATTCTGGGCAAATCATTTGTAAAAATAGAAAGTTCCTTTGATTTAAATGGATCATTTAAAGGGTTAGTAATGCCCAGGAAAAACTATTGTGCATTTTGTAGTGCTGCAAAAGTTGTATTTAATGCAAAAAAAAAACATATCTCTCAAACCGCTATGGTTTGAGAGATACAGGCATTTAAAGTTTGATGTGTCCTGCTTTCAGCTGTAAAGCCGACACAGAGGCTCTGCAGCAGAGCCGCAATCGCATTATTTACAACTAATGACTTCATTGGAACGGTCTAAAAAGTGTGCCTGCCGCAATCGCGTTATTTAAAACAAATGACTTAATTGGAATGGTCTAAAAAGTGTGCTTGC
Organism: Rhinophrynus dorsalis; assembly: GCA_037306005.1. Classification (NCBI taxonomy): domain Eukaryota; kingdom Metazoa; phylum Chordata; class Amphibia; order Anura; family Rhinophrynidae; genus Rhinophrynus; species Rhinophrynus dorsalis. The sequence goes on from CM074723.1 coordinate 408,011,498, forward strand.
AAACCAAGCACATGTTTTAGACCATTCCAATGAAGTCATTCATTGTAAATAACGTGATTGCAGCTCTGCTGCAGAGCCTCCGCGTCGGCCGACATGGATCTCCTGCTGACAGCTTTACAGCTGAAATCAGGACTTTAAATGCCTATATCTCTCAAACCATAGTGGTTTGAGAGATACATTTTTTTGCATCGCATACAATATTTGCAGCACTACAAAATGCACAATAGTTGTCCTGGACGTTACAAACCCTTTAACTTCTTGAATGCAAAAGGGGTGTTGAATGGATTGACAGCATGTAAATGGTAAAGGTCCCTTTCAATCGTTGTGATTTTTTTTTACTTTTTATTTGACCCCTGTGGCTCAGCTGGTTTTCTGTTTAATTGTTCCAGTCAATCTTAGTAAAGATAATGCACTGTCATGTAAATATAACACGGTATGCAATATTTTACAGTAAGTTCCTTGAGTGAACTATAGTTCATAAGTAAAAATGGCTGTTAGAGTCTTATCGTTAGTTACTGTTTTAAAGTTCAATTAAATAAACAGACTACTGACTACAAGCGATTTTGATGATTTACTATGCTTGTACTTTGGTGAGCAGGCCTTATTTTCTAAAAGCAGATGGTTTTTAATCCTACAAGATAGGCAGTGGGCGTTGAAGAGAACATATGTGCATATTCTTATTTATATAGAGTAACACAATGAAGTATTTACAGACAGTCAATATAAATAATATAGGGATATGTAAGTGCTTTATTTCAATAATATAACGACAGTGGAACAAGATGTTCTGGTTATATACAGCTTAAACTCTAACTTGGATATTGGGAGATAGAGTTAATCAAGAAAGAACTGAATGCTATTGATGCCACCACAATGATAGATGAATAACAGTTTGACTGATAGGCAATGAAGAATTAGAGAAATTATAGGGAAAAACAGATGCACCATAGGAAACAAAGATAAAAGCCCACCTCAAAGGGCAATACTGACCAACTAAATGAACTATCCACTAGTGCCATAGTGATTATAATCATTCTTCACTTTGGCTACAGGTAAAACCAACTGTAGCTATCTCTCCTGTAGAAGGTATATATACTACCTCCACACAAATGTTTCAAATGAATCAATCAGTGGCTCCCATGGATTCCGAGGTGGATTGACCTTAAAAAAAAGAGTACTGCAACCAGAAAAACAGGAAAAAAAAGTGGGGGCACTTCAATTGAAGTAATATATAAATTTATTGTAGCAGTCTTTGCTCACCAGCTTGAAGGCTTCAGGGGAATCAATCTCGCTCGTGTTTGAGTGTATGATGGGTAAATCAGCAATCAAAAAGATAAATCCAGGAGGTGAATCAAATTAGACTATAAATTATTTTATAAATAAAATATTAAAAACAATGGTCTTTTATGGCAAATGCATTTCTAAGCCTCAGGGACCATATCCTCAGAGCATTAGCCACACAATATAAATACCTTTTGTATTGTGTATCTATCTGAGACATAGAAATACATTGGCCATAACAAACCATTGTTTTCAAAGGGACAGTAACGTCCCAAAAAAAATATTTAGCATTTGGTAGGGATTAAAAAGTTGATTTGAATGCAAAAAAATGTATATTTCAAACAGCTATGGTTTGAGAGATATCTGCATTCAAAGTTTGACGTTACCTGCTGTCAGCTGTAAAGCTGACAGCAGGAGATCCGTGTCGGCCGACATGAAGGTTCTGCAGCAGAGCCGCAATTGTGTTTTTTAAAAAGAATTACTTCATTGGAATGGTCTACAAAGTGTGCTTGCAAACCAGGCACACTTTGTAGATCATTCCAATGAAGTCATTCTTTTTTAAAAAACGAGATTGCGGCTCTGTTGCAGAGCCTCCGTGTTGGCCGACACGGATCTTCTGCTGTCAGTTTTACAGCTCATAGCAGGAAAAGTCAAACTTTGAATGCAGATATCTCTCAAACCATAGTGGTTTGAGAGAGACTTTTTTTGCATTCAAATCAACTTTTTAATCCCTACCAAATGAAAAATATTTTTTCTGGGACGTTACTGTCACATTTTTATTTATTAAACCATTTGCATTTTGATTTGATCACCTACTGGATTTATCTTGATTGCTGAATTATCTGTGATACACTCAGACAGAGGCAAGTTTGATTACCCTGATGCCTTCAAGAAAGGACTACTACACCAGCAAACAAAATAAGTGAGTAGAATATACTACGAGCTGCTGAGCAAGGAAGTAGGAAGTTGGTGGGAGGAGACTACAGGAAGCAAACAGATAAAACAGAGGCCTGCAGCATGCTTGAAGCCTCGCACCTGCAGATGATGCTGAAGTCAAGGTAAGCTGTAACAACTTACAGCTGGTGAGAAAGGAATTCTACACCAGTAAATAAGATAAGTGAGTACAATATACTTTCAGCCAGTGAGAAAGGACTTCTACACCAGCAAATATGATAGGTGAGTACAATATACTTTCAGCCAGTGAGAAAGGACTACTACACCAGCAAATAAGATAAGTGAGTAGTGAGTACTTACAGCTGGTGAGAAAGGACTACTACATTAGCAAATATAAGTGAGTAGAAAATACTTACAACTGGTGAGAAAGGACTTCTACACCAGCAAATAAGATAAGTGAGTACAATATACTTTCAGCCAGTTAGAAAGGACTACTACACCAGCAAATAAGAAGCATTGAGCTGGAATTCAGTTAAAATCAAGGGGAAATTTGAGAATGTTTATCCTTTTATTTGGTTACTCAAGAATAACTCTTCTTCTTAGTAATGTGTTTGTTATTGCTTTTAACCCATTGAGGACCAGAGAAGGTGAGCTTCACAATGCACTGCACACCCTTCTGGTCTTCAGTGGGTTAAAAGATGAGTTTCCAGGGTTAATTTTAAACATGACTCAAACATTAGAGAACTCTTTTAAATTAAAGTTTAAAACCTGTTTAACACATTGACTGCCAGAGGGGTGTTGGGTTGGTCACTCCTCTAGCACTCGAAATTTTAATTAGATGGAATTTTAGAATTATTTTATTTGTTCCCTTATGATGCAGTTCAGTGGTCCAAGAATTGCTCCAACTGCTCTTAGAACACTAGCTTGATTACTCTAGGTATTCTAGGAAAATGGCTAATGCTCGGTGACTGACACACTGTCAAGCACAGAGCGTGAGCTCAAACACAGTCATCCTCTCAAACACTAACCCTACACTATCCCTAACAGTGAAGTGCAACAATCCTAGCCTTAACACTATCCTAACACCCAGATTTATCTGTCATCCACTGTCCCTCTTCTAATTTCTTCTTCTTCCTCTTTCTCTTCATCTTCTGACTTCTGATCTTCTGTCTTCTGTTTGGTAAAGATGTACCCTGAAAAAAAAAAAGTCAACATTAAAATCATTATTAAAAAATATCTGTCCAAGTGATGTCTTCATTGGCACTTTGAGTGCCGGAGAGGTACATAACGCAGAGCAATGCATTGAGTACCTCTCTGGCACTCAAAAGGCTTAAACAGTTCTGGCATTCCAATAATTAAAATATATGGAAATATGCAAAATAAATGTCACAACCCATGTTGCCCAAATATATAATCTAGACCCCATAGGCAATATATGTCTCCATATCCCAAAAGTTCTTCAGGCAATTGAAGTGTAAAAGATGTTGCTGTTTCCACCACTATCGGTGGATGCAGGATTGTGTGGCAAAAATCCCCCCCCCCCTTATTACCTACAGGGCCAATGCCCAAGCCAATCTGTTGGAAATTTGAACAGAGACTAGCTTTTATATGGCCAGTCTCTGTTCAAAATGGTTTCCAGCCTTTCATTGGCTGAGATGTGTGCTTATGCACCTCCCAGTCAATCAGCTTCTGGGGGGGATGACGAAACCCACTAGAAGCTGATTGACTGGGAGGTGCGTAAGTACACTTCACAGCCAATGATAGGATGAAAACCATTTTGAACAGATAGTGGTCATATAAAAGCCAGTCTCTATTCAAATTTCCCACTGACTGGCTTGGGCATTGGCCTGAAAGATAACGGGGGGGGAGGGGGGGTTGCCATGCAATCCTTCCACTACCACCGGCGACAGTGCAGGAGGTGGCAGCATTTTTTACGCTTCAATTGCCTGAGGAACTTCTGGGATATGGAGACATATATATTGCCTCTGAGAACTGTTTAAATCCTTGCGTTGAGTATCCCTCCAGCGCTCAAAAGGTTGGCAGGTATTTTTTAATAATGATTTTAATGTTGACTTTATTTTTCTAAAGGTACATCTTTACCAAACCGAAGACAGAAGAGAAGAAGACAGAAGATTAGAAGACAGAAGATGAAGAAAAAAAAAGAAGGAAGATAGAAGATGACAGAAGATGGACAGTAGCTGACCGGGGTGCTGAAGACGCCTCTGGATATCAGGATTAATGGTAAGTGTTTTTGTGCAGAGGATGTTTTTTAACTTAGTCAGATTAACCCTGGGAATACCAGTGGGGTATGCATACCCCACTGGCACTCATAGCGTTAATTCTACTAACATTTGGTAAATGTTTTCATACTTTGGATGTATTGATATGGGACCTAGGGCCCCGTATCAATACATCCATTGGTGACTTACGTTGTTTTGGGCCTTTTTTTCTCCTTTCACTTCCTGTGTCGGCAGGATTAACATGCATTAGGGGATTCTGCGCCCAGAAAAACTGGGTGTAGATTTTCACTTTTTAGAGTGGGTCCCTTAACGCATCTTGATGTCTAGCTAATGGAATTGATTGGAAAAATGTACAAAGTTTAAATGGGTTTTAATGGGTTCAAATGGGTGTTTATTTTAGCGCCCAACGTGTTTTTTGTTTTACTGGTATTTCTTCATAGCACTGGTAATTGAATTACTTAATGTGCTTGAAAAAATGCTGGCAGGTGTTCTTTTACCCGCCTTGACCTAACTGAATCGAGGTCTAAGTCTTTCTAAATTTTTTTCCTTTTGGTTTATGCTCTACCACATTTTTGGTAATAGACCCAAGTTATTTCTTTGCTATAGTGTCCCTTTAAAAACAAAATAAATATATCTGACTCAATGAATACCCAGATGTTTCTACAGACAAGCTGTAACCCCTTATTAAAACCACATAGGACTGACAGTGACATATGGTGCCCATTCATTTTATATAGCCATGAGAATATGCTTAAGTTAATTCATTCACCCACAACCCAGCAGTTCCAGAGGCAATACATAGCTTTTATCATTTGTTGACATATTTTCACTGTTTCAAAGAATTCTGAGTACAATTTGGTGAGTGCATGCATCTACTGTATTCAGGCCTAATCCCTGTAGGGTTTTGTCTTTTCCATAAATGTTCTGTGATTACTACCAAATTACTAGGCCATGCACTGAGCCTCGCTGCAACATACCACCCTAAGCCCAACTGGACAGGAAATGTTTGTCAGATGTTCTGTGGAAAAAGGGACAAGCTTCGCTTCCTATTCCCTCAAGAAATCATTCGTTGTGGGAGAACATTTTTAAAGTATTTGCAGTCTTGCAAATCAGTAACCTGAGAACATCTTTACATGAGTGTCCTGTCTCCATGACTTTGAATGATCCTAGTGTAACAACAAACTGAGTCTACCTGGCAACAGTACCATAGGTCTTCCTTTTAACTAGGTAGTAGATTTCATTCTAAATAGAAGGGATGAAATATATTCAGAAGATTGCATAATACTGCAATAAAGTGCTGAATCTCTCTTAAAGGGATAGTAATACTTAAAATAAAAAAAAATATGTTGTAGCATTTAACCGCCTGAGTAAAACAAGGGAACTCCCACTGATGAAAGGTGTTTCATTCAAAAGTTATTACAGCTAAAGGTTTAATTTTTAGGTGCAATATCACAGTGGTCTGAAATTTTACTGTGGCACTGTTGCTACACCATCCTATGGACAGCGCTGGTCCGTATAGTATGATGTAACATCAGCGCCACTGTACAATTTCAGCAGTGGGAGTACCCTTGTTTTACTCAGGGGGATAAATCCTACAACATATTTTTTTTTTACAGATTAAGTATTACTATCCCTTTAAATAATAGTGCAGCTATACTACTATTGCAGTAGTTTGAAACAAATATATGTGGAATATGTCAAATTTTGTTGGTACATAAAACAAGATGTAATTTTATTGATATCTAATTAAATGTTATAATCCTGGCCATCGAAGGGTGAACCCTTTAAATGACAGATAGGTACTCAATGCATTGCGTACCCCTCTGGCACTCAAAGGGTGAAATTATAGACATATTCTAAATTTGTAAGGGAAAAATCTGCATAATTATATTTAAAGGGATAGTAATATCTATATTAAAGTTTAGCTCCGAGTCTTCTTTATTGTTTTTATAACATCTAGCGCTATGTTTAATTACTTACAGTCCAAAAGATATTCAAGCTGAAATGATCCCCATCCCGCCCCTTCTGGCCGCCTCCCCTTAGATCTGCAATTCAGTAGTGGGACAGGACGGCTACAACGAGGGACAATCTTCAGTCAGTAAGTATAAGGAAAACCTTGCCCCTTTTGCTCTCCATCTGGACCACGCTTACAGGCAGCATGACGTAGGGATCATTTCAGCTTGAATATCTTTTGAACTACAGTACTGTAAGTAATTAAACATAGCTCTGCATGTTATAAAAACAATACTGAAGAACTGGAGCTAAACTTTAATATACAGACATTACTATCTCTATTTTTACACCATGTGATATACAAATAATCCTATATAATAATTTGCTAGGATGTTTGTCACGATGCAGTCATGCGCAGTAGAGACTGCCAGCATTCAGGCAGTCTCTACTGCGTATGATTGCATTGTGTGAGTGAGGCGACGCAAGACTGCATCTCATGGAGCTGTGAGGTAGCGGCCTCTTAACCCTTTGTGTGCCAGATGGTTGTGTACCCCTCTGGCACTCAAAGGGTTAACATTACCCGGACCTTGGCCTGTGTACATGGGCTTTTACACTAGTCTATAATATATCATTGATGCTGATGTACTAAGGGAATGCAGAGAAATTCTGGGGGAACCATCTACGCTATAGGGAACAAATAATCCCCATTGATTTAAATGAGACTTTTAACCCATTGACTGCCAGAGAGGTCTCCAATGCATTGCTTCACATACAAAAATCCCCATTAAATTAAATTTGGCTTTTAACCCCTTGAATGCTAGAGAGGTCTGCTTCACAATGCATTGGAGGCCTCTCTGGCTTTGAAAGGATTAAAAGTCCTGTTTAAAGCAGAACTATCACCCCAAATAAAGTCCCCCACCAAAAAAAAAATTGTCATATAGCGATAAGCTTAGAAATAGGACTATTATCCAGCATAAGTACAGCGTTATTAAGAAATCCTTCTGTGACTGACGGCCAGGCTTCAGCACAGACATCTTGGCTTAGAGACATCTGCGCACCTGTGCTGTCAGTCCTGGTCTCTTTTAGGATGTGTTGCATTGTACATTAAGGTAACAGGATGGTACTGACAGCACAGACAACTTGCATTAGAGACATCTGCGCACCTGTGCTGTCAGTCCTGGTCTCTTTTAGGATGTGTTGCATTGTACATTAAGGTAACAGGATGGTACTGACAGCACACACATCTTGCATTACAGACATCTGCACGCCTGTGCTGTCAGTCCTGGTCTCCTCTAGGAGTTGTTGCATTGTACCTTAAGGTAACAGGAAGGTACTGACAGCACAGGAGAGCAGATGCCTCTAAAGCAAATAGCCTGCCTGTCAGTCTCAGATCAAGTAGGATGTCTTAATAACTCTGTACTTATGCTGGATAAAAGTACTATTTCTAAGCTTATCTATGACTAATTATTTGGGGGGACTTTATTTGGGGTGATATTTCCGCTTTAAATAAATGGGAATTTCAGGAATTTTCATTTGTTCCCTATAGTGCAATTGGTTTGTTCCAGAACTATGCCAATTCTTTGTACATCAGTCTTACAATCTGACATGAGGTCCTGTATGTCTTAAAAAATGTGCTTGTCCTCTGTGTGAGAGGAAAGTACTGAATTTCACAGACTATAAGACACGCTGGCCCATAAGATGCACCAAGAGTTTAATACCTTTATTATGGACCAGAGGAACATACTACACATTGCTAATCAATACGTTGCACACCCATCTGGTCCTTAAGGGGTTAATGGTGATAGGTAAAAATAAAAGAAATTGGTTAAAATGGACAATAAGACACATGGGAACATCAAGAGACTTTTGTCAAGAAAAAAAATTCATAGGAAAATACTCTACATCAAAGCCACCCTCACTTCTCTGTAATGATATTATGCTGCTTTTGAGCTTCCATGTTATGATCTCTGGCTTGTCTAGCTATGCTTGTGATTGATCCACAATTAATTGGTTTCACCCTACTGCTGCCTGCCCAATCCTACTATAGTACACAGCACCTTCAGACTGAAGAAGGCATAGGGCATTGTCAATTAAAAAACACATCACACCAAAATGGGTATGAACAGGATGGTTTATTAAAATCCAAACCATATTTTAAAGGGATAGTAACAATTAAATTTTAGTCATCTCCATTTTGTAGCCCTTAAAAAAGAAATAAAATGACCCCAGCGGCATTTCTCAAACCTTTATGGTTTAGATATCCGCTTTCAAAGTTCCCCTGTCCCTGACATCAGCGCTCTAGCTGACTGCAGGGGAATCCGGTCCTGGGACCGGCGGAAGCTATTCAGCAGAGACGAGATTGCGTATTGCAAAAGAAATCCTTCACTGAAAAGGTCTTCTGTATGTGCTTGCAAACCAATAACACGTAGAAGACCTTTCAGTGAAGGATTTCTTTTTCATTAACTCAGTCTCGGCTCTGCTGAAGATTCATCAAACTGCAGGAAAAGAACGTATCAAAGAACACTGCCCTTCGCCAGCACTTTGCTATGATCATTGATGGATACCTTCAAGTATTCATCAATCATCTGTTGCGTTTCCCTGCTTTGCATATGTGAATCAGGGAAAATATGCCAATCCAGTGATAAACCCACGCATACACATAAGTGAAAGATGTATGTGCTCTCCTCATAAATGGTAATGGGATCTGTCATCTTCAAGCTATCTAATAATAATAATAATCTTTATTTATATAGCGCCAACTTATTCCGCAGTGCTTTACAACAGGGGATAGACATATAGAGATATTAAATAGTACAAATCATATGTGGAAAACATAAGGATCAGAGGGCCCTGCTCATGACAGCTTACAATCTAGAGGAAGGTAGGTTTGACACAGAAGGAGTAAGTGCTGTTGGGTGTAAGTGTCTCCTGACACATAAGCTGCCAGTCAGTGGGTGGGAGTGAGAAGTGCTAGTGAGTGTAGTGGTCCAGGGAATGGTTGGTTCTTGGTGATAATATATATGGAGGTAGTTGATAGGCTTCCCTGAAGAGTTGAGTTTACTGATGAATAAGCAATGGCCAAACACAATCCGGAAATTGCTGAATGGGCGAATGGTTAATGCACAAAGCAATCCTCCAGTTTTCTTGCGCATTGAGCCATCCACACCTTGATGAATCCCGTCCTCAATCAGTGGTTCTCAATCTTTGTTTTTCTCAAGGCACCCTATCTTACAATCTCAAATTTTCAGGGGAGCCCTAACATTTAATAGGCCATTTGGCAAAGATTAAATGAAGAGACAAAGAAATAGACATACAGTAATACTATTTTATTCAGAATAACAAAAACATAGCGTGTATAACAATTTCCATAAATATACATTTGAAACTCACCATTCATATTTTGGTCAAAATCTCCATACAAACAAGTGGCACCCTACGTGGATGTTCAAGGAACACCAACGTGCCACAGCACCCCGGTTGAGAACAACTACACTAAGATCTCTCATGAAATCTTAGTACATAGGCTCCATAGAATAACATAGGAATTGAAGAAGTGATAAACTGGTGAAGCGATCTCCAATTGATCACCTCTTTACCACACCTTAGTGTATCTTCCCCTGAAGTCATTCTCTAGTAGACTAAATACACCATAGGGGACAAATAGAAAGTCTCAAAATTCCATGAGGCCTTTACCCCTTGAATGCTAGAGGGGTATCTAACACTGTGCTTCACAATGCCCTGGAGACCTTTGCAGTATAAAACGGGTTAAAAGACCAATGAAATGAAATGGGATTTTTACTTCTCCTCTATAACACACTTGGTTCACTACACAAATACTCTGGTTCCTCTTATTACATCAACATCAATGTGCTGGACATCTTTATCATCAAATGGTAAAAAGGCAAACTTTCCTACTATTAGACCTATATGCATCAGAGCAAAAACTGAGTCATCTGAGGGCAAACCAGCTGAATAACCCTTTGGATGCCAGAGGGGTGAAGCAGGCACTCAGAGGGTTAAAGTGAATAAAGTGTTATTGATTTAACAGGGGCATTAATTCCTTGAACACTAGAAGTGTTTTCAAGACTTGCTTCACATCCAGTTATTCAAAGGGTTAAAACCCCATTTACACCAGTGAGAATTGAGTTTAACCCCTTGAATGCTAGAGAGCTTTGCTTTGCAAAGCTTTGGAGACCTCTCCTATACTTAAGGGGTTAAAAGATTCATTGAAATGTCCCCTATGATGCAGATGGTTTTTGCCCCCAGAATACATATTGAAGAACTCTCCAGATCTGACCAGGACACTCCTATGTTTACTGAGGGGTGTCTATGGACAGAGGATGATTCTTAGGTCTCAGTTGAGTTCCCTTGTGATTCCACCCACTTCACAGCCAGTTCCAGACACTGTCTGCCATATTATTCTCACTCTCCTCACGTTTCTTCCCCCACCCACCCACCTCAACCAAACCATATCCACTTTATGAAGAGAAATGGGTCATTTGCACACTCCCACCCCGTAGACCTTAGTGAACAACCAGGGACTTGGGACAAAAAGGATCTAAGGTATGCCAGAATTGTTCCTCTTTTGTCTTTGTGCATACAGCCTGTAGTGATGACATTTTAAATAAAAAGCTACAAGGCCCTGTGTTCATAAGAAATGTGAAGTCATTTTGAGGCAACCCAAATGTATCACAGGGATACATAAAATTTCATAAAATTCCCATTGACTGAAATAGGGCTTTTGACCTGTTTGAATGCTACAGATCTGTCACATACATCCAAGGGGTTAGAAGCTCAAATTCAATGCCCCTATGGTGCATTTGGTTTGCCCCGGAATGACTCAACGTTTTCCTATAGAGCTTCCATAAAGCGGTAATGAAGGGACATACAGAACACAATCCATTCATAAGGAACAAGGAAAGAATATTTTGAAATGTCTATTTAAAAGAGATCTCTGCAGTAAGTCAGCTCTTGTCAGGCCAAAAGGTGCGTAGGAGTTAAAAAAACTCATTTATTTATTTAGAAAATGTTTTACCAGGAAGAATACATTGAGATTTCTCTCGTTTTCAAGTATGTCCTGAACAGTTTACAGTAGAGGGTTGCTTATTTATACAAATTGAGAAACACTATATATTACATGTTATTAAATATACATACAAATATTCATATGGAAATTTTAGAATTATAAACAGTTACACTCTGTTTTTAGATATAGAGAAGCATTTACTTTTAAGGAGCTTGTCCTTATAATGCAGTGATTCTCATCCAGAGTGCTGTGATTTCTGTCCACTTAGGGTTCCCCTTGTTTTCTATCAAGACTTTGATGAAAGTGTGAATGTTCAGTCCCAGATATATACTTATGAACATTTGTTATGCACAATATATTTGTTTTCCTTATTTTGATTGTGAGACCTATGAATAACTATATATTAATTATTTGTACCTTTCATAACACCCTTGATAAACGACATATAAAATGTTGGGTCACCCTGAAAAGTCTAGATTGTGCATTAGGGGTGCCCTGAACAAAAAAAAGATCGAGAACCACATTTATAATGAATTCTACAATTTGATGGCTCATACTCCATTTGGTTTTGCTCTACTAATAGTCAAGAATCTACCCTAGTCCTAGTATGTGCAAGGCATGCATGAATTAAAATGTCTGTGAAAAAGACATTATCACAATGCTGAGCTTTCACACCTGGCTTCATACATTGAGTTGACTGTATTGTTATTCCCTGAATCATAAGGGAAAGGGAGATCCAGATGGATTCAAACTGTGTTTTACTACAGTCAGAGATTCTCCTTTAGTGTAGGGGGGCCTCTTCCACTAGTGGTTCCTGAGCAAATATCCCACAATGACCTATTGTTAAAATGGTCCCTGCAGCCTCTATATCATGAGTTGACTCTTGCTTATTTTTTCTATAATCATTCCTGTAAATATTTATATAGACCAGAGGAGAGAAAATAAAACATCATAGTTGCATGTTTAGCAAAGCTGATTTCAATGAAAAACTTCAGTGTGATATTAAAACTCTTTAATATCCGTGCTGTTTTAATGACTGTGTGTAATTTCATGTTTTTTGCTACTTGTCTGTTAATTTAGGTGTCCTCAATTATTATTATGATGCAAACTATATAGATATGGGATAGAACAGGTTTTCATTTGCTACCATATATAAAAATGGGTCAGGATTTCCCAGTCTGTAAATTAGGCAACTGCCGAGAGATCAATTCCTGGGCAGTGACACCTCAGCTGTGCTGGCCATACCTACATTATGAATTATGGTTGTAGCCAGACAATCTCAATGTCCCTACAGCAGTTTATATACCCCTTTACAGACTATCATTTAACCCCAATGGATGATAAAGAGATCTCAAATGCATTGTTGAGCAATGCTTTGCAAATCTCTCTGGCAACCAAGGAGTTAAAGGTGTTTTTCATTCTTCCTTGTAATAGACATGGGATATTTTCTTTTTCTATTTTATATTGATATTAATATCAATATACTAAGAAGAATAAAATAAGAGTTTACTCTGTTATTCGCTGCATATCACCAGTGCACCAGACCATTCATGAACCTCATTCTTCTGCCCCAACCTATGCCCTGTCTTCAGTCTAAGAGTCTGTTCCACTTGGCCAGACCTTTAGATTGTTCTTCACTATGATGTCTGTTTCAAGATTTGGCTTTGTCGCATCTTGTACTAAAGATCTTGTTTGCCTTTGCTACTATCAACCCATAGCTGTATTCATCCTGATCTTATTCTGCTCTACTGGAACCATATATACACCCTTGAAGTCAATACGTTTACCCCGTCTTGTATCTGCATCAAGGACATTTACTGTCAACATCAGTTTCAAGCATCCCACCCTAACAGTGCACTGTAGAAACTGATAGCAGAGGCTCTTTACTGTCTTCAGCATTCTTGACCTCTGCCTCAGGGGGTCTGTTCCTTGAGCTGGTATCTTGCCTTTAAAATCACCCTCAAATGCATAAAGCTTTCCTTTCACTTAGTCAAGACTTAAGACTTTGAGTGTCAGAGTGGCACCCAGAACACTGCTCTCCAATGCACTGGGTGCTCTTCAAGACAGGGGCGGATTGACAGCACCCAGGAAAAGGAGGTCACAGGCTCCTTTACCCCAACACCTGTTATGCCTCACCCACATTTATGTTCAGACCCTGAGTTATCTCTCCAGCTCACCATCCCAGCCCACCCCCATCTGCTAATTTGTGAAGTAAAGCAAGTGTTACCATACAACTTAAAATTGAGCTACACTAGTGACACCACAGAGCTTACAACTAAACTGAGCACCCATTGCTCACAATTGAAATTGAACCACACTAGTGATACCACAGCTTACAACTGAAATGGGGCCACAATATTTATACAAGAGCTTACAAGTGAAAAGGAGCTACACTACTAGTGTAGCTCCATTTCAAATGTAAGCTCATATAATTTGATTAACTCCATTTCAATTGTAATGCCACAGAGCTTACAATTAAAATGTATCTACACTAGTGATTCCAGAGCTTACAACTAAAATGTAACTACACTAGTGATACCACAGAGCTTACAAGTCTAAGTGAGCTACACTAGTGACACCACAGAGCTTACAAGTGAAATGTAACTACACTAGTGATACTACGAAGCTTACAATTGAAATGCAAGTGATACCAGAGAGCTCACAATTGAAATGGAGCAAGACGGGGTAACACTGAGCTTATAATTTAAATGGAGCAACATAAGTGACACCACAAAGCTTATAATTAAAAAGGAGTTAAATTAGTGATACCACAGACCTTACAATTGGGATGGATCTACAATACTAGTGTAGCTCTATTTCAACTGTAAGTTCAGTGATATTAATTGTGTAGCTCCATTTTAATTGTAATACCACAGTACTTACAATAGAAATGGAACTACACTAGGTATACCACAAAGCTTACAGCTGAAATGGAGCAACACTAGTGTTATCACATGCATTGCACAATCGACTGGCACTTATAGGATGAAAGTTGCAATTCTGGTGCAAACCAACTGCACTGCAGGGGACAATTATACATTTAGAAAATGTCCATTAATTTAAATGGGTCTTTTAAACCATTGAATGCTAGGGATGTCTCCAGTGGATTGCATTGTAATATGTTGGAGACCTCTCTAGCATGGAAGGGGTTAAGGGCCCCTTTTAAATTAATGGGGAGTTTCATTTGTATCCTATAGTGTTTGATTCCCTGTTTTTTGCTGTTCTCAGTAACCAAGTGTCTGCCTTATTTTTTTCCTTCTAAACCTTTTTAACCCCTTGCATCTCCAAGGCATTGCTTTGAAATATGTTGGAGATGTCTTAAGTATCCAAGAGGAACTCTTGATGCAGTATTGTTCAACTAAAAGAATACAATAAAGTTTGAGGAAATATTGCCTTATGCACACTATGTCCTGTCTAATAGTCAAATACATTTAAATGGATAGAGAGAGAGAGAGAGAAGGCATCAGAAAGGTGCTTACATTAGCTTTTTCCATATATCTAAATATGAAAGACAGAGTGCCAGATGGGTATCAAACAGCAATCAAAGATTTAAGAACTCTCTCTTTCTATAGTGTCTTATCTTTGGGCAACAGTGGTATATGCTAATATAGATATATATATAGTTTAGATGGAGCATATATCGTATATATATACATTTATTAGCATTTTTTTATCAAATACATTTTTCAGGATTAATTAATTTTAATAAAATATACATTTTATTATTTTTCCAAAATTTTCTATGCCATACTTGGAGAAAACCACTTTATGAGTGCTAATATGGCAGGGATATCTTTCTATTTATAATAAAATTAAATTCTCACTCACAGAGTCTCAGCTGAAAACACGTTGTCCCAAGAGCCAGAGGGGAGCAGCACAAATGTACACCAGCATACATGAATGTGCATAGCAGGAGTTAGAATGAAGCAGCCTGTGCATACCACTCCTCATTACGTGAAGCATAGCTTGCGCGGATGCATGTCATGATGCTTTCTAGCCTGCCTCTCTAAATCCAACTAAATCTCAACTACTGCAGCACTGGCCATGGCTGCAGATGAGAAGAGACACAGCAGGGCCCGGCCCATTGTCTGGGGCACCCCTGGGGTCTCAATAAACTTAACAGGCCAAACTTTCTGGGGACTCCGAGTCTGGCAGGGACCTCCACTATGCCACTGGCCCAGTTGCTCCTTGTGAACGGCCGGGCCACTCCTGATGACTGTTCAGTCTGCCCCTGCATCTAGAATTCAAATGGTCACTGTCACATGAAAAATCTCTCTAAGGACTGGATTCTATTGCAGGAGATAAATGTTACCTCCTGTTTTATCAAAACATTTCCTATAGAAGTCTATGGGGAAACCTGGAGATAAAAGCAGTGATAAAATTAGCACCTGTAATAGAATCCAGCCCTAAATCCTATATCAAGAAATAGAGATGATTTCCTAGGAATTTTTTTTGTATGTGTTTTTGTTTTTAATGTTAATGTTTTCATTTTTTTTCATAAATAACCTTCTTGAACAGCAATGTGTTTGTATTGTTTTTTTTTTTTTTTTGGGGGGGGGGTTTGCAGATACATTTTTTTTTATAATTTAAAGGGAAAGTTTCAGATTGTCAAATTTTTTTATAAACATTTTGTAAAAACAGCCCAGAATCCAAAATTATATTTGAATAGATTTAAAAATATAAAAGTCTTAAAATGAATAGGCTTACTTTATTCAGCTTTTACTGGGCTCATTTTGTCATACATTTCCTGACACACTGCACCATCCATGTTACTTTATATTTTTCTTATTGCTTCATTAAAGAAACCACGTGTACCTCCCTCTCTGTAGGAGTCTGTGGGTCTGGGTCAGACACAAATGTACTACAAAGGCTTGTGCAAGCAAGAATGCCACAATGTTATAGTCATAAAGTAAGACTGCAGTATATATTCTAGCTAATTTAAGTAGACATGAAAATAGAGTTAAATAGATTTCACTTTCACCAATTTCTTACAGACAACAGTGTATGGAACCATTTTGCAAAAGTGACATCAGTGAAGAGATGGTGCACTGGCAATGTCAGTTGTCCACAAACATATCCTTGAGATGTACAATGTCTTTCACATAGGTGACTATTATCTTGATAGAACACAAGGTTCCGCATCATTACTGTCTTCATGCAGGAATGAAGTAAAGTCACAAAATGGCTGATCAGCACACAGGCCTATGGGGCTGTAGGCAGATCTTTGACAAGGGCTACAATGGAGGATGCTATATTTATCTCAGCCCCCATAGCCACCCCATGAAGGTTTCAGATAGCCACAAATGTATGATCCTCATGTGGGCCAGCCATCAGGAAAGAATTTAAGAGAAACTGAGACACTGGTGATGGGAATGTCACAAGGGTGCTGATGCATTTCTGTCTCCCAAATAAAAAAGCATATTTGCTTTAATAATATGACAATTTCATTTTAACCCTTCTAGGTTTGCCACCCATCCGGTACTTTACCAGCAGGGCAGTAAAAAATTGGCTTCTGTCCAATGTTAAGTCTGTGGAGGGAATGCCATGGCCGGTATTTTTTTGAAAAAAAGGTGGCAACCCTAAACCCTTGGAAAGCTGTAGATATCTCCAACCTATTCACTGGAGACGTCTCTAGCATCCAAGGAGTTAATGCATGAAGAACTAGGCATGCAACCCTTCCTGATTAGACTGCATGCTGCACATCTTAGTTTGAGGACAGCAGAAATCCAGCTTGACTCATATTGTGCAATACACACCCCAGCTGCTCACATTATTTATATAATGCTCTATAATGATACAAGCACGAGAAACGCACAAATAAAATGCCACAGCATACAACAATATTGTATATTGTACACATTGTTTGTTATATGGGCATTGTTTTGTTTATGAGCTTTTCATCCATATGTGTTGACTTGAATCTAATGTAGTTCTCATGTCATAACATTTAGATCTTAGCTATGTTATATATGACTTGATTAACACTTCATATGTCTGAAAAAGATAGAAATGTCAGAAAACTAAATCTATATACATTTGTTCAATTTCATTTTTTATAATGCATAGTATCTCTTGAAAATCCTTTACTTTCATATTCTTCTAGAAAATCGAGTTAAAGTTTCCCTTCTCACCCCTTTCCATAGCGTCAGTCATAGTTCCCTCAGATCAGAAGGCAAGTCCAGACAGATTGCAATGAGGGACAATATAGTATTTTGTCAGTACAAGGGAAACCCCGCCCTTCTTCGACAACAGGGACAGGGTTTTCGATACACTGACAGAACAATATTGTCCCTCGTTTCAGTCCATCCAGTCAAGGGATCTGACTGACGTGATGGAAAGGGGAAGGAGGGGGAAATTCTTAACTCAAATTTCAAGACGAATATGAAACTAAAGGGTTTTCAAAAGATACTATGCATTTTAAAAAATGAAATTGAACAATTATATATTGATTTTTTTTTTTTTTTTTTACATTACTATCCTTTTAAGTGTAGGGGGGGTACAATATGGCATTTTGCATACCCTTTGCATAATGAGCCAACACAATTCCAGTGATGCACTCATACCAGGGAACCTTCATGTCCCAAGCCTCCTTAGGCCCACAAAGGCATGGGGGTGGAATTATCTAAATACTGAAATTTGCAGAATAAAGTAGATAGGGTTTGCCCTTAAAATGGAACATGGGAGTTGGGGATTGCCCTTAAAATGGTTAGAGTAGGAAGAACAGTGAGGAGAGTGTCCTGAACTAGCAGTAATGTGGGTGGAGTTACAAGGGAACTCACTGGGAATTTTTTTTTCCACAATGGTCCCTTTAATTTACACCAGCATCCACCCACTTTTTAACACATGATGCAAGAGGATCCTCCTACTCAACCCAGACATTCATAAAATGCAGGGTTGAGGAGCAGGTGGTAGAGGAAGGGGGTGATCGCCTTCCTGGTTGCCACAATGATCACCTGTCCTATTGGGTAAGTGATCAATGCCAGGGGGGACATCAGGAGGGATCCCGATGCCACCCCACTCACCCCGTGAGGTATGATTCTCTTAAAAAAAACAAAAAAGAACAGTCAATAATGCAGGATTAAGAGATTTTTTTATATATACACATAAATGCTCCCATTCTAAAGAGAACAATTGTGTATATTGTAAAATGTGTGCCAGTATAGGGAACATAAGCATTGTGGGGTAGCATTTCGAACATTAGCATAGCGGGGCAGCATATCAAATGTAAGCATTGTGGGGAAGCATGTCAAACATCACCATTGTGGGTCAGAATGGGGAATATATACATTGTGTGTTAGCCCCACATACACTGACTGACACTCCCAGCCTTCCCTTGTCCAGGCAGTGTACATGGGGATTTGATGCATATGGGGATCTGTGGCTACCAGTGGGTAATGGAACACGTTTGGGGGCCAGGCAGTGTACATGGGTTCTTTGGCTACAAGTGATAAGGGAAAAAGGCTGGGGACAGCTGGTAGCCACAAATCTCCATGGATAATCTCTGACCCCCAGCCTTGTTCCCTTCCCCATCGGTAACCACAGATCCACATGTACACTGTCATATACACATGCTTTTCAATCATAAATTATACATAAAAAGAATATGATTGAGTGAGGTTAGTTGTATAGAAATTCTTGCAAAACACTTATACTCCTGGAGAAAAGAAGACTTATCTCTAAGTGTGCCTAAAATCATGATAAAGTTATCCCAAAATCACTTCATATATTCTCCTATAACACAACTGATAATTATATATGACATCTCTACCAGCAAAGGGGGTACAACCGTATGGCACTCAAAGTGTTTGGGAGTGATGCTGTTTGTGGTGCTGTAAGGATCATCTCCACTCCCTTACTGACCAAGTGGAGAAGCAGAGAGAATGGACTCAGACTGCTGGCGATGTATGAGGGACGGCATCCCTTAGACATTGCCAGCAGTTTGACAGTCCTCCATGCTTATGATTGATTGAGGGCTGCTCCTGCATAGGAAACTACAGGGAGACCCCAGCATCGCCAACCTCAAGTAGGTGAAGTTGGAACTGTGAACTCCAACAGAAGAGGCAGCTATTGGAGCTTAGTGATGAGGTGAACAGCCACGTTAACATATAAACACACCCACATAAATACGATAAAGACCTTTTGATGATGCCAGACTACCATTTCCTGCCAAACAAAGTCAGCAGCTGGAGGGCATCACTTTACCCACCACTGCACTACAGTGCATGATCTCGTTAGTGAATACCTGTGAACATACTCTTCAGGCTGGTGGGGGATGATGGGAGTTTTAGTCTGGCAGTAGCTACAGGGTCTCACATTGGCCACTTCTGTTCTAGTGCAAACCCCTGAAGAATTGGGGCTACCGCCAGAGGCGCTTCACTTTTTGGAACCATCTAGTAAACCTAAAATTAAATTAAATGTAACCTTTTCAGTGCCAGAGGGGATTCATTGTGTACCCATCTGGCACTGATAGGGTTAATTTCAACTAGCAGCCAGCATTTAACCCTTTGAATACTAGAGGGATATCCAACACATTGCTTTCCACTGCATTGGATACCCCTCTGGCACTCAAAGGGTTAAGCCTTGTTCTTTCATAGAAGAAGTTAGATCATTTTACTAATTGAGACTGCATCTACTCAGATGCCCTTTTTAGTCACCAACTGAGGAGGGGAAATCAACATGTGCAATTCGATCTACAGAGGTACTTACTGGGATGCATCTGTTAGAGATAATGTCTTTGGTTGTTCTGTAGCAGCATCCTACAGTAATTAATCTCCTGTAATTTTACTTCCTCTCTTGAACTTCTACTTCTGTAGTTCATCAACTAACCAGCTGAACTTAAAACTGAAATGCTATAGATCCATCTGTACTTTCATCAGTAATGAAGACCAAAATTCAAAGGAGGATAACGCTAAAGGCCATGACCTTCCAAATTGGACCAGCAGGACCTTATTTTGGGTGTTCTTTGTCAGGTGTACATTGTATTAAGCTTATCAAATGTTTTGTTTTTACTCTATTTTCACAATAATTACTGTTAGGCAAAACTATAGCATTATAATTTAGCAATCTGCAACAGATTAAGCCACATATGTAACATGTCTTGATTTATTAGAGATATTCATATTTTGTAGTACAAGTTTTTCCACAGGAAAAAAAAAACACAGAACTGTGTATATAATAGACTAGCAAATAACTTATAGGGTTGTGAAAACAAGAGGGTTAGCCAATAAAGTCTTCTGGTTTCTCACACTCCCCCATCTTGCTAAAGATTAGATTGTGGAGGTTGGTTTTACAATTTACTAATTGAAGGCAAAGAGATTCATAGAGGCTGATTTAACCCCTTAACGACCCTTGACGGTCCTGGCACGTCATGGGTAGATTTGCGTTAAGTACCCATGACTTGACAGGACCGTCATGGAATTCAGGGCTCCCTGCGTGGCTGCACGCCATTCGGGGAGCCATGAACCGGAAGCAAAGAAAAAAAAAATGCTCCGTGGTCCTTAAGTGATGACCTCATGTGCGATCGGCTGTCCTTAAGGGGTTAAGGAGACAAACTGATGCAATTTTGGAGGCAACCAACTGCACCATATGGGACAAATACAATTTCTCAATATTACTATTTATTTTAATTAAGTTTTTAAGTCAAAGAATGCTAGAGGGGGCATTCAAGGGTTAAAATCCCTATTTAAAGTGGAACTTTCACTTTGTATAAAGTCGTCCTGCAATAATTAAGCATATGGCAACTAACTTCATAATACTTCTATTACCCCTCAGAAGTGGTGGATTCTAATGTAATCGTTAATCTTCGTAGACTGGAAGCCAGGCATCAGCACAGACATCTTGTCTGTGTGCCTGTGTTGTCAGTCCCGGTCTCCTCTAAGAAGATTTGCAGTGTGTCACAAGGTAAACGGAAGGGACTGACTACAGAGGCATGCGGAGGCACGCAGACTGCACTAACCTGGCCGTCAGTCTCCGAAGATTAACCCCTTAATGACCCTTGATGGTCATGGTACGTCATGGGTAGATCTGAGTTAACGACCCATGACGTACTATGACCATCATGGAATTCCAGGCTCCTCCCGCAGCTGCACTGCGTTCGGGGAGTCCGGAACCGGAAACCTCAAAAAAAAAATAAAAAATGCTCCGTGGTCCTTAATTGACCACAACGAGCCAATCGGCCGGTCATTAAGGGGTTAAGGATTACTTTAGAATCTGGCACTTCTGAAAGGTAAAAGAAGTACTATGAAGCTAGTCACCATATGCTTAATTATTGCAGGTCAACTTTGTACAAAGTGAAAGTTTCGCTTTAATTCAACATGATTGCTTATTTTGTCACTATGGAGCACTTGGATTTACATGGGATTGTTCTAGTTCTATTTATTAAATGAGCCTTGTGGTCTTTTTACCAACACTGGTGGTCTGGCATGATTTGGCAGTTAGTGGTGGTATTACAATATAAGTAGAATGAATGGCTGCTTGGGGCCCCCACTTATCAGAGGGCCCCACAGAGCTTATGCAGTATTGCCATCACATGTAAAGAAAATCAGATGGCAATGCATTATTGGGAATACAGACACAGCAGTGAATTTTTTGCTTAGAGCCCACAAAAGCCTAGATCTGCCCCTGTTGGCAGGTACCTCTTTGCATGTCCATCTCTCTGGGATTTCTAAAACTCAAGGTTCATATGCACAAAGTCAAAGTGGGACAATTCGGGAATTCTGGGGCAAGCCTACTGCCCCATAGTGGACAAATAAAGAAATCCTCAGATTGTCATTCATTTAAATTTGGCTTTACTTTGAAAGCCAAAGGGGTATGTGATGCACTGTGAAGCAATACCATACCCCTCTAGCATTCAAAGGGTTAACATCTTGAATGGCAGTCAGAAGTGAAAGAAGTGTAGGACAGTGGATCCCAGACGCATTCTCAGGGACCCCTAACAGGCCATGTCTTTAGGATTTCACTACTTGACTACTGGTAAGTTAATCTGAGGCTCAGTCATTTAACCCTTTTAGTGCCAGAGAGGTACCCAATGCATTGCAACACAATGCACTGGATACCTCTCTGGCACTCAAAAGGTTAATTGTCACCTGTGCACAAGCAGAGAGATCCTGATGTCATGGCCTCTTAGGGTTCCCTGAAGAAAGGGTTAGAAACCAGTGGAGTAGAATGATAGTATATGACAGCCTGTTGTACAAGGCAGTACTGTCCACCTTGCATAAACTGACATATAAATAAAGCTAAATATTAAAGAATCTATAACTGTAAAATTAAAAATGGCAGCTTCTAAATTGGAATGCTATATGAAGCTTTCTAAGCAAAAAATATGTCACGTGCAAAGAAAAAAATGAGCAATTCAGTATCAAACAGATCAAATTCAAAAATCTCATTAATCTGAATACTAGAGAGGTCTCCAAAGCAAAGTAAAATATTCATGGGGTCAAAGGTCTAATTTAGATCAAACTGCACCACATGGGATAATTAACAATTACACTAATTCCTAATAATTCCTAATAATTTAAGTCAGACCCCCCTTGAATGGTAGGAAGGTATCCAATGCATTGTTTCACTTTGCCTTTATACAAAAAGCCCAATGTTAGATGCAAGACTGAGAGACCCCAGTTAACACAGCACCCCCAACCACCCAGTAAAGTAACTGATAATATTTTTAATTTAAAGGGTCACTATCACCACCATGATACAATGTCCCTATTAACTCTATAAAATAAGTGAACCATCGTAATTCACCTAAAGTTTTCTGTGGGTTCCCATGCGCTAGAGAGTCCCAGTTAGAACCTTCCATCAAGTAGACATTGGCAGTCCTCTCCCCTGTTTGAAGAGCTTCCAGGCCTCCTGTCTCTATGATGACTCAATCTGTGGTTGTTCTTCAAGAAGTAGTAAATCCGAGTGGACACAGGAATTTTTTTTCTTATAGGAAGGTAACAGGAAGTCTTTCAAATGGCTGCCTTGCCTCCAAGGAAAATGGTGGCAGTGGGATTCCAGCAGGGATTCCTCACTAGCTCATTGAGTCCCCAAGAACACTTTAAGAGACTAAATGGTGATTCACTTATTGCTAAGAAGTAATAGGGACACAGGTTGATGTTGATGTTGGTGTCTCTTTTGAATCTGGGCTAAGAAAATATGGTAACCTCCACCTCCTTGTACCAGTTCCCAGCCAGCCTCTAATCCCTTCAGAGAGAGACAGAGCTTGGGGGCATGTAGGTGAGGCACAAACACGGAGGCGTAAGATCATCCAAATGTAACCTGTGTTTGGGACCTCCACCAGACAGGCCTGAGGTATAACAACCAGAATATCATACAAGAAAGAGAATTTGGCAGTTTGACTTAGAAGACAACTGTGGAAATTGAACTGAAACAGGGCTAGGGTGAGGTTGTCAAGCACATTGAAATTGGTATTCATTTAAAGGAGCACTAACAGCTCCTCATAATAACCCCCCTCCTACATTAATCTGTACAGGAAATCCTAATAGCCACTACGAATCAGTTTTGAGTAGAATGGTTCTCCAAAATGAATCTATAAGTAGTGCTAGATATCACGTCCATGGAGGAAGACATTATTTTTTGTTGTTGTTTTACCTTAAACTGCAAGCTTCCTGAAGTGTCATCAGTGTGAAGTATTTTGGGTCCTGCAAAAAGAATCACGTATTTCTCTATGGATATGATATCCATTGGTAATTAAAGATGAATTTTGGAAAGCCAGTAAACTAAATATTGATTAAAAAAGTGGCCAATAGGATTTTCTGCCCGGGTAAATGTAAATGTTTATTATGAGGAGGTATGTTTTTCTTTTAATACCACTACTATATAAACTAAAACATTTCATTTTCGTTTAATGATGAACATAAAAAATCTGATGCGTGAGGTTACAACAAGGGTAGTGGATTAGTGGACCTCCACCTGCAGAGGACGCAACTCCCATCTTCCCCAACCAGCCAGTGGGTGGTTGAACTTGATGGCAGTTGTAGTCCCAACACATAGAGGGCCAACAATTGATTATTCCTGGGGTAGAACATGGCTCTGCTTTCTCTACGTTTTTAGACTTCCATGCAAACCAACCAGATTCGTTTAGCATATTAATCGCACTCAACCATAAAAAAGGAAGGTATATTAACATAAGCTTTACATTACAAATGCAAAGAGAATATACATTGTTGACTTTTAATTTGCATGTCTTATTTTGATTATATACCTTGCTAAACTCACAATTTATTGCAGACTTTTCATTGTCAGTTAGAGTATGATCTAATAATGTAACAATTACAGTACAATCAGACAACATAATACAAAGCATGTTATAACCCAGACCAATGCAATCATTCAGTGTAAACCTTGCACAACATCTGGAAATGAACCATTATATATGTCATTATGATGAATAGATTTTGGCTCTCCCCAAAAAGGTAAAGGAAAGAGGATATTTTGTGTTTTATGTAAGCTTTAGATAAGACAAAATTAGTGAACGAGTTTCTTTATTTGGAGAGATTGAAGGATATTATAGCATTAGTGACATTAGCTTACATTATTAAAGCCACAGCTTCCATATTTTACAGTAAAAAACAAGTTTTCTTTTGAAAAATACAAGACCTACATGTATGGCAACATGTAATATGAGACAGTGATCAGGAATTCCATTCTGCTTAAATTTTCTAAAGGGGAACCATAATTACATTTTTATAATCCTATTTTCATTTAAAACACAGATTTTAGTGTAGTTTAGTTTTCAGTTTTAAATGAGTCTTTATAAACTTCTGTTTCTTGCCTGATTTTTTGTTTAGTATTACTGTATTCTAACGAACTTCTCCCACTTCATCTTACTTCATTGGGGGATTTTTATTGAATGGCTATGATAACATATTTACAATTTAATCAGTAAATAATGAAGCTGATGTACTATGGAGAAATTAAGCAATTGCTGAGCAAACCAATCACAGCATAGGGGTTAAATTAAGTTTCCCACATGCATACCAATTTAAATGGGTCTTCTAATCCCTTAGGTGATAGAAATGTCTCCAACGAATTGCTTGCAATTTGTTGCAGACTTCTTTACTATTCAAAGGTTTAAAATTAAATTTCAATTAATGGATAATTAATTTGTCCCTTGAGGTGCAGTTGGTTTGCTCCAAAATTATTCCTTTTCGTACATCAAATTCAGTGATGGCTGTTAATAAAACAATAAAAAAGCAATATATTAGAAACCTCACTATCATCGAAAGGGCTAAATAAGCATTTCTTAAATAGCCTGGCAACACAGAGCCTTCCCATTTTCTCATGAATGGCAGTTTAGTGAATCTCCTTACCAAGGAGGACACTAAAGACATGTTGAAACAAGCAGTACACACAGAGGTGGCTGATTTGAAGAAAGGACTAGCACAACTTGGACAATGCATTAGTGAACCTAGAATAAAGCCGTGAGACTGATGTTACTGACTGACACTCATAACTCTGAGCAAAGTGTAGTGCAAAAGGAGATGTTGATCACCATTCCAACGTCAGGATTGGATGATCTGGATGTAACATCCACATCCAAAGTTACCTGATTCTGTTCCCCAGAAGGACCTGATTGCTTTTCTCCAAACTTTATTTGCTGAAATTCTTTGGTCTTCTCAAGAGGCTCCTGTTCTTAAAGATTGAGCTCACAGGGAACTGCACCCCAGAGCCCCCCTTGGTAGCACCACCCTCGTTGTTGTCTGCTGTAGCTTATGAAGGAAAGCAGAGAGAAAGGTCCTGTCAAATATGCAGGTGCTGAACTCCAATTTTTCCACTATCTTTCTCTTCATACCCTCAACTGCGACAAAGTGTGAAATCGTTCATATCATTTGCGATCCTTCCAGTTTCAATACAGATGGGGCTTTCCCTTTAACTTATATGACCCATTTCACTAATCTGACAAACGTAAGAGTGTAACAACCTTCTGGTTAGGTTGACGACCCTGAATATCCTGTTGCTGGACTGTACAGATTATCAACCAGGCAACAACCACCTTTCCTGGATCCCTAAGGATAGATGGGATAGATGGCTTACCATATCCAGTCTAATGGCAAAGAAATCAAGAAATGCACCCCCTGCTGCCCTCTTTTGTTCCATCATAAATATTCTCCTTTTTTCCCCCGTGGCATGTGGTGATGCTACAACTTATTCCCTGTTTTATTCTCTTCCCCACTACTGTCTCCCCTCTCTTCCCATCTTACCATCCCCATATTTTCTCCTTTCCTCTTTTTTTTAATCATATTTATAACAAACAACAAACTCCAGTCCACACATATATATATACTACTTTTAGGTTATCAGGCAACCTGTGCAGTTTATAAAGTGGGTTCACTCATGGCCTTTATCTTACATTTTTGTTATTTTATTATGCCACTTTTCATGCACAGTGCGGTGACCACATAGCGCTTCAATACAGTAAGTAGTCTTTCTGGGTCATTCAGAAACCCTCTGTAAAGGGTTGGAAAATTGGAGGTGTATGTAAGGCAGTATCTGGGAATCATATACCTTTGTTCCGTCTGCAAGAACTCTTAGAGCTACACATTGCATGGGAATGTGACTTACCAAGTGATATTTCTCTTACCTATGTATGTCCCATTCCTGGCAGACTGTACAAGTAGAGACTTAGGGCTTGATTCAATAACCTGAGCTAAATCAGCTGGTAGGGCAAAAATGGATACCGGCTGACAAAAGAAAATGTCTTAGGGCTCGATTCAATAACCTCCAACGCCAAAAAAACAGCCAACGGCATTTTTTCAAGTCATAAGTGATTCAATTACCTGTGCTATAAAAAAAATGCTGACAAAAAAAAACTACCAGCTGCTAAAGTTAGAGGTGCTTCAGTCCATTAAAAATAAAAAAAGCCACAAGAGGCATATCAATTGCATGTGTTAGCCCTTCAGATCCGATAAGGGACTCACTTTATCACTGAAATTTAAGACCCAGTTCTTTTTACTAGAGTCCCTTATCGGATCTCCAAACAGCCAATGCAGGAATTGAACTGAAAAAATGTGAAAAAAAACCTACGTCCCCAGTGGATGTATTGACATGGGGCCTTAAGCCCCAATAATCCAAATCACTCCAAACTGTGTCCAGACTTACTGGAATTAACCCTATGAGTGCGAGTGGGGAATGCTTAACCCTTTGGCACTCATAGGGTTAATCCGACTAAGTAACAAAGCAACAGCCCCTGCAAAGTAATACTTACCATTAATCCTGATGTCCAGCAGAGTCTTCAGCATCCTGGTTATCTACTGTCCATCTTCTTTCTTCTCTCTTATTATTTTCTCTTCTTTCTTCTCTCTTCAATTTTCTTTACATTAATCCTGTAATAAAAGCCATAACCATAAATAAATGTTCCTTAAAAAGAACCCTCACTTCTCTGCGACATTAACAAAGTATTTTTTTGTTCTGATTGTAATGACAACCATTTAATGACCAGTGGGGTGAGAAATTCATAGCAAAACAATGAGTTCACCCCCCTCTGGTTCTCAAAGGGTTAAATGATATAACCACACCTAGGAATCTTCTTGTACCTCGCCCCTGAATTAAGGAGATGTATAACATATTTTGATATACAATATGAGAGTGGCTTAATCAGAGTGGGCTTGATTTCAACTAAAAATGGGTGGGAAGAGGGCAGACCATACAGGGGTGCGGGTGGAATGGATATGAAAATGGGCTGGGTTACTCAAGAAACCCACCAAGCTGGAAAATAGCCTCTGCTCCAGAGACACAGTAATTAACTCTAACTCTCCAGGGCTGATTTGGAGAGTTCCCATGAATGGACATAATGTTTGATAAGGGGAACTAAAGATATAATGATGCTGCTTTAAGGGTGGACTGGCAAAAAGAAAAAACAAAAAAACAATTATATTCCATAAGTAGACAGCAAAAGAGAAATATGTGTGGAGCAAACCATTCACATTGTTTTAAATGGGAGATTTATCCCCTGGAATGCTATCCTATACCCATTCCCCCATCTCTTTCCACTATCTCCTTTGAGGTCCATGTTATCTTGTTATTCCACCATGTGGCACTAAATGTTGTGGATGTATATTTACCCTTCAACAATGGACTGAATGTAGCACAGACAAAAATGGTCACTTTCTTGACTTGATGTTCACAGAGAACTGCTTCCTACTAGATTTCTCTGGAACCCCTTTTCCATTCCCAGACACCACCTCATTACCTTTTCTACAACTTTTTCCCAAATCTATCTCTCCGCACACTCACGTTCTCCAGAAATACAGCAGCAAGTCTCAGATGCCTTACTGCTGTCTCTTCCTGGATGGCTCATTGTTGCTTGAAACTTAATATGTCTAAGACTGAGCTACTTATCTTTCCTCCTAAATACTGCAAAATACCTCCGAGGGCTCCACAACTTACCCTGTGAGCAAGGCACATTACCTAGGGGTAACTTTGGACTCTTTCCTTCACCACCCACATTAATGAAGTGAAAAAAAAAATGTAACTTCTTCTTCAAAATATATAGCAAAAATCTGTTCATTTCTTTCTTGCACTGCAATTAAATTTCTCATGCATGCGCTGATCCTTTCCCACCAGGATTATTGTAACTCCTTACTTATAGATCTACATTCTACCCATACCTCTTTTCTTCAACAGATTCTTAACTCAGCCACCAGAATACTCTTTCTTTCCTCCAAAACAGTACTTACCACACTACTAGAATCAATCATGGCTTCCCATAAACCAACATATAACATTCAAAATCCTCTTTATTACCTCCAATGCTCTCCAAGACTTGTCCCCATCCTATATTTTATCATTGATATCCCACCATATACCTGCATGTCTTCTGCACTCCATGAATAGTGGACAGCTCTCTGCTCCTCTAACCTTTATTGATGTATCATGAATGAAGGCTTTTACCCTTGCTGCTCCCTATTTAAGGAACTCTCTATCACCCAGCATTTGCCAAGCCTCAACCCTCAAGTACTTCAAATCCAAGCTAAAAAACACATTTTAATGACTATTAAAGGGTCTAAGAAAACAATCAACAGATCCTTTTGGATTCTAGAGAAGTCTCCAAAGCACTGCAAAGCACGTCTGTATACAGTATGCAAAATGCTGTACACAATACACAAAATTCAAAACATAATACACTATACACAAAATGTAATACGCTAAATTCTTTACACAAAATGTAATATGCAAAATGCAATATACAAAATAATGAACACATTATGCAAAACACGAAATGCAATACATGAAAGCAAGCTGCTATACACACAACGCAAGATACAATACACAAAATGCTGTACACAATATGCAAAACACAAGCTGCTATACACACAACGCTTTACACAATAAGCATAGCGCAATAGGCTACATGCAATATGCAAAACATAATATGCAAAACACTATACACAAAATGGCATATGCAAAACGAAATACTCTACAGCAAAATACAATGTGTTAAACACCATACGAAAAATACAAAGCGATATATGCAGAACGCAAGATGGTATACGCAAAACACAATAAGTTATATAGTACTAATGGAACTCGGCGCTGACTTCCTTCGGGGGATGCCCTACAACCATACAAGACATATAGGCATAGTAGCCAAACGTATCTAAGCGTACATACCAGAACACAATTCAGAAAGTAATTCTCAAAATAAATATCTAGAAGGAATATATATATATAAGATGTATATTATATATAATTAAAGCCAATTTGTAAATAAAAAAAAAATCTTTATTATTATTTTTATACACTTGCCAACATGCCAAGTGACATCTCAACAATATGAGTTACATATAAAATATAAAACATACAAATAAAAATACATACATGAGTAATTTGTTGCCATTAATACAGCCACAAAACTTCCCGGCCAGGAAAGACTGCATCCAACAACGCGTTTCTCACAGGAGTGCTATATCAAGTTCTTGATGCTTAGAATTGTGGCTAAAAGCCAGCTATATTACAGGTCAGACCAAGAGAAGTACTTTTTCAGTCTATCGATATACCATAGTATATACGAATATTGGCTTCTCTGGGTGTCCTGATTTGTAAAGCTG
This sequence comes from Rhinophrynus dorsalis, assembly GCA_037306005.1. NCBI lineage: Eukaryota > Metazoa > Chordata > Amphibia > Anura > Rhinophrynidae > Rhinophrynus > Rhinophrynus dorsalis. The sequence continues at coordinate 408,041,941 of CM074723.1, forward strand.
TTAGAATGTAACAACTTCCTATGGGAAGAGTATTTAATATAGCCAGCTTTTAGATACATTATAAGCATTAAGAACTTGATAAAGCACTCTTGTGTGAAACGCGTTGTTGGATGCAATCTTTCCTGGTCGGGAATTTTTGTGGCTGTATTGATGGCAACAAATTACCTATGTATATATTTTTATTTGTATGTTTTATATTTTATATGTAAATCGTATTGTTGAGATGTCACTTGGCATGTTGGCAAGTATATAAAAATAATAATAAAGATATTATTAGAATAAATCCCCATAGATGCTACATGACCCCCAGTCTTTTTCCCCTTGAAGTGCACATGTATATACACAGCTAAGGGGATAATTGTGTAGTGCTTTGTGTACTTTTTCTTTTTTTTTAACCCTTTAAGTGCCACAGGGGTGAGCAAGGCACATCCCTATACAGTCAAAGGTATAATGGAGTGATGCTGGTCCCTGGTGCTGAAAGCCTTCTCTTTACTCCCCTACTGGCCAAGTAGGGAAGCAGAGAGAATGCTGTTCAACTTCAGAATTTTCAGAGCGTTGGTGATGTGTGAAGGGAGGACATCCCTTCCACATCAACAGCACTTCTTCAATCCTGTATGCTAATAGGGACCTTCTCCACCACTCCCCTTGCATCCGAAAATTTTAGTGAATATGTTGGTGTGTGTATAGCGAAATGTTGAAGTGTTACGAACACATCGACAAAAAACAGATTGCCACAGCATCAACATTTAGTGAATCTAGGTCATAGAACTGTAGAAGCAGAGCGAGAGCTACAGACATAAAAAATAGTTAGGAGTAGATGTGTAATCAGAGACTTAGCGCCAGTACACTGCTGCTGGTGGGGTGTGTGTGTTTGTGTGTAATCCAGTAACAGAATCGAGTTTGCCATTCCACAGGGGTACTTCTGGATTATTTTTCTGCATTTATTTACTTCTTTCTAAGACTTCAGAGTGAGTTGCCAGCACATAGAATAATAACTGTATAAATTATAGTTTTAACAACACAACTTGTGGTGGAGGTAGTGGTGGGTGTGAGGACTGCATGGGGGTTATCTTGAAAGCTGAATAAATATTAGTACATTGGCTCCATAGAATAACATAGGACTTAGAGAAGTGATATCACTAGAGAAGTCATCTCTGCTTTATCACCTCTTTATCAGACTTTAGTGAACCCCCCCATGACTCGTCACCTCCAAATAACTCAGAGTCACCCTCCATTATGCTATGCATTTGCACAACAGCAGTAGGAGATATGGGTTCCATTGTTACTGAAATGTTGCATTTACAGACATTACAACACTACTGGCATGTGCCTCTCAGGCCTATGCACTTTTTGGAGTGCTCCTTTTACTGCTAGTTGTCACAGGTCTGATGTGCTGCTAATTTTGTCTCCCAATCAGACCTGTGGTTGAGCGTCAGGTGTGATCTCAATGAGAATGTACCTAGATGTGATCCTGCTTTCCTCTTGTTCACATGCTTTTTCTACAGAGATGACAGATACCAAAATGTTTAGTTGTTGGATTGTGTCTGAAGAATCACCATACCTTAGATTTCATAAACTGAGGTGTTCCTGAGGAACTAATACTACTACAAGGGTTAGATATCGCAATAGCACTAGTAGTAGGTGTCAGTGGAAATGCACTTTGAAAAGCAGAATAAATCCTCAGAACTAAGGTTGTAAATGTTGCTGACCTGTGTTGCTCGTTAATCAACAGTGGTGAGTGTGACTGGTAGGGGTTGCATTGGGAAAAGCTTTCACAGATGATGATGAGATGATGATATCAACTGTGTATTTTTTAGGCACATTGACTTGTTCAGAATCAGATTTTCCAGTTGAACTCACAGAGAGTTCATACACAGAGAGATTACTCATTTTCAATAGGGGAACATTGAGCCATTTCTTTTTAGCTACATTTTTTGCCCATATTATCATCACTCTCACTATTTCATCTGTATCAGAAGGGGAGGGAGATATTCTAAATCAATATCATCAGTTATTACATCAGCAGTATCACCTGCTGAAGACTGAAACAGTTTCCATAGTAACTTTTTAAATTTTAGCCTTAGAGGGATTCATACAACACACTGACCACTAGTTTGCATTGGGATATTAATGTCACTGCCAAAGAAGTTAGTCGCGCTGCTATGTCCTTCTCTGATATTGCAACATCACTAGAATGCAACTCACTGTTGTCTTTAGTGTTGTTTAAAGGTTTAGTACTACTACTGGTGATGGAGCTTTTCATATCACTTTCACAAACAGCCTCTTAGGATGCATTGCATGAGCTGCAGCAGCCTTGCCCACAGTCAGTTTGTATAGTACAACTTTACTAATACCAACCCATCCATGCACTCCTCTTACTCCTTTACCCTAGCACATTTGGTGAACAAGAATGTAGTATTCAGATTTACTATAAAGCACACAGCAGATCTGTTAAAATTAGAGATGCACCGATACCACTTTTTTTAAGACCGAGTACGAGTACCGATACTTTTTTCAAGTACTCACCGATACTATTTTTTTGCGGTCATTTGCCAGTTTTCCAAGTACTTAAAGCGCATATGTATATATGTATATATATATATATATATATATATATATATATATATATATATATGCTTTAGGTACTTGGAAAACTGGCAAATGACCGCAAAAACAAGTATTGGTGAGTACTTGAAATACATACATACACACACACCACCTCTTGACTGTCCCCTTTTGCTTCTCTCTCCCCCTCTTGATTCCCACCTTTTACTTCATTCTCCCCCTCTTGAGCTCCCTCCTTTGCCTTGGCTTTTTCTCTCCCTTTTGATCCCCCTTTATCCCCCTCCTTGACTCTTGATCCCACTCTTTTGCCTCTCTCTCCCTCCTGATCCCCCCTCCTTTTTGCCTCTTGTTCCCCCTCCTTTTGTCTCCTGATCTTTCCTCCTTTTGCCTTTTTTTTTTCCTTTTTCTTAGTCCCTTTTGCCTCTTTCTCCCTCTTGGCCCCCCTCTCTGCCTCTTTCACCACCCGCTAAATGTCCCATTTTGCCTCCCTTACCCTCCTCTGCTGGTGCTCGCTGTTCTCTCGCGAGCCCCGGCAGAAGTCAGCATCGGAGCGTTGCCATGGTAATCCGCGGCAACGCTCCAACGTTACAGGAGGGAGAGAGGCAACCGGGGAGCATTGTGAGCAGCTCCCCGGGCTCCCTCATTGCAGCACCGACCCTGACACAGGGTATCGGTGCTGGCATTGGCCGCATTTGCGCAAGTACAAGTACTCGTGCAAATGCTGGTATCAGCACCGATACCGATACCAGTATCGGTGCAACCCTAGTTAAAATGTGAGGTAATGTTGTGCCCTTCTGAAAATAATATATAATGTATGACCAGCTCTAGTATCTGTGACTGTTAGTCTCAGTTGCAGCTCTGGACCGATGTGCCCTGCCTGTTTCTGTCTCTGTAATCTGTCAGACACTCCCTGCAACTGCAAGCAACTCCAGCTCCCCCTCTTTTCCTATCTGCCTTTACATGTGGTTCGTATCAATATTTCAGCAACAGCTGAAACACAGTGTTAATTTTTACAGTAAAGGGTGGGGTTAGACCTCTGTCAGCTACAGAATCATTAGACTGGAATAAAGGATAAAGTGTGTCTCACAGCACTTGGGTAAGTCATGCAGCACCACCACACCTCAGTATATGCTTGTCCATCTTGATCTTGCAGATGCATAAGTGAGTGTAACACAGCATGTCAGGTTCTGCCTGTCTTGAATGTGTGACTTATTTATGTCTGTCCACAAAATACTTGATATTCAGTCTCAATAGTGACCAAACTAGCTAATTTAGGAACCTTGATCAGTCAAGCTTTTTTTTGGCGGATGCAGGTTATTTTTTTAAACTCACCTTACTCCCTCCACAGCAACACCCAGTGAACAGCTGTTAGAGGCTACCATTAATACTCCTATCAAGCAAATCCAGCTCCATCTCTTTACCTGTCTGCCACTATCAGTTAAAGTCCTTCTCTATCTCCCAAACACACTGACAACATGCAGAAAATTACTTTTATAGATAGTACTGCTGTAATACATACCGAAAATTCCACATCAGGAGGAATTACATTATTGTTTGCAATGTATGGTAAAAGGCAGAAAATGGCACTTCCACAGGAATCCACACGTTTTGTTTTTACAGCAAATGTTTTTGCCCAACCCCAATAAAAAATAGACCTTTATTATAGATTTAACGCATTTGAATATTAAATTAAGAACGTCCCAACATTCTGATGAGTTGCATATGTTTATGGTGTAACACCAACCTAGTAAGCACGCTGAAGTATACACATTGTATGCAATTCTTTATTGGCATAAGTTCTGCTGTTTCCCCCAAGTGGGGTTTAGATGGGGATGAAATAAATACGGAGGCAGTGCTTCAAATTAAAGCTTACCTATATACTCAACAAAGTATTAAACATGTGCCTCACCATCTGTTCTAATACAACGCATAAACGTAAAGACACACTACATGAGGACATAATTAGAACCTGCAATCATTTTGGTGCAAAGTAGCTCCATCTTAGCGAGCAGATAAATACAACTTTCCACTGATTTACATCGTGTTTACGTCATATGGAGTTATTATTTGTACAGTATACAAGCCATATCCTTTATTTAGTAGAGCACAGTATGACACTAGTTGGCTCCCCGCTTATTGGAGAATAAAAACCCTGTCATGGGAGTTGTAGCTCCCACCAAATAGCCGTTACGGTTGCTTATCCCTTTGCGTAAAGTGTACTCGTCCTACAAGACAAGCCCTAAAACACCTCCGATTACAATCAGCACATGCGCAGAGCAAATAGCCCAGCGCGTAACATATTGCCAGCGCGTGCACGTGTTCCCCGTGTGCACGCGATTAGTGTCGTTTCCGCTTCCTGTCGCCATATTGTCGGTGCATCTGGGGTGAAAAGCGGTATATCTGTTACAAAACTGCTGCTTGTTGAAGATGACATCGGAGAAAAAGCCGCAAGTTGACTTAGGACTCCTGGAGGAAGACGACGAATTCGAGGAGTTTCCTGCTGAAGGTATGAAGAAGGGAATGGGGTGTAGTAGAAGGCTTGGCCTGGAGTGACTCAGTATATGAGATGATTGAGGGCCAACAGTGACCCTTCAGCTATTTAAGATGATGACACTCGTAGTCCAGAAACAGTTTGTAAGCCACTGTAGTTATGTCTCGTTTCAGTTATATGATGTAGACGTTTACAACACGTGGTTCTCCAGTTACTGCTGCAAATGTCATTAGTTTAACCCATTGTTAACTGGATTGCAGAAAATAAAAAGGAACAAACCTCGAGCACCACACTTGCACCGTAGTGGATATTTTAAAATCCACAAAACGGCCATACGTCAAACGCATTGCAATATAATTACTTACCTACAAAACAGGGGTGAGAACGTACAACAACATACAGAATCTGTTCAAAACAAATCGTAGTGAGGGCCCTGCTTGTTGTAGATCTTTGTAACACGCATAGGGTTAAAAGCCCCAGTTAAACCAGTGGAGCATTGTATTTATCTCTTGTGCAGGTGATATATGCCCAAGTTACACCTTTTTTTCCTTTTGTGCTTATTGTTTTGGGAAGACTTGATGTCATACATCAGGTATGCATGACAGCAGTGTAGTTCTCCACTTTGCTGGAATAATCTGGGTTTAGTCAAGTTTCAGTATGAGATGTTTCTCTTTGTTTGTTACACTGGGAAAAAAAACTCTTTCTGGATTCTTCCAATTGAAAACATTTAAAAAATGTTAAACTGCCCTTATATCATTTATGTTTAAACGTGCTGTCGTTTTGAAAATTAGTAGGTGTGCATATAAGGTAAACGCTTATGAGATGTAGTAAATGTTATGGTCATTTATCACCATACTAGATGAAGAGCCCATTACATGGGCCACAGTGCCACTGCCAGCCGGTCACGGGGCAGTCATGCGTGGTAGAGACTGCCACGCCGCGGCTGATACAGTGCCAGCCGGTTGCAGTCATGCATAATAGAGACTCCCCACGCCCCGGCTGATACAGTGCCAGCCGGTCGCGGTGCAGTCATGCTCAGTAGAGACTGCCCACACTGCGGCTGATGCAGTGCCAGCCGGTCGCGGTGCAGTCATGCTCAGTAGAGACTGCCCACACCGCGGCTGATACAGAGCTGGACTCTCCTTCTGAGTGCCCCGCTCTGTATCAACCTCGTTGCTAGCAGTCTGTACTGCGCATGACTGTGTCGTTACACACGTTGTAGCGAATTATTATATAGGATAGCTGGATGCAGTAACAGATTTATTTATTTTATTTTTTTTTTTTTAATGTACAGAGCATACTTAGCTGTTAACTGAACCCTTACCAGCAGTGAAGCTATTTGTTTATTTTAAAAATCACCCCATTTAGCATGCTTGTTCTCCTGTACATTTTTCCTCTACATGCTGATAGGTGCACAAAATCTCCAATTCATTTTAGTAACCAGGATAGTGCAACTTTGTTTCAGCATATAGAGTAACAAAATAATGTATGTAAGTGGCGTTCTTTTGAGCTATGGAAACACAACTTCTGTAGCTAATTTCAAGTATTTGTATGTGGTAACCCTTTACTATCTACTATCTTTACTATCTACAGCCGGTGAGCTAGCTCCGTGGTAAATTACCTGACTATGGAGCCTAGTCAACCTCAAGGTTGCAGGTTCGAATCCGGGCAGGGCCAACTCAGCCCTTCATCCTTCAGAGGTCGATAAATGAGTACCATTGATTGGGTAATAATAACACCTATTATTTCAGCTGCCGATTTGGTTAATTCCGAGAGCGTACGCTGACAGCGCTTTGAGTCCCACTGGGAGAAAGGCGCTATATAAATACTAGTTGTTATTATTATTATTATCCCAAACAATAAATCTTATTATTACCTACTATTCCTCTGTTAGGATAATGTCATGGAATTGAAGTCAAAATGCCACCCTAAACATGCATTTTGGACATATAGGACCATATTTAAGTGTAAATATAATGTCCACATAAAAATTCCCATTGATGTAAACTGCGCTGAACTCCAGGGAGAACTGGTATTTTGCTTCTTAAAGCATCTGTGACCTCCCAAATATTCAGGGGGAAAAAATCTATGGGTATCTTTTACATCTATAGTGCAGCTGGATTGCTCCATAATTGAACCTCCTTAGCTGTCTGCATAAGGCCCATTATTCCTTACTAATTGAAGAGCCCGTTACATGGGCCACAGTGCCACTGCCAGCCGGTCGCAGGGCATTCATGCACAGTAGAGACTGTCCGCGCAGCAGCTGATACAGCGTCCAGCTCTGTATCAGCCTTGGCGCGGACAGTCTACTGCACATGACTGCAGCACGTGCAGCAGTCTCTACTGCTTATGACTGCATCATTACACACGTTTTAGCGAATTATTATATAGGACTAGTTGAAGAGCCCGTTACACGGGCCACAGTGCCTCTGGCAGCCGGTCGCGGGGCAGTTACGCGCGGCAGAGACTGCCCGCGCCACTGCTGATACAGAGCTGGACGCTCCTTCGGAGCGCCCAGCTCTGTATCAGCCGCAACGCGGGCAGTCTGTACTGCCCATGACTGCCGCACGTGCAACAGTGTCTACTGCGCATGTCGGGCGTTACACACAACTTAGCGAATTATTATATAGGATGCTTATTTATGGAAAGGATCCATTTAGTATTTGAGTACTATGCCAATTGTTAATTCTTGTGTTACAGATGTAATTGTTAACATTTTCATGTGTGTGTGTTTTTTTTTTTTTTTTATGTTTGTTTTTTTTTGCCCCACAGATTGGACGTGCTCAGATGAGGATGAAGATGCACATGTTTGGGAAGATAACTGGGATGATGACAATGTAGAAGATGACTTTTCAAATCAATTAAGGTACTACCTTCTGTTTTGTGGGGGACAGTGTTGACAAAAAGCATGTAAAACTTTTGTAGCATGTCAAAGGTTTTAGAGCTCTCTATGTGTATGTACAACATATATAACAGCACTTGCTGTTGGTGCTGGAAAAAAGGTATTCCCTAGAGGTGGAAGCACTCATGCCTTTTAATTTTTGTTTGTTTATTTTAGTTGGACAAACTGAATTTTGTGATGAAACGTGATGGTTGGACTGTTGCCTGGGCAGAATCAGTATGGTGTGCTTCAGGATATTTCTTTTCTGAGTATGGCACTTGTGAGCTAAAATAGAATGCATAGTGAGTAGGATATTGTCCTATGTAGCCTGCTATATGTTGTCACAGGCTTATTCCTAGTAGATCATCTCTTGACCATTGGCAAATTTTATTTGTTCTCTCTGGTGCAGATGCTTTGCTCCAGAATTGGTCCACTTTTCTTTTGTATGCATGATTTGTGTAGGATCCACTGTTTTGGTGAAAAGCGCACGTGTAAGGGTGGAGAACATATATAGAGGAAAGGGGTGAAGGAGAGAGTCTGCTTGGAACAAATAAGAAATGCTAAACTGTATGAGCATGGAGGGGGAGGAAACTGATAAAAGAAAAAAGAACTGATAAAGAAAGGAGTAAACAGAACATAGGTGGTGGAAATGAGAAATCGGTGGAATGCTATAAAGAAATGGGCTAGATAGGCTGAGATGGGAGGGGAAGCAGATTATAGTTTGAGGAAAAGAGGGGAAGATGAAAAAGGTCACATTTTAAAGACAATAACACATTTTTTGTACAGCATAGTGTATTTTATGACTTGTGGTTTCTGTTCTAATTCTGCGAAAGTGTTAAAATAAGGGAAATATCTCCCTTTGAATAGTGATCCATAGCTGTCGCAGCTGTTTGAGCAGTTTCTAGATGAATGACCAGAATCGGCTCCTAGTGAGTGAAAGAGAATGTTACTAGTGGGGTACATCAGGGATCTGTGCTGGGGCCCATTCTTTTTAATATTTTTATTAGTGATCCTTAAGGTTGTCAGAGACAACAGAGGAAAGGTATTTGGGAGTAATTATTTCTGATTTAAAGGTAGGCAGGCAATCTAATAAATCGGTGGGGAATGCAAGCAGGGTTCTGGGTTGTATAGCTAGGGACATTAGTAGCAGAAAAAGGTAAGTGGTCTTGCCACTCTACAGATCTCTAGTTAGACCTCACCTAGAGTATTGTGTACAGTACTGGAGACCCCATCTCCAGAAGGATGGAGATATATATATTTTAGAGCAAATTCAGAGAATAGCTACTAAAATGGTGACTGGTTTACAGGAAAAGAAATATCAGGATAGACTAAAGGATCTGAACATGTATAGCTTGGAGGAGAGAGAGGGGATATGATAGAAACATTCAAATACATGAAGGGATTGAACAAAGTGCAGGAGGGAAGTGCATTTCAATGTAGTAAAAGCATTGTCTAAAACTAGAGGGACACAGGTTTAGACGTAATGTAAGAATGTTATACTTAACTGAAGGGTAGTAGATAAGTGGAAACTTCTACCACTTCTGGTAGGCTATATTACATTGACAGAATTTATACATGCATGGGATAGGCGTAAGGCTGTCCTGAACATGACAAGATCAAGGAGCAAACAAGGTTTGAGGTTTTTTTACAGTAGGAAAACGGGCAGACTAGATGGGTCGAATGGTTCTTATCTGCCATCAAATTCTATGTTTTCACTGAAAGGGGTGGGGATTTAAAATACTTGTCATAAATGGAAGTGTTTTAACTCTTTTATAAACTGTCACTCTTAACCTTTTGATTGCCAAAGGGGTACGGAACGCATTGCAAAGTAATGCGTTCCGTACCTCTCTGGCCCTCAAAGGGTTAAAAAAAAAAAAAACCTTACCATCTCTTCTATACAAAATGTTCATATGCCAGTTTGTTCAAAGAGGAATTATTTTCACAAATATTCAGTTTAATCAAAAGTTGAACTCCAGTTTTCTATTTGCTCAGGTAAAGGAACATTGTTACCAAATAATCATAGTGGGAGGGACCTTATTTTTGTGGCAGTTATAATGTAAAGCTTTGCATTTAATGTAGTGCGTTCAATACCACTCTTGCACTCAAAGGGTTAAGACAGTGGTGGAAAAATTTGTCACCTAAAATTTTACTGCAGGTGACAAAAAAATCACAACCACCATCTCACCCACTGCAGCAGCTATGTGTAGTAGTGGCTTGTTTGTGCTGCACCAAACAGGTGCTCACTTCTTATCAGGACATGTGGGTATGTATACGCATATACATCTATATAAACATTTTATTCCAGACGTTCCATAGAATGTGCTTCTGGTTAATCGTTTGAGTGTCAGGGGTGAATGCATTGGCCACCTCTCGGTGCTAGTCTAAAGGTAAGGGATGTATGTGTTACTTGTGAGGCCTCTGGAGCACTACTTTTCCTATCCATCCAAATTGAGAAGAGAGAGGTTCCACTCACATGTACCCTGCTGCACATTAAGCTGATTACAGCAAAGATCTGTGCAGGAGAAGAAACACAAACACTTCCCTTCTTTTTATACTGGGCATCTTTATATGCATCGGGGTAACTAAAATATATTTTCTATTTTAAAAGAATAGTAACAGATCTTACTAATGAACCCCATTTACCTTAACTTGATCAGGAAATTGCCATTTGTTAAAATAATTCTGGGTGAATTGTTTTTCCAAAATTAATCTTAAATTAGTACTGGATATCATGTCCACTGAAGCATACATCTGTCTGCAAGACTTCATGATGCTAAAGTCCTCCCACTAAAATCTTCTTTGGGAGCTTTCAGTGGGAGGAGTTTGGAGTGCTTGAGTCTTGCATACCTCCGTGGACAGGATATCCTGTCCTAATAAACGATTGGTCGTCCAAAATTAATCTACCCAGAATTAATCCTTGGTGTCTATGCTTCTTTTATGCCCAGACAAAGAGGATTGGGGTTTGTTATTAAACCATGTTGGTGCTTCTTTATGCTTTAACCCTTTAAATGCCAGATGGGTATCCAACGCATTGCTTTGTAATGCGTTGGGATACCCCTCTGGCGCTCAAAAGGTTAAATTATTTAAAAAAAAGTGCTATGTGCTATTTTATTAACAAAATATTTGTTTCAATGTTTTTAATTTAAACTATCTTACTATCTTTCAGGGCTGAATTAGAAAAACATGGATACAAAATGGAGACTTCATAGCTCTCAGCTTTGTGGATAAAAAATTTCTTTATTAAAATATTTTCTTTGTCAGAATGTATCTGTGTATATTTTTGTTTACGTGCTTTTAATAAATATTTGGCCCATTAAAGCTTAGTGGCTTAGTAATTCTTTGCCAAACCATATATATAAATATATATATATATATATATATTGCATCATGGGAAAATAATAATTTCTGTGTTCAAAACTTCACAATGAATGATCATATTAACCTGCAGTACAAAAACACCTTCCACAAAGCAGTTTTGTACATTGAAAGTTTTCAGGGATGCATAAAGATTATGTACGTTGTGATCCAGGAAACACTTAAGGGTGTGCCCCTAAGCTGTGTAGGCTTTGTTCATTTATCTCCCTGTAATCTGTGTGATATTTTTAAGGCAGGGTGATTGAAGGCTGAAACGGTAAAAGCAAGTAGTAACTTTTAACCCTTTGAGTGCTAGAGAGGTAGCATTGGATACCCCTCTGGCACTCAAAGGGTTAAGTGTTGTGGTGCATTTAATTTTTTTTTTTTTTGGCTGGGGGGGTTCCTCTCCATATAGTGGGAAGTCAAATAATTTATCTGGGTGACAGTTAAAAGGATAGTAATGTCCCCAAAAATATTTTGCATTTTGTAGAGATTAAAAAGTTTAATTGAATGCAAAAAAAACGCTATGGTTTGAGAGAGATCTGCATTCAAAGTTTGATTGTTTCCTGCTGTAAAGCTGTCAGCAGGACACGGAGGCTCTGCAGCAGAGCTGCAATCGCGTTTTTTTTTTAAGAATTACTTCATTGGAATGGTCTACAATGTGTGCACGTTGTAGACCATTCCAATGAATTAATTCTTAAAAAAAAAAAAAAAACGCGATTGCGGTTCGGTTGCAGAGCCGCTGTGTTGGCCGATATGGATCTCATGCTGACAGCAGGAAACATCAAACTTAGAATACAGGTATCTCTCAAACCATAGAGGTTTGAGATATACGCATTTTTGCATTCAATTAAACTTTTTAATCTCTGCAAAATATTTTTTTTCAGGACATTACTGACCCTTTAATGTTAAATTCTCTTAAAGGGATAGTAATGTTTCTTATTTATATTTAGCTCAAAACGTTCAGCATATGTAATAGTACTGCTGAACGATTCTCCTACACTTCAAAACTTGCTAGTTATAGTGTAATAAGAAATTTAAAAATATACGTTAAGTTCTTAAAAAAAATAAAAATACACATAAGGAATTTTTAATTCTTGGAATATATATCAACTTTTTATGGCTCTATTATATGCAGGCTTAAAAATCTGTAACGTCTGCAAAATTTAATGTTTCTAATTTGCATTGATACATTGTTTTGAATGTAATAAACCAAATGGCAGAAAGTCTCATTTGTGATGAGAAGTACAGAAGAGGTCTCGTGTGACGTGACTCTGAAATGTGATGCATGAAGTCTTGCAATTCAGTAATCTCTGTGGGATCATCAAAGGAGGACTGGGAGTCACATCTTAGAGCCTCGTTCAGCACCCACATGGATCTTCAAGGGCTCGCAATGCAAACACAGTATTCTCTGCAGACCTACTCATGTGACGCTGTCTTTCTAAACGCCCTCAGCTGGCAGTAGGCTGGAAGATAGGCTCAAACTTGCAGGTTATCAGCCATAAATTTTGCTTGTTTCATGAGCAGCCACCATTGATCCTTTGTGTCTAGCTTAGTGTCTATGGGGATTGCACACTCAGCCCAATGAGACTGAACTCTGAGACTTCACCACCTGTGAAGGAACCTGAGGAGTCTGAAATGTTGTGATTTGATATGGCATGATTACCATAATCTGTGGAAAATGCAAATATATTCTGTGTGAAAAAATCCTTTGAAGCTTTTTTTGTTCTAAATATTTGTCTTGTGCGTTTCCTTTTACTTTTTTGTTATTTGACATCCATTGGGGCCACATCCGGATGGTTCTAGCACCTTTTGGTACATACCATTTTGGTATACCATTTTCACCAAATTATCCGCTCCCCCAACCATTGGTTGAATCACGTAAGCATGTTTTGAAAACATTCCTTGTTAGTTGCACTTGATTACTGGCATTGTCTATCCCTGATTAATGACTTGCAGAGCAGGAATGCAAATCCTAGCATGCACTACTTAATAAAATAATGGGCCAAATGCAAAATATAAAGGTGCCACATTGATTTGTCTCTTAAACCCTTGAATGCTAGAGAGGTCTCCCAGGCATTGCTTTGCAAATGCACTGAAAATGTTTCCAGCATTCATTGTGTTAAAAGCCCCATATAAAGGGGCAGTAACATTTTTATTAAAATTTGTTAGTGTTTTGCTTTTAAGTAAAACAAAGATGCTTCCTCTGCTGACTTTTTTTTTTCTTTCAGAAGTGGTTACATATGAAATTGGTTTTTATTTGTTTTCGCATTAAATTTGCAATATTATACTGTGGTCACAAGGTGTGCTGTCCATGTCTCACTATGGAGAGACAGAGTGAAGTTCCCCTATATACTGTATCATAAATAAACTTCCCTTTCCTATACCGGTTTGCTCTTCTGCTGCTAACCGTTTGAGCTGTAATAACTTTTGAATTAGAAATTCCTGGCAAAAGAAATTATCTTGTTTTACTCATCAGGAGAACCCCTGTAACATGCTTTAAAAAGTTGAATACACATTTAAATCAATGGGAACATTGATCATTTTTATTTCCCCCTCTATGGTGCAGTGGTACGATCCATAATTGTTATTGTGGTGCACATGGTATGATCCAGAATTCCTTATGGCCATAGGCAGCGAATAATGAAGGCTTGGAGAAGCTGAGCCAATCTTCAAGTCAGAAACGGAGCCGCAGCATAATCGCTCCACTGGTATTCAGATGGCCAAAATGTAACGAGTAAAGGCATCACTGGATTTTTTTTCCATGTGAGAGAAGGGTAACAGTGAGAGGCTCTTGGAAAAGATTGGTTCTCTGCTACTTCCATAAATCACGGCGGAACAAGGAATACATCACAGAGTTGATTCAAAGTACCTGTCACTGTTAAATACACCTATACCATGCTGCCTTTACTCTTAAAGCGGACGCCTCACTTTGAAAAACAGTTTTGCCTAATGATTGAAAGTTTAATGCTAATGTAAATGGGACGGTCTCCTTTGCCCTTCCTCTCTTCCCCTGTTACCCTGCTCCTAGCCCCATTGTCTCTTTCTTCCACTTCTCTCCCCATTTCCTCTGTTCCTCCCCCATTGCCCTCTCCTCTTTCATTTGTTTTCCATATCTCCTCCCCTTGCCTCGCCCCCTTGCCTCTCATATTCCCTAAGCTCTATGGTGTCATTAGTATACCTCAATTTCAATTGTAGGCTCTGTGGTATCACTAATGTATCTCCATTTCAGTTTTAAGCTCTGTGGCATCACTAGTGTAGCTACATTTCAACTGTAATTTCCTGTGTCCTATCCCCGGCATAGAGTGGGCTTTGGCTCTGCCTTCCAGCTGGGTAGGACCAATTGATTTCTTTAAATATCCTCTGCTACTTCTCCTCTGCTGTTATTTTGGTCCTACCCAGCTGGTGGACGGAGGCTATGCCTCACTCTCCGTGCTCAGGGTTAGGGCAACTATGTGAAGCGCAAGGCACGAAACCTGGAGACATTACCTGGCTAATATCCATATGCTGTCTGCATTGCTGGGGGAAACTGGCTATTTGCGTGGCGATCGGCCACTTCCTGCACGCCGCCGCTCTCTCTGCCGGGTTGTCAGCGCGCGCACGCGCCCGCTCACACCAAACAGCCCCAAACAGGAAGGAAGTAACCATGCGTTCCAGCAGTGGAACACACGCGAACCAGGCGCCATCCCGGAAGGTGGAAGGATTATAAGCGGCACGGGGGCTCAGCAGACAGGTATGTTGAAATAATAAATAAATAATATAGATTGCTATATTGCTATTTGGCCATTCCTCTTTTAGCCAGTAGGTCAAAATTCTGTTTCCTATATGTTACTGTGCCTTGGATATTGGTATAGTGTCTCAAGGATTGCCTCCCCAGCTCCTGCAACATGTCATCCTCTAAGGAGTCTAAAGCAGATAAACAAAAGGTAGTGGAAGTAGCTAAGGAAGATAAGCCTGGGACAAAAGAAAAAGCGTGTGCTGGTTGTCGCAATATGTTATCTGTTAATGACCCTGCAAAGTTATGTTCAGCATGTCTGCAGTTGGCAGCAGGAGGTAATGTACCAGTACAGTTTCAGGAGTTCTTGTCCTGGATGAAGACATCGATGCAGGACACTTGCCTCAATGCAAGAGTCAGCTAGGAAACGTCCCAGGACATCGGACCCAGATGAAGGAACGTCAGGAATACAGGATGATTATGATGATACCTACGTGGACATTGAATCAGCAGCCTCCTCAGCTGAAGAAGGCGAGTTGGTAGAGGAATCAGGGAGTTTTAGTGTTGACAAAATAGATCACCTAGTGAAAACTGTGAGAAAAACACTGGGACTGGCAGACGCCCCAAAAGATTTAAATGTGATGGATGCTGCATTTGTGGGATACAAGAAGACAGCTCCTCAATTTCCAGTCCATAGCTCTATCCAAGAAATAATACAGAATGAATGGAAACAAACAGAGAAGAGAGGAGCCATCTCAAAAAGGTTTCATCGGATGTACCCATTTGCTGAAGAAGAAACAACTAAATCGTACATGCCACCTAAGTTAGATGCAGCCATTGCTCAGACCTCAAGACGAACAACTATTCTCCTGGAGGACGGTACCACTCTTAAGGACCCTATGGAGAAGAAAGCAGATAGTGTCTTGAAGAAGCAGTTTGCAACCATAGGTCAGAATTTAAAGACGGCAACAGCCATGGCATCTACCTTTCGAACATTACGCATCTGGCTCACAGAATTGGAAGAAAAGATAGTCATCAGTCTCACGTGCTCGACTACTTAAAGACCTAACCATCATCAAGGATGCAATCAACTATTCCTGTGATGCTTCGCTGGATAACATTCTCCTACTGGCAAGATCCTCGTCTCTCTCGGTAACAGCTAGAAGAGCCATATGGATAAAGGCATGGGATGCTGACCCATCATCTAAGAACTAATTGGTCTCCCTTCCATTTGCAGGAGATGTTATTCGGCGACCAACTGGAGGAGCTCATTAAAAGATCTTCAGGTGGGAAGAGTCAGTTTTTACCCCAAGATAAAAAGTCAAGAAGATCTCCAGGAAGATCAGGTCAATTTAAACGCCAGTCCTTTCGTGAGGCACGCAGTTACAGACCAGGAAGGGGTTATGATCAGAGAAAAAGAGGCGCTTCAAGCTCCCAGAGAACTGGAAATCGCAGGGATTTCCAGAGAAGAGGGCAATTCTCCCAATGAAGCCAGTTGTCCCCCTTCTCCTCCAGTAGGGGGCAGACTGGAGGAATTCCATTTGGACTGGGATCTCATCAATCCAGACAAATGGGTAAGGGAAATTGTCCAGAAGGGGTATTTACTGGAATTCAAGACTGCCCCCCTTCTTCATCGCTTTCGGACAAAAAAAGACGAAAACCCAGCAGATGCTAACAGCCATTCAAGCTCTATTAACCAACAGAGTTATAGAGGAAGTTCCTCCCAATCAGAAATTTCAGGGCTTTTATTTGACTCTTTTCTACACTATAAAGCCTTCTGGGGAACTGCGTCTCATCTTGGATTTGAAAGAGCTCAACACCTTTCTACAGATTCAACATTTCAAGATGGAAACAGTCTCCTCCACTCTCAAGTTGCTACAGCAAGGGACATATCTCACTCGGATAGATCTGCGAGATGCATACTATCACATACCAATACAAATACAACATCGCAAATACCTCAGATTCCACATATTTGGAAGACACTACCAGTACAGAGATCTGCTGTTCGGCCTGGCATCGGCCCCTTGGATCTTTACAAAGATTATGGCAAACGTCATGGCATATCTGAGACAGAGATATTTATTGAAAGTCATTCCATACTTGGACGACATACTGATAATAGATACCTCCTACAACAAAACAATCAACAGTACCAAGATTTGTGTAGACCAGCTACAGAAACTGGGATGGATCATCAATTACAACAAGAGCTCCCTGAGACCCTCACAGGATCTGGTATTCTTGGGAATAAACTTCAACACTCAACTAGGTCAGGTGTCCCTGTCATCAGAAAGGCAGCAAAGGATCATCAAACAGGTATGCAAGTTTCTTCAGAAAAGAAAACAAACAGCAAAATCCTATTCCAAACTGCTGGGCCACCTAGCATCCTCTTATCAAATCATCCCATGGGCCCGGATACATGTTCGCAGAACCCTAATACACTATCTAACATATTACAAAAGACAACCTCTCAACTTTCATCAACAAATCCCAATACCAAATCTGATCCGATCGGAATTGAAATGGTGGACTCAGCCTCTACATCTAGCAAAAGGCAGGAACCTAGCAGATCCAGATTGGCAGATTCTACACACAGACGCCAGCGGAAAAGGTTGGGGAGGAATATGGAGGAACGAGACGGTTCAGGGGACATGGAATCTTCGGGAAACAAAATTACACATCAATGTACTGGAACTACTGGCAGTATGGAAAACATTTCAGCACTTCAGTCGCAGCCTCAGACAATTGCCAGTCTTAATCAGGTCAGACAGCTCTACGGCAGTACAGTACGTAATGAATCAAGGGGGGACACAGCCCTCAATTAAACAACCTAGCGCTAAAGATCCTCCTTTGGGCAGAAAAACATTTACAGGACCTCTCGGCCTCCTTCCTCTCCGGTCGACTAAACGTTCAGGCAGATAACATCAGCTAGAAGAGTCAGCGAAATTCAAGCACTAGTAGCCAAATCTCCTTTCATATCCTTCCACCAGGATAAAGTAGTGCTGCGTCCAAAACCCTCATTTCGTGCCAAGATGGTCTCTTAATTCCATCTTAATCAGGATATAGTTTTACCTTCTTTTTGTCCTAATCCAGTTCATGAGCTTGAGAAAAGATTACATAACCTGGACTTGGTCAGGTGTCTACAAACGTATCTTGCCAGAACAGAGGAATTCCGGAAATCAGATTCTCTCCTTGTACATTTCGGGGGAAAATTCAAAGGAACCGCAGCCTCAAAATCCTCTATTGCCAGGTGGATATGTGAATGTATATCCTCTGCATATGAAACAGCGGATCAGACCCCTCCTAAGGGTCTAAAGGCCCACTCAACTAGAGCCATGTCAACATCCTGGGCTCTTAAAGCTGCTGCCTCTCCGGAGGACATATTTAAGGCAGCTACCTGGACTTCTGTCTCTACATTTATTAAACATTATAGACTAGACTTACAAGCCTCGGCAGACGCTAAGTTCGGCCGGAAGGTTCTTGAAGCAGCTATCCAAAATTAACTCTTTATCTACCCACCCTCTCTGAGTACTGCTCTAGTAAGTCCCACTCTATGCTGGGGATAGGACACAGAGAAATTTACTTACTGATATTTGTATTTCCTCTGTGTCCTTCCACGGCAACCCTCCCAGGTAATTACAGTATCTGTATCGGTCCATTCTACATATGCAGGCTATGAATTATGTTTCTGCCATTTTTACTGTATCTAATCTATTCTATCTTTCAGCTTGGACAAAATGTATAACAGCAGAGGAGAGGTAGCAGAGGATATTTAAAGAAATCAATTGGTCCTACCCAGCTGGAAGGCGGAGCCAAAGCCCACTCTATGCCGTGGAAGGACACAGAGGAAATACAAATATCTGTAAGTAAATTTCACTTTTCTGTGGCATCACTATTGTAGCTTTATTTCAACTGTAAGCTCTGTGTTATCACTAATGTAGCTTGATTTCAATTGTAAGCTCTGTGGTTTTACTGGTGTAGCCCTATTTCAATTGTACGTTATGTGGTATCACTATTATAGCTCTATTGTATTTGTAAGCCCTGTGGGTATCACTAGTGTAAGCTCTGTGGTATCTGAATAATAATAATAATAATAATAATAATAAAAAATCTGAATTTTAAAGGGATACTAATGTATATTTAAAAGCCGTTTGCAGAGTCTTCTGTATATTAAAAGTAACAGATTGCGCTATGTCTAAGACCTTACTATGTCTAAGACCATGTCCTGCAGAAGATGCAGTCTGGTCAAGACCGCTGCAGCAGGGGACAAACTTCAGTAAGCAAAGGGAAAGCCTGCCCTCCTTCATCAAGGGGGCAGGAGTTTCCTTATACTTACTGAAATTTGTCCCTTGTTGCAGCAGTCTGGTCCCATGACCAGATTTCAGATTTAGTGGGGGACTGCCAGAAAGGGGTGGATCTTTATCACTTCTTAGCTTTTGAACTACACACAAGTAAGGTCATAGACATAGCGTAATCTGTTACTTTTAATATACAGAAGACTCTGCGAACGACTTTTAAAGAGTCATTGCTATCCCTTTAAATATGATTCAAAGTTAATAACAGGATGATAAATAGGTGCTACACTAGTGTCTCTTGTTGAAACTGTGATATGGCTAACATACAAAAATTCAAAAGTTAACTATGGGAAAAAGGCCTTGTATTAGATGTCCCAGACCCCCGCCCATGTTCATGTCTTCATGTTGCATACTGTGCTTAGTTTGTATTCCACCCTCATACAGATTGACTACTGTTCAGCTAATTGAAGTGTTTTTTGCAACTACATTGCTACAGAATAGCTGTGAATCAGGTACTATAAATTATAAAGACAAGTTAATACTAAAGGTTTATTTATATTGTTGTGTTCTCTTATAATGGAGAAATCCTCAATCACAGATAGAGGAATTGAGTGGATGCATAATACAAAAGAAAAAAATACCCCTGTGCTTACTAAAGAGTCAATGTTTTGATGCATCCATTGAGTGTTCAGATTTGGTCTCAATTGCTTTCAGCTTTTATGAACACTGCAAGAAAGATTGTGAAAAGACACAATCTAACTCATGCTACGTGTGTTGCTTGATAAGTTCATGGCAACAATCGTTACCTGGAATAGCATGCCAGGGAACGAAGTGTAACATGGGGAGAAATGGATGGGTTGATGTTTTGCAATGAAATTATCTCTGGTGCATCTTTGGACACCTACCCCCATCAGCACTTCAATTACCCTAGTCTGTAACCTCCATTAAAAAAAAATGAAGAATATAAGGAAGCTCTCGATGTGGTCCTTTGCGATCTCCACTGTAAATCCCTGACCGGCTGAACCTATGCAGTAGCAGATCTGTATTCAGCTCTTGTGGTCATGCACACTGATTGCTCTTTGTGATTCCTGAAGAGCGATCAGTGAAACTGGCTAACATTAATGAAACCTGAATTGGTGCCACTGCACTTTAGCTCAGCAGGATTAAAGTTGGAAAAAATATCTAATTTCTTAAAGGATGGGTGGGGGGAGGGTTTGTAGCTGTAAAGACGAATATGAAAGAGTACAAGAAAATAGAAAAACCCTTAGAGACAAAAGAGAGCAGAGCGTAGGCTTGCTTTTCTCATTAAGCCTTTGGATGCTAGTGACATCTCCGGTACATTGCGAAGCAATAAGATTGACGCCTCCTTAGAATTCAGCTGTTTAGATTACATAAACCTCTCCCAATCTTGTGCCTATTTCTCTGTATTGTGAATGTTACTATGAACCAAACCAATATAAAAACATTACATTTCATTTTATATGTGACACAGATTTAACCATTTAAGGACCAGAGTGGTGGAAAATGCATTGCCCATCTCTGTTACTTAACCATTTGAGTGCCAGAGGTACTTTGCAATGCATTGCATACCCCTCTGTCACTCAAAAGGTTAAATTAATGCAAGGGTAGAGGTCTACAAATGTATTAACCCTTTAAGACCCAGAGTGTGCACAATGCATTGACTTGAAATGCTTTGCACATCTCTCTGGCCCTTTAAGGGTAAATGGTCGGATTGTATCTGATACCCTCCTCATTTATCAATGAGCCATTCCTATCCACAAAGGCCAATGAATCAATCCTGCATGTACTGGTTCCACAAAATGTACTCTTTAAAGTGATAGTAATGTTTCATAATTAAAGCAACTCTAATTAATCATCATAGTATTTGGGCCTTGGAGAGTGTTATTTCAATTCAGTCAGAGCTGTAGTTCAAGAGTAATTCAATGACAAAGTATCCCCCTCCCGCCCCTTTTACTGATATAACACTGCTCAGCTCAGAACAGCAGGGAGGTGCTCAGGTAGATTGCAGAGAAGGACAATCTTCAATTAAGGGAAAAATCTGTCAAGAAGGGGCAGGGTTTTCATTGTTCTCACAGAAAGAAGATTGTCCCTTGCTGTAATCGGTCTGGTCAAGCAACCAGATTCCACATCTGAAGTGAGCAGTGTTACACTAGGTAAAAGGGGCGGGAGGGGGATACTTTATCATTCAATTACTCTTGAACTACAACTCTGACGGTATTGAATAACACTCTCTATGGCTCAGATACTATGATGATTAATTGGAGCTGCTGTTTTTGTGAAACATTACTATGCCTTTAAATAGTACTGGAGAGTATATCTATCAACCCCTTTATAACCGCACTGTCCAGGGGTGGGGTACGCTGGAGGACCAACGCAGGTTTTTTTGTTGTTATTTCTGGCCTGCCGAGTCGTTGTAGAGCACCTTGTAGACGCACTGTGATCATGAAATACCATGATGTGCCCGGACCGTGACCAATCCTTACCACCGGAACCCGTCACCCATCATTAACGGATTAAGGCAGACATTACTCTTTATACTGGAGGCCAGGACCCCAAACTACTCCTTTCTTCCAAAAAACACACCAGTGGGGTGGGGGGAGTTTCAGGTCGTTGAGCCCAACAACAAGACCATGATATCTAATGCTGCAATGCTGTTTGATGGAATGTCAATGAGTTTTGATAGATTTTTATATTTAATAAATGTTTTGTAGTTTTAAATTGGCTAGTAGTGAATTAAATCTGATGTACTAAGAAAAATTAAAGCAATTCTGAGTGCATATAAGGGACAAAAAAATCCTCTAATTCTCCTTTCCTTAAACGGAGCTATAAATCACAGCAATATGGTGCATTCAAGAGATTAAAGTGCCATGTAAATCAATGTGATTTTTTTGTCATCCCTTTGCTGCAGTTGGTCTGTACTACAATTGGTCCAGTTCTTAGTGAGGATTATGTATAATGTAGAAAACAGGCAATTCTTGGGCAAGCTAAATGCATCTTGGGACTGAATCAAATATGCATTTATTTGAATGGGGCTTGAACACCTTCAATGCAACTCATTGCTTTGCGTAAAACCCCCATTTAACAAGCAATGCGTTGTGTACCTCTCTGGCAATCAAAGGGTTAAAGTGGACATATCACACAAATTAAAGTTACCCCCAAATCATTATGCACATAGCAATACTTATATCCATACTGAATAAGTTTGGCGTTCTTGATAAATTCATCTCATTCCCACAGACAGGCATCTTGCAGTACTGGCATCTGTGCGCCTGCATCATCAGTCCCTTCCTGTAGCTTAAGGTAGAATGCAACTCCTCCTAGAGGAGGCTGGGAAGGACAGCGCAGGCACACAGATATCTCTTTGGCAAGATGTCTGTTCTGATGCCTGCCTGCTCATATCGGAATGAGATGGATTTCTCAATAACACCAAAGTTAATCAGGATAATTCTAGTATGGATATCGTTATGTGCATAATGCTTTGGGGGTAACTTTAATTTGTGTGATAGTTCCTCTTTAAAGCAATGATAATTTTGGAAAATGTTAGTTGCCCCCTAGGGTGCAGTTATTTGGTCCATAATTGTTCTAGTTTTCAGCACATCAGGCTCACTACATCTGTGTGTGATTATAGAAATTAAAGGTGTATCAACGAAGGTGCTTTCTCAGGTGTAATAGGCTAATCCTGACATGTGGATAAAAGTTAAGGATACAAATACACTAATATGAATTGGAGTAATTTCAGAGCAAACCAACTACACTATGGGGACAAATACAAATTCCAGCTGAATTAAAAGTGGAATTCAACCCCTTGAAGTCTGGAGCTATTTCTAGCACATTGTGAAGCAATGCATTGGAGTCCTCACTAATGCTGAAGGGGTTAACCCTTTGAGTGCCAGAGAGGTAAGCAACGCATTGTTCTGCAATGCTTGCTTACCCCTCTGGCACTCAGAGGGTTAAAGTCCCCATTAAACTCAATGGGAATCTTTATTCCCTCATCCATTATACAGTTGATTTGCTCCAGAATTGCTCAGGTTGTTCTTAGTATATCTGCCTGACTGCATCATTGTGTGCGTTCTGAAAATAAGTATGTAAGAGCTAGGGTATTTTCTCAGGTGTAACAGGCTAATCTTGACATGTGGGTAAGAGTGAAGGAGTTGTGTGCAACATCATCAGTGAAATGACCCACATCCAGATTTAGATAAAGCACCATTTGTTCAATTAGACGAGACACTTGGAAATTAACCAAGTGTTTCTGCATTATTCTGGAACGGCATGCACAAAAGAAGTGGTTAGGTTAATATTATCTTATAAGATGAATGTGGTTTTTGACCCTTCAGTACAAAGGGAAATTTGAAAATATTTTATAAAAGTTTCACACACAAATTATAGCAATGTATATGTAATAAAAGTCAAAGCATCTGCATGTCAGGGAAACAGATGACTTGGATGATGATTGGCCAACAGTTGAACACAATCAACTTACCAGTTTAACCCTGTATTACTGATAAACACTATGTGGTTGATGGGAATGGAGTAATTCTGGGACAAACCAACTGTTTCATAGGGCACAAATAAGCATTCCCATTAAACTAAACTGGATTTTAAAGGGATAGTAATACTTCATTTTATCTTTATTTTATTTTGTAGGCATTAAAAAAAACATGAAGAACGATATAAGTCTTATCTCTCAAACCTTTATGGTTTAAGAGAGTTTCACAAGCAAAGTATCCCCCCCCCCCCGTTCAGCCAGATAAGAAGGGGGAGGTGCCCAGGTAGACTGCAGAGAGGGACAATCTTCAATTAAGATAAGGGAAAAAGCTGAAAAACCTGTCAAGGGGGGAGATGGCTTACACTAGGAAAAAGGGGCGGGAGGGGAAACTTTGCTTGTGAATATCTCTTAAACCATAAAGGTTTGAGAGATAAGACTTATATCATTCTTCATGTTTTTTTAATGCCTACAAAATAAAATAAAGTTAAAACGAAGTATTACTATCCCTTTAAGCCAAGCCCTTGAATGAACATAAATTGTGATAGGAGGAGGTAGAAAAACTGTTGGGACAGTGAGGGGAGCAAATACAACAGGGGACATGGGGAGGAAAATACAAATGGTGTGATGGGGAGGACAGACCGTGAAGTGTGACGGAAAATACAATGGGGGGGATAAGGAAGATAAATAGGGAAGTAGGAGGACAAACAATGGGGCAGATGGAAAGTGGGAGAGCAGACACAGTGAGCAAGAAGGAGAGTACTGATTGAAAAGCTTGAGGACAGAGATCAATGGGGGGGATGGGAGGACTGATAGCAAAGTGGAAGGTCAGATACAGTGAGGAAGAGACATTGAAGTCTGACAGTAAACAGAGTGGAGGAGATGGGGAAGACTCACAGGAAAGTGGAAAGGGGGAGACAATGGAGCAGTTGGGAGGACAGATCAAGAAGGGGGGGAGATGTAAATGAGGGAGATGTGAGGATAGATAGCACATATGATGGCGATTTAGGAGGATAGGCAGGGATGTGGCAGGGCAGATACTGCGAGGTAGTGAGGACAGACAAGAAAGTTGGAGGCTAAATAAAATGTGGAATTGGGAGAGCAGAATGGGAAGTTGAAGTGTAATTAAAATGTGAAATGGGGAGGATAGACAGGGGAGTTGGATGGTAAATATGATATGGGATGGGGTGGACCTATAAGGAAGTGAGAGGGGAGAGACATTTGTTGAGATGGGTAGGGCATATAGGGAAGATGGAGGGCAGATACAATGGGGGGAGATAACAGAGGAATGCAAGAGAATTGGGTGCTGAGGCTGACAGAAGGGGAAGTAAGAGGACAAATACAGTGTGGGAGATGGGGAGAGCATACAGGGAAGATGAAGGGTATATATGATATGAGGGATGGGAATGATAGAGAGGAAAGAGAGAGGTTAAATAAGGTACATGGGGAAGACAGAGATGTAGAAGGGCAGATACAGTGGGGGAGTTGAATCAGAAACAGAAGTGTATTAACAGATCATGGGGACATGGAGAGGACTGAAACAGCTAGTTGGGGAAATGTGTAAATCAAACTGTGTGTGTGGAGGGGGAGTCTCAAGAGGAATGTAGAAATCTGAGAAATGGAACAGAATAGGGGAGCAACAATGATATGGTATTGATCGAGGAACAACAGATTGAAAGTGTGGGGAAGTGTAGATAGATATACCAGAAAAAAAAGGCAGTGAATGAAATGGGGAGGTGATGGGGCAAAGAAAGTGAAACTTACAGGAGAAATGGAGAGGGTAAATAGTAAGTATGGTAGAGGGCGAAACAAGGTGAGCGAACAGACATGGAGGGAGGAAGAATGGTCAAAGGGAACAGGGAATAAGGAGGTAGGTAGAGGTACAAAGAGAGAAGGAGGAGCAGAGGGAAGAACAGATAAAAAAGAGAACACAAAGCAATCCATAGTTTGAAATGATGGGTGGAAGGGTTGGATGGGAAGCATAAATATCAAGTTAAGATGTGTGGCCAACTGTTCAATCAGGATGCAAGGCTAACTGCCATATAAATATGTATGACCCACTACCCAATTTACATGGCACAGTTTAATAGTTGTCTAATACTATGGCATGAAGATTGCAAGTAATTTAACCATTATAATCAATTTACACTGTTATAAAAAGAGACTAGCCAAACTGGAATTGTTTAAATTATAGAAGAGATATCTAAAGGTTGATATGATTACCATTTACAAATATATTTGAGGGTAATACAAAGATCTTTCTAATGACATATTTACTCAGAGAGCTTAGCTAAGAACAAGAGGTTATCCAATAAGACTAGAGGAAAGGTGCCTTTGACTAAAACAAAGGTAGAGATTTTTTACAGTAAGGGTAGTAAAGCTATGGAATTCTTTGCCTCTGGATGCTGTGCTTGCACATTCTGTAACTACTTTAAACAATGTAATGGATACCTATCTAGCACAGAACAATATTGA
Source organism: Rhinophrynus dorsalis (assembly GCA_037306005.1). Classification (NCBI taxonomy): domain Eukaryota; kingdom Metazoa; phylum Chordata; class Amphibia; order Anura; family Rhinophrynidae; genus Rhinophrynus; species Rhinophrynus dorsalis. The sequence goes on from CM074723.1 coordinate 408,068,224, forward strand.
GAATTATGACCATTGACTTCAAAGAAGATATGATGTTGATCCAGGGAACTATCTGACTGACATTTGGACTCAGGAAGGAATTATTTACCCACTTTGGGCTTAATTGGAAATGGCTTTAATATATATATTTTTTTTTTGCCTTCCTCTGGATCAACAGGGGTGAACTGGCATGGGCTGGACTTGATGGACGCATATCTTTTTTTCAGTCTCATCAACTAGGTAACTATTATTTTGGGGTGGGATACATACAAAGACCCATTAGTCAATATCCATCCTCCAGCTAAAGCCAAGTTGTTATTTTATAGAAACTAATGTGCCTACATTTGAACTTGCTGAAAGAAGGAAATAATGCATCAGCCTGCTATGATTATCTCAGCCACTGCAACACATAAAATGACTACATTTGGCAATGAGCTATATGTGATAATAACCCATATGGAACATTAAGCAGCATGAATATATGCGTGGATGACTAGGAAAAACTGAACTCCTATGATGTAGAAAACTAGTGTCAATAGACCTTTTAACTCACACCAGTCTTCCACTAAGGCACATAATTTAGTTAGGATGCAAATCATAATTCATAAGTGTGATGTCTGTTTATAACCTACAGTGATCTGATAATTAGTGTAACAGATCAGCTTCATTATTTTCATTGAATATGTGTACTCTTGGCTATGGAACTAGGGAAATCAAAGTAATGAGATTATTATTTAGAAAAGTACTTTTCCTGTTATTCTAGTTCTGCCACTTCCATAGTAGAAAAAAAAGAGCAAATAGCATGGGAGCACTCCAGCGGTGCATAAAACGTCAAGCTTTATTTCTCCAGTTAGCAACATGAGTAGTAAAGGGCATACACTGTGAAGTACATACCTCACCACCAATGGTCAAACACAGCTGACAGACATTTCTCACCATCTGGCACTTCCCCAGGCAATACATTGCTTCTCTGGAGGAAGTGTCAGACAGCGAAACTGCTGTCAGCTGTAGTCATCCACTGATGGTCATATATATACTTTATACTGAATGCCCTTTGCCACTGATGTTCCTATTTAAATATGGAGAAATAAAGCTTGGCTTTTTATGTACAGCTGAAGTGCTTCCATGCTATTTTCTCTGTTTTCTGCATTGTGTTCTTGATGTGGTTGTAGCACCAGGGATTATGCTGACTGCGGCCCCCTCAGATATTGGTGTTATTTGATTACATATCCATGTAAGAATTGGCATACCATGAAAGGTGACCATATCTCCATGGATGATCAGCAACATTTCCATATGAGGATGTGGAATTCTAGGTATAAGTTCATGGCAACAGTTGTTCTAGACAAAAACCAGAGAGGTCTCGAATGCATGATGCTTATTTAGAGTTAAAATCATAGTGAGCACCAGCGTTCCTTCTATATTGAGCAAAGGTAAGGGTATAGATTTGACCTTTTGAGTGAGATAAGAACAACACATTGAGTGAATGTACAAAATCTAGTTCACCATTAGTCTCCAGGATTAATAATTTCTGCACCTTTGCAATTGGTATCTGGACGGTATTGCTAATGTCTGGACTTTATAACTATACCGTAGTTATGGACATAAGCACCAAAATAAGCTATCAGATGAGTTCCTCATATTCTGTTATTGACTTTGGATTTTATAGCAGTCACCATTTAATTGCTTTGCAATGCACTGGAGACCTCTCTAGCATTCAAGGGTTAAGGTCACAGTCTTACGAGAGCGCTCCATTGCTCTGGGATTTTCCCAGATGTTTTCATATTGTGTTACATGTCCCCAGGTTTAACCTGGCACTTTTGTAGTCTTTATTCTCATTGCTGCCATCTGTCAGTGCACCTGAATCCAGGGATTGTAGGAGCTGACATCAAGATCAATTGTTCTTTCTCTTCACCTGGGGGAAAAAGAAATCCTCCTGGCAAGGAGACGTGTTCCATCAGACTGATAGTAACACTGATATAGGATCTATTGACATACTTTCTAACAGAGGGTATAGAAATTATTATATAATGGCTCATGTTCAATAAAGGGCCACTGGGGTTTAAAGTTCACTTTATTTCCTTCATTGTGTTTGCAAAATATTCTAATCCCCATTTGCACACGCTTGATAAATTTTGTATTGTGTTCCTGTCTGCCAAACTATATAACAATTCGAGATGCAAGGTTCCATAAATACACATTTAACTCTATAAGGATCAGAGAAGTGTGCAATATGCTGCAAACAAAAGTGTTGAATGCTCCTTTTGTCCTCAAAGGGTTAAAAACAATCATATTAAAATACAAGCTATTTGACAAATCAAAAACATGAACCATTAATAATAAATGCAAAAAAAAATCATAAATTGATTCACATTTCAGCAAAATATAAAACTCCTATCTATCTATCTATCCTATCTATCTATCTATCTATCTATCTATCTATCTATCTATCTATCGAATGTTTTTTAAGCCACAAAAGGCTTAAAGATCTCTATTTAGTAATAACTAGCAATGTGGGACGGCGTTGCCCGTCATGTTATGCAGGGAATGTTTTTTTTTTATAAATGTTATGATAGTGAAATATGGCATAAGGTGTACGTGTCAGAAAGGTACACACAGTGATACACAGACACGTGCAAACACACACATATACAGGGAGACACACAGTAATAGACAGAGATGCATGCAACACACATACATACATACACACACATGCTCTGACATACACAAACAGTGACACACAGATGCAAAGCAGAACATACATACATACATACATACATACATACATACATACAGTGTGAGCAGTGTAAGTAACTAGGGTTGCCACCCAGCCGGTATTTTACCGGCAGGCCGGTAAAAAATTGGCTTCTGTCCAATGTTAAGTCTATGGACGGAATGCCATGGCCGGTATTTTTTTTATGAAAATGTGGCAACCCTATAAGTAACATACCTCCCAACATTTCAAATGGCCAAAGAGGGACACTTGTGTTTTAGGTGGTGTTACTGGGAGCGTGGCTGGTGGTGTATTTTAGATAATTTTTAACCCTTTGAGTGCCGGGGGTAAGCAATGCATTGCGTATACCCCTCTGGCATTGAAATGGTTATGTTACTCTTTGTGTAAGTGAATGATTTAGAAGAAGAAGAAAGTATTTTTTACACAGACTAATTTATAAGATATATACAGAAGTTTATACCCACATTACTGTGGGTTTTATTGATGTGGAGCAATCTAATACACTTGTATATACACCACACAGTGTGATCTCCAAAATAGAGGAGCAAAGGGATTTGGGTGTCAAACAGGGACTGTCCCTCCTATACTGTATAGTGCCAGTCCTTATACACAGACACATGCAGACTGTATATTATACAATGCCAGACCATATATAAATAGTTTGTCATACATGCTATACAGTGAGCTATGTACAGCATGGAGATGATTGCAGGAACTGGCACCTCTACTTACAGACTAACAAACAATCTGCCTCTTTCTCTCTCTTTGTGCAATATATAAATACAGTCACAACCATGTCTCTGCCACTTACCAGCTCAGCTGAAGCCCTGCCCTGCTCTGCACTGCCTGATCATGTCTCTGCTGTTATTCAACTTTCCCAGCTTCTCTGTGGTAGCAAGTCAGCTCCCCAGCATCCTGCCTGCTGATTAGTAGGGTGGCCACCCAGCCGGTAAAAACTTGTCCTCTGTCCAATGTTAAGTCTATGGAGGGAATGCCATGGCCGGTATTTTTTTGAAAGAAAGGTGGCAACACTACTGATTAGTTAGAAATCGGCTCACTTGTATTAATTGGCAGGGCTGTGCAGGGACATAGACAGGGAATGAAGAAGCTACATATGAGTGGTTTATTGTAGCGAGCCTATAACTTTGTATATATGTGCTGGGAACCCTGATGCATTTGGACCATGGACTTCCATCTGTAGCTTGAACATAGTTCCCATCGTCCTCAGCTGCTCAGCATGCGTGTGTGTGTGTCTCTGTATGACTGTGTGTATATGTGTGTATATGTCTGCCAGTGTGTGGGGGACATGTGTGTGTGTCTGTGGTGTAGGAGTGAGTGGCAGCCATTTTTTTTTTCAGCCTTAGATAGTGGTGGGCGGGCTGGATAGTGGGGGCGGGCCAAAAATCACACCCCCATTGAATCACCCAATGGGAGCAGTAACTCCTCCTTTCTGCCGCCCCTGAGTGTGTTTTGCCAGACACAAAGTCTTCTTTTATATATATATAGATAAAATATAATTTCTTCATGGCAGTAGCAGACAAAAATGAATGAGGTCACTGCAGTGGCGTATCTAGAACCTAATGGGTGCTGGGATGAAATTTGCTGCTTGGTCCCCTATATGAACTGACAACATTTAAAAATGCACACAGACACGAACCTTATTTAAAGTCCCATAGCAAGAATTAATCATGTGCCAATATGGTCACAAGGTATGCATACCTCCCAACATTCAAATGGCCAAAGAGGGACACTGGTGTTTTAGTGGTGTTTCTGAGAGCATGGCTGGTGGGCAGGGTATTACTTATTTATGACTTATTGATACCTATTTGTGTAACTGAATAAATGATTTAGAACAAGACCAAAGTATTTTATTTACATAGATTAATTTATAAACACATATAGTGAAGTTTATACACACAATGTGGGTTTTATTGGTGTGGAGCAATGTGATACACTTATATACACACACACCCACCATACAGACTGATCTCCTAAAAAGAGGGACAACAGGGTGGGAAAGAGGGACAGAGGGAGGATTTCAGAAGATCTTCGTAAGATGTAGAAAGACAAAGAAAAAGCAGCATTCCTATCAGAGAAAGATGAGCCAATGTGAGCCCTGATCCCATGAACTACTGTAACAATGTTTGTAACAGAGGTCTGAGATGCAAGTGTTGTGGATAGAAAGCATCTATGAATCCAGAGATACCACGTGGACAGATGTTTAAAAAAAAAAAAACATAGTTCCCATCGTCCTCAGCTGCTCAGCATGCATGTGTGTGTCTCTGTATGACTGTGTGTATATGTGTGTATATGTCTGCCAGTGTGTGGGGGACATGTGTGTGTGTGTGTGTCTGTGGTGTAGGAGTGAGTGGCAGCCATTTTTTTTTCAGCCTTAGATAGTGGTGGGCGGGCTGGATAGTGGGGGCGGGCCAAAAATCACACCCCCATTGAATCACCCAATGGGAGCAGTAACTCCTCCTTTCTGCCGCCCCTGAGTGTGTTTTGCCAGACACAAAGTCTTCTTTTATATATATATATATAGATATATAGATATATATATATATATATATATATATATATATAGATAAAACATAATTTCTTCATGGCAGTAGCAGACAAAAATGAATGAGGTCACTGCAGTGGCGTATCTAGAACCTAATGGGTGCTGGGATGAAATTTGCTGCTTGGTCCCCTATATGAACTGGCAACATTTAAAAATGCACACAGACACGAACCTTATTTAACCCCTTAGTGACCGGCCACACGTGCACGTGGCCGGCACTTAATGACAATGTTTTTTTTTTTTCCATTATAGTGAATGACTTCCTTGACTTACCAGGTAAGTCGTCTGTCACTAACTGACATTTTTTCATGACTTACCTGGTAAGTCCTTTGTCACTAAGGGGTTAAAGTCCCATAGCAAGAATTAATCATGTGCCAATATGGTCACAAGGTACGCATACCTCCCAACATTCAAATGGCCAAAGAGGGACACTGGTGTTTTAGTGGTGTTTCTGAGAGCATGGCTGGTGGGCAGGGTATTACTTATTTATGACTTATTGATACCTATTTGTGTAACTGAATAAATGATTTAGAACAAGACCAAAGTATTTTATTTACATAGATTAATTTATAAACACATATAGTGAAGTTTATACACACAATGTGGGTTTTATTGGCGTGGAGCAATGTGATACACTTATATACACACACACCATACAGACTGATCTCCTAAAAAGAGGGACAACAGGGTGGGAAAGAGGGACAGAGGGAGGATTTCAGAAGATCTTCGTAAGATGTAGAAAGACAAAGAAAAAGCAGCATTCCTATCAGAGAAAGATGAGCCAATGTGAGCCCTGATCCCATGAACTACTGTAACAATGTTTGTAACAGAGGTCTGAGATGCAAGTGTTGTGGATAGAAAGCATCTATGAATCCAGAGATACCACATGGACAGATGTTTTAAAAAAAAAAAAAAAAAAAAAAAAACATAACATAAATCAATTCTGGGGCAAACCAGCTCTATTTCAGGGATCCACTACACATTCCGTTTTGTTTATATGGGACTCTTAACCCCTTGAATGCTAGTAAGGTTTACCTGGGAACACTCTGGATATGCCCCAGGGACTCTGGTTTTTAGAGTTAATTACCATGTTTCCAGGGACAGAGACTGATTAATTGGCTTTGTGAGTTTCCTGAGTAACTCCACCCATTCCACCCACTCCCTGCCCATGCTGCTGATTTCAGGCAAATTTTGGGTTTGAACCCTGACTTTCTTTTTCCCAATTCCATCCACCCTGATTAAGCTCCACACATAATATGACATAGTTACATAATTCGGACCACTCCCATCTCCAGCCAATCTTACTCTAGGGCTGGCAACAAGAAGGTTCCCAGGTATATAGTGAGGCCTCCCTTTCATAAAGTGCTACGTGTTGGAACTCTCTCTAACAGACAGATAGATAGATAGATAGATAGTTCATAGTTCACGACTCACATGCTGTCAGTTAGCCAGTTTAGTGCTGCTACATCATTATTCATGACCCACAGTTAATCCCTTTTAGTAACAGAGTAGTGTCTAATATATTGCTTTACAATACAGTTCACACCTTGCTGGTTAGGGAAGAAAAGCAAAGGATCTCACCTATGCTATTCTTCATAGGCATAACTAGAAGCCACCGGGACACCCCCAGTGTCCATCTCCTACCTCCCTGGTGGTCCATCGGCGTGGCAGAAGAGGTCTGTGCCTTGCCTTCTTCTGCACAGACCTCTTTAGCTGGAGCTTCCACGTGGTCCTTTCTCCAGTAATGCAGAGAGCTGGGAGATGATGTCATCTCCCAGCGCTCTGCATTACTAGAGTGCCGGAGAGAGAGAGAGAGCTCAGCTGCTAATAGAGGTCTGTGCTAAAGAAGGTACAGAATTCAGCTAGTTGAGGGCACCTGGGCAGGGGGGTCGCAGGGTCGGCCAGGCCCCTGGAGTGATGGGACCGGTCTCAGTTGCTACCCCTGCGACTCCTATTGTTACACCACTGCTATTATTACCTTATTGGCTGCCAGTGGCCTTGTGCGATATCAGCAGCTGCCAGACAAAATAGGAGTCTGGCCTGATTGTAAGGGATTGTAGGGTACTGTAATGCAGTGCCAGTGGATCATCTTGAACGCCGGGCCCTTTCACAACTGCATCTGGTGCACCCCCATAGGGACTCCCTGGATCACAGATTTCCATGTAGTCCTATCACCTGGAGCTAAATGGGCAAATGGAGACATTATGCCATTAAGTAATGCTGTTTTTACCAAAGGCCTGAGATGCAAGTGTTTTGGACAGAAAGCATCTGGAATCCCAAGACAACACAGGGGCATATGTATAAATAATTACATTCAAGCATTCAAGGGGTCATCTAGTTAAATCAATGGGGTTTTTGATTGTCTCCTATCTTGCAGTTGGTATGCCCCAGGATTTCTCCAGTTCTACTTACTAAATCAGCTTCAGGGAAAATAAAAATTTCCCAAAAGTCCCATTAACCATCTGAGTGCCAGAGAGGTATCAATGCACTGGATAAATCTCTGGCACTCAAAGGGTTAATTCAATAGCTTTAAAATGGGCTTTAACCCTTTGAATGCTAGAGAGGTCGCCAATGCATCACAAAGAAATGTGTTGCTGACCTTTCTAGCATTCACAGGGTTAAAAGCACAATTTAAATCAATGGGAATTTGGGGAATTGTGATTTTTCCTCCCTGGTGCAGTTGATTTGCCCAGGAATTGCTCTAGCCTCAGTGTATCAGGCTCCTTGTTTCTTTGCTCTGTTCTCCCTCAAAGATTATTGGATTAGGCTGGAAACAAGATGATTTTGTTTTACACATCAAATCCTCACCTGCACAATTTCATATCCCCTCGAAATGCTCTGTCTTGTCAGACACAGCAGCAGGAGTCCTTCAAGATTTGTGAAAGGATCACACCTGCCATTTATTTGCCTGATGAAAAATCATCATCTAGTCTGTCACACGGTGGCAGGGTCACTAGGGAAAAACATCTCAAATCCCATATTGGGAGCAAAACATTGCTGATATTTGATCATGCAAAGTGCATTATTAAAGGTAAGGGAAAAGGGCTTTGTAGACATTTACTTGCTCCTATACCGTGGGAAATTGCCTGATATTCCCTAATGGTAAATGCACTTGCTCTTCTCTGAAATTCTGTGTTTAACCCTGTAAGGACCAGAACAATGAGCTCTGCAGGTTAACCATTTGAGTGCCATAGGGGTTTACGGAATATAACTTTCAAAACAGTGTATACCCCTTAGGCGCACTAAATATTATATATCTTATTTTATATATGCCTTCTTTTGTAAGTACCATATCACCCGCAGTGCGAGGGTGAAACACTTAAAGTGAAATGTTCAAAAAGCTGTCATAATGAAAAAATTATTGGACCATGAGTTGGTGGCATATGAAGGACAATATTCTCAGAAATAAAGTTGTCATATTTGAAAATGTGTGTTAAAGAATTAAAAATGACTGTAAGAAAATCTTCATCAATATTGCCCTTAACAATTCTGATGTTAAAAATGTCTTTCATTTTGTCTTTGAAACAAACATTTTCAAAGAAAAGAAGACATATTTTTTCAAATTTTTAAACAAAATGACTTTTTTTTTTATCAGTTAACTCTAAAGCACTGCTTCTCATTCCTACTAACAGTACTTTTTGTAATTTGTCATCTCCAAATGTAGACCATTTTTATTTTGTTGGAAAAAAATTACATTAACCCCTTAACGACCCTTGACGGTCATAGTACATCATGGGTCTATTTGAGTTAACGACCCATGACGTACTATGACCCACATTGGAATTCTGAGCTCCCCCCACGGCTGCGCGCTGTTCGGGGAGTCCGGAACCAGAAGAAGCAAAAAAAAAAAATGCTCCATGGTCCTTAACTGACCGCGCCAATCGGCCAGTCATTTTTCTGAAAATTCTTTTCAATATGAGGGTAGATTAAACCACACCTACTTTTAAGACAGCTTTTTCCCTTTGGTGGAGATGGTAGAATTGTAGAAAAAATGACAGAAACATGTCAGCAAATTGATGGGCCAAGGCATAAGAGCTTTTTTATTCTGATTACAGACAATTTCAGTTACCACCACTTTTTGAACATCTCACCCTTATAGGGAATCTGAATGTCTGAATACAAGACTTTATGGAAAAGATAGTGGACACAATGAAATGTCTCCCAGCAGGAGATTATACAGTATTAGAGTTTAAAAATATTTTCAGATCTAAGGGCTGCATTCAGGCCTAAATTACACTAACCATTTATCAGCGGCAAGGTAATCTAGTCCTTAATAAGCTAAAGAGCGGCAATTCTGGTGCAAACCAATGGCACCACATTTTGAAGCAATGCACTGGAATTTCTACCATTGAAGGGGTTAAACACCTAATTTAAATGAATTAATGTATAAATTCCTTAGATTCCCATTGATTTAAACTGGGTCTTAGTCATATTCTTCCATATTATTACTAGACATTAGTCACACTGGCCCATACCTCCCAACATTTCAAATTGCCAAAGAGGGACATTTGTGTTTTAGGGGGAGTGGCTGGAGGTGTGGCTGGTGGGAGGGGCATTAGCGATAATTTTTAGGCTGTTTAATGACCTATTGACACCTTCTTGTGTAACCTGATAAATGACTTCTAACAAGACCAAAGTATTTTATGTACACAGACTAATTTATAAACACATATACTGATGTTTAAACAAACAATAATGTGAGTTGTATTCCTGCAGAGCAATGTGATTCCCTTATATACATACCACACAATCTGGTTTCCTAAAAAGAGGGACATCAGGGTGGGAAAGAGGGACAGAGGGATTTGGGTCAAAAAGAGGGACTATCCCTCCTAAAGAGGGACACTTGGGAGGTATACTGGCCCATATTTATAAAAAGTAAATTGGAGTTATAGAGTAAACCAGCTGCACCAAAGGGGACAAATAAACATTCCAGTTAAATTAAATTAGGCTTTTAACCCCTTGAATGCTAGAGAGGTCTCCTTTGCATTGTGAAGCAATATATTGGAGACTTCTCTAGCATTCAAAAGGTTAATCAACTCTATTCAAGTGCATGGAAAATGAGCAATTTTATTTGTGCCCTATATTGTAGTTGGTTTACTCCAGAACATAGATGGGCCTTATGTATAAAAGCAAACGGGAGAAATTCTGGGGCAAACCATCTGCACCACAGGGAACAAATAATTATGTTAATTAGGCTTTTAACCCCTTGAATGCTAGAGAGGTCTCCAAAGCATTGGTAACCAATGGGTGTGAGTGTGTACTTGTCCACTTATGGTGCAGTTGGTTTGACTCAGAACTGACCCAGTTGGTTTTTATACATAAGAGCCATTGTTTTATACTGTAGAAATGTGTATAACGACTTGACACCTTTTCTCCAATTACTACAATAAGTGAGTAAGGAAGAATATGGGGGAGTGGCTGTTGGGATGGAGAGCAGTATAGAATTTTATTATCTGGCACACTGTTGTGCCAGTCAGTGCAGTGTAATTTGTATAAACTGACAAATGATTAAGGCTACATATTACATAAACAGTTACTGGCAATTAAAACGGCTAACATATAAGTAATTTTATAGACAAAACAGGCTTAAAGCAACACCAAAGTCTCCTAATAATAACTAACTCCTTGCCTTACTTTGGCCTGAAATTCCTAATGGCTTGTGTATATATATATGATATCATTCTGTACTCAGTGAAGATGCTGAAGCTCAGGGGCTGCTCTTGCACAGAGGACAGTGGGGCCCACTTTCTCTATCTAAAACTTGCAATTTCCTCGGTTCTCCTTATTGAAAAAAATAAAATAAATCTTCCTCTATGGAAGAACTAGAGCAGAAAAATGTAGCCTAATGTGCTCGTGGGATGACTTAGACTCACCCCCAAATCTTTTATTTTTCTTCTTGAAGCAGCCAGTAAGAACAGAGCACATGCCTTCAGGGGGTTTCTATTTATTATCCTCAGCCCTATCCATTTTCTTAGATAGATCTGTCTGGGATAGTGAATAATACCCCCACTGAGGGCTGTTTGCTTATGCAAGTTTCTGTCTTTTGCTGTGTTCTTACTGGCTGCTTCAAATGTTCAGTAATCCCCTGTATGCAATTGGAAAAAGTAGGAGATATAGAACCTCCCTCCCTCTCTCCCTTACTCCCTCCATGGGTTTAACTAGAATGCTATTATGCCCCTCTTGTTAGGTGCTTGAAGGCCCTGGTTCAGCCCTCCTAGTGTTGTGGCATCAAATGAAAAAACAGGAAAACCTGACAGTGTGTGGGTTCAAATAGAAATAGCTTAAACAACATTTTTTCTCTCACGCATTCAGGCTCTATGACAGGTGCATTGAAGGCCACATCACACAGAAGGCCGGACACTGCACCTTTCAGTAAAGCAATATGTCTACAGTCACTTCAATATTTGGACTGCCTTGAGACAATTAACTGTTTTACTGCCAGAGGTGTGTCCAACAATTTGTACAGCAATGAATTTGTCACCAGTCTGGCACTCAACTGGTTAACTAGATAATTTTGGTAACGTGTAATGTACACAAAGTGAGTGAGACATGCAACATCTTTGATTATCTTTTCTTTCCCTCCCCTACATGGGTCTCTCTCTAGCACTCCACATGTTTGTTTCCAAGAAGCAGAGTAATTCTGGGGATAACAAACTAAACACTAAGTCCTATTGATTTAACTGGACCTTTTAACCTTTTACATGCTAGAGATTTCTCTAGAATTCATGGAGTTAAAAATCCCCATTTAAATTACTGGGTATTTTGCAAATGTGCATTATTTCCTTAGTGTGCAATTGGTTTTGCCTGGAATTACTCTACATTTCTTCAGACACACAGACATCCCCAGCCTTGTCCAAAGTTACTCATAGAACAACACCTACTGACCCCCCAGCTTTGTCCAAAGTTAGTCACAGAACAACACATACTGACCCCCCAGTTTTGTCCAAAGTTAGTCAAAGAACCACACATACTGACGCCCCCAGCCTTGTCCCAAGATAGTAATCGAACCACACATACTGACCCCCCAGCTTTGTCCAAAGTTAGTCACAGAACAACACATACTGACCCCCCAGTTTTGTCCAAAGTTAGTCAAAGAACCACACATACTGACGTCCCCAGCCTTGTCCCAAGATAGTAATCGAACCACACATACTGACCCCCCCAGCCTTATCCCACGATAGTCACAGAACCAGACATACTACCCCCCCAACTGTGTCTCAAGATAGTCGTAGAACCACACATACTGAACTCCCCAGTCTTGTCCCAAGGTAGTCATAGAACCACACATACTGACTCCCAACCTTTTTCTCCTGTTTGGTAGCCGAAGTGCTGGGGATTTGAGGTGGCTGGTGAGGAAAGATGGGAGCTGTAGTCTGGCAACAGCTGGAGAGCCCATTTTTCTCAATGCTACTGTGACCCCCAGTCCCACAGTAGACATGGAACCGCACATTTTGACACCCCCCCCAGCTTGTTCCAATGGTACTGGTAGATGTATAACCACACATATTGACCTCCCAGCCTTTTCCCACTGTAGACATAGACCCCCACATACTGACCACCACCCTTTTCACATGGTAGCCACAGAAACATACACATGTACTAGCTCTCCCCAGCTTTGTCCCACAGCAGCCATAGAACCACACATGCTGACCTCATAGCCTTCTCTCACAGGAGCCATAGACCCACACATACTGACCTCCAGCCTTTTCACACAGTAGCAATAGACCAACAAATTCTACATCCCTATCTCCCAGCCTCATCCACCGGTAGCCATAGGACCACACATACTAACCTCCACCCTTGTTCCAGCACACTGGTGGCCATAGAAACACATATACTGGCTCCAGCGTTGTTCTACCATCTGGTAGCCGCAGTGATGGGCATTCGAGGTGGCTGGTGGGGAATAATGTGAATTGTAGTCTGGCAGCAGCTGGACGCCCCATGTTGCTCACCACTGCTGTGACCCCCAGTACCACAGTAGACACTACACTCCTACACCTCAGCCTTGTCCACCAGTGGCCATAGGAAGACACATACAGACCTCCACCCTTGTTCCGCCACACTGGAGCTATAGAACCACTCATCCCTACCTCCAGCCTTGTCCTACTGCACTGGTATATCAGAACATCACAAACTGAATCTAACCCCTCCCCACAGGAAATGGCAAAGTTTCAGAAATGTATTTGGGTTAGTTAAAAAGAGAATATTTTCTATATGCAGGAATTTTGACAGAAAAACATCCCCACCAGCTAAAAGGCTTTAGAACCATCAGTGGTGAGTCTGATGCACTTTGAGAAATTGGAGGAATTATGGGTCAAACAGACTGTACCAAAGGGAATAAGATCATTTTGATTTAAATGCAGAAGCAATGCATTGGAAACACCTCTAGAATCCAAGGGGTTAAACTGAAGGATTAATCGGAGAACTTTGACAGGCATTTAACCTGAAGCAGAATAATCAGAATAAATCAGAATAATAGCAGTCTCCTATTAGAAAGGCATGCTTTGATGGTCTAGTATATTGTGGGCAATGCCTATAAATTCAAGGAGAGTATTATAAAAGTACTGATGTGGAACCTTTTTATTGGACCACTTGTTTCAGGAGATTGGTTTTCAGATTCACGGTCCTCTTATTTCCTGTCTCAGCTCAATCCTGGTAGAATGATTGGAAAAGGGAGCGAGTCCTCCTTGTAGTTTGTGTCCTGAAATTGTTGGACACTAGGGTTTCTAATATCACTCTCTCTTTCTCTCTTTTTCTTACTTTTCCTGGCATCATACCACATTTGCACATAATCCTACATTATATAATGATAGCTTTGGACAAATAATCTTTTGTTGGTAAAAACGTGTATATATGGAAATACATAAACCATGTCAATGTCATGAAATAGCCAAAAAAATATTGGTAATGTCTCGCCCACCAGCCATGCTCCCAGCAACACCACCTAAAACAAAAGTGCCCCTGTTCGGCCAAATTTAATGTTTGGAAGCATGAGTTTCTGTATAGTGAGGAAATTATCTGACCATAAGCTTCTTGTTCCAGCGGACACACTGTGGTGTTTTTGATTGAACTGATATATATTTCACATTCTGATATTATACAGGTAATGTGGTACTTTATATATATATATTTTACACTAACAGCAGCACAATTCTATCTTGAAATGTTTCTGCTCCCAAAAATAAGTTGTTGATATATTATAATATACAATGAATCATCCTAATAGAATGCCCCTAAACAGTTAAGGGATAGTAATGTTGCTCTGATCATTCTTTAAGGTTTCTGTAGTATGAATAGCTGTATTACAAGTCTATATGCTTTGTAGTTTATCAGTAACTGAATGATTAAGTGTCCCTCTCCCTCCCCTTTTACCTTTTGTAAGCTGCCTCCTCTCAGATGCAGAATCTGGTTATTGGACCAGACAGGTAGCTGCAAGGGACAATCTTCTCTCTGTGAGCTGAAGGAAAACCCTTCCCCCTTTGACGGATGGAAGGTTTTTCCTTATGCTCAGTGAATATTATCCCAGCCTGCATCCATCCGGACTGGCTTGGAGACATCTGTAAAAGGGGCAGGAGGGAGGGATACTTTATCATTCAATTAATGTTGAACTACCTAAAGACTTGTAATACAGCTCTTCATACTACAAAAACCTTAACCCCTTAAGGACCGGCGGTCACGGGACATTTCCGTCCCATAATGACCGCATAGGGGCACTTTGACGCGCCGGTACACGTGACCTGTCACATCTATCGGCGCGTCACTATGGGGCTTGAAAGAGATCACTCCGATCTTGGAGCGGTCTATTTCATGCCCTATTTTTACTTACAGCGCTCCCGGTAGAGCGCTGTAAGTAAAAAGTACGTGACGTACCATGACCGTCATCGGTCCTTGAGTAGTTCAAGGACCGTGACAGTCCTGGTACGTCAAGGGTCCCTAAGGGGTTAAAGAATGATCGGAGCTGCAGTCATTAAGAAACATTACCATACCTGGGATCTCTCCGCAGAGACTGATTCTCCAGATGTGCGGGGGTTTCCTTTAAAGCTCGGCCTACTTGTTCTTCTCACTTTTATTCTCTTCCCCGCTTCCCGCCCACTTTTGTGATGCCCCAGAAAGCCCCGCCTCCACTAATGGGTAAACTCCACCCCCTTTTTACCAAGATTAGCAGCAATTATACCCCCCAGCGGCCACAGAGTTGTTCCCTCCGGGGTCTCTAGAAAAGAAATTTCCCAGATATTAACATTACTATTGCTTTAAAGGACATTAAACTATTTTTTGTCTGTCAGGAGTCTGATGCACTAAGAACAGAAGTCATTCTGGGACAAACCAACTGAACCAAAACAGAATAAAAATATGTGTTGTTTTAAATGAGTCTTTTAACCCCTGAATGCTTGACAGGTCTCCAATGCATTGCTTTACAATAATTTGGAACTTCTAGCACTGAAGGGGTTAAAACCCTCATTTCAATGAATGAACATTTTGAGAATATCCATTTGTCCCTTGTAGTGTGGTTGTTTTGCTCCAAATGACTCCAGTTCTTGTTAGTGATTAGGCCTCAAGGTGACCAAATCCTTCAGTTTTGTTTACTATACCGACCAATGACTTTGTTTCCTTCAGGACTAAAAGAATGCAGTCCAGTCAGGAAATGCGTGCCTTTAAAGGAGAACACTTCTTAATAACCCGCCTCCGCCCACTTCCCTCACTTTGGCTATAAAAATCCTAATGGTCCATATCAATTATTACCATTGTGTCTATGTTCAACAGAGAACATCTTCAATTACCCCTGGATGTCATTATGCAGTGTCTATTTAACCTTTTGAGTGCCAGAGGGGTATCCAACGCATTGCCTTGCAATGCGCTGGTTACCCCTCTGGCACTCAAAGTGTTAAACCCATAAAGACTAAGGGCCGTATTTTGAAAAGAAAAGTGCAAGAGTTCTGGGGCAAACCACTGGACTATAGGGGAGAAATAAAAAATCCTGTTGCTTTAAGCAGGTAGTTTAACCCCTTGAATGCTAGAGAGGTGTCCATTTCTTTGCAAAGCACAGTTCTAGCATTCAGGTGTTAAAAGGCCTATTTAAATCAATTGGCCTTTTTTAGTCCCCCCCACCATGGTGTAAATGGTTTTCCCCAGGACTCTTACACTTTTCTTTTGGACATACAGACTTTTAAATACATGAGCAATGCACCACAGACTCCTCTGGTCCTTAAAGGGTTAAGATTATCATGTCATTTAGTAAAATATGTGTCCTGTGGTCCTGCTAGCAGCTGTCATGTCTGCTTCCATAGCCGTGATATTCAACAATGATTATCTCTTGAACCAAGGAACAAGGCAAACTTACATAGTGCCATTAGGAGTTTCTTACCATATTATTATGATGCATTAATTCTCCTTTAAATGCCAGAGGGGTGCCCAACATTGCACAACAATGGCATGCTATAGGTTGGTCATTACAAACTGCAGTCCTAGAGACTAGTGTTCCCCTAAGGTGAGCACAGGTTACAGACTCAGAACTGAAAGTGTTAAAGATGAGTTTTTATGGAACCTTTAACTATTTTAATTACTCTATTAACACTTTCAGTGCTGGGTCACTCACTGATATTGACCATAGAGGGAACACTGGCCTAGACTACGTGTGTTTTAAGATATCCTTAATTTTTCAGGGGAGCTGCAACCAAAATCACTGAGCTGTTGCCTTGGGGACCCCTGCTTTGTCTGGCTGAGGATGATGGAACTGTAGTCCAACAGCTGGAAGTCAACAGGTTGCCCCTCCCTGGTCTATATACAGGAAACTGCAATGACTTTTCTACGCATACTTACACAAACAAATTCTACTTATTGTTATTGTATAATTATTTTTGAGACTATTCTGGGTTTGTCTGTGCAACATCCCCATAATGCAATGCAATAAAGAAATCGTTAATAAAACTCAGCTGATTTCATCAAAAAAGAATAGTGAAAGGGAAAGCTTGATTGCTGTAAAGTTAAATAAACCTGTTATATATAATTTTATGCAACACATAGTGGAGCAATATGTTGCACACTTCTCTGGTTCTTTCTTGGTTACATTATAAACAATGCACTTCTCCTAGGGCTAGATTTATGTCTCTCACTCCTCTTGATTGTTAATTGTTTTTCACTGTTCAGTTCCCAATATCGCTGCTTTTAGCGGCGTTTTGGGAGCTAAACGCACCAAACGGACGTTCAGCCACAAGACTGTTTTTGTGGCTTAATGTCCTTTGGAGTTCTAGCTGGTAGGGCCTTTGAATACCGCGTTAAACATGTTAGTTTAACAGCCGGTATTCACTTTGGCCCTACCAGCTATGTTAACGGCTGTCTTTAAATCTAGCCCTGAGTCTTCCTAATCAGAAATCCAGCCCAATCTCTCTCCTTGAAATACCAGGATGCAAATATTGGTTTTAGGAGTTTTACTTGAGGCTATTTGGGGGGTGCAACCAGTCCAAGACCTTCAGAACCCACCTTTAAATGCTCACACGACTTGTTACTTACCAAACTAGAAAGTTATCCCCCCAAGTAAAAATACATTTGCATTGTTAACAGTATGGAATGGGAAACAATCACACTTTAACTATTCTAACTTGTGAAGTAATGCGTTCAGAGAACTTTTTGCGTGCTACAAAAGAAGATGAAAGCATGCATCAGACACTTTGATAGGTTCAAATGCTTAACATATTTGCCCTGAGGAGAGCTAAGTGTGGTCAAAACACTGACATTTCTTCAAAACAGAACAATAAGAGAAACATTTTGAACTTTCCTGTGTACTCAATGCGGTCTTTCATTTTTTACTGAAAAATATGCATCACTCTATCCAGTGTTATCCAGACAAAACAGAAAAACAAATACCTTGCAACAATATGCAAAAATAGACAATGATTTATTAACATTTTAAAAGCATGACTTTATTAGAAGGGAAGGAAATCTATCCTAGGAATCAGTCTCTTCCTTTAGTTAAAGAGAAACTACCACCACTTCTAAACTTGCCCCCAAATAATTACCCATCTGGCGACTAGCTTCTCAATAGTGCTAGTCACCAAAATTATTACCGCTTTATTGAGAATTCCTGCTGCTCCCTGGACTGACGGCCAGGAAACAGCGCAGACATCTTTGCATAGTGACATCTGCACGCCTGCGTTGTCAATCCCTTCCGGTGCCGTGTGGCTCCTACCAACGCCTCCTAGAGCAGACTGGTACTGACAGTGCAGGAGCGCAGATGTCACTATGCAAATATGTCTGCGCTGTTTCCTGGCTGTCAGTCCTGGGAACAGTAGGAATTCTGAATAACGATGTAATAATTCTGGCGACTAGCACTATTGAGCTACTAGTCGCCAGATAGGTGATTATTTGGGGGCAAGTTTAGAAGGGGTGATAGTTCTGCTTTAACAAAAATACTGTATGTATGCTTCATACAAAAGTCTGCTGTTTCTATTTTGTTGTTTTGGGTTTTTTTTTTTTTGCATTTAGCTTCTATTTTAGGTTACTGCATACATCCCAAGTGTCCCTCTTTTAGGCCCAAATCCCTCTGTCCCTCTTTCCCACCCTGATGTCCCTCTTTTTTGGGACATCAGACTTTATGGGGTATATATTAGGTGTATAGTGTTGCTCTACAGCAATAAAACTCACATTAATATTTGAATAAACTTCAGTTTATGTGTTTATTAATTAGTCTGTGCAAATAAAATTTGTTGGTCTTAAGAGGGACACTTTTGTTTTAGGTGGTGTTGCTGGAGGCGTGGCTGGAGGGAGGGCCATTAGTAATAATATTTAGGATATTTCATGATTTATTGACACCTCTATGTGTAACTGAATAAATGATTTAGAGCAACACCAGTGTATTTTATTTACACAGAGTAAAGTACAAATACATATACTGTTTATTATACATATTACATACACATATTACTGTTCATTAATACAAGACATTACAATCCCTTTAAACAAACATTAATGTGAGTTTTACTGATGTGGAGCAAAGTGATACATTTATATACACACACCACATAGACTGATCTCCTAGGAAACCAGGGGGGGAGATTCATTAAAGTGATAGTAATACTTAACATTCAACAGATTTAGTTCTGCAGATACTTAAAAAAGAAATTAAGTGCACCTTTTCTGATCTCCCAAACCTTTATGGTTTGGGAGATATCAGTCTGTAAAGTTCCCCCTTCTCTCCCCTTGTGCTGACGTCAGCTTTCAAAGTTACATACAGAGATCGCAGTCCATAGACTGTCCTGCAGCTCTTCAGCAGAGCCGTGAATGCAGTAGTTACAAAGAATACTTCATTTGAACGGTCTACATCGTGTGCCTGGTTTGCATAAATACTTAATGACCGACGACAGTCATAGTACATCACGTACTTTTTACTTACAGCGCTCCAACGGGAGCGCTGTAAGTAAAAATGGGGCCTAAAATTGACCGTTCCAAGACTGGAGAGATCTCTTTCAGGCCTCAAAGCGGCGCGCAGATACACGCAACAGGTCACGTGTACCGGAGCGTCAGCAAGGATCAGAGCGGTCCTTACGGGACGGAAACATCCCAGGACTGCTGGTCCTTACGGGGTTAATAGTCAAAAGGTTAGAGCAGATGGAGTCGCACTGAAAGACTTCTTGATAAGAAATATAAAGCAGTGAATGAAAATGTCTAATATTAAAGGGTTAGTAATACCCAAAATAAAGTTGATACTATATGATACATTTTACTAAAATAAAGTATGTGGAAAAAGTCCTATCTCTCAAACTCAAAAGTTACCCTTCTCCTGTAAACCTGACAGAAGGTGATCCGTGTCGGCAGACACGAGGAGGCTCTTCAGCAGAGCCGCAATAGCGTGATTTAAAAAGAAATACTTCTGTGGAACAGACTAAAAAGTGTGCTTGCAAAGCAGGCACATTTTGTAGACCGTTCCAAAGAAGTATTTATTTTTAAATTGCGCTATTGCAGCTCTGCTGAAGAGACGCTTGTCGGTCCCCTGACCAGGAACTCCTGCTGTCAATTTACAGCTGACATCAGGAGAAGAGGTGGGAGAGGGGAACTTTAACAGAGGATATCTCTCAAACCATAGCAGCTTGAGATAGGACTTTTTCCAAATACTTTATTTTTGTAAAATCTAACATATAGAATCGACTTTATTTTGGGCATTATTAACCCTTTAACCTTTACTCACATAATCCTACATTCTGTTATCTGTTATGGAATCTGAAGTAGGGCAATACCTATGGTATGTTCAGCTTCATGCATAAATGAACAGAATAGCTGACATCTATCCAGAAGTCAAATGGCTGAAAGTATAAAACTGGACAAGTCCTACTGTTTCATTGATGACTTAGAACTGAATTGCCACAATAGTTGCTTGGAGTTTCATTTCCTCTCCTGGAAATTAATGAAAGTATTAAACACATGCTTTTTAGAAGTTCATTTTTTTCCTTTACACAACCTTATGAAACATGAAAGAACCACCAACATGAGACTTTGATTGCTTCTAGATGCCTGTTCTGGTTAGGACGGCCTTCTCAACAAAGGCTACCTATGTCTACAGAGACCTATCAGTAGGGTGCTATTCAGTCTTAACAAAGACGTATGTAGTACTTACCAAAGGAGAGAACCACACCAGTAGTAGTTTGTCACTCCTACAGCTTTGCCATCATTCTAATGAATGACATGTACTTGATGCTACCAAAGAGTTTGCCAGCGTGAAGTTTCTTTATCCACATTTACTTCCTTCTTTGTATGAAATCCTAAGATACAGAATGTGGCTTTTTCTAATCTTTCCTTAAATATAAAGTGGCCAATGAATTCCATACTTTTGAGGTAGGCAAAGTAAAAGAAGACCTACAAAGTTAAGCAAAAAAGATTTTGTCATTGGCTTCGCTGTGAAGTCTTTATATGTAATTGGTGTTTTGCCTTTAATTCTTAAGTCATTGTGAAACGCATGGAATGGTACTCTGGAATGCTCTTTTATCTGTCCTCCATGCAGTGCAATAGAAGTTTTGTTCTTGTGTCAGTTTTCTGATCTATTTTCAAATGCAGTTAATTTGAGATATGTTACTGTTAAAGTGGACCTGTCACCGTAAGATATTTTAAATTAATATTTGATAATTAACCCTTAGAGTGTCAGAGAGGTATCCAATGTGTTGGATCCCTCTCTGGCACTTTAAGGGTTAAACAATGACTATATATTGTGCTAGTCAATACCTCCAAAGGTGCTCACGCACTGCCAAAAGGCACTGTAGGAAATCTCGCTCCACAGCTGACTTCATACACTACAAATTCATTCTCCATTCCTATAGCTCTGCCCTCTCCCTGGCCAAATAGTCAAACTCTCTAATTTCTAATCTTTCCTCCAACCTGAAACACCTTTTCTCAACCTACGCCCACCAGTGCAAACCCCTTCCTTAACTTCTCCACCCAATACATCGCCACCCACTTCAAGGACAAGATCAACTCCATCAGACATGAAATCTCATCACTTTCACTCCCACCTATCCTGCATAGCCCTACCATCTCCCTCCCATACACACTAAGCTCCTTCTCACCCATCACCGAGGACGAAGTTTCACTTCTCCTCATTCGCTCAAACCTAACAACGTGCCCTCTTGACTCAATCCCATCTCAGCTCACTCAAGAACTTTCACCTCTACTAACACCACCCCTTACTCATTTATTCAACCTCTCTCTGTTAACTGGCACCTTCCCATCCTCTTTTAAACATGCACTAATCACACCCATTCTAAAGAAACGCTCCCTGGACCCAAACTCACTGTCAAACTACCGGCCCATTTCTCTACTCCTATTCACCTCCAAGCTCCTTGAGCATCTCTTATACAACCAGCTCACTAAATTCCTCTGCTCCCGCTTGCAATCTGGATTCCGTCCTCATCACTCCACTGGGACTGCCCTCACTAAAGTGGCCAACGACTTGCTCTCCGCAAAGTCAAAAGGCCACTACTCCCTTCTCATTCTCCTGGACCTGTCAGCTGCCTTTGACACAGTAGATCACCCACTCTTCCTCCAATCCCTCCAGTCTCTAGGTCTCTGTAACACTGCCCTCTTTTGGTTTTAATCCTATCTCTGCAACCGCTCCTTCAGTGCATCCCTTGGCATACTAATAAACTCCTTTGGGTTTCACCATCATCTCTATGCTGATGACACCCAAATCTATGTTTCCTCCACAGACCTCTCCCTTTCCCTCCTGTCCCAGGTGTCTGACTGTCTGTCTGCTGTGTCTTCCTGGACGTCAACTCAAACTTAACCTTGGCAAAACCGAACTAATTATCTTCCCTCCCTCTCCTACCAGCCCTACCCCAGACATTACCCTCACTGTCAACAACACCACCATCACACCAACCCCTACAACACGATGCCTGGGGGTCACATTTGACTCCACCCTATCCTTTGTTCCCCACATACACTCAATCTCCAAATCATGCCGTCTTCACCTCCACAACATCTCTAGAATCTGACCCTTCCTCACCCAAGACACTACTAAAATACTAATCCAAACACTCATCATGTCCCATCTTGACTGTAACTCACTACTAATTGGCCTTCCTCTCACCTGACTAACCCCAGTACAGTCCATAATGAACTCCGCTGCATGACTAATCTACCTCACCCACTGCTTCTCTAACACCAGCCCCCTCTGCCAATCCCTACCCTGGCTCCCACTACCACATAGAATTAAATTCAAAATTCTGGTGCTAACTTATAGAGCCCTTACTAACACCCCTCCCCCCCCCATATTTCATCTCTCATTTCCAAATACACTCCCACTCGCCATCTTCATTCTGCACATGACCTCCTCTCCACAGCTCTTATCACATCCTCCCACTCCCGCCTACAGGACTTCTCCCGTGCTGCACCCAAGTTCTGGAATTCCCTCCCCTGCCACATCAGACTCTCCCCCAGCCTTTAGATCTGCAGACGCTCCCTAAAAACTCACCTCTTCAGGAAAGCATATCAATTTCCTCCATAAGCCCTTCCCTGGGCCACTGCACTTAATAGCACTTCTCTCTCCCACCCACTGACCGGCAGCTCATGTGGCAGGAGACACTTAAACCCAAGAGCACTTTTACCTTCTGTATCCAGCCTACCTTCCTCTAGACTGTTAGCTCTCACAAGCAGGGCCCTCTGATCCTTCTGTTCTTCACGGATGATCTACTACTTAATATCTCTGTACGTCTATTCCCTATTGTACAGCTCTGCGGATTAAGTTGGCACTATATAAATAAAGAATAATAATAATAATTGCTTCTAAAATAAACAGTCTTTGAGAAATTAACCTTTTATTCTTTGGTGTCCCATTTGGTGGCTCAATTTTGTTAACTGGGTCCTGTGCTGGGCACTATTTTGCTTGCGCTATGCTGTAGGTGAATTCAGACAGATATCACTCTGGGAGCATTTCTAATAGCACAGTGAGTGATATATTGGTATCAAACAGAACTAAGTAGCATTATGTGCTGCACTATCCCACGAAATATAAAGCTTAATTTCTCAGAAAATATTTATTTTACAAAAAAACATGGTTAGTACAACATATAAGCAGATTTTAATTCAAAATAAATAGAAATAGCGATCAATCACACGTATATTAAAAACCAAACTACACCTGTGCAGTGGCAGCCTGACAGAGAGGGAGGCTGATGTACCAAGATAAATTGGAGCAATTCTGGATAACTCAGGAGCACCATAGGGTGAGATGTCTCATTTAGTAAACCTCAAGGTCACAGGGTCTAGCCCCAGCAAGGCTGACTCAACATTCATCCTAACGAGGTCCATAAAATGAGAGATGATGAGTAACAGTAACAGCTATCAACTGCTGCCAAATGGTTCATTCCAGAGGTGTAAGCTACGGGCAATATGTTCAAAAATAAAATGGAGGAATTCTGGGGCAAATCAACAAAAATACAGGTGAGGGCTCCAAAGCAATGTGTTGCAGGCCCCTCTAGCATTTAAGGGGTTAAAACCACATAAATCAATTGGAGTTTTTGGAATTTTTGTTCACCCCATAGTGTGTTTGGTTTGGCTCAGAATTCCTCACTTTGTCACTTAGTGAGAAAAGTGACAAAAATTCCCTGAAATGTCATTTGATTTAAATGCATCTTTTATCCCCCTGAATTCTAGATTTGAGATCTGTCTAGCATCCATGGGGTTAAATCATGCTGTTTCCCCCAGACCTTCTGCTGTTCTTATTTGTACAGTCTGAGGGGAACAAACATCGAGGCACAGATATGGTAGGAGGGGCAGATAGAGAGAAGAAAACCGATGGAAGGAGGAGAGAAAATAGTAGGAAGGGTATGGAAGAGTGAAAGGGAGAAGGTGGTGTGTGAACTGGCTAAATCAATATGAAGAGGGAGTCCATACGTTCTGATTACATAGGTTACCGATTGCTTTCTTTGCATATTGGACAGGACTCCTTCAATTCATTTACCCTGGTTGTTCACTAGTGATATAATATTGGTCTTTATCTAAAATAATTATTTACATCTTGGTTACAATTATATTATTACTATGGCTGAGCTTATCTGATAAATTACAATTAGAAGAGTTGTCAGTATTTTAGTTTCTAGAGAAACTGGCTTTTCTTTTTAGAGAATCAGTTCTGAAACCTCAAAAAGCTAGGGTTTTCAATGTTCTGGATACTTTTCTTGTATGCAAGAGGTTAACATTTTCCTTTGACTGCAGCTGACTTTGATTCTCCTTTGTTGAACCCTAACTGGCTTGTAAATTACTCAGCATTTGTTTTTTTTTCATCTCTAAATACAATGACATTACCAGAAAAAACAACTTGTCTTGGGGAGTTCCTATTTTGCAAGGTATTACGCTAGAGAATCGTCATTGGCTGGAATCTGATACTTAGAAAGATGTGGAGATAAAACAGAAAGTTTCTGTGTGACTTTACAGTTAATCCTATAAATCTCCTCAGTGTCTGTGTAATGTCAGTGGACCCTACTCAGGGAGCGTGCAGTGGAACCTGCTTCAGCAACCAACACGTATAGTCACCTGGCATTTAACTGCTCTGTGACATCAGAGTTAGTAAAAATAAATACCTTTAAAAAAAAAAAAAAAAAAAAAAAAAATATATATATATATATATATATATATATATATATATATATAATTGATCAATAAAATATTCACTATGTGACACATATGATATTGAAGACCTGTGAGTGCTGCTGTTTTTTTCTGGATCTATAATACGGCTTTCTACACGAGCACCCAGGCACTAGCAGAATATAAACGTGAGTGCCTCTGTTTGGGAACGTATATATATATATATATATATATATATATATATATATATATATATATCCCAAATACAAAGACTGTCAGGCTTTTGGGGTTAAAAAACTGACTCCCTTAACTGTCAGGGGGCAGGGCTGGGTGAAAGCAAGCCCAAGATTTCCGTTTCCAAAAACTAAAATAAGCACATATCTCCCAACATTTCAAATGGCCATAAAGGGCCACTTTTGATTTAGAGGGTATTGCTGGGGGAGTGGAAGGTGGGTGGGGTATCACAGAGAATTGGTAGGTTGTTTCATGACATATTGTTACATCTTTGTGTAACTGAATAAATGATTTAGCACAAGACCAAAGTATTTTATTTATACAGACTAATTTATAAACACAGATATTGAAGTTTAAACAAACATTAATGTAAAAAGGATTGGAGACATGAGAGAGGTGGTTATGAGGAAGCAGGAGAGTAGGGGATCATTGAGAGAGCAAATCGTTTGAAATGAGACTTGTTAAGGGCTTTGTAAGTCAGTGTTAGCATTTTATGTTTGATTCTGGAGGCTATGTAGAGGTAGTATAAATCTTGGAGGAGTGGGACAACAGATACAGAGTGGTCAGTAAGATGAAAGAGCCTGGCATCATCCTCAAATTGCCATTGTCCATCTGGGGATGATGGAAGTTGTAGTCCAATATCACCTAACAGAGAGCAAATATGCACAGCTTTTGGATTCTAAAGCTTTCTGATGGGGCAAAAGAGTCCCAGGTTTCTAGGCAAATTTAAACCCCTCTTAATTTGCATTTTCTGGTTTAAACAAAGGAAATTATGGCTTCATTTGCTGCAATGTCATCCCTCATAAGTTGCCTGGGTCGGTTTTAGAAATCAAACACTTGTAGTCTACAGTGGCTGTGCACACAGTTCTTGGAGGCTAAACTGTTACACTTTAAAGCTTTGCAGTTCACTCTCCTATCACAAGATCAATTAACCCTTTGAGGATAAAGGCGTGTACAATGCATTGTTCGCAATGTGTTGCTTACCCCTCTGGCACTCAAAGTGTTAAAGATTTACAAAGGTCACTTATGAACCATGATTGACTGATTAGTTAGAAAATACAGTTCAGTCTCAGCTTGCTAGACAGGTCTGTTCCCACAGGAGTTAGATCATGAGATGGCTACTATTGTGAGAGAGCTGTTCTTTAACTCTTATGGGGCCATATGCACAAATGCAAAACTGGAGTAATTCTGGGACAAACCAAGTGCACTATTGGGACAAATACAAATCACCATTCATTTAAATTGGACTTGTAATCCCTTAAATGCTAGATTAGTACCTAACATTCAATGGAATTTGGGGAATTTGCATTTATTCAGTATGGTGCAGTTACTTTGCTGAATTTCTCCAGTTCTTAGTATATAATGGGTTGTGAAGTGCATTGCTCTGTATTGAAATGTCACAATAATGACATGTGCATTATACTCACTTTAAAAAAAATTCAAACCTCAAGTTTTCCCCCACTGGAGAGAAATACCTTTTGGATTCTGGCATGATCTCCAGCACAGTGCTGCACAATGCCTGGAGGCTTTGCCAGAATCCAATCCAAGCAGTTGCTTTACAACCCTCTGTCTGTAGCTTACACTAATAAATGATGTAGTGTATTGTGGAAAAATAATAAAAGTAACATATGAAGAAGAAAAAATTGTTTTTCCTTACCCCCCTGGATATTAGAAACATCTCCAGTGCATTACAATTCAGTGGAGACATTAATAAATGTCTCCAAACATTCTCCTTCCTTATACGGTTCACATCAAAAAATGTTTCCTTAAATGTTGCCATTGAAATTATATAAAGGTTCAATGTGTCCTAGTGAAAAAACAAACAAACAACCCCCCCCCCACAACAAATATAAGAAACATATTGCAGTCCTTACGTTGTATTCCAGAAAAGCAAAGTTTTCAAAATAACAAATTCTGGAGGTATATTGTTAAAATAACACAAAAAAACCCCACTACTGAATAAACAGATTTTCTTATTAAGTAATAACCTAAAACAACTCTGATGATTTTGGAACAGCTTTCAAAATCTTCTATATCCTTTATAAGACATTTTTCTATTTAGAAAATATAGTTTTTGTGATTTATAGATATGCTAATTAAGGCATACCATACAGGTATTTCCTGCCTTTGCTCTACATTACCTGTATCACTGTCACTTACCCCTTCCAGTGCCAAGGGAAGCAGACAGTGCATTACTGAGCAGTGTCAGTGAGTTAATGTGTTGTAGGACTAAGACAGGAAGTGCCTCCAAGGCATGTCTTAAATAGCATAATCTGTAAATCTAAATAACTCAAAAACTAGATTTCCAAACATGAAATGTCTATTATACCAAATAGGTGATTTTTAAGGTTCTTTCAAAATCAGCAAAGCTGTTTTTAGCTGACAGGGTTCCTTTAAAACCATTTGAGTGCCAGGGATACACTGGATATTGCTCTGGAACTCAAAAGGTTTTAAGCACCAGAGGGGTGCTTAACACATTGTGAAGCAATGCCTCTTGGATCCCTCTGGTCCTTAACTGCTTAATGTATAAAATGTTATAAAGGATGTGTTACACATGTTCAGTGCATCTAGGTAATTGCAGAAACAAAGAAATAGAGAGCAATAGGGAGAGCCCTAGTGCAATCAAACTAAAAAACCATGTTGCACCACCAGAAACACCATGTGTGGGTGCTCACAAATGTTTAGGCTGTTAATCAAATATATGAAGAACAAAGCAAGCTGGGTAAATCCCCTTACCCAGCAACAGGATGTTGTAGATTCTATATGGCTGATATTCTTCTTCATACACTCTCCAAGTGGCTAGGAAACTCCAAAAAAAAACAGAACAAACAGGAAAGTGCCCAATAGTCAAATACATCACTATTGGGAGCTTTCTTGTCCAACTAGGTAAATATTTTATAGTACTTTTTCTGCTGAGTAAAACAAGTTACTTGGCTTCAGATTTTGCTGCTTCCTATCAGAGATCCCAAGATCAACATGACAGGCACTAACATTTGAGGTAAGCAAACCTATAAACTAGTGTCATAGGCACTAAAGAAGAACTAAAGTGTTTATAATGAAATTTCTACACCAGCTAACCAGCTACATTAAACTAGGTAATTGCTCAACATGTTTTTCTGACCCAAGCAAATTGCTTCTTGACTTCATATTTATTTTTCTAGAAAAATCATTGGGAATAGGCATGAAAGAAACAATTCTGTGACTTAGGTACTTGCACAAAATTATTTAAAAAGGGGCAAAGCACATTTCACAAAACTGTTTCATATAATGTTTTCTTTGCAGTTTTGATCAATTAGATTGCAGGGAAAATGATCAAACAAAAATAAAAATGCTTGATATTATTTGAAATATGTGTTCCTGTCTAGTCACTAGTTTTCTGAACATGGAAGGAGAATTCCTCTTGGTAGATCAATGCTATGGAGATGTGTGTCTGTCGATATTTGGCAAGCATATCGCCATTGCTGTATGCACTAAGAATTAAGCATGCAAGGGGGGGCATTAATTAGCATGCGTGGTTATTGTAAAGCTGGCGATTTGTAAGGCATGATCTCCCTTCCTCCTCACCAGCATTATTACAACACTATAATCTGAGCACATACTCTCTGCTCCCTCCATTTGCCCAGCTGCGGAGTGGAGAGGACCCGCTCAGACTTTAGCTCCACAAATAGCACGGCTCACTAATCCTTTCTGTGCCATTCATATGTGTATTGTACACCCCTGTGGCAGTGAAAGGGTTACAACACTAAAATGTGGTACCCACTGAACCAGCTGTTACAGTACTAATACATTTTCTGATAAACTGTCTGATAAATATGCAGAAATAGTAAGTCCAATCTAAAATGAACATGCAATAATAAACACACACCACAAAAGTTAATAATATGTAGACTACATGCTATAGAATAGGATAACAATACACCTATATGGCCAATTATCAGAAAACCTTTGGCTCCCATATACATAACCTTAGGTGTGTGTGTGTGTCAGATGATCCCCATTCCTCTGGTCCCCACCTTGGGTCAGCTTTCTAATCTCCCTCTCGCTGCCATCATCATCTTTCCTGACAAAGGCATGGAAGGTGGCAGTATTCTGATTGTAAGATTGTTCATTGAGTGATCTGGTTGAGAAAAATGGCGTCCAACTGTAGTACAATCTTATAATCAGGATTCGTAACGTGATTTTGAAAGCATCCAAGAAAAAAAGACATTTGAACTATGCATAGTAACACTGTTGATGAGACTGAAAAAAAGACATGCGTCCATCAAGTCCAGCCCATGCCAAATCACCCCTGTTGATCCAGAGGAAGCCAAAAAAACAAAAAACATTGAAGCCATTTCCAATTAAGCTCCAAGTAGGTAAAAAAAAATATTCCTACTCCAAATGACAGTCAGTTCCCTGGATCAACAGCCTATCTCCATTGAAGCCATCTGTCATAATTCTCAATATTGTTCTGTTCTTGATAGGTATCAATTACTTTTTTGGAAGCATTTAAAGTATCTGCAAGCACAACATCCCAAGGCAATTAATTCCTTTGCTTTACCACCCTTGCTGTAAAAAATCTCTGCCTTTGTTTTAGCCAAAAGCACCTGTCTTCTAGTCAAAATGGATGATCTCTCGTTCTTAGCTCAGCTCTTTGTGTAAATAATTGATTGGATAGTTTTTTGT
The DNA here is from genome assembly GCA_037306005.1 of Rhinophrynus dorsalis. Classification (NCBI taxonomy): domain Eukaryota; kingdom Metazoa; phylum Chordata; class Amphibia; order Anura; family Rhinophrynidae; genus Rhinophrynus; species Rhinophrynus dorsalis. The sequence continues at coordinate 408,098,466 of CM074723.1, forward strand.
ATTAACCTTGAATATATTTTTAAATGGTAATCATATCACCCCTTAGACATCTCATGTTCTAATGTAAACCAGCCCAATTTATCTTTATAACTCAAATCCTCCAATCCCTTTATCAGTTTTGTTGCATGTCTTTGCACTTTTTCCGATTACATAATGTCTTTTTAAGAAATGGCGCCCAAACTGTACTCCATATTCTAGATGAGGCCAAGGATTTATATAAAAGTAGAATTATTTTAGCATCCCGTGCATCTATGCCTCTTTTTATGCAGGCTAGTATCCTATTTGCTCTGGCAGCAGCTGAGTGACTCTGCACACTGCTGTGAAGCATGTCGTCTATCAGTACTCATAATTCTTTCTCTAATGAGGATTCTCCAAGTTGTTTCCAATTTAGTATATAAGTAGCATGTTTGTTTCTACAGCCCAAATGCATAACCTTATATTTCTCTACATTAAAATTCATCTGCCACTTTTCTGCCCATTCACTCAGTTTATCTAAATCCAGCCCTGTATGTGTTTCCATACACAGCTTGTTGTCATCAGCAAAGATTGAGATGCTACTTTCAAGTACCACTTCTAAATCATTAATAAACAAATTAAAAAGTATTGGTCCCAGGACTGAAACCTGAACAATAAAGGTTATTTTTTAATTCAATATTTATGTCCTCTTTTACTTTTGTCTCATAGTGAATTGGGTTTTTCTAGGTGTGCTAGTTCTGCAGGGTTTTCTGTGCCTTCTACTTTTGTATATCATTTAATTATTTCCCTGTAGCACCCTTCTATATCCCCATTTCCCTGGATTAGAGGTACTAAGGTGGTCCTGTTTTGGGTGTGCACAGTAGTTTTTGCGTTTTTCCAACAAAAAGGCTGATAGACTATCCTGGCAAGAAGATGCCTGAAAAACTTTGTGGACAGTGCAGAGGTGGATCCGTGGGATCATACCTGGTCTGTCCAAGACTTGGGGGGGGGAGTAGTGTGACCAGATGGAATAATTTAGAACTATAACATTTGAAATATTGATCACTGTTTTGTACATTGTTTGATATTTGGTAAATCTGGGGAACCAGATTGCAGAGTGGGCTGTTAAGTCCAGCAGTCTGGCTTGTTTAAAGAATACTCCATGTGCTAAGGAATGTGCTAAGGAATGTGAATTGACTCCTGCTGTGCTTCATTGACCAGTCAGGGGAGGTTATTATGGACCAGTTAAAATGTCCCTTTTTCAAGCACTAATTTGTATTCTTTTCTTGATAAGAGTGTCTGGAAGTGTATATAAGCAGTATGTTTTATCAATAAAGGCTGTTCTGTTCTACCCTCCTTAATACAAGTCTCGGCTGTATTTCTGGAGGGAGCTTGGGCTGGGGATTCTCACTTTAGCCACTGCAGGAGCGAATTCACTTGCCTCGTCGGTCTACTGGCATAGGGCCTCTGGAAACCCCACCTAGGATTCTGCAGCTAAATTCACTAGCTCTGCCAGTCTGCCAGGGGGCAGCATCCAGTTGTTCCTGCCTGAGTATCCAGGACCTCCAGGAAGCAGCAGGGCTCCAGCCGGCCGGGGAAGAGGGGCAGCGGCGGTTCATGAACCGACTACCCCAAAAGGGTCCGGTAAATTCTGGTACCATCACAGTGGATCACACCTTGTCATATCTACCCTAATAAAGCATGTGCAGCATAACCACGCTGAGGTGCATATAGAACATGTACAGCCATGTTGCAAGAAAAATCAGAAGCTACTGTCAATTTGCTCCTTGTTCATCTCCAACAACAAGAACAACTTGGCATAAAAAAATCTCACAAAAATGGCAAAAGGCAACCCCCCACTAGTCCAGAATATCAGCAGCATTATCTGTGTAATCATCATCTATGGCTAGGACCAGGCTACTAATAATAGCTCATTTGTCTCCCTGGGTCCCTCAGGGTCCTCTTCCTCATCTTGCCATTGACATATATTCCACCAGTACCACCAACAGACATTGATTCTGTAGATGTTAGGATCTGGCAGTATGTCTCCACACATTTCATGTTGATTGGTACAATGACTAGACATGCCAGTTTGGTGGAGACCAATAGATGCAGGTGGAAAGGAGGCATCTGCTGACTGTCCACCCTACTTTTGTGGAGTGTATTAATGATCCATAGGAAGTGTCAATCATTCTCCGTCCACTACCACCAGTCAGTGTCCCTTTTTGTGAGATGGAAAATGGACACAGTGGCAGATGCACACCACTTGTTTTCTTGGGGGACAGTTTAACATTGTCAGCATGTTTAATTAGAGCACAAGTGTTAAGGTGTGTGACACCAGTCCTTCTCCCTCTTCAAAACCTTTTCACTCACTGTGCACATTGTTTTTGTTGTAACTGCACAGTCCTTCCCTCCATCCAAGGAAAAATATTCCAACACCCATGATTTTAGAGGAGGTGGAGATGAAGAAATATGGCGACTGGATAGCTTCTCCCCAGATGCATCTGAAATGGTGGTGGTGGTGGATTGTTCCACCAGAAACTGTGTGGATGATGATCCCAGTCCCACTTCCACTACTATTACTTCTACCCATGGACATGGTGGATACAGAAGACAAATCCTATGGCAACTCAGAAGCAAGAACTAATTTTGCAAGCACCATAATGTCACTGGTGACATAATGATCCAGCCAGGTGGTGGCTTGCCTTACTGGAGGAAAGCAAGTTAGTACTACAAATTTTTAAGACTTGTCTCCTGGTTATAATGACTAACACTTTTCAAACTGCCCCTCAAGAAGATCCAATTTTTATAACGGGGCATAAGCTTAGTTAAAAAAAATAAATCATTTTTATAAAGGCTTACATAATAAATTACTGCTTTACAATGCAAGTCCAGTACACATATCTCCTCTTTACCACCATGCTGCTGTTAATAATTTTGGAAAGGCATGTCACATGAGTGAGTGTGACTATTCTGTATTGTTATCTTTATTAAAAGATATAACACTATAACTCTTGGAAATAAGCAAGACAAATTAATACAATTAATTAAAATAATAAGGTGGAAATGCAAAGATTTTCCAGTTCTTCTTCCTAATGAAGAATGTATATATTGTTGAAAATTGTTGAGTGCATGAATACTGAGTACTACTCTCTATAGTGCCTGTGTACTCTGAATCAAAATACATTATTACTCTTGATTATTAGAATTTTTAAATTATACTCATAAACAACATAAACAGTTATGACATTAAATTATAATCAACATCAATCAACACAAAAGAGATAATAAAAAAAAATAAAAGGTTGAAATTAACATGGTGAATGTGGATGATGCTGTTGAATATATGCTGATCAGTAGAAAGGAATGTTAGCCAAATTATATGCAGCATTGCATTTGATTAAAATATAACCTCAGATTTATTATTTATCAGTGATCCATGAATGTTCATAGCACTGGTCTCAACTGTCTTAGATAGTGGCAATTGTGCAAATCCCTCTTTATCCTCCTGCAGTTAATACCTGTGCAGTCTACTTCTCTGTCTGCTACATGATACTCTAATGGTATTAAATGCGGGTTAATTTCTAAAAATAGAAGTCTACCAACATTACTGCTGGATCAATGTATACTATGGTCATTAATAATATAACCACTTGCACTGAAAACCCATTCTGACAGCAGACTTGCTGGTGGACAAATAAGGGTTTACACAGCAGTAAACATGAGTGCTGACCACATATAATTTTGTTTGCCAGTACTCACTCACTGTCAGTAGAATTCCAGGCTCAGCCAGTTCAGGTAGGAACTTGGATTACCTGCTTATCTGTCACTTATCAGTCAAAAAGTTCTTTTTAACTCTCGATTTTCCCTTCACAGCCACACCAAGCAACTCCAGCTCCCTCTCTTTGACTGTCTGTCTACAATAGCTACATCAATAATTCATTGGTTTCTATCTCTTTTCCCAAGCCAGACTGAAAATATGAAGTTCACTGACACCCGTTTTTTATAGCTGGGATGGCAGGAATACATGGGGGAACTCCATGTGGCACAAAATACATTGTTTTCATTTACTTTTTTTTTGAGTCCTACCTTTATACCAATACAAATAAAATACCTGATACCAATATCTGACACCAATAAAATAGCTGAGACAATATTATGTATAATTCAACAACTGGAACTCCTAGGACAAGCCTCTCAACAGTCTTTACACCAAAATGTAAAATTTTCTTAAAGGGTAGTAATGTTTCACAATAAAAGCAGCTCCAATTAATCTTCATAGTATTTGGGCCATGAAGAGTGTTATTTTAATACTGTCAGAGCTGTAGTTCAAGAGTAATTGAATGATAAAATATCCCCCTACCGCCCCTTGTACTGATGTAACACTGCTCACCTTAGAACAGAAAGGTGGTGTCCAGGTGGATCACAGAGAGGGACAATCTTCAATTAGCATAAGGGAAAAACCTGTCAAGGGGGCTAGGGTTTTCATTGTTCACACAGTAAGAAGATTTTCCCTTGCTGTGAGCTGTCTGGTCTGTGGACCAGAGCCCACATCTGAGGGGAGGTGGCTTACACTAGGTAAAAAGGGCAGGAGGGGGATAATTTATCATTCAATTACTCTTGAACTACAACTCTGACAGTATTGAAATAACACTGTCCATGGCTTAAATACTCTGAAGATTAATTTGAGCTGCTGTTTTTGTGAAACATTACTATCTCTTTAATCAATGACATCTTTCCAAACCTAAATATTTTGCAATCTCTGTCTTTATTTCATCCATAAAAAATAATAGAGCATCAACCCTAATGACGTCATTAATTTCTACAACAAAAAATCCAGCAGGACTCTTGCTATCATTGATTTTACGCAATGAAAAAGTGGAAAACATATGAAAACTAAATTTTTTGAGGCAAAGAGTTCCTCCCGTTCCTAGTAGATGGCTATAACAAACATTATTAGTAACTTGTGCCTGTCTAACCCATTGCACTGAAGATTCTCATGTAAAAAAGGGTCATGGCATAAGTATTTCTTGAAAGGGATAACAGTATTCTTAAGATGTTATAAGAATATGCACAAAAACTGTTCCAAAAAATAATTTTTAAACTATAATCTGATAGCTCCCCTTCTACAGTTACCACCCATAGGTGCAGTTGCTCTTCTGGGCCTCCTAACACTGCACTCAAAGGGTCTACTTAATAAAATAATAAAAAAAGGAGAGAGTGCCTCATAGGGTTATAATGTTTGTAAAAGAAGTGAATCCACAAGTATAAATCATGCAATATACTCATAAGGAAAGTGTGATACGTGTACAAGTAGCATATCAGCATGTGAAGGATGTTAAAACTGCCCCCACGCAGATCTAAAACAGCAGCCACTTCTAATGGAGATATTGTGGTTCCTTAAAAAAATGAAAAAAGAAGACAACAGCCAGAAACCAGCAAACATTACATTTCAAAGCATATCATTGTCTGCATCCTGAAGAAAAGGTCAGATACAACCTTGAAACGCATTGATTATTACACCGACTTTTATCAGAGGCATGTGGCCTCTATTTTTTTAAATACGACTTCAGCAGAGGAAAGGGTTTTTTTTTTTACAGTAAGGAATGCTAAATTATGGAATTCCTTGTCCAAGGATGTGGTTATGGCAGATACAATGGCTACCGTTAAAATAATATTAGATATATATTTTTCAAAACGTAATATACAGGGTTACACTGTGTATTAGTAGGCTAAACAGGAAGGTGTGATCAATACTAACTTATTTGGCAGAAGGAAAGCTATATAATTCTCATTTCTCTGGGTTATGAGGCAAAGGTTGAACTTGATGGCCTTGTATCTTTTTTCAACCTAATTTACTATGTTACTATGAAATCTTTGATATCTGACCTCTAGGCACATATTATAGTGCCCTCCTTATATTATGTTTGCTAGTTAATAAAATAGTTCCCTAAAAGTGTAGTGCAAACAATTTATTGTACCTAATGTAATAATAATAAAAAAAATATAAATATATATATATATATATATATATATATATACATACATACCAAGCCAATGTATATAACTAAAGGTGCAGGGAGACATTATATATTGTATAAATATAAACATGTGCAGTGGCTTTTTTTCCTCCCCTTCAGCCAGTCTTCTCTTTGTTTAAGGTGATGCAAGGAGAATGACAACACATTGCATCCTTAGTTATATATATTTGTTTAGCTTAAATATTGCTACTTTTTTAAGTACTGGTGCCAATAGGCTAACACATTTCAGGCAATGTATCATTTCAGCTGCACTTTTATAGTAATATTTTATTAAATAGAGTAGAAAAAGCAAAATTGAGATTCAGGAAACTGACCCCTATTGCTATGCGTACAGTGTAACTACATCCCATTTAGTGCTTTGCTTGCACAGGTAAAGAGGACCATTTTAGTCACAATATGTTGAGGAGCTATTTATCATTCAATAACTTAAATAGATAGTAATGTTTCAAAATAAAAGCAGCTCCAATTAATCTTCATTGTATTTGGGCCATGGAAAGTGTTATTTCAGTACTGTCAGAGTTGTAGTTCAAGAGTAATTGAATGATAAAGTAGCGCCCTCCCGCCCCTTTTACTGATGTAACACTGCTCACCGCAGAACAGAAAGGTGGTGTCCAGATGGCTTGCAAAGGGGAACAATCTTCAATTAGCATAAGGGAAAATCCTGAAAAAGGGGGACAGGGTTTTCATTGTTCTCACAGTATTAAGATTGTCCCTTGCTATGAGCTGTCTGGTCTTAAGACCAGATTCCACATCTGAGAGGAGGTGGCTTACACTAGGTATAATGGGTAGGAGGGGGAAAATTTATCATTCAGTTACTCTTGAACTACAGCTCTGACAGTATTGAAATACCACTCTCCATGGCACAAATACTATGAAGATTAATTGGAGCTGCTTTTATTTGGAAACTATCCCTTTAAAATTGCCACTAAAATCAATGGGAGCTTTTAATTAACCCCCCCCCCCCCCCCACACACACACACAGTGGTGCAGTTGAGTTGACTTAGAATCTCTCCCCTTTTCTTTTGAACATAAGGCCCTCAGACCATCTCATTTCTCTGGTTCCGGTGGGAAATAATTCCTGTAGCATGCATTCACAGGACTAAAGGACTTATGCAGAAAGCAAAAGGTAAGCAATTTTAGAGTTTACCATGTGCAGCATGGGGCCCAAATAGCATTTTCCTAAATCCTCATTGATACAAAATGGACTTTTAACTATTTGACTGCTAAAGACATCTACACTGTATTGCAAAGCAGTCCATCGGAGACCTCTCTGGTATGCAAAGCATTAAAACCCCAGTTTAGAGCAGATTTTTCTTTTCCACCCTGTGGTGCAGTTGATATGCTCCAGAGAAGTTCCCTAACAACAGAATCTGATATTAAGGGCAGAAAGGGACCTTTCACTTTCTGATTACCATCTATCTCCAGTAATGTTCTTTCCAGAGACTACAACCTTCCCTATTGACTTTAACCCTTTGAGTGCCAGAAAGATATCTAACACATTGTGACACAATGTGTTGGATACCTCTATGGCAGACAAAGGGTTAAGGGTAGATGGCATTGCTGATCTGTCCTTTATCAGTTTTCAGATGTGTTCTAGTTTCACTTCACAAAAGCCATGCAGAGTAGTAGTTAAAGTAGATCTGTCACTTTGTAGCAAATAGGTGATTTTGAAATAGCTTTCAAAACCACCTATATTTATGCTAGCCTTCAAAATCACATATATTTACGTTAGCCTTTTTTTTTCAAACAATAGTTTATGAGATCATTTATTTGCCAGTTTATGCAACTAAGCTGATACTGGCTGTCAGGAAGTAGCAGTTGGTAATGTAGAGCAGTGGGGAATATTAATATCTATCAGGGACGTATAATCTATTTGCATGAACTGACAAATAAATAAAGCTATATATATATTATAACATATTGTTTTAAATTAAAAAATAGATTATGTAAATAAAGTTGCTTATAGAATTTCTTTCAAAATCACCTATTTGACCTAAATAACAATCTCATTTTAAACATGACTAGTATTGTCTCTGGTTGCTGCAAATTCTAGCAGTAGTTGTGATCCTCCTACTTAGATCAGCTTATCCCATAATGCATATGTGCAAGAGAGACCATGTTAATCTTGGTCTTGACCACAGATGCTGGAATAGATTCATCATAGAATAAAGATACATTTAATCCCATACAGACATGTAGACAAACTTGTCTCATGGGATGGGTATGGGTTTTGAGACATGGATTATAGTAGACAACAGACATTATGTTATAAAGGATCTATGATGACAGCAGTAGAGTCCTGAAACATATTATGGACCAACCAAAAGGCCCTTTCAAACTCCATCCAAGCAGTTAGCTCAAGTTGAACAATTCTATCATCTATCAGCAACGGAATACTGTGACCTTGTCTAGGGATTACACTGGAAAAAAATAGAAAGTCAACTGTGGTGAAGAATAAGGGTGTTTTGCAGGACAAATAGTAATGTCACAAGAAGTTATGTCTTAGGGGAAAGTCAGAATGCTATGGATTACAATGCTGGTTATAAATGATATAAGTGGGTTTATCTCACAGACTGCTAATGAAATCTATGGTAAAATTTGTTGATAATTATTAGCTGCAATGTAATCCAGACCTCGGTCACCCATTTGTAATTTTTAGAAACATTTCTTTGAAATGTATATGTCTATCTATCTGTCCATCCATCCGTCCGTCCGTCTATCTATCTATCTATCTATCTATCTATCTATCTATCTATCTATCTACACACTATCTCTTGTTATAGTTAATTGTTTATATTTTTAAACTGTGGATTACTTTGCACTGCATTGGAGACCTCCACATCATCCAAATGGTTAAAACAGAAAAAATGCCTCCAGGGTAACGCCTCCCCTATTTACCTTATTGTGACCATAAAATCCTAATGACTAGGAATAGGTTCAACATTTTTCCTAAAAAAACAAAACAAAAAAAAAGAACAGCACCTATTACTATGAAGAGGAATTCCTGCAAAAAGTGCCATTTTGCAGCTTTTTTTCCACCATTTTAATTGCATTGAAATCAATTATAATATATTCCCTCCCCACAAGGAAAGCTTTCCCATGTATTCTTGCTGTGCTGGAATATAAACGGGGGTGTCAGTTTCCCCCATGTTATTAATCAGTGCTTGAAAGAGAAAGAGATAAAAAGTAGCTGCATTTCTGATGCAATGCAGACAGGCAAAGAGAGGGAGCTGGAGTTGCTTGTTAGGAGTATTGGTGGCAGCCATTGTTCTCTGTGTATGAGTGGGATAGAGGAGCATTAAAAAAAGGCAAAACAAAACAAAAAATATTTTTGACTCCTACCAGAGCTGACTGATCCTGAGACTGTACTGAGACTGAGTAAAACATACTAGAGAGACAGACTTAAGTATATCTTACATTCAAGATAAGAAAAACTGACAGGTACTCCTTGGCATACTGTGTTTCATAGTTACACCCACTCACTCCTAGAGAAAAGCAAGCACATACTGAGGTGTGGTGATCCTTTAATTGCAAGCTGCTGAGGCTAAAGCCAGCATGATGATCCTGTAATGTACTCTATAAATTCAAATTTTGTTTTCTGGTAATTTCTGTGGGAAAAGCAGGAAACTGCATTTTTTTCATGGAAATATGAGACATTTTGCCCATCTCGGCTAACAGCCCCTATGACGTTTGGTGCGAATGTTATGGTTATGGTAGCGCTGTAAGGTTATTTCTTTGCTCTGGAAATATTTTCTCCTTCTTATCCTAGCTGTTTTTCTCCATATTTCATTTAATTTAATTTCACTTAATTTCACTGTAATAAATGAGAATGACATAGAATGAAATGCACTTAAATCTTAAATATGCAAAATTGTTTATTATTGTAAAATATGTTTTTAAAGGCATAGTATATTGCCTTTTTCTATCTGTAATTATTGTAATATACAGACCTCATATAGCTTGTAGTGGTGGGTGGGAAAGACCTATAAAAGGGGATTGGGGGAGGGGCTCTGGTCCTTTTGGTCTCCACCCACTCACTGCAAAAGATTTCTGTTTGAAAGCAGATCAGTCTTATCATGAATATATTAGATATGTTATTACTTTTATGAGCAATGTTTAGGTGTTTTTAACTTGGTGTTTTTAAATCCAACGCATTTAATTACAAGAAAGTTAATCGGGACAATTTTAAATTTAAGAGAGATGATAATATGTATTGGAAAGGAACCCCTGAAAATGGGTTACCTTGGAGAAATACGCAAGCTTAAAAATTCTTTATCCAAACTATTTGACAATTTACATAATGGTATAATATTTGCTCTACTTATGGTTCACATTTAGGTCATTTGTATGGAGCAGTGCAGGATTAAGAACTAACACCTTAAGTTGGTCCCGAATGTTATCTCCGCGGAGGCAGATATGAATGACAATTGCTAATAAGCCCACAGGACACAAGTTACACCCACAGCACATGTTAATCTTAAACCATTATGAACCAGAAAGGTGTGTACAAAACATTGCTCTGGTCTGTAAACAGTTAAGTAGGCTCATGCACTCTTCCTCTTTAAGTTGGAAAAACTACCATCAACTAATATGTCTGCCTCCATGGACATGACTTCCAGGACTTTCAGGACTGACTTCATTGGACAAATTCATACAGGCCATTAGGGTTTCTTGGCTATGTTAACATAAAACAGTGCTTATTCTAAGGAGGTGTTACTTCTCCTTTAACATAGAGATTTTAGAATGTACCACCAAAGTATACAAAAGAAGGGGAATGTGCACTTTGCAGAAGTAATTATAGGTCTTCGGCACAAGAAAGTAAAGGAGTTTCAGAAAGGACAGATAATATTAAAGAAATAAATGTGTAGAAGAGAAATAAAAAAGGTTTTTTTAATGTAATTCAGAATTCAACTGGAATCAAGCTGAGGACTGAGCCAAAGGAGTTTGCATAAGCTTTTCAGTAACAGTCGAATACAGTGCTTGATGTTCTATTTTGTGGGGACTGAAAGGGAAGAGATGGGAGGCTTGGGATTTGAAAATTACTGTAGTCAGCATGGAAAATGATGAAGGCAGGCTTAGGAGTGAAGAGTGAGAGGTATGTATTTGTCATACTGTGAAAGGCAAAAAAGAAAGATTTCAAGAATACATAAACCCATACATTTATTGTAAAATGGGATATTGTCATGTTTTTCTTGCATATAAGTAGGACCGATTCATTTAACACATTTGTACAATACATTTCTCTTCTCTGTTCGATTGCTTGAACATAAATGTTCTTTATGTTCCTGCTACATTTTCTTTCTTAATCATTGTTCACGTTTTAATGTTATGAAAAGCAATCTGTTAAGAAGTGTTACTTGTGAAGTTGTTATAGATGTTGTCATTAAAAGTTTTCAAGAAGGAAAACGCTTAATTTTTTTTTAAACCAAATGTTTTTAATACACAGACATAAATTTCTCTTTTGTTTTATAGGTATGTCATTCCATGTTCTTACTTAACTCATTTAACAAATTATATTCAGTGGTATCAAATGTGGTTAACAAAACATGCCATGAACAACCCATATGCTGTATTAAGCAAACATTTTTGCCAGCAAACAATTCAGGTTAGGTATGTAGTGCAAAATTACAAAACACAAAAAATCCCTCTATATCTTTTTCAACGTCTGTGCTAAAAACAGGTCTTGAATGTTGTAAATCTCTCTGTCATGCACTGGGTTAAAAGCATTGGTTTAATAAATATGTATTTCTATGTTTTCAATCCGCTTTGTTTTAAACTGCCCATTGTAGCAGACTCTGATTGGCTGGTGACCACAGCATCTTCTCAGTGCAGTCAGTCAGTGGCTGCCATCCATTAATATTGTTATTTTCATGGATCACCTGTCCAGTAATGCATGTTTTATCAATATTTTATTTTCCTTCATACATGCATCAGTATTAACTCATATTTTGCCAGCAGATACTCTTCTTAATTTTGTCACATACGTTTTTAGTGAATCAGTGGATATTGTGAACATTTTATGAACCAATGTTTCCACAAGAGCAATGATATCTATATAATTTTTCGAATGGTTAGTGAATACAGTCCATAATAAATATTGTAGTATAAACTTGTGTACATTTCTTAAAGGGGAATAATAAGTATAGGAGTCAGTGACTCTTACTGTGTTTAACAGTCAAAAACATGTAAGAAACCTTCCCATAACAGTCTAGTATATTTATTGATTTTTTGCACAGCATTTGCAGCTATTTTAGTTAATAAGCTAAATTTTAACTATATTTTTATGTCTAGAGTTTTAAATATAGAAACATGGGCAACTTTTAATGTTATACATTTTAATAATATATTTTAAATTACCACTTTTTTCTCATACACCTACATAATTCTTGATATAAGAAATATATCTGCTAACCTAAAGAGCCTAGTGGATTCATTTGGCCAGTTGTTGAGGGATGAAAGGCTGGAGGAAGGCAGATGGGAGGTTTTTTAAACAAATGATACCTTTTGAGTAAACCATATGCTAGCAAGAATATATAGATTGATTAATTAACTGCTTGCGGTTATAGGTATCTCCAATAGGAATAAAATAACATTGCTTCAGGAAGATATAGGAAGAAAAGGGACTGATTCACCTCCTGTGAAAGGCCATTTCTATTGACATCTTCCAGTATGTATGAGAGCTGAGTTTTAGTGTTTGGGACAATGGGCAATGTATGATGTAGCGGGCCACTTTAATGCTTGATGCTAGAGAGGTCTCCAGTGCATTACCTCTCTAGCATCCAAAGGGTTAAGTAAACCCTTCTGCTAAACGTGAGTATTCCAGATAATACTAAAATAGATTTGAAATTATATTAAATCAGCTTAATTATTTACACCAACTATAGCTTGAGATAATAATGAGTTTTCATACCAGGCTTTACACATTGAGCACATTGTATTGTGTGACACAGATCCTGTTGGAGAGGGAGGTACAGAAGCTTCCAAATTGTGATGTATGAGAATTAAAGTTTTTGATTGGGGGGGGCTTCCTTCAGAGGGCCTGAGAAACTATTCACTTTGGACTTTCTTAAAAAATGGCCACGGTGTGCAGGCCAGCTAGCATGTCCTTCCAGTACAAAAAAAAGTCAGAATCTCACCTGCATGTTTTATCTAGATTTTTTTATAATCACACTTTACTTGGTTATGATGGGCTTTACTTGCCTATGGCTGTTGCTGATTGTGTCTATTTTTGAATCATTGTGGCGTTTCCTGCATCATGAAAGGGAGGAGTCAAGAGGCAAAGTAACAAAAGGAAGGTTGGGAGAGGCAGTGTGTGATGGAAAGGAACAGAGGGAAATAGTATTGTGAAATGGTAAAATGGAGTTTGTGTGGGTGGGTCAGTGGGATCGGTGAAAGGAAGGGTGGGATGGGGAAGTAGTGAAAGGGAAGGAAGGAGAAAATTGCTGACCATTAGCGCCTGTTTGATATAAATTGTTTAATTATACACTTGACTATATGCCTACAAAATCCCCTAATTTGTACAAGTGTACCTAGAAGAATTGATGCTGCTTTGAAGGCAAAGGGTGGTCACACCAAATATTGATTTGATTTAGATTTTTCTTCACTCACTTTGCATTTTGTTAATTGATAAATATAAACTATTAACATGTCTATTTTTGAAAGCATTCTCACTTTACAGCATTTTTTCACACCTGCTTAAGACTTTTGCACATTGCTGTATGTGTGTATATATATATATATATATATATATATATATATATATATATATATGGATTCATCAGCAAACAAAGATCTATGATATCACTGAAAGAATAGAGCTCCTGAAATAAAAATGAGCAGGCCACATAACAAGAACACGTGACTGCACATGGACCATACTAATTTGGAATGGATTCCACTTGACACTAAATGTCCAAGAATACCAAAGACAAGATGGGTAAATGAAATTACCAGATTTGTTGGTACACAGTGGCAACAAATGGCACAGGAATGAAGTTGTTGGGGGCTTGCTGAGGAAGCCTTCATTCTACAGTGGTTAGACAACTGCTGCTTATGCTGCTGGTGATGATCATTATACATTTTTGTCATTTTGATTGTAGAACCAAAGAATAGACATGTTCTCTTCATTACATGTTATACACCCTACTATAGGGTCTGTACTTTGACCCAAATGTCCAATTAAGGAAGAGGTGCAATTATAGTGTAAACCAACTGCACCACAGAGGACGAATAAACATTCTCATTTATTTAAATGGGGCTGTTAACCCTTTGAATGCCAGGGAAGATTCCAGTCTCTGTGTTTCAATGCATGGAGACCTTTCTACCATTCAAGAGATTCCAATTTCCATTTAAGTCAATGGCAATTGTTATTTTTCCCCTATGGTGAAGTTGGTTTACTCCGTAGTTGCACCGCTTTAGCTTCCTAATTTGTATCCCATAGGTACAGCTGGATTAAACATACAACAGTTAGAAATCCACTGCTGTATGACAGTGCTGGGCAACCCAAGGTCCCCCAACTGTTAAGCACTAAAACTCAAATCATCCCCAGATGGGAACTGTAGTCTGAAATAGCTAAAGGGCCTCGAGTTGCCCAGCTCTGCTTTATGAAGTAAAATGTCCAACATAGTTTTTATTCTAAAATGTCCTTGATGTGAAAAATGCATGTTTAAATGAATCCAGTGTTAATCATAAAGACGTGTTGTTATGGGACCTGGTGTTAGGTTATTAGTATCTATGCTTCTGCTCCTGCTGGTGTGATCTCACATTTTTCTTTCCAAGTAGAAGTCCGCTGGCTGGCACCACAACTGACAGAAACCGAAAATGTTTTTATGAGCTGTCCAAGTGAAAGAAGCCCTGTGTGCCCATTAGACATATGTTTTTGGTACTCACAAATCTCAAGTGCAGACATACATACAGACTTGCCAATTTCCCTAAATTGTGTAGACTACAGGTTGGTTCATTTCATGTCTTATGGTTATTTAATAAAAGGGGAAAAGCAATGAGAAAGCTTGTTCTAGGCCCCCTACCCATGTGTAGTCCTAAGGTTTCCAATGCACTCTACAAAAATGTGCACTGTAACCCTTTAAGAACCAGAAGGGTGCAAAAGCAAAGCAATGAATGGCACACCTCACTAGAACGTAAAGTGTTAATCAAAGGCATTAAAGCATCCATGCATTTCATACTCCTCTGGCCTTTAAAGGGTTAATCAATGGTATCTAGGTATTTTTTGAACATGTACGCTAGTGTTCTCCAATACATTATGAAACAATGGGCCATATACTGAAGAAAAAGGGGAGTTGGATACAGGTGAGTGAATCAAACGAATGAGCCTCTGACTAACTTACCTGTACTCCTGACCTGTTATTGGTATTTGAGAATGTTTTGGGAACTCCTGGCTTAGACAGTATATAACAAACCATATGACAAGAACAAGATAACGTATCTTGTTCTAAGGCATAGAGGTATCTTACAGGTGCTAAAAGTCACATTTTTTTCTCTGATGTGCTATTTCAGAGATGAAATTTCCATATCCACATCAGACTGGTCCTGTCCACAGACAGTCCAGCTCCAAAATGTCAGGCAAATCCTCTCTGTACAAGAGAGCCAACAAAACCCCAGACATACATTTCAGCCTATATGAGCTTTGTCAGTGTTGTGCAGCTGACTCCCTCTAGGCACATGGAAAGCAAGGGACCAGCCTGGGATACCCTTCCACTTAGGGAGACAAAGTACAAACAATGTGATGAGAACTTACCATGAACAAACAAGATAAAGTGTCTTGTTCAAAGTGCCTAGAGGGAGTCAGTTGCACCTCACTGATGAGGCTCACATAGGGCGAAATGTACATCTGTGGTTTTGCTGGCTCTCTCGTACAGAGAGGATTTGCTGACCTTTTGGAGCTGGACTGTTTGTGGACAGGACTAGTCTGGTGTGGATATGGCTATTTCCTCCCTGCAATGGTACATGGGAGTGAAAACCATGACTTGTAGCACCACTGAGAGGCCACCATGCCTCAGAACAAGACACTTTATCTTGTTTGTTCTTGATGGATGATCTTCACATTTCTTGTAGTTAGACAGTATATACACAGATATTCTACATGAATTCCAATCGCTTATGTCTTCATATTAACCACCTTTGATGCTTCAGAGAGATCCAGTTCATTCCTTGTACCTTAGATTTCAAACTCCAAATTGAATCAAAGTACTTTATCTAACATAGACTCTATATTCACTGCTCTTTTTGCTGCTCTACAGCCCTTCTTAAAGGGATAGTAATACTTTATTATTACTATCCCCCATATTTTACATATTTGAAAAATAGATATTTGTAAAATAATTTAATAGCCCCCAGGTTCATCTCTCAAACCTTTATGGTTTGAGAGATAACCGAAGGCAAAGTTCCCCTCTCCCTCCCCCTTCCCTGAAGTCAGCGTTGTTCTGACTGCAGGGATATCCAGTCTGACTTTCATCATGCGGCTCTGCAGCAGAGCCGCGATCGTATTTGTGACAAATAATTATTTCACTGAAACGGTCTTCTACAAGTGCTTGCAAACCAAGCACATGTAGAAGACCGTTTCAGTGAAATAATTATTTTTCACTAATGGGATCTCGGCTCAGCTGCAGAGCCACCTGACTGTCGTACGACAGACTTCCCCTGCAGTCAGTACAATGCTAACTTCAGGGAAGGGGGAGGGAGGGGGGAAATTTGCCTTCGGTTATCTCTCAAATCATAAAGGTTTGAGAGATGAACCTGGGGGCTATTAAATTGTTTTACAAGTATCTACAATATGGGGGATAGTAATAATAAAGTATTACTATCCCTTTAAATCAAACCCTTTTCTCTCATTTCTCCCTATATGTTATACTCTACACCTACTACTGCACCTCTCTCAGCATATTAGGTCATCTCATTCTGGTGTATTGCACTGCTGAGGGTATATACTAATGCATGGCTCTGCTGGTCTAATACAGATTTAAAAGGTACCAGGTTATTAACCTGGCAAGGCCTGAATGAAAATCAACTAGATGGCCTATAGCACAAGCTTAATATCTTTTTTATACAAGTAAGCAAAAAATATGCTGCTCTGGCAATTTTTATCAGTGTATCAGTGAAAGTTGCACAAAAATAAGGATTATCCCTTGTATTCCAGATAAATTGGGACATGTTGGAGACATATCTATCATATAAAGGGTTAAAACTGCTTTTCATTCATGGCTTTTCTCTATGTTTTTTAATATGGAAAATAAATGTGAACTGTTGAGGCCTCAGTAAGTTGAACTAATTACTGGCAGGAATATATGTAGTGGAAGTAATTATAGACATGGATTATGTACAGGAGTCGAATGGGACAATTGCAAAACAGCAGGGAAACCTTTGCAATAAAGACTATAGAGCAAACGTACAAACGAGAATACTAATTAAGTGAGATGATGCCGATTTGGCAAAACAGAAACGTAACAACATGTACTAAAATTACAATACATAGAAATGAAAAAACTGAATATATAGAGTATTGAATCATTTTTATGACCTGATTTTACTCCCCCGCATACTGATGTGTGCCCTTCGAACCCTCTATGAGAACATCATGTGACTCTGTGTCACCATGTGACTATAGCTCCCATCATCCCCAACCAGCCTTTCAGTCTCCACCTGCAGCTGATCTAGACAGGAACTAGCAGACATTACCCAAAAGCAATGTAGAAACTAGAATCAGCTTCAGGGGAGATACACTATGGCGTGATAAATTGGTGATAAAGTGGAGATGACTTCTCCAGTGTTATCACGTCTCCAGTTCCTATGTTATTCTATGGAGCCCATGCACTAAGATCTCCAAAGTTGGAACTGCAGAAGTGCTATCACTGGAGAAATCATCTCCACTTTATCACCAATTTATCACGCCCCAGTGCATCTCCCCCATAGTTGGTTCTAGTTTCTAAATTGCTTTTGGGTAATGTCATTATGGAAAAAAAAAGAGAGAAATCCACTGTGTAGTACATAAACATTTTTAGGGACAGACACACATCTGAAATGTTTCAGAGATGTGGGTAATGTAAAAATGATGCCAGAATTACTTGTAAAGGGTAGAAGTTAATATCACTATCCAAATACCACCCAATCAAACCTTAAAACTTCACTCACTATATTTCCTGCTAGTCAACAACTGAATATTACTTGTCACTCTTTTTATTTGTGAATACTGGTATTTTTATATTTCTGTGTTAAAATGGAACTACCACCCCTGAATAAATTTGGCCCAAATAAATACCCATCTGGCAACTAGCTGCTCAATAGTGCTAGTCGCCAGAAATATTACCTGGTGTTTGAGAATTGTACACTGTTCCCGGACTGACAGGCAGGAAACTGCGCAGACATCTTTCCATAGTGACATCTGTGTGCCTGCGCTGTCCCCCTAGTTTCCTGAAAGCTTGCATTCTAGAGCAACTCAGTTAGCCAATAAAGGTATCATACTTACTCTACCAGTCTCCTAAAAAGTAACAGTAACTCAACAGTTTCAGCAAAAATCAAAAGAGCTCTACATATGTGTGACTCACTCTTTATTCTCTCTATATTCCCAATTAATTTGGGGAATTATATTTATGTCATCATCCTGTGGATGTCATATGATTGATCATCCATAGACAAAGGGATAACAGGTAAGCAGTTGGTTGTATGACACCCTTATACTCAAATAGTCCTTTCGGTGGCAGAGTCTTGGGACATTTCTTAGATCCTCATGCCTGTTGTGCTTCAAGGGGGTTCTCAACAAATATGTGCCTACATCTTGCTTTCACCTGCTCATATATATTTTTTTACAGAAACAGCAGATAGCAACTTGTTTAGCTTTTGAATTGTAGGTAAAGTATCTCCACACTGTGGATTTCACAAACTGAAGTGTTCCTATGACTAGTTTTACACCATCATTACTATTACACCATCACTATTATAGGGGTTAGATGTTGCAGTAGTACTCACAGTAGTGTATGGCAGTGGTGCTGCACCTCGAAAATCATTCATAGCTAGGGCTGTTGGTGTTGACCCATGTTGCTGTTTAGTCAATAATAGTAAGTGTGACTGGATTTGGGTTGGACTTGGATGCAGCAATGATGATGATGATAACTGAAATGACTGTATATTTTCTGTATCAGAAAAAGGGGAAGGGCATGGAGGAAAATATTCTAAATGTCATTGTCATCCTTAATTAGCTCAATGTGTGCCTTGGTGTGTGTGTGTGTGTGTGTTAAATACAACCCTAGCTACTCCTAATCCTTTCCCCCACCCTTTCCCCCACTCTCTCAATCCAGCCTATGTCAAGATATGAATTCATATCCAGGTACCCTGCACAGCATTAGCAGATGGCACAAGTTCCAGAGGTCTGTGCCAGTGACTGTCCCAGTGAATTTCAGTGATAGTCCTAATGACTCACCACCAGGTCAAGTTTTCAGGTCATCTCTGCTTGATCCTAGGTGGGTAATCCCTGAACCAGTCATTGTGATTGATTTACTTATGCTTAATCAAGAATATCCTTAATATCTGACCTGTTGCAGCATTCTGAGGACTGGTATTGAGAACAGTTGCTGTAAGGCTGTGTTTGCCAACCACCCTCCTCTGGATACAACAGCAGGTCATATGTTATGGATATTCCTACTTAATCACTAGTAGATGTTTCACAATGACAGATACAGCTATTATCCACCTGGGACCAAGCATCCTAAAAATATGTACTGTTGGTGTGTCCTGAGGAAAAACTTTGAGATCCACTGCTATATGCTAGATCTGCTAGATACAGGGGGCCAGATTCTATTGCAGATGATAAATGTTAACTCCAGTTTTATCAAATATTTTCCTATTGAAGTCTATGGGGAAAACTGGAGCTAAAAGCAGAGATAAAATTAGCACCTGTAATAGAATCTAGCCCTAGATATGCTATTTAAGGCTAAGCTCACCAGACCAAACTGGAGACATATGGAATATGCATATTTCTGGGCTGCACTGAAATCAAAGTAACCCTGTTTAACCCTTTAGCGTCCAGCGATGTGCCAGGACTGCCACGACTGTCCGGCACTGTCCTGGCACGTCATGTACTTTTTACTCACATCGCTCCTGCAGGAGAGCTGTGAGTAACAGCAGGAACTGAAATTGATCTCTCCAAGACTGGAGTGATCTCTTTCAGTCCCCCGTTTGGTGTGCCGGCACACGTGATCAGTCAATGGGACAGCATGTCAAACTTTCCTATCTGGTCCTTAAAGGACCACACACACCCCGGGACCTCTGGTCCTTAAGGGGTTAAGGAAGAAAACTTATGGAAAACATTAAAAAAGGCTTCACTGGAATCAAAAGAATCATGAACTATGCATATTTTATAAAGGTCCTGCATTAAGGTGGAAGTTTGGTAACCTTATGGTAATATGCAGTTGGGGGTGGGCAAGCTGTTGCACTCCAGCTGCAGTTGGACTACAATACCTATCAATCTCAGCAAGGACACTGCTTGTCCACTCCTGTTGCACAGCACTAAAATAAAGGAAATTAATCGGATAAGGAAGACCCAGCAGACTACTTCTTCCTCTACACAGTCAAGAGCTAGAGGAAAGCAGGGAGATGAAGAAGAACCCACACGAATCAACAATTACTATAACACATCAAAATGCTTCACTGTTACACAAAATCTTCAACTAACATTTCCCATACATATTGAGATCAAACTATAGAAACTGCTTGCAATGAAAATATCCAGATTGGAGTGCCTAATTATTGTAAGTGCCCCATCCCACTGCCATGTAAAAAGTAAAAACAAATAATTAAATCATTGAATGCAGAGTTGGAGAAATCTCAGGGGTTAAAAACAATTAAAAGGGACAATTTCAAATGCAACAGAGGAAGAGTAAGCAAAGTTTGGATATCCAGCTGTTTTAGAATACAATTTATAGTCTCCAACAGCTGGATAGCCAAGGGTTGCCTACCCCTGCCCCACAGGGTCCTTTAAGGACCAAAAGATCTGCAAAGGAACCAGGGTACTTAGCACTCAGGGTGCCAGATGAGAATGCAGCTTTGCAAATCCCATAGGTACATTAATAACTGCCCGTCTGCTTGCACAGAAATTTGTGCAATGAATTTATGTGATTTCATGTTTTTTAGTTAATAGAATATATTTCCCTTCAGCTCTTGCAGTGCAAAATGCTCATCTCTGGCTGGTGGATAAGACACACCTCTTGCCAGCCAATCCAGAGCCGGCATGTAGTCAGGAATGCCACATCTCCTCCTCAGCAGTTCTGCTTGGCACTCTGCCGGATTACTAAAGTTAACAGGCAGCAGATCCCTCCGCTGTATATTTGAAGGGCTCAACCAGCTGTCTGTTTTATTCTAAATGCACTGAATCTGATCATGAGCACAGTGTCTTCCTACTCCTGCTTAATGGAGTACCTCACCTATAAAATCTTGTGGGTCAGGCAGGGTAGATCTTCCGATTTCCCCAGCTGGCCCATGACTACATGGCCAGAGGGTGATCCCCTATTCCCTGTTAAGACAATCTGCCTCTGACTCTCACTGTCTGACATAGCAGTTGATCTCACTACTGCTAAATACTTCTCCACTATGGCAAAAGCACAAGATTGTGAGTCATTAGTGTTAAAAAGCTTCATACCACTACTGCTAGAACTTTTCATATCACATTTACAAATGGCGTACTTGGGAGCAAGAGGAGGATCATTGGCATTTATTGCACGAGCGGTGGCAACTATGGCAACAGTCAGTCAGTTTTTTAGTACAACATTGCTACCACCACCACATCCACACACTCGTCCTAGTCCTTTCTCCTTACCCCTTCCACTTTTGGTGGAAATAATTATAATTGTTCATGCCATTAGTTGCACGGGACACTAATACAGCAGGAACTTCATCACTTGTATATTCATTTACATTCTTTTTATTGTCTTAGTGAGTGTGGAGTGATGTCCTTGACACTTTCAGTGTCATTTTCTACAAATCACACTCACACTTTCCGCAACTGTCCAGAGAACTGGCTGGCACCAATACTCCTTAAATCAAGCAACTCCAGCTCTCCTTTTTTGTCTGTCTGCCTCTGCTCTAGCTAGCATAAAATGTCAGTAGCTTTCTCTTTTTCATTAAATCTCTGCAGTGTTATTTTCTACAGTAAAGTAATAGACCTGTTATATTCAGGATCAGCGGTGTTCAAATTGCCATAAAGTATAAAGGACAGCAGCAGATGCAGCACCATCATCCACCACTTTACAGTCTGTCTGTGTGGATGTAGGGCTTAGTGAGGGTGTGTAACACAGCCTGCCATGTTGTACCAGTTGTCTGTTTGTCTTGTCTTCAATGTATGATGCATTATGACTGTCTGTGTGGTATATAACACTTTCAGCTCAGTTGAGTCTCTGTTACTATTTGTCTCAGGCAGATCATGTAGGATCACCTGCCTGTTTCACTGACAATGTTACTGTCAAAAATTTTTTTGTTTTTTTGTTTGTTTTTTTAACTATCCTTTCCCATTTCACACTCACACTCCCTACACCACTTGTAAAGAAAACAAGTGGCTCCTTAACCCTTTGAGTGCCAGACTGGTACAGAATGCATTGCTTTGCAATGCATTCTGTACCACTCTGGCACTCAAAGGGTTAAACAACTCCCCTTCCTAATCTTTGACTGTCTGCCTATACTAGCTAGTGTTAACATTTCAGCAGCCTCCTCTCTTCTTCCCATATACAGACAGACAAAATTGCAGTAAACTGACACAACCTTTTATATTGGTGAGTTAGCACAGTGGAAATACATGGGGGAAACTCTTCATGTGAGGGCAAATTACAAAATCATGATTGATTTCAATGTAATGAAAAAAATGGAAACCTGTGAAAAAACTGCACGTTTTGCAGGAATTCCAGAGCATGGTGGAAGTGCCATTTTTTTCATTTCTGCGAAGAAAACTTTTGCCCACCCATTCTTCTTGAAGACTAGAGTTTAGCACTCTTGGTATTTTCTATTATAATATATCCTTCATCAGGCCACAGACAACAGTCTTACACTCTTACATGCTTCTGCAATGTTCAACTTTCTTCTGAAACCCTTAACAAATCCTTTAATTGCATGTCCTGCTTTCTTAGAATATCCTATTTAAGAGCTGCCTTTTCCTCTAAATTTAGCAAACCAAAGAAAGTATGCAGGATTTTTAGTATATTTTTTTTTAAATTGATGATGGATTAAATACAGAGTCTTATTTAAAGACAATTTATTTATTTTACTCTGAACCTTGGTGGAAAATTAAAGTGACATTAATACTTCAATAATGAATATCCATCTTAGTCTGATCAGAAAATCATAATGGTCACAATGAATCAGTTCTGAGTGACTGATTCCCCAAAATGCAATTTTAATTAGAACCGGATATCATACCCATTGAGGTAGACATGCTTCTTGTTGTAGGACTCCAGGGGGTATACGCTAAGGCGTGATAAAGAAGAAGTTATAAAGCAGCGATGACTTCTCTAGTGATATCACTTCTCCAGTTCCTTTGTTATTCTATAGAGCCTATGCACTAAGATATATAAAATTTGAGAAATCTTAGTGCATAGGCTCCATTTAATAACATATGAAGTGGAGAAGTGATATCACTGGAGAAATCATCTCAGCATTATCACCTCTTTATCACACCTTAGTGCATCTCCTCCATTGACCGAAATGCCACTTACAGTTCTCCATAGAATGTGATAGAAACTGCTGAGTCACTTCCTGTCAGAACAATTAGGAAGTAAATGCACAGCAAATTCACTTCCTGATTATTTTAACTGTTGTAAAGTTTGTAGAAAACAACTGATAGTGGTGAGAGTGACCTTATTTTACTCAGCAGGAAAAGCTCTATTACATATAGGTTTTCATAAAAAAGCTTACTTCATATGTGTGGGGTTATTATTAGGAGAAGCTATCATTACTTTAACGCAGCTAAGAAAAAACTTTGGCACTGAAAAAAAAAATTAATATGTTATTTGCTATATAAATAATATTTAACACCATTGTACTATATATATATATATATATAGAGGTCTCCAGTGCATTGTTTTTGAGTTGAACTGTAGAGCTCTTTATCCTCCAAGGGATGCACTTTGTGTGCAAGAGAAGTATCCATATACCCAGCTGGCACTTGAAGGGTTAATTTGATTTCTGCTTGCATGATTTGTACACATAAATATGTTTGCATAATCTAACATGTGTCTTGTTTCATTAGAAAGGAAAATAATGAAAGGCTGCATTTTTGTTTTGTGTTTTTACATTTCATCACCTGAATAGTAAACTTTGATATATGATATATCTGTAACACAGACCTTTATTTCTTTGGAGTGCAACAGACAAAAACAAGACCATTGACAAATGACAGATACTTTCAACAACACTGCTCCTGACACTCAGTGCAACAAGATCTGACCCATTAACAATTGTATTGACCTGTACAACGGACCCTTGGCAGATTGAGGTATGGCAGTGACCTATAATTTTAAGAAATTATTCCCAGTAAGGAAAACAGGTTGGTCATGCGCTAACCTACAAAATCAAGATGCACAATATCCAGACATGGTTAAGCTCAGAAGTCGCTTTGTGCTTTCTGAGCAGCTGTTCAAATAAGCAGCTGCCCTGAGGAAATATATCTACAGACGTGTATGTAACATACATCCATCGGGTAGCTTAACCAATGCCCAGATGCAAAATCTTAGAAGGATAACAAATGGGTGCCTTGTGGTGGATCATTATTATAATTATTGGAAAAAAAAAAGATTTGACTGGGTAGACGTGAGACAATCTAGAACTTTTCAAAGCTGTTTGTTTATATCAAAGTCTTCATGTGCACCTGAGTTATCTGTAGAGCTTTGTCCCTGTAGAATATATTGGCAGTGTTTCTAAATAAATTATCACATATGGCACCTTTCCTTTATTAAACCCAAGTGTGAAATGGGATAGTTGAGATTTTCCATTTAGATGCAACTGTTTCACTGCAACAGTCTAGTCAATTTGAGGGATTGTTTTTACAGCCCACATTACAAATCTCTTGTATAATCTTTATGTATTTGTTTGTTTGTTTATTTATTTATATTAAAACACTAATAATAATTCAGATTACTTAAAGCCCTCAGAATTTAATTCATTATTCAACTGTTCTGTTTTAAAATTCACCTTTGCTGTTTTTTTTTTTTTGTTATATTTCTGATTTAAACCTTTCAGAGCAGAGCAATGCATTGAGTACCAATCTGGCACTGAAAAGGTTAAACCAAGGTCAAATTTAAATTTTTTTCTCTGCTGTTTTGCATAAAGGCACTTTCTTATCACCTGCATCCTCAGCATGAACAGAGTCATCACCATGCTTGACTAGTTGGCATGGCCATGGTGACGGAAGGCAATTCTTCCTATACATATAAACAAAGCACTTTCTCCAACACATATAGCTGACATATACCACAGATTCCAAATTCAATGCTTTGCACTATAGTATGGCAGTATGCACAAAACAATAAAATAATAAGTAAGGAAACAAGATAGGAGAAAAATAGGGAGAGAGAATAAGAAGAAGGGGGTAGAGCAGGAACTGGTAGAAAGAGGTACAGGAGGCCACCTGACTTCTATAAACAGCCCACCATCATCTTGTTTCATGTGCCTCAGCCAGGGTGACCATATGTCTTGAAAGAAGAATGTTTCCCTTCGAACAAGGGAGATTAGTTTTTCCATTACCATAATTTTAGAGAACCTAGCCATCTATTCACTTACAGTGGGTGGAGATGTCTGCTTCCACTTAATAGGTATATACAAACTGGATAAATTTAGCATATGTCTTTAAAGAGTGATCTGGAGATCTGTCTTGAAATTCTGAAAGGACAATTTTCAGGAACCTATTCAGAGGGACGGGCCATGTGTTTCACAGAGATAGACCACTAGGACTAGGGAAATTGGTAATACTTGCCATTGGGCAATAGGAATGACCGGGTACATGTAAAAACAGATGTGGTTAAAAACAAGCATATATAAACATATACAGTGCCACAAAATATAGTCAATGGTGATTTAAAAGAGATTTGTAATATTGCAATCTATGTAGTTAGAAGCAATTTATACATAAAATTGAAGTCCAGCAAACAACGAAATGATAAATGAATGTCCATTGGGTCCTCAGTCTGTATTAGTCAATTAGATGGAATAAATCCCATTAATGAAGACAGTTGGAGAATGTTAAACAAATTATATGAGTAATGGAAGGTTAGTACATATAGTTAGAGAACATGAAATCCACAAAATCAGTAAGAATGGTGCTCATGGTTGAGATGAAAATAAATTATGAATTTATAAACTGGTCATTAGAGTGATGGTCCATGGATGAAAATAAAAACAAGATGGCCAGTGTATATACTGTCCGTCTGTATAGACACTTGGATGCCGTGAGTTCAGCCAGGTGCTTGCAAACTTTGTGATTCATGTACCCAGAGCCTTGTGTTAAAGGAGCAGTAAACTTTTTTTATGAAAAAACATATTTTATAGAGCATTTCTTGCTGAATAAAACAAAGGTACTCCCATCGCTGTCAGATGTTTTATTCAAAATTTATAACAGTTTAAATAACCAGGCAGTGAATTTACTGTGTTTACTTCCTGATATTTCTAACTGACAGGAAGTGACAGGCAGTTTTTATCACATTCTATGTAGAACTGTATGTGTCTGACTTTCCTGACTTTTCTCTCCATTAGAGTCTGACAGGAAATCTAATTAGAATCTGACCACTAGAAGGCACTGCTAATGTAAAAAACCATGGGTTTAAAATGTAATAACTCTGGAAATATAAATCTTTGGACAGTGGGAGCACCCTTATTTTACTCAATAGGAAAATCCCTACAATATATACTTTTTCATAAAAAAAAGTTTACTGCTCCTTTAAATCTTTGTGTTGTTGTGAGGAACCCGGAGTCTACTCGGGTGATACATAGACATGAAAAACATGAAGAAAACAGAGCACCAAAAGATCTGTGCAATATTTATTGGACATTCAATAAGTTCAAAATAATAAATAAAAAAATAATATGAAATATATTACCAACATAGAGCAATTCTGGAGCAAGCAAGCTGCCACTAAAATTCCCAGAGTTTAAATCCCTGTTTCCCTATAGTGCAGTTTGCTTGCACCAAAATTGCTCCACTTTGCCCTTATATATTAGGACAATGATGAATTGAATTACCATACTAGATTATGCAATGGATACCCCTCTGACATGCAAAGCATTAAAGGAACAGTATACTTTTCTTCATGAAAAATGATATTCTATGAGGATATTCCTGTTGAATAAAACAAGGTTACTCCTACTGTTTAGATATGTTATAATTCTAAAGTAATATTTGCTCAAATGATTTATATTAAAGTATTAGTAGCAGCACCAACGGCAATTTTATATTGCTTTCCATCTTAGAGCATAAGTCATAGACCACAGCTGTCCATACAAACTACCTCTTGGCCACAATAGAAAATTACAGTTTAATAGAAAAACAAGTTTGAAATCTAATAACTATTTCATAAAATATCTTCTAGCAGTGGGATTACCCTTGTTTTACTCAGCAGAAAAAATAATATATGTTTTCATTAAAGGGATAGTAATGTTTCACAAAAACAGCAGCTGCAATTAATCTTCATAGTATTTGTGCCATAGAGAGTGTTATTTCAATACTGTGAGAGTTGTAGTTCAAGAGTTATTGAATGGTAAAGGATCCCCCTCCCGCCCCTTTTACCTAGTGTAAGCCACCTCCCCCCAGATGTGGAATCTGGTCATGGGACCAGACAGCTCACCGCAAGGGACAATCTTCTTACTTCTGGACAGTCCTGTTGATCTGAGGTGAACAGTGTTACATCAGTAAAAGGGGTGGGAGGGGGATACTTTTTCATTCAATTACTCTTGAACTACAAATCTGACAGTAGTGAAATAACACTCTCCATGGCCCAAATACTATGAATATTAATTGGAACTGCTTTATAGTGAAACATTACTATCCATTTAAAGCATTTACTGGCTCTTTAAGGGGCTCATTTATTGTCACAGAAAAAGTAGTGTACCAGATAATATGTACCCTGATGTTCTCAGACTCTTCAGGTATGTTTCAGTGAGTGAGTTTCTTACCTGGTTTAGTATACACTTGCAAATAATCAACTGGATAATCCGTAAGAAATACGTGTAAGTAGGGTGTTTCAGAGCAGAAAATACAACACACACTACTGAGAAAAACATTTAAGTTCATTGCTTGTATTATAGAAACATCCCAAAAGTGCATTGCCTACACCTGCTAGAACAAGGCAATAGCTTCTTCTGCTTGATATTGTAATGAGAATCCTTTTACTTGTTCATTAAATGGGACCTGTGACCCAAGATAATAATAAAAAAGCAGGCAGTTTGCCCTGCATTGGTGTGGAATATGCTGTAAATTGTCCGGCACCAAAGGGTTTAACTAGCAAAGCAATGCGTTTCGTACCCCTCTGGCACTCAAAGGGTTAACTCCCCCATTATCAGCATGATGGGGAATGCATTGTAATCAGTGAGTTCCAGCAGGTCCGGTAATGGAGGGGTTAAACATGTTAAATGTAAACATTTGTCAAATGTAAGACCCAAATATTAGGCCCCATCCCTCTATCCCAACCCCAGATGAAGCCACTGCTCTGGCTATACGTGCTGGGTCTTGAAATGGCTGGTATAGCTATGATCTGATATTCACACTTTGCCAGATAAGTATACTATGTTTATTTTTTTCATTGTGTCACTTTGATATTGTATTTATTTCACTCTGTGCACTTTATCTTGAGATTCTCTTGTTTATTTTCTGAGGGAATTTCCGTGTACCATGTTTTGTAACATACTTGTCTTGCTGCTATATTTTAATAGTATATTATGCACTGCATTACAGGGTAATGATATGTATCCTTTGTTCGTCTGTCATGTTTTTAAATGTTTTTATGCTGCTCATGTATTTGATTTATTAATAATACTTTTTTTGTATTTTTGATACCATTTTTGTGTGCCTCCTTTAAAAAGGTTTCTGTTTTGGGGTGGCCATTTGGTTTTCTTACCTTACCCCAAACACCTTTTTTCATTAAAAGGATTGTACTTCCATTCCCTCCTTTAACAAATGAAATAGAAAAAAATGGGATATGTTCATCTGAACTGAAATGCATTACAATACAATACTAATACATTAACAATTAAAACAAAAGCCTGGAGGCCCCTTGTTGATTCAAATACTAGCTAAGCTAACTTAAAAAGGGTTTATATAGGGTCTGGAGCCCGCATATCAGTCTGGAAAATGCCAAGGAAGAGGTCTGGGAACCTTTCTCTGCCTTACCCAAGAGAAAGAATAAGTAAAAATGTAATTGGACTGAGAAAAGAGTCATGTATTGTGTATGCATGATTCCTTCTCATTCCTGAAGCTCAATACTATTAGGTCTGTTGAAAGAGACAGTAAGGATAAAGAAAACACTGGACGGTACACATACCTGTGTTCCGCAGCTATTAAATAACCAGTGTAGCTGATGGTACAAGAGCTTAGGCTACACAGATCCATGTAAGTGTTCAACATGCATTGCAGATATGTTTCCCTCACAGCATGTTGATTTTGACCACAAAATACTGAGAGAACCTTGAAATTCTCGAAATTAAATGTAAAGTAGCTAATGCTCAACATTTTTAGGTGAGGATAGACGTTATCAAAACAAGTTCAAATCCCCAGCCAATCAATACCGAGCAAAGTATCAATTTCATTCAAAATCCTGTATATAAACTCCTAAAATAACTGACATAACATGCCTATGTTTGGACATTCTGTGAGCTACTGCACAGGGCCAAGCAGAGGATAACCAAGAACAGCCAGGTACACTAAATCTAGGGACTGACATGGCAGTGGGATGAGGAGGGGATGTGGGAGAGGTACAAATACAGCCAAGGAAAGAGCAGACAGGGCCTAAGTGACAAACAGCCACAAAGAGTGTGCGTGCATCTAAGGCTGGAGTGAAGAAGGACAGTCAGGAACGCACATCACAACAACAGATCCACACATGGCCATTTGTGATCCCTCACAGGTAAGCAACCCAACTCTGACAGAATTAAATTGAGTAGAATTGCTGGCATGTAGTGGAAAAACCGATGCACCATGCTGCCCCTCCCAGTTTGAAGCACTGTGAAAACTCCTGCAGTGCTGTGTTGCTCAAACATGCTCACCTCAGAGGGAACACTGATGATACCCATTATACAGCAGTAAAAACATAAGTAATGATCTGTACAAATGTCAACAATGGTGCTACAGACAGTTGAGTTAAAGGGCTAATAACATTTAATATTGCACCAACAATGTGGATCCTGGTTATCCTGCTGGGTAAAAAGGAAAAATCCCACCACTGATGGTGTTCCATACAATGGTAATTCCCTTCCAACGTGCATCTCCTTGGCACAGTACCCTAATTGCCATGTAGTTCACAGTTGCACTGTTGCCACAGCACCTTATGGAGATGTTTGGTTAACTGAGCACAGACTGCTGGATCAACAACATCAAACTTTTGCCCGTGAGAGTACTACAATCATTGTATGAAGGTATGAACTGAACTGACGGAGGAATCCAACAAGATCAGCAGTGGGAGTGCAAGTTTCCCACAGCAGGATGAAGCCCTGCAACACATGCAAAGATGTGTCCTATGAAGCTTTAGCATTGCTTCAAGAGAGAGGAAGCCAAACTTTGTCTCTCCAGGTGTTGTGGACTGCAACTCCCCTGATTACTAACGGTTGGTTGAGAATCATGATGTGATATGTAGTCCGCAACAGCTGGAAACCAAAGTTGCCTTCTCCTGAGTCCCAGAATTAGCCAATAATATATTTAGTCCTTGCAACAGAATATGTTCAAAATAATACATGCTTTGTTGATAGGAGCCCTATCAGTCCTGTTCCAAAAATGATTTATTTCATTTTTGCTGCCTACTATGCTACAGATCAATACATTACCCAAAGGCAATGACAATAGCCAATTAGTATCAATGGTCAGGACAATTTACAGTTGTTCAGAATGAATGTCAAATGTATAACACGCATGTTTGCATTGGCCAGTTTCCTAATCTCCATCTGTCATCCATGCCCTCAAGAGAGAGGGAAGAGCCCACAAAACATAGTGTAACAACCACTGTGGATCCTGAAGAAGTCAATATCTCAATGCCACCACCTCAGTTAAGTCAAGGGATATGAGCATCCACCCCCTACCCATGGATCCCACCCATGGATGCCACACAGCAGTGGATTCCAACACACAATTCTTAGCAATAAATGATAACAGCTCCTTGTCAGCACTGGATATTACTACTACCGCTGCCACATGGATGAATGTCAAGCACAAAGAACACGGGAAGGTCTGTCACTTTTGCCCCCCACCAGACAAGGAAATAATGGCTTGTGTACCATATTTTAGAGCAATGCATATGCAATTCACGTAACCATGGTCTAATGCATTGGATATCACCCTGACACTCAATCATTTGTGTTTGATTTGTTTTGCAGTACAACAACAAAAAGTTGTCAGCTGTTTTCAAACTTCAACTCACATTAGACTGATCAACATAAGGACACAGATAGACAGTCTGAGTATGATATGAGTTGGCATTCAATAAGAGCTGATGAGCTACCAGTTAGCCAATCATAGTCTCATGCAGGTTCAGGGTTAGGAAACAAGGACATCCCAGATACATAGCCTTGAGTGGACTGAAAGTAGCCAGATGCCATGTAATGGATAGCACACAGCTGCTTCTCCATGTTAGATAGGGCATAGGTGGTTGATGCAATGGGGTCAGTATCATCTTTTATGTCGATGATGCTCTGTGGTGTCAACATCTAATGGTCTATGTCTGACACTTCATCCTCCACCATGCTGAACAGTATAACCCTGGTCTATGTGGGCATCTTCTCCTAGGCTGAGCCACAGATCCATCTGGCACCACAGGTGCTGGTGCTTCACCTGCCTCTCTACCTGCAAAAGGATTTCTGAGTGCTACAAAGCTGATGCATCCAGTCTTATACCTACAGGCTGATTGACACCTGCCCATCACAAGTCCCTCATTCTGATGCTGTGGGAACATGGCACTAGGGGTTGCGGCAAACTGTTTGGAAATGATTAGTGGAGGCAGCTGGGACAAAGCTGACGTGGTAGACTGATGCGAGGTGTGAAACTAGGGAAGGTTGAGAGGGCGTCTGGATACTCTCTGGAACAGGAAACTCGACGAGTGACAACAATGGAGACATGCCACTGAAAAGCAAGGGAACTCGTGGAACCAGAGGGGCTGGAGGTGCACAAGGAGATTAAAGGCAGAGTGGACCAACTGGAGCAGAGGGCTTATCTGGGTGGGCTTCCATCACATGATGAAATGATGTTGGCCGTGCAGGACAGGACATTGTTGCATCTTTCTCCCAATGCAATAAGTATGTATATTTTGCTTCTGTAGATGTAGCCTACTATTCTGTGATTTACCCCTAGTGGTCCAGGAGGCACACTGATTCACAGTGCATTGCACACCACTTTTGTACTCAGGGAGTTCATGGGTTTATGTTAGATGGCAAAGCGGGGATGGACTTGATACATGTTTCAGCTGTGTTTTCTTGGTGTTTCAGGGGTTAATATGGCAGTTGTTCCTTTGGTGATGCTACAGGGAGCGTGCATGAGTGGATTTTTACCTGTTATCTTTTGTCTGACAATGATATTTAACATTCTTTTTGGATTCTACACCTATGTTTTATAGGCGCAGAATTACCAACATAAAATGTATACCTTAACCCCTTAGTGACCGGTCACGCACTCACGCGGCTGGCACTTAATGCCCACCGAACATTTTTCTTTCATTTTATTCAATGACTTCCGGGACGTACATGTTCATCAGCTGGTGGCTAACGTTTCATATGTTGATGCACTGAGATTGTTCCAATTAAGCAATGAAGGAGTTAACCTCAGATGGCAAGGATGTGGATATGGCTCTCAGGCACTTGGGACAATCAGGCAGGCTATTGCCTCCCTGATCCAGCCCAAGAAAAATAGCTGATCTTCAGCAGCTTTCCTTGGATTCCACTAGCCTCAATTTGGTGTCATTTTGGAGCTATTTCAGAATTCCAAAGGGATTCCAATGAGGCTTTGTGGGTAACCCCCCCCCCCAAAAAAAAAACAAAAAAAAAACGAGGTCTAGCAGTTCAGTTCTGACCCTTGGTTAATATGCGATTGCAGAGTTGCCCTGATGGAAATATCTGCCAAATTGTAACATGCCCACTATTCTGGCTGGAATTAAATCTTGGTTTTAGAGCAAAACTGTTATGATACATTCACTTTAATATGTTTTTGGACAATGCATAACTGACATTGGTCATTGGATGATATGTTGGTCTCAAATGCATAATGAAGCAATGAAAGAATCCTAGGGGTTAATACTTAACCGTTCTGTGCATTAGCATCTAGAACATGATAGTTGCAGGTATATAACCTATGACCTGACCCAATATCTAGGTTACCCAGACACTAGGAGACATTCATGAAAAGGAATTAGCTGGAAGCTATGTACTAGTTCCCCACCTATGCCAGGAGCACATTATTTCAGCTTTGCCTGGTGCTCTTTGACCTCTGGTTTTTATATCAGTTCATTTTTATGGAAAATGTACACTTTCCTTACCTAATTTTCAAACATTTCGCCCCTATTGAAAGTTATTTGAACAATAAGCATGAAACCTGCTCTCCAAACTCCTATTGATTCAATGGGACATTTAAATTGAATGCTTCAAAATGCATTGGAGACCTCTCTAGCACTCAAACAGTTAAAACCCTAAGTTGTGGAAGTCTTAGACTTTGCTTGCAATTGTAAAGAAGCTGATTTTGATCAATATTACACAACGCTTCTATCCAGCCCCTGTAAATTAGCATTCACCCAATGGTAAATTGATACAGAGATGGATACTATTCGTACAGAGATGGCACAGAGATGAACACTACACTATGGATTCCTATGTTTCACAGAAAAGTGAGTATTTCTGGAGCAAATAAACCTTACCATAGGGAACAACTACAAAATCTCCTAATTGCCATTGATTTAGGTGGGCATTTTAACACCTAGAATGCTAGGTAGGTCGCATTGGAGGCTAACTAACATGCAAGGGGTTAAGAATTCCATTTAAATCAGTCAAAATTTTAATTTGCCCCTATAATGCAGCTGGTTTGCTCCAGAATAGTTCCTCATTTCTTTTGTACGTAGTGCTCTATACTCTCAAACCATATATTATACTACTGAATAATGCATGGCACTGGGTTTAGTAACTGAATCTTTAGTGCCAGATTGACTTTTGATAGGCTCCCCATGAGAGAGATAAGAGAGAGGGTGCTGTGCAGGGGACCTGAAAATTATATGGGAATGCAGATTGGTATGCCATCATCATCATCATCATCCTCAGGATATTACACCCTACCTATAATCAACAAATAGATCATGGTTGGGTTTCTTTTTTCTTTGTTTCTGAAGAAGGACTATTTTTGTATTTTTTCCAAGGCAAGGAATTCCACATCTTTACTACCCTTACTGTAAAAATGCTTTCCTTCGCTATTGTAGAAAGCTGTATTACTCTTATGTTAAAATGATTTATCTACACTTTTTGCTAATCTCTTTGAATAAAGTATTCCCCATAATTATATTTATTGAGCATGAAAATATTTACAGGTTTTAATATTTCCCTTTATACACCACTTTTCCAAAGTAAATAAACCATTTTTTTGCCTGGTTTACATTGCAGTCGATAACTTTATCAAGAGATTTATCTACCATGTTCTCCACAGACCTCAATGGTAATCTGCTACATAAAACTTTTGATAACACTTTTCAACTGCAGTTGTAATGCAGTAGTGGAACTAAGCAGTGGAGGGCCCCAGGTGCAACAAAGTTTTTTGCCCCTCCCCCATTTCCTCCATCTCAACAAAGCGCGGTGAAGTCCACTGTGACAAGGGCACAGATCTGACATAGGAAGCAGTTTTGAAGTTGCTTCTTCACGTGATTCTCAGTTGGAGCACCCCAGAATACATGTGCTGAGACTTCTAATAACAACCTGACATAAGTGTAAGAGTGACATGTTAAGTCAGTTTGTTATTAGGTGTCTTGAGCACTGCATTCTGAGGAGCTGTAACTGAGAGGCAGATAGTGCTGTAACCTGCTTCCCATCCCGTATCGGACCTATGTCAAGGCCAGATTAAGTGGCATGGGTCATGGGAGGAATGAGGTTTTGAAGTATGGGGGGGTCTGTTGTCATAGGAAGACCTCACAAGCCCTCTTATCAAGGGACCCACATTTTCTGTTGCACATTGATGCCTTGCATCAGCTTCACTGCCTGTTGTTCTACCTATGATAACCTAGGCCTTTGACAGTGGTGCAACTAGTCATTGGAGGGCCTCATTGCAAATAAAAATGTCGTCCCAGGGTATAACGGAACTTACTGGGGCCTGGGGCTGATGGACCCCCTTGGATGTTGGGCCCCATCAGAACTGCGCCCTGTCTGTTCCGTGCAGTTGCTCCCCTCTCCTTTGCTAAAATCTTGCTTTGGGAAATGATGAAAGTGGGCATCACTCTTACAACAGAAGATATTTTGCTTTCCAGTAAGTCAGCTCACTCAAAGCCAATGTTCCCTCTGTTCCCTCTAAAGTGAGCAACCAATGCTGAAATAGTCTGAACAGTAACTAAAACCACGCAAGGCTGCATGGTACATCTGTTGTTATCTTTAACTCTTTTTAGGGTTGGATTGCTCAGTTTTTCACACCTTAGAGGGAACACAACTCATAATACAGTAGATTTTACTTTACAAATTAATTTCTCTGTCACCCCTTTCCATTGTACTGCCAGAATGTAATGCTAGACTATATATATATATATATATATATATATATATATATATATATATATATATATATATATATATATATATATATAACATTTGGTTACCATATATATGTGGCTGTTCACATCTCACTCATTAAAATATGTTGTTACTTTGAGTCTCACATGGATGGCATGGGCATGGTTGAGCTTGATGCCCATTTATTTTTTTCAGCCTCATCAACTATGCACTAAGTAAACTGGAGTAATTCTGGGGCAAACCAACTAACATAGAGGATATAAAAATTCCCCTTGAATGTAGAGAGGTCTCCAATGCAATACAAAGCATTGCTTTGGAGACGTCTCTGTTTTAAAGGGGTTAAAACCCTATTTAATTCAATTACCTCTCTATACAGTGTTTTAGTAACTGCTGAGTCACTTCCTGCCAGTCTGAAGTTTCAGTATGGTCCCTGGATCTCTGTTTACAGACAGTGTAGCGGATTTGAACTTCTACAACATATGACTAAAACAACTGCCAGCAGTGGAAGTAACCCTGTTTTACTCTCCAGGAAAACCCCTTTAAATATATTGTTTTATATAAAAATATTGTAATTCTTCCTTAACATCATGTATGAAAATGAAAATGTCACATTGATCACAAAAATTATTTTGAGATTTTTTTTTGATAAGTAAGCACAATAAATCACTAAAATAAAGCAAAATGTGGGCCTTATTCAGCAAACTAAAGAAGTGTAGTTCTGGAGCCAACCAATTGTACCATGAGGGGGGGATGGAAATTCCCATTGATTGAAATGGGACTTTTAAATTCTTGAATGATAAAGATGTCTCTAACACACTGCTTAAAATTAAAAGCGTTAAAAGTCCCATTTAAATCCATGTAATATTGTGAACTTTTCAACAACCCCATGGTGCAGTTGGTTGGTTCCAGAATTGTACCTCTTTAGCTTGACAAATAAGGCCTTTAGAGATATTTTAGCCATTTTCACATGACACGTTGCCCGATTTAGTGATCTATATAACAATCTGCTGCCACCAGTTCTAGGAGTAATTATCTGGTATTTCCAGAGATAGGTTTCCAAAAAAATACTGGTTGTTACTGAACTACAGTGGTTCCCATGTAACCATGTGGCAGGGAATTTTCATGGGTGTCCAGTTTTGGTATTCTTTTAAAATGTCTCACACTATTGTGCGAACAACTAAACATTAACCATGTGGCTGGAAAGAAAAGGGTGACATGAGAATCTCACCCGCATCAAATGTGCGAGATTCTCATGTTGCGGGCTTAAGCATCGAATCAACAGAAACATACCTTGCTTCACTTCATATGTGTACTCCCACTTTATTTCTGCATTCGATCGCTAGTATGAAGGAATATTAAGTCAACTGAGGTGTTGCAGTGTTCCGGAGTACTGCCTGAACAGTTCCACTTAGTGACTCATGCATTTATATTAATGGCTGCAGTATAAAACGCTGATCTTTCTCCTTGTCATCTTACTCTGGTTTTGCGATGTCTTCAACCAGAATTGTGGGTCCTGACACATGATATTTATGTAGTGAATTGTGCCATCAAGCGGGTGAATTGCGCTGTTAATATGGCAAAAACTAATCAATGTAAATGCACTGTTCCTATGTGTCCTCAGTGGCTCTAAATAATACAGTGTAAAACTACATAAATATCATGAGTCAGGACCCTTAATACTGGTTGAAGACATTGTAAAATTAGAGTATGATGACCATACCTGGGAACTCTCCGGATTTGCCCCGGAGACTCCGGTTCTGACAGAGCTTTACCGGGTCTCCGGGGCAGAGGCTGATCCCTCCGGACGTGGGGAGTTTCTATTGAAACTCTACCCACTTACACTCTTTCTCCCGCTGTTCCTCCGTCCCCAGCCTTCTGTGTGACATTTTTAACCCTTTGAGTGCCAGAGTGGTATGAATGCATTGCTTTGCAAAGCATTCGTACCACTCTGAAACTCAAAGGGTTAAGCACACCCCCCCCCAGCTCGCGTCAAGCCCCGCCCCTTTTTGACGCGATTAGCGTAATTTTTGTCACCCCCTGCTGAAAAGAGGACTCCCCTCCGGGTAGCCCTCAGCTGGAAGTTCCCAGGTATGATGATGACAAGGTGAAAGATCAGAGTCTTATACTGCACCCATTAATATAAATGCATGAGACACTAAGTGGATCTGTTCAGCCAGTACTCTGGCACATTGCAACACCTCAGCTGACTTAATATTCCCTCATACTTGCGTTCTAATGCAGAAGGAGAGAGGGAGTACACATATGAAGTGAAGCTAGGTATGTTTCTGTTGATACCACGCCTAAGCCCACAACATGAGAATCTCACCCTTTGCATGTGGGTGAGAGTCTCATGGTACAACCGAGAATTCTGTGGCTCTCAGCCAGAACTCCTAGGTTGCCTGAGCAATCCCCATAGACCTAATGTGTTAGGCTTTCAAGCCAGATCCTGCCCAGGGCAGTTTATAAGCAAATGCAGAGCATTAGGGGTCTCTTTTCAGACCCTTGTTGTACCTCCCCAACCCATGATTTGTCTTTCAGGGCTCACAGTGTAGCCCCAATTTCACTGGCAGCATATCTACCATTGTATGACAGTTATCAGTAGTATAACTAGTTATTGGAGCACCCAAGAGCAAACATGCTTTGGGTCCCCTAATCAAAATATTGGCACAGTTGCATAAGTAGAACCCATTGGACCCTTGGGCAGATGGGTCCACCTTAAGAGATGGCCTCCAGTGCAACTGCACCCTCTGTTCCCTCTATATGTATGTCCCTGACAGCTGCCCTTTAATTTCACTTATTTTTAATAATATTCTCCCCTTTTACACTGCTCCTGAGGTGCTCTAAATGTTCACTCTCCCATCAATAAACTGAGAGATAACTTTAAAAAACTGTCACTCAAAGTAACCATACAGAAAGGAACAAGCAAAACGCACCCTTTGATAAGTTTACCCCTTAAAGACTGGACTCACCTGTTAATTATCATTTAGATCCAAGAGATAACTTTCATGAGATAACATGCCCTCTAGGAAAAGAAGTAGAAAAGGCTCCTTGTCTGTGTGCAGAGCACTGATTGTCTCAGATCACTGCTGTTCTGTAATGGGATTGGGCCTGGAAGGTCTACATGCCTGTGCACAACAAATCCACTTTCCTAAGAGCCATATTCTGACTATTGCTTTAACCCTTTGAGTGCTAGAGGGGTACACTATGCATGCACTCAAAGGGTTAACTCTATGGGGCATATTTATTAACCTGTCACCAATTAAAAAATAGGTTAAAAATGCAATTCTGACTGATTGGTGCCTAGACCCTTTGAGTGACAGAGGGGTACTTGCGAACCCTTTGGCACTCAAAGGGTTAAAGAAAATAGTAATAAAAATGTACAATTAGTGACTCTTGATACATATCAAAAGTGATCTCCCAGAAAATGCAATAGTGACCCTTACAGACATATATCCTATATAATAATTCACTAAAGTATGTTTGTCAGAAGCCGTCATGCACAGTACAGACGGCTACGCGCCATGCCGGCGGCTGATAACGGTGCTCAGAGAGGACTACGGTCTGAATTCAGAGCGCCCCACTCCGTTATCAGCCGCTGCATGGGCAGCATGACTGCATCACGGCCATTGTTGCCTTGCACTGTGGCCCGTGTACACGGGCTGCTCAACTAGAATCAAATAAAGTGCAAGAAATAGGCAATGTAGAGACCATAGAAAATTGTTTAGTACCTAAAAATGAAAATCCTGTTCTGAATAAACTCCTGAATACTGACGGTTTAATGACACGTTGATACATTTCACATTTCACAATCATAAATACATTTTATTTACAAACCGTCACTAGTTATTGACATTTCTTTAGGAGAATGATACATAAGGATGTCTCTCAGTTATTATTTAACTTCTTAAGGACCCTTGACGTAGCAGTACCATCTAGCCTGGTCTAGCACTTAAGAACTAGTGACGGTCTTGGACATGGATTCCCAGGGTCGCTGCTCGACTGCACACCATTGCACACAAAAAAATATCCGTGGTCCTTAAAGGCCGGCCGTTTGTCACGTTGGTCAGACGTTAAGGGGTTAAAACTTTTTATCTCAATATTTGTGAACTTTTAGCAGGTCTTCTGTATAGAAGCAAAGTGGAGCAATTCTGGAAAAGATAGAAATTCTTTGTTCATTTAAATACGACTTGTAACCCCTTAAATGCTAGAGAGGTCTGTAATGTGTTATAAAGCTATTTTATCTATGGTAATGTTTTTTTGTTTTTGTTTCATTTGTCCCCTAGGGTGCATTATTACAGTTGCCCACTTTGCTTTTACACACAAATGTCAGAGGAGTAGGTAACTCAACTCACAGGCAAAGACAAGGGGAACCTTTAATCATCAAGA
Source organism: Rhinophrynus dorsalis (assembly GCA_037306005.1). NCBI lineage: Eukaryota > Metazoa > Chordata > Amphibia > Anura > Rhinophrynidae > Rhinophrynus > Rhinophrynus dorsalis. The sequence goes on from CM074723.1 coordinate 408,138,770, forward strand.
GAATTCCCTACCTGTGCCTTGAATACTAGGATTAAGATCTTGCTAGCTTCCAAGGAGTTAATATAACATCAATATTACATTTTGTGACAGTAGCTTAATTGCTTGTGTGGTAGTTGTCTCTATCCAAAAGGTTAAAGAGAAGTAAGCCCTTATTATAACAGATAGATAGATAGATAGATAGATAGATAGATAGATAGATAGATAGATAGATAGACAATCATATAGCAAGGAAGGCAGGCAAACACATGGGTAGACAGATATAGATAGAAAGACACTGAGACAATTCAATCAAATGGGGGTTTAACCCTTTGAGTGCCAGCGGATTGTGCAATGCATTGTGTTGCAATGCTTTTGTATACCTCTCTGGCATTCAAAGGGTTAATTTGCCCCATATGGTGCAGTTGTTTTGCCTAAGAATTGCTCCAGTTCTTAGTACATCAGCATCTCTGTTTGCCACACCAGCCTTGCCACACTGTCTGCCAGTTCCACAGAACACTGTTTGAAAACCACTCTGACACAGAATAGAGATAAGCAAGCTGTGGCTTTCAACTGTTTTTGGACTACAGCTGCCATCATTCTCAACTGGCACTACCCTCAGTTTATACAGACACTTCGCCCAAACTAATCCAATTGCTATCTGCTTCCAAATGAGTAAGGGAAACCAGAAATACGGATACATTCTTGACATGTTGTTATGATACAATTTATATTTATGTGTAACAAATGTGGTGTAGACAGTGGTGATAGGACTAGCAGTAGCATCACAGATAAAAGGAGGCATAACAGGAGTGTTGTAGATGTCTCAGGGAGTTATACAACATTTTCCTCAGTAACAGTAATAACTATTTATCCTACTGCTGCTGCTGTGCAAATGCAAAGCAAGGAAGTGGATGACCGAATTGGTTGAAGGTGACAAGTCATAGTGTCCCCACATGTGCCACACATACAGCCACTACTACTAGTCATGTTAAAGCAATTAAGTTATACAGTTCTATGTGCTGTTAACCCACACTTAGATCTTAGGAAGAAGTAAACACAAAATAATATAAATATATGCCTTTGGAATGGCAGACTTGTCAAAATGTTAACAGTTTACATACTGGCCTATTTATTATTTTTTTATTTTGCAGAAAGCAGAGGTTTTAGAGAACTGCTGTCATGTGCTGCATGCTGCTGGCATACCCCAAGACACAGTTAGTCAGCATTAGCTGTGGCAGAGTTGTACAAGCAAGTGGCTAGTGTCATGGACAAGTCTGGATACATCATGCAACAAGAAAGTTCACATGACCACAGATAAGTGGACAAGTGGCCAGAGTATACACTATATACATGGACAGCACATGCACATACAATATATAGTATACTAAAACCTTACTGTATGGTGGCAAGTTCAGTTGTTTATAGTAAATCACCTTCATTATCACAACTTTTCTCAAGCAAAAATGGAACCAAAGTCACATTATATCATGTAGTATAAGTCTAGTTACATGGAAAGCAAAGCCACTCTGTGCACATAAATTGGAGCTCATGAGTAGGATTACAGAATACACCTAGGGTCATGTACTGAGTAGTTCTGGAGAAAATCGCCTATGGCATAGGGGACAAATACAAATGCCCAGTGATATAACTGTAACACTCAGCATCCATCTGGCACTCAAAGGGTTAAATCCACTGAATGCAATATATCGCTCCATTTCTCTTCTGTACATCAGCCTCAGTGTCTGCCCATGTAGGTGCATGCTAACACATTTATTTTTATGAGATCCACAGAAGGTGAAGAAACATGAGAAAAGATACTTTTTGTTTCATATGTAATATAGATTTTTAATCTCTTGGGGACCAGAGAGATGAACGATGCATTGAATTGCAAAGCATAGCACAACCCACTGGGCCTTAAGGGGTTAATATAATATTTTTGACATGGTACAGAGAAATCCAATGTCTTTTTCCATACAATTCTAAAGGATTAGGTTATGGCTCTGTTCTAACGTTAACGTTAGATACTGTTCTGGATCACTTTTAAAAAGGTGCAAATAAAATATTGCACAGCAAGTAGCCGCATTAACCATTTCACCTTGTTCAAAATGGCGACATGAGAAGCTTGTGCTTTTATGCCGGGCAAGATTCTCATGTTGCCACTTTGAAAAGGGAGACACGGTTTATAGGCTGCTAGCCTTGCAATATTTTATTTGCGACTTTTTAAAAGGATACCGTTCTAACAACCTTTATCTTATACAAGGCAGTTGTAATAATAGGGCCACTGACTAGAGGGAGAGGCGTAATCGGAAACTCTGGTTCTTATACAACACAGTGTGGAGTCCTCTGTATCTCCTTTTCCCCTGTCTTCTGCAGTATACAATACAGACTGCTAATGTGGGAAGGTAGGTGTGAAAACTCAACAGTAAGTTTACTTCTTTAGCAATATGTGAAGTATGCCGAGTCTTCTTTTTTATAACAATGTGTAGCAGTAAAACCTTATAAAACTTTGCCGTTTTACGTTTATTCTCTAATAAAGTTTCCCCATCCTGCCCCTTTTACTTACCTCAAGCAACCTCCACTCAGATCTGGAATCAGGGCCCAGGACCAGACAGATCGCAGCGAGGGACAATCTTCCCTCTTTCAGTATAAGGAAAATTCTGCCCCCTTTAGGAAGGAGGAAAGGGTTTTCTTATGCTGAAAGAAGATTGTGCCTCATTGCTGTCTGTCAGGACCGACTTGCTGAGGCTGCTGAGATAAGAAAAAGGGGTGAGAGGGGAATTTTATTAGAGAATAAATGTAAAACGGAAAAGTTTTATAAGGTTTTACTACTACACATCGTGATAAAAATGTAGGAAGAAGACTCCATTGTACTATAAAGGGATAGTAATACTTCATTTTAACTTTATTTTATTTTGTAGGCATTAAAAAAACATGAAGAATGATATAAGTCTTATCTCTGAAACCTTTATGGTTTAAGAGATATTCACAAACAAAGTATCCCCCCCCTGTTCAACCAGATAAGAAGGGAGATGCCCAGGTAGACTGCAGAGAGGGACAATCTTCAATTAAGATAATGGAAAAAGCTGAAAAACTTTTCAAGGGGGGAAGGGCTTTCATTGTTTTCATACAAAGAAAATTGTCCCCTTCTGTTATCTGTACTGTCATACAACCAGACTCACATCTGAGAAGAGATGGCTTACACTAGGAAAAAGGGGCGGGGAGGGGAACTTTGCTTGTCAATATCTCATAAACCATAAAGGTTTGAGAGATAAGACTTATATCATTCTTCATGTTTTTTTTAATGCCTACAAAATAAAATAAAGTTAAAACGAAGTGTTACTATCCCTTTAAGTATTACTAATCCCTATATTAAAGTCCTATTAAAAATAAATGTATTGCCCCAGTGTCATCTCTCAAACTTTCATGGTTTGAGAGATAATGCTCCTAAAGTTGCGCTCTCCCTCCCCCTTCCCCGAAGTCAGCGTTGTAGCTGACTGAAGGGAAATCCGGTCTTAGATCATCAGGCGACTTTGCAGCAGTGCCCCGATCGCATTAATAAAAAAAGAAAAATCACTAAAATGGTCTTCTACGTGTGCTTGCAAACCAAGCACACTTAGAAGACCATTTCAGTGAAAGTTGCCTTTTCTATTAACGCGATCGCGGCAGTGCTACAGAGCCACCTGAAAGTCGTACGACTGGCTTCCCTGCAGTCAGTTAGAACACTGACTGCAGGGAAGGGGGAGGGAGAGTGCAACTTTAGGAGCGATCATCTCTCAAACCATAAAGGTTTGAGAGATGACACTGGGGGCAATACATTTATTTTTAATAGGACTTTAATATAGGGATTAGTAATACTTAAGTATTACTATCCCTTTAATAACGAAACATTACTAGGGCTTATTTTTGGCTTAAATTGTCACTGACCTTACAAAGAGTACAGTCCTGTCTCTTTTCAGAAATCTCAGTTTTTCTCATTTTTCTTAATCCTAGAAGCAGGCACATTTTCTAAAGAGCTGCACATGTGTGGTGAACCGTTTCTGTTCCACTTATTCCAACAATGTTAATTTGCCTGATTTGGTGGTATTCCCTCATTTCTTATGTGTGCTACATACTGCATAGTTTAATGGTCTCTCGAATGATTATTGAGTCCCTTTGGGTCTGGATTTGAGATATATTCAAAACACAGGAAATTAAAATGAACCATCCAGATCACAATGTTTAAATACAGGCACGTTATTAACCCTTTGAGTGCCAGCTTCGCAATGTGTTGTGTACTCCTCTAGAACTCAAAGGGTTAACCCATTGAATGCTAAGGGGGAGAAAAAAAATCAATTCTTTAAAAACTTTATTAAACATATATCTTGGGGTGATTTTCTGTAACCAAAGGTACAAAGTCACTTCATTATGGAATGACTATGTAAAAGCCTGTGTACACGGGCCAAGGTCCGGGTGATGTTAAGCCTTTGAGTGCCAGAGGGGTACGCAATGCATTGTTTTGCAATGAGTTTCGTACCCCTCTGTCACTCAAAGGGTTAAGAGGCCGGTCTTGCTCTGCGTCCTACCGCCGACGCAGTAGAGACTGCCCGAAAGCACAGAATGCTCCCAGCACAGAACTCCCAGCATTCTGTGCATTTGGGCATTCTCTACAGTGCATGATGGCTTCTGACAAACATCTTAGCAAATTATTATACAGGATGTATTGCCTTTGAGTGGCAAGTAATCAAGTAATCCCAGAAAAAAAAGACACCGAGTCATCAACCTGGGATGACCTGGCTAAAACTCAGTTTTGATGCTACTATACAGAAGTCACTCCTTTGACCAATGGATCAAATGTTTATGTAATATAGATAGAAAAGTAGAAAATCCCTTGATCACAGAGAAATGTGTCCAACCCATTGACATTTAGCCAGATTCTTTTTTGTTTTGAATTTAACTCACTAATTTTTAATCTTAATTTTAACAGTGATGTTACACAAAGGGCTGGATTTCCAGTTTGAACAAATAGGCAACTACTTAGGACATGTTGGTATTAGGAGCCTGAGTGGGTGAGCAGTGCTATTTGTTTATTTAAGCAGAACTACCACCTTTAACAAAGATGGCCCCAAATAATTCCTCATCTGGCGACTAGCGCTACTGAGCCACTACTCCAGGACCGACAGGCAGTGATGTCTGCGCTCCTGTGTTGTCAGTCCCTTCCAAAGCCAAACAGCTCCTAGCAACGCCTCCTAGAGCCAGCTGGGACTGACAGCGCAGGTGCTCAGATGTCACTATGGAAAGATGTCTGCTCTCCGTCCTGTCTGTCAGTCCTGGAGCAGTGGATAATTTGCATTAACAAGGTAATAATTCTGGCGACTAGCACTACTGAGCAGCTAGTCGCCAGATGAGGAATTATTTGGGGCAATCTTTGTTAAAGGTGGTAGTTCTGCTTAAAAGAAATGAAAAAATGAGGCATCAGTGAATGTATTGTCCTGTGTTTGTCCTATATGTGTGTTTCTTCACTAAATATGCGGGAGGAGGGTTAGTGCTTAGTGAACACTGTTCTAGGAAAGGAGAGCAATTATGGATGTCCTGTTTAGGGGCACGACTCCTGTAAAGCCAGGCCTGGTTATATGCCTGGGGTCAATAACTCTTGCATCATATTCACAATTCCCCCACCCAACTTAACTTGCTAGTAGAGTTAACTGTGCTGCCAGTGTTTTAGGAATTGGCTACATAGCAGACAGTACAGCCATACGTCTATGTACAATTTAAGGATAAATGTAATCTTGAAAAAAGCGGCTTTTAATTAATTCAAAAGAAGGACTTGCTTAGAACTTTATCTTCCAAACAGCAGTCAATTATATTTATTTATTTGTATTTGCACTCCTGCAGTAGTCTATAAATGATTACAGCCATAATACTACCTCAAGAATATTATTTCACTGGGTTTTCTGTCTATATGGCTAATTTCATCTTTTTTTTCTATTGTTTCTTGTCTGGAAATGAAAACTAAACACACACCTAAAATGGTGCACAGCAAATACAGACAACTGCAACTGCAATGCAAAATAATATATAGATATACAAAGAATGCAGGATCAAGTATATAGAACTTCCATTGTGTGGCATCAGAAATGTCTGGAGCCTTTAAGGTGAGAAATAATTCTACCACATACCAGCTCTCTTAAAAAAGCAGGTACCGCAGGCTTTGCACATGATCCTTTTAAACCCTTTGAGTTCCAGAGAGATACGCAACGCATTGCACTCAAAAGGTTAAACAGAGCTGTTTTAAAGGGACGCCATCACCTAAGCATAACGTGGGTGATTTAAAAAGTTTTCAAAAATTACCTGTATATTGTATAATCAATTTTTATTTATCAAACTATCTTTTGAGTCATTTAGATTAATAAATTATGATACTTATTGCATGCTGTGTTGGTACTCCTTGTCTAAGCCCTACATTACCTCCCTCATTCACTGACCCTTCACAATTTCACTACTAGGAGCAGTGTCAGTGAGTGGGAGAGGTAATGAAGTGTTAAGACAGAAAATGCCTGCTTTCCAAAGCAAATGTTCTAAATAAAAACGGCTAATACAACATATAGGTGACACTGAAGGCTTCTTCAAAATCACTAAAGTTGTTTTTAGGTGACAATGTCCCTTTAAGGCCCTTGCACCCTTAAATATTACTGATCATAGTACATTGTGTGAAAAGCCACAGAATCAGCCATCAGCAGATTTCACATATTTCTAGATCTGGGCAATTGTTGAAGGCCTCTTTGGAATTCTAGAGGATATAACTCATTAGATAATTATTGTCAGGGCCAATTTTTAGAACTTCCTCTTTTACTTTATGGGTTAGATTTCAGATTTCTGATTTGATTGAGAGTGTTCCATCTCCTCTTTAATTGTTCCTTATCTCCAGCTTAATTGCTCCCAGCTTATTACTATCATCTCCTACTGGAGTTATCCTCACAGTAATTCTTTACAGATACTGTTTATGGTGCTGTTCTTTTCCTCTGTATTGTATTCATCTCCTGCTGCTGCCAGCCAGTCTTTCAGTCTATATCCTGTTTTTTTTTTTTGTTTGTTTGTTTGTTTTTTTAATTTCTTTCTTGTTCCTTGTCTGGCCAAACCAGTCAGGCTGTATTATATATAAAGGGACACTAACACACACACACACACACACACATATATATATATATATATATATATATATATATATATATATATATATATATATATATATATATATAAAACCATATTACCTTACTGAAGGAAGTGAAGCTTGATGGAGTCTCTGCTTTCCACATGTGATAAGGCAGCCATTTGAAATACTTCCTTTCTCCTTTCAATAAAATAAAAAAGCATGTGTTCTCCGAGACATACAGGTACTTCCAGTAGCACAACCACAGGGATGAATACTTCATGCATAAGCCCTTGTGCTGATGAGGAATGTCCCTTTAAAGCAAATGTGAACAGTAGCCCTACAGCTGATCTAAAATTCTGTTGGCTGGTTCAGGATGATAGAATTGTACCCCATTAACAGCTGGAAGGACACTGTTGCCCAACCTTCTTTTTTAGGCGCACTAATGTAAAAAAAAGATGAAAAAACATGTTGTTACATTAACCCTTTGAGTGTCTGAGAGCTATCCAACACAGTGCATTGTAATGCATTGGGCACCTCGCAGGCACTCAAGGGGTTAGAAAACATATATATATATATATCATAGTTTCCACACCTTGATAGAGCCAAAGATACTTAAAATTAAACATGCTCTTTTTTTAAGTAGGCCAAGGGAAGCCATTTTAATTTCCAGCCCTCACATCCTACTCAAGAATATACTCTGAAGCATAACTGAGGTAACTACACCTGTCATTGTAATTCCAGGGGGGAGATTCACTAAGTGGTGATAAAAAGGTGATATAGTGGAGACGAAGTCTCCAGTTTATCTTCTCCAATTCCTATGTTATTCTATAGAGCCTATGCTCTTTGGAGATCTTAGTGCATAGGCTCTATAGAATAACATAGAAACTGGAGAGGAAATAAACTGGAGAAGTCGTCTCCACCTTATCACCTCTTTATCACAGCTTAGTAAATCTCCACCCAGTTATAATGAAGAAAGGATGCACTAATAGGGCTCTGTTTATCAAACTGCGAGGATAACATGGTATCTGATAAGCTGTTCTCTGCTACTCAGAACATCCATTCAGGAATATGCATTGGTTATATAAATCCTGATTGTCAGTGGAATGTGCAGCTTACTGCTTCTAAATGCATTGCACACCCTCTGGTCCTCAAGGGGTTATAAAAGCTCAAGTGTTTCTTCTTAGTGTTAGGGAGACACAAGAAGAAATCAGAGTAAATAAAATTATGCAGAATGAAAATCCTACTTATGAAAATCCTACTTACTTGTGGGTATACACATATGTATGAATTGGCTTGTGCCTCATTCACACCTAAAAATTAACTGGGGTTTCATATATTTATATATATATATATATATATATATATATATATATATATACACAGTATATATATATATATATATATATATATATATATATATATATATATATGGCACACGCAGGTCTAAAATTGCAAACACATTTATTCTAGTCCGGTAGGGACCTTGTTAAAGAAGAAAATAATTCAAATACAAAGGGTGCTATACATACCAAACCCTGTGCGTGTCTCTATAGCGTGTAATTCATTAAAATATGATGGACCATGTGAACGTGCATTGTGATCAATGAAAGCAAGTGAGAATTGACAAGTGAGACATAGAGGAAACTCCAAAATGACATGCTCCCCCTATTGAAGCATTACATTTTTCTATGTTTTTGGATGAACGTTAGGGTTATTCTTTAACTCACGGTTCTCTATTGTCCAATTTTTCTATTAAGATGGATTGTATACTGTGTGTATTTTTTCGATCTCATCCAACCCTTTTTGATATTTTTTTTTTGCTTTTGTTAGAGTGCAGATGAACACTGTGAACATAAATAATATGGAATGATGAGATGGAATACTCTTGCGGTCCCGTAAGATACGATTGTTTCTTAGCTATATATATAAAAAAAAAATTTCAAGTAAATTTTTGGGAAACAGCCTATTAGAGGGAAAATATTTTTTTCTTCATATTTTTTTTTTTTTTTTATGTCATCGAAAGTTTTTTTAATCCACAACAGTTATTTTTGGTTAAATATTTGACATATGATGTATGTAGTTATTTTGTTAGGATATGTTTTATTTGGTTCACTGGTATTAGTTTTTTTATATAACAAGCAGGTATTGGGAGTTGAGAACATCACACACCAATTTGGAGGCTTGGATTTAACTCGGTGATGAGTGAGATGTTTCTTGTAGCAGCGATACCTGAAGTTGTTACACTATTAAATTTGCACAACACTAAACACCACAGTAACACATATACAGCCAGATAGTTGGTTTGATGAGACTGTATATTTCCACATTGAATCACATCTTTTCACACAACTTTATTACATAGATTGACATATGAATATGTTGAGTTGACACTATGTTGCTTCACTAGGGAGAGCATGTCATTTTGGGGTTTCCTCTGTCTCACTTGTCAACTCTCGCTTGCTTTCATTGAACACTATGCAGATTCACACGTTCCATCGTATTTTTACAAGATGCACACTATAAAGACATGCACACGGTTTGGTATGTATAGCACCTTTTGCATTTGAATTATTTTTTCCCTGAAAAAGGTTCATACAAGACCGAATCGTCAGACTAGAATAAATGTGTTTGCAATTTAAAGACCTGTGAGTGCTTGTCTTATAGACTTCAATATTTGTTTAGTGATGGCAGGCAGGTTCAACAGGTAATGTGAGTGCCAAATCTGAGCTGTTTATATATATACTAGTATTGAAGGCCCGTGCACGGGCCAAAGTGCCACCCAGCGGCCTCGGCTACTGCCCCGGAGCCAGGAGCGGAGACAGGTGGTGGGCTGTCCGAAGCACCCCGCTCAGGATCAGCCATGCTGCAACTCTGACTGGAGGCCGGCGCATTCGGCCAGTCTCTACTGCACATGACTACATCTTTCCAGCAGTCTCTATTGCACATGCGTATGTTACACACACAGGGAGCTTCTCATTCTAGCAAATTATTTTATAGGATATATATATATATATATATATATATATATATATATATATATATGATGAATTATGCCTCTTTTGCACACAAGGGGTTATTCATTGAGGTACACATTCCTGTGCAATGTGTTGTGCACCTATGAGACATTCAATGGCTTAATCACAGAACACATTGCTGTACGCCTCTCTGACATGCAAGGGGTTAATAACTGATCATTTATTCCTCTTTAGCAATGCAGTGGGTTAGGTTAACCCTTTGAGTGCCAGAGGGGTAAGCAACGCATTGCACAGCATTGCTTTACATACCTCTCTGGCACGCAAAGGGTTTTAATATATGCATACAGGTTAGAATACCAGCTAGTGGGCCAGTTAAATAAAAAAATCCCCCTGGCTGGTATTGCACCACAATCCGCCTGTGCTCACCCAACACTGGAGCAGACAAGACAGCACTCAGCAGAAGAGAAAATTTATTCCACACTTCTATAGCGCCAAACATTTTGGTCCACATCCTGATGAAGGTCCCTACGTGGACCAAAAACATTTGGCATTACAGAAACGTGGAATACATTTTCTCTTCTGCTTCAATATTCGTTGAATGCTGTCTCGTCTGCTCCAGTGTTGGATGAGTATATATATATATATATATATATATATATATATATATATATATATATAATTTAAACAAACATTTTTCTTAATGAAAGTTCATTGCTCCTTTAAATGGGAATTCTATGTGAATGGCAATAGACAGGAAGATACTGCAACATGGAATCTGAAGGAACATATGAACTAACTGGCACATCAGAGGCTGGAGTCAAATGCAGGAGATAAATGTTACCTCATGTTTTATAAACATTTTTCTTATTGAAGTCTATGGGGATATATGGAGATAAAAGTAGAGATAAAATTAGCATCTGTATTTGAATCCAGCCCCCAGTGTGCTGTTCATTCTATCTAGTTAGGTAAGAATTATATCATTCTTAGAATAGCCACATGTGTATCCCAAAAGTTCTTGCATTCCTTTACAGTTCTAGCCTCAACCACTTCTGCTGGAAGGCTGTTCCATTTATCTGTCACCCTTTCCATTAAGCATTTCTGCTGAGAGGCTATTCCATTTATATATCATCCTTTCTGGCAAGCAATTCTGCTGGGAGGCTATTCCATTTATCTATCGTCCATTCTGGTAAGCAATTCTGCTGGGTGGCTTTCCATAAAGTTGTTTTTTTCTTACATTCTTATTTTTCCACCCTACAAGTTTAGGGCCCTTCTTTGACTAGTCTGTAATTTTGTGATATTCATCTAGAGAAATGGTCTGCAAAACTGTACACCTTACTCTGTGTACTAGGTTATTTTCTTGGATATCTACCTTTCATTGAACAGCTTTGGCTACTATCTGTGAGTCTGTTTGCATAAAGTTGAATTTTTATTTCTTTACAATAGTGACGTGAAGTTAATGTGATAAACTGCTTTTACCACAATCTGAGAAGACTACCCGAAGGTTTGTGCCACCAGGGTCCGATTAGGACTCATTCAGTGAGAGTAGAATGAAATGGACAAATACACCAGAGCAGCTCCACTGTTATTATCCTCCAACACCAGCAGCTATAATCCAGTGTATGCATTATATAGTATGATTGATATACTGCACAATGTCAGACACACTCCACCCGTGTTAGGACATTTATGCATACCTCTTTACCTGCCCCATAACGTGTTCAAAGAAATGGCATAAAACATAGGCCATTTCCTCTATGTCTTATTTATTTCATAGAGTTAGACAAGACATAGAGAAAAAGAACACATCAAAATATTCACAGATTGCCCCATTGTCCTCCCCGTGGCACAGGGGATGCTTATGGGAAAATTATTTATGTAAATTAGTAAATTGGTGATAGGGAGGCTTAACTCTAGAAGTTAATTCCAGCATGTGATTTAGCATGGAATTGTATTTGTACCTTAACCACAGAGTTCTTTCTAAGACAGAGTGAGATCCCTGGACTTCCACCCAGCTGCTGTTGCAGTACAATTCCCATCATCCTTAACCATCAAACAGATGGTTGAAAATGGTGGAAGTTGCAGACCTACAATAGCTGGTCTGGCTACAGGTTAACCCTCACTTCTCTAAGCTTTTGTGTTACTGCTAATAATAAAAAGAGTGGCCAGTTAGTAGGTACTTCCCCTCCTCCAAGTAATCAAGTCCTGAGTCAGAGACAATGGCATATGTCTATTTGTAAATTTTGCCTTCCTCTCGATCAACAGATGTGATATGACAGCATGGGCTGCACTTGAGGGACACGTCTTTTTTCAGCCTCATCAATTATGATATTGTATATAGCAGGCTATGAAGCTGATATAGAGGGGTATTTTGTATGTGCATGTGCAGTGTTTATTCCTCGCTACACACCAACAGGGCTGGTTTTCAAGATATCATAGCTTGTAAGTGTGTAATCAGTAGCTCAGTCATTGTGATTGATCCACCTGTTAGGTCAATGTACTTGATAAACTTGACACTTTGTGTAATTAACCCTTTTATTACAGGGGTAACCAACATTGGTCATCAAAAGCTAGCATTGCATGTTTTCACGATATCCCTAATTAGCACAGGTAGACTAATTTAAGTGACTAAGCCCAGGGGCATCAGCAGACATTTTTCTGGGGGGTGAGGCAAAGCCATAACATGACCACCAGGCCAGCCCGCCCAGGGCTTATGTATATATGGAGGGGTCAAGTGTAGGGGGGGCAAGGGGGAGTGCTTGCCCCCCTACACTTGGCCCCTCTCTAGACAACCATGACTGAGCCAGTAATTAGTCCTCCGGTGCACCTGCTGGATTATCCTGATAACATACACTGTTGGTAGAGCTTGAGTACCACGGTTACCTACCTCTGCTGTGGGACCTTTGCAAAAGACAAGATATTCTGGATCAAATCAAAAGCACAAAAAGGGAAAAATAAAAATTCCCACTGATTTGAATGGGTTTTTAATAGGGGTGAGCAAATGGTCCCATTGTGTTCCTGTGAACACAATTCTATTTTTCTCTTGGGGAAGGCACAGTGCAGTCATCAACGATGGCACTGTGCACTATATGTGACAAGTCAGTGAAAAGGGCAAAGGAGGGGATACACCTTAGCACAACTGCCCTGATAACACACATGGAATACAGACACCTTGACATTTTTGTGAAGCATGTTAAAGCCAAAGCCCCACAAAGGAAATCAGGAGGCGCTGTTGATGTACCTCCTGTGTCTCCCCAAGGGTTCCAAGAGTTGCGGTGTAAATCAAAGAGGAAGAAGAATAGAGAAACCCAGCCTGAGCCTGAAAGATCAATGGTGAGCGAAACACCAGGCTCTCCATTAGCTTCTGATGATAAGGTCTGGGCAGGGAAGATGTAACAACATATTCTGGTTATCTACTGCTGTTATTGTTACCCGCCCCACCAGCTGATAGCAATTCTGTAGATGTGAGGATGTAGCAGTTCATGTCCACCCATTGCATATTGTGCAGCACGCTGACCACACATGGCAATGTGGTGAAGTATAATCGCAAGCATCAAATCAATCAGCATCTGAGGTGATTCCATCCCACAGGATTTGCTAAGCTGGTGGCAGGGAGAATTCATCATTATTATTAAGACTGCAATCCTGAGTCCATAAAATCATGACTGTTTCCTCAGGGCTTGTGCCTCTAAAAATCCTGAGTTCAACAAATCATCATTGATTCCTCAGGACTTATGACTCTAACAAGTCTAAGTCCTACAAATCAAAGTTACCTTAGGGCTTGGGCCTAACACAAGTCTAAATCCGAAAAATCTATGTTTACTCAGGGCTTGTGCCAAACAAGTATAAGTCCTACAAATCAAAGGCTGGTGCCAAATAAGTGCAAGTCCTAACAAATCAATGTTTCCTCAGGGCTTGGGCCTAACACAAGTATAAGTACTACAAATCAGTGTTTACTCAGGGCTTGTGCCAAACAAGTATAAGTCCTACAAATCAATGTTTCCTTAGGGCTTGGACCTAACACAAGTCTAAGTCCCAGAAATCAATGTTTCCTCAGGGCTTGTGTCTCTAACAAGTCATAGTCCTACAAATCAATGTTTCATCAGGGCTTGGGCCTAACAGAAGTCTAAGTGCTACAAATTGATGCTTCCTCAGGACTTGTGCCAAACAAGTGTAAGTCCTAAAAATCAATGTTTCCTCAGGGCTTGGTCCTAATATAAGTCTAAATCCTACAAATCAATGTTTCCTCAAGGCTTGGGCCTAACACAAGTCTAAGTCCTACAAGTCAATGTTTCATCAGGGCTTGTGCTAAACAAGTGTAATTCCTACAAATCAGTGTTTCCTCAGGGCTTGGGCCTAACACAAGTTTAAGTCCTACAAATCAGTGTTTTCCCAGGGCTTGGGCCTAAGTCTAAGTCCTACAAATCAATTGTTCCTCAGGGCTTGGGCCTCTATCAACAAGTCTAAGTCCTACAAATCAATGCTTCCTCTGGGCTTGAGCCTCTAACAACAAGTCAAAGTCCTACAAATCAATGTTTTCTCAGGGCTTGTGCCTCTAATAAGTCTAAGTTCTACAAATCAATGTTTCATCAGGCTTGGGTGTCAAACAACAAGTCTAAGTCTTACAATTCATACTCTACAAAATACTCTATCCCCTCAAGTACCACTCTGACGCAGTCACAGCTTATGTCAGGGGGGTCTCTGGCTCTGTCACGTTACTTACTTTTTAAAAAATGTTATTAAATGCCCCCCCCAATCCCAGTCAACAACACCCCCCCCAAAAAAAAGAAAACCCAAAATGTGCTGTGTGTAAATTCAGTCTTCCCATTGATTTCAATGAAATGAGCTAGGAGAAAAAAAGCGGAAAAACAGCACTTTTCACAGGAATTTTCAGCTGGACAGGAAATGCCATTTTTCTCCAATTTTGGTTTGAGGCAAACATCTATGCCCATTCCTAAGTTTTTAACCCCTTTGATGTGTAGGAGTCCTCTCTAGCATTTAAGGGGTTAAAAGACACTTTAAAATTAATGGAAATTTGTGAGATATTTTTTTGGCTATGGCTTTGTTGTTCTGCTCCAGAAATGCTCATATTTTGCTTTTTCCATGTCTCTATATGCAATATATTATTTACACTGATTTGTCAACCATGTTCCTCAAGTATCTTTAACTGTGTATGTTTCAACCCTTTCAGTGCCAGAGGAGTGCGTAATGCATTGATTTGCATTGCTTTGCGCATCCCTCTGCCACTGAATGAGTTAAGGATCTCTCTAACTGTTCAAATTAAATAATCATATTGAATGATCCACTAATTACACACCTGTACTCCGACAGGAAAATCTCAAAAACCTGCACTGATAGGGGTACTTGAGCTTGTTATTGAAAATGCAATAACGTATAAAAGAATTAAATTATATGTAAACTTACAGTAAAACTATGACAAAGGGAGATGAGAATGATAGGCATTGTATGGTTTATTTACTCTCTCTCACCACCACCAAGCTAAAATGTGTTCTTTGGCCTCTGATATATATAGTCTTTTTATAATTGCCCCAATTGAAAGCTGAGTTCTGTTCTTGGTGAGTATTGTTTTCGGCTGTCAAAATAATCTTCCCTCATTTATTACACCAGTGATTTTCTAGTTTTACTAATTTCTTCACAAACCCATGAGGCTTACAATGAAATGTGTAACAGAAGCTGATAAATCTCTCCTGCCAAGAAGCAGCTAATATGCATTTAAGGCTTAAGTATCAAAACGAGAAATAATACGGTCCCTGCTTAAAAGATCAGATCCCGTACTACCACCTTTTCAGATTAGATCTTTGTTTTGCTCTTTATTAAAAGTGCATATATTCTGGTGTTTGTACCTGACTACTTCAAAATCTTTTTAATGCGTGTGTTTAACACAGGAGTGGACAGCTTGCAGCCCTCCAGCTACAGTATGAATACAACGTCTATCATCGTCATCCAGCTATATGTATTCTGGTTGAGCATGATGGGAATTGTAGACCAGTAAGAGCTGGTATATAGCAGGGCTTTTCATGTTCAGTAAAAAAAAAAGTATATGCCTAAAGGGAGGGACATGCTTCTTTTCAAAGCAATTTCTGAGCTAATGTATATTTTCTGATTAAGTAAAAAAAAAAAAAAAACTCCCAGGTGGTGTTACTATAAACATCTATGGAGAACTTGTGTCTACAAAACTCAACTTCCCACAGGCAGTAATAGGAACACCACTACCAGCATGCAAACTGGACTGTGATAACTTTAGACTGAAGGATCTCTCAGCAGTGAAAGTACTCTTGTTTCACTCAGTAGAAATCTTCAGAGCTATAGCTTGTGCTTCAGAACACTCTACATTTTAAGGGACTGAATAATTCCCATAACAGATTTCCTCCCATCCCCAAAAATAATACTCAGAATTATAGTAGCATCACACAGTCTTGACCTTACAGTTAGCTTCATAGATTGTTGTGTCTTAAGTGCTTGACACAATACTGAATATTAACACTTATGGTCATGGTTTCATACCTGGCTTCAGATGTGTTGTATACCTTGGTGCTTATCATCATGGATAGGGTGATCCAGAGGGTTCTAAACTGTGTTGTATAGAATTCATAGTTGCTGTTGACTGTGGGGGGCAACTACCCATTTTGCTCCATTGATAAAAAGGCCATATTTGGGACTCAATAGACAGGGAAATAGGGGAAATTCCCTGGTGAGCAATTTGTTAGTATCTGTTCAAAACAACATTTCCCTGAACGCTAAATATGGGAATGTGATATGAATTTACATGGTTTGAATGGATTCCTAGGAAGAACAGTATAAATATACTCAGTGAATAAATAGCAGCTGTCATTTACACACATATAATATAATCACTGGCTGAATGTTCTTCTAAAACACAAACTAACAAACAAGAAACGTACAACATGCCATTTATCTTAATAGACGTGAATGCATATATAATGCATGATGCCACAGACTCACCTAATTCTTATTTTCTCTGCTGTGATCTCAGTTGGGGGGCAACTTCCTTGACAGCATTTGGGTGGATCCAATCACAGAACAGAAAAGACCTAGGTCAATTAGAGATGCCTCAGGCTAAAAGGGTGGTGTCTTTTTCTTTTATCTTTAAACCTAAGTAGCCACTCCCATGCCTCAGTTTATTAAAGAAATTAAACAACCACCCATCTGTGGAATTTCTAGGAATATCATTCTCCCTGTAATTTCATTTGCCTCAGTCATCCTCCATTCTGAAATTTCAAGTGGTGAAAAAGTCCTTAATCCCATTGGTATACCTCCTTGTCAGCACTTCTTTATTCCAATGCTTTAAAGGCTCAATGTGTTTTGATTTACAATAAGCACTAAGAAAACGACAGGTGCCCTATTTAAAAGCAAGGTTAACTCATCTGAGATGAATTCTTGTACGAAAACAAAAGCAAGCCATGAGCAGGAAACACAATTAATACAGGTGTTTGCACAAGATTTAGCAAACGCCTCGTCTTTTCTTACATAAAAAAAGATCATTAAATAAAAACATCCCCGGAGGCTTTATTTTATGTTACTCCAATAGACAGAAGACTCGAGTTAAATGTTTTCGGAAGGACAAGCTCGGTACTTGAAAAAGTAATTTGTAACCATTCAAGAATCCTTAGTGTTTATACATAAGTAAAATTACTACCCTGTTGCTCCTTCACCTTCAGTATTTAATGGTTACATTATCTAAATTAGGAAAAGTCATTTGACTCATATAATCACAGAATATTTTGATATAATTTGTAGACTAATGATTACATTATAATATGCTAGAGAATAGTAATGCATCTTAATTATGCAAAATGCTCATATATTTGATAAGCAATACATGTCTCACTTTATTCTTTGTAATTGAAAGCTAAAAGTGTTCTCAAACTCGTGAGTAAAAAGCTTCCACTGAAGATCTAATATACGTAACTTAGTGGTTGGTAAGAAACTAAATTAATAATCAGTCAACTTGAGAAGGTTGTCAGTTCACTTATATAATTTGGAGAGGAATGAAGAAGCATCTTGATAAAATTACTGTAAAAGGCTAAATTAATTCAAAGCAAAAGTCTTCAATGACTTTATTAAAGTATTTGTGTTAATAAAATATAATCGTTCTGTTTCATGAGTCAATGTAAGTGCAAATCCCAAAAGTAGACTTTGTGATTGGTTGGGATTGCCAATAATATAGCAACATGTCATTCATCTGATACACTGATTCATTAACCCCTTAGATGTTAGAGATGTCTAAACTGCTTTGTGAAGCAATACACTGAAGATGTTTCCTTTATTCAGGGGGTGAAAAACATAACACATTAAAAAATGACATACTGATTTCATTATATAGAAAACCAATAAGGATGATAGAGTATCACATATAAAAGCCATCAAGTCTGTGTGTTAGGCTAACAAGCAGCACAGAGGCATATTAGCTAGCTGTAAGGTTGAACATACCTTTGCTTATGCTTAACTGCTTTATTATTGGGAGATGTGCAACACATTGGTTTGCAATGCATTGCACACCCCTCTGGTCCCGGAGGGGTTATCTAGCTACATTGCCGTAGAAAGTGGGATTCCTACATTCGCAATCTGTGATAGCATCATGTTGACCTGATCACCTCTTAAGGAGAAAGTAATGGGCAGCATGTGTTGATCCAACTTCTGAACATCCTCTGTTTGCTTTTGACTGGCTAGGGTGATGGCAGTAGCTATCGAATAACAAGCTGAAGAGAAGCAGGTTGCCCACCTCTTGGTAAAGGAAACAGTGGAAGGACAGAAGAAGTAAGGCCCCTTTCACATGGGAATTTACCAGTGCAGTGATGGTGCATGGGATTTGTCAACAGAGATTAAAGGTACTATGGCACCTTTTATATGGGCCCCTATCCCCTCAAATGAATTCACAGAAGTCCAGCATGCTGCAACTTTACTGCATGAAGCAGTAACTTTTCAGTAGATTTGCAAGATAGCCTTTGGGCCAGGAAACAGGAACACCCCCTCCCCACAACAGGATCATCTAGGGATCTTAGTTGGGGTATGCAGAATAGAGAATATAGAATAGAGAAGATAGAACTGTGGCAGGTGTTGCGACAGGTCTGCTGCATGTGTAAAACAGCCTTTACGGGAGCAGGAGAGACAGTTGGAGAGATGGAGGGACAGACAGTGGACTTATGAGGAGGACAGAAACAGTAGACTAGATGGGGTTAAATAAATAGTAAGGGAAATGGGAAATTATAAACTGTGAGAGAGGGAGGGTCAAACAATGAGTTAAATGCTAACAGTGCAGTGGGACAAGGTAGGAGATGAGTATCTGTGATTCTAAGGCTACCAATGCAGTGTGTGTGTGTGGGGGGGGGAGTCAGCATGTGTGGATCAGTGCGTCAGTATGTGTGGATCTGTTGCTGCCAGAACAATGGTACAAGGTAGGGGGTCAGCATATGTGGTTCTATGGCTGACAGTGCAGTGAAACAAGGCCTGGAGGTTAGTATTTATGGTTATATGTGCAGTGTGTGTGTGGGGGGGGGATGCGAGGCACTCCAGCTGCTGCCAGACTACAACTCCCATTATTCTCTGTCTTCCAACAATGGGAATTGTAGTCTGGCAGAAGCAAGAGTGCTTTCTGTGCAGTGCAGTGTTAGAAGGCTGACGGGCCAGGATGTGTGGTTCAATTGTGGTCCTATGGCTACTGTGGGACAAGGTTGGAGGTCAGTATGTGTAGTTCTACTGCTACCAGTGCGACTGGACAAGGCTGGGGGTATCAGTAGCTGTGGTTCTGTGGCACAAGGCTTGGGATCAGTATGTGTGGTTTTATGGCTGCCAGTGCAGTGGGGCAAGGCACAAAGGTCACTATGTATGGTTCTATGTGTAGTGGTGGACAGCGTAGGTCACTCCAGCTGCTGTCAGACTGCAACTTGCTGTATTGAGGGTTTTTTCTGCCTTCTTTTGGATCAACAATGGTAAACAGGAATAGGAAGAGGGTTGAACTTGATGACCGCAAGTCTTTTTTTCAACCTAAACTAAACTAAAATGTAACTTCCATCATTCACTGGCTCCCGTGACTAGAAGTCATAGTCTGGAACCAGCTGGAGGGTCTCATGTGCAGTGCAGTGGGAGAAAGCTGGGGGGCCAGGATGGTTCTATGGCTACTGTGGCACAAAGCTCGGAGGTAAGTATGTGGGGTTCTATGTCTACCAGAGCCTTGGAACAAGGCTGTGGGGGGCTACACGTGTTTTTATGGCTACTATGGGACAATGCTTGGGGGGTTCAGTATGTGCAGAGGGAAAAGTACTGGTTTTCACAGTCTTTTTGGGCAAACATTTTTGCCCATCCCTAAGGAAGTGTCTGGATGTTTTGGGGGTGCTCTGTTCCTCTGCAACTTTTTCTCACCATTTGCTAACAAGGCACATAGGAAACCAGAATAAAATTCTTCCTTTTCATATGCACTATATAAGCATGGTGTTTGGGTCTTGCTCAGATTAAACCACCTAATAATAGCCCCTTGTGTTACTCTGGCCAAAAAATACTATTCATTTTCCATTTCTGCTTCATTCAAGAAATAACAAATTCAATCTGTCCCAAATATAGCAGTTAATAGGACCACAGGATCTAGAATTCTGCTCAGTGCACTGGTAATCTCAACCCTTAACCTTAAAGGGATAGAATACTTAATTTGTAAAAAATTACATTATATTGTAGTGTTAGTCCCCCTGAGTAAAAAAGGTACTCTCACTGCTGAAAGGTGTTTTATTTAAAAGTTATTACAACTCAAAGTTGAATTTTGTAGGTGCAATATCACAGTGGCCTGAAATTGTACAGTGGCACTGTTGTTACACCATCCTATGGACGGCTCTGTTCCATAGACCATAAATCTTCATAGGATGGTGTAGCAACAACGCCACTGTACAATTTCAGGCCACTGTGATATTGCACCTAAAATTTTCAGCTTTGAGCTGTAATAACTTTTGAATAAAACACCTTTCAGCAGTGGGAGTTCCCTTGTTTTACTCAGGGGGATAAACCCTACAACATATATTTTTTTAAAATTTTAAGTATTATAATCCCTTTAAAGTCTTATACAAGCTTATGCACTCTGCCTGCTTCCGTTTGAGAAAATTACAAGCAACTGTCACGTCTGCCTACATGGTCCTGACATCCAGGACTGATCGAAGATTGTAACTCTTTAACAAAGGCACAAGAGCCACATTTGTAGGGGCCATTAGGATTTTCTGGTCTTAGTAAGGGTGGAGGGTTATTATTAGTAGTGGGAGAAGGTATAAGCTGGTATGCACTAGAGCATAGACAGGTGCTTGATTTTTAAGTTAACAAATAAGCTCAGAAAAGGAAATGCACTGGAAAATTCATACATCCCCCCACCCCCCAAATTATGTAGAACTGCTTGCCACCATTGCCCAGGGTCAGAATTATGGCATGTGGCAGTGTATTTATAATGCATCTAGTCCTGTTACCTTTCCTTTTGTGATGGCAGCACTGCAAACACTACAGGAAGTAGGTGTGGTCTGGGGAGAACAACCGTAAAGCTTTGTTCAATAATAGGCAACAATTGCTGCCATTATACAAAGGGAAAATTGCCTCTCACCCTTAAGAGGCTCTTAATTTGATTAAGGTGAACAGGTTGATTGACCTATGTAGATGTCCTTCATAGAGCAATCAGGAATATCTCTGTTTTTTTTTTTTTCATGCATTGCGCAAACCAGGATTTTTTTCCAGGTTCTTCTGGATCAGTCCATGAATTTTAAAAAAAGGGGATTTCGCTCAGCTCTGCTTTTAATACTTTGCATGCTAGAAAGTTTTCCATCACATTGATTCACAATATATTAGAGATCTCTCTGGTATTGAATGGTTTAAAAACTCAATTTAAATCATTGGGGGTTTTATTTGCCCCAATGCATTTGACTTGCCCCAGAATAAGTCCACTTTTGTAATTGTGCATATTGACCATATATAGACACATGATCTAAAGATGTGTAACAAAGTAATACCATAGGGAACAAATAAAGGTTCCATAAAATCCTATTGATATGAATGGGTTTTTTAAAGTCCAGCGTTATTGAGAAATCCAACTCGTTCCGAGATGCACAGGCAGGCATCTTGCTGTAAAGGCATCTGTGCTCCTGCACTGTCAGTCCCTTCCTGTTCCTTCAGGTACAATACAACTCCCCCTCACCAATCCTAGAGGAGACCGGGACGTACAGCACAGGCACACAGATGTCTCTTCAGTAAGCTGTCTGCACTGATGCCAGCCTCGACTTATCAATAACGCCAGACTTATTCAGGAAAATACAAGTATTGATATGTGTATCCATATGTGCATAATGATTTGGGGAGCACTATAATTTGTGTGAAAGTTCCTTTTTAACTTCCTGAATTCTGAGAGACCTGCGAAACGTTGCGTCTCAATGCAATGGTGACCTTTTTAGCTGTCAAGAGGATTTTGAGCCCTATTTACATCAATGGAATTTCCCCACTACAGTAGTTAGTGTGCTGCAGAACTGCACCTCTTTATCAGCCTGCATAAGGTCCCCAATATAGTCATTAACCCTTTGGGTGTCAGAGAGGCATCCAACACATTGCAACGCAATGCATTGGATACCTCTCTGGCACTCTAAGGGTTTTAATTCTATTAGTACCAGCTAACAAATACAGCCTGCTCATCTCTCTAAACCACGAACCCTAATGTTAATTGACAGCACAAACAGAGACAGAAATATCATTTTAGTTGAAATACCTACAGTGTAGTTACAGTTCTATGGATGTGCTTACATTTTATCTACAGGGACTGCCTCCACTTAGAATGACAAGATAACAGGTCTGTATGCTCAATTAAATCTGCTTCTTTCTAAAGTATTTCAAACCGTGCCAAATTATGCAATTATATTCCAGTGCATGTTGCCTAGATGTGAAGTACAGCATTGAGTGCTTGGTAAAATCAACTTCTGAAGCAATATTCTTAAGGCATAAATAAATGTCTCTACATATATTTCAAGCACTTCCCTTAATGAAGTGAAAGTAACAATTTCTACAAAAAAAAAAAAATAAAACCAGTTTTAAAAATGACTCACTATGTAGGATAGTTTAGAATATATTTATTTTTTATTTACTCAGAAGGTTTACTGTTTGGAGCTCTTTTGATATTTTACTCAGTACTTCAAGTTGTGGGTTGTAAGAGACTACTAATGGCACTCTGTAATCTTCCTGTGGTTGTTTGTATTCCGAACTACATACTACAAGCTGATGACATTAAAAAAATATTCCCAAGACCTCTGCTCCTGTCCTATAAACAGCCCCCAGCCTGAAACAATTGGTGGTGAAGAGCTCACGAATGCAACAGAAAATGGTACATCTCCCTGTCTAGAAAGGACATGTGGAACTTGTGCATACATATGTAGCACAGATAAGGTGCCCATACCACATTCCCACAGAACCCACAATATTAAGGGCAAATACTCCCGTGGCTCATCTAATGTTGTTTATCTCATCATTTATGTGAAATGTCCTCAAACAGGACTATTTGTGGGTCCACGGTGAACAAAAAAGGAGATACCCCAGTTGGTCAACATTTTTGGAGAACGGATCACAGTATTAAAGATCTCAAAGCAACTGTATTGATGGGACATTTTAAGACACAGAGAGACAGAAAGATCTGGGAATATAAACCGATAACCAGATTTAACATTCTGAACTGTGGCTTGAACCGTGACAAGGAATTTATGTCACATTATCCCACAAAATATAAATATTTGTGGCCCCTTTGGATGCCAGGGGCCTGCTTATCTCATTGTAGTTTATGGGTTGTGCACCACTATAGCTTTTGGAGGGTTAGTACATGCATTCTTTAGACCTAGCTATCTCTGAACAATCTCACTAGAGTGCAAAAAAAGGTAATCTTGCTTGCATTTTCTAGTCCAGGGCTCAAAATTTCCACTCGCTACTAGCCAATGGCGAGTGAAAATTTAGCCCTGGCGTGTAGAAATTCAGCCCTGGTGGGTATGTTATGGTTTGCAGTGGCGAGTAACTTTTCAGGTCTGGCTAGTAGCAAAGTACTTCATATTTTAAGCCCTGTCCTAGTCCGCTTCAAAGAGGTGTACCAGAGCCTAGAGCATAATGTATGATAAAAATACACTGATAAAAATACTCTGTTAGTGTAATTTGACCCATTGGGTAGTATGTTGGATGCCTCCCCAGCAGTCAAGGGGTTACATGTTAAAACTGTATGCATGACTTTTAAAGTTATGTATTGTGCATTCAGCCTTCATTGTCCTTAAGCCTGAAGAAGAAACCAACTTGTCTTGAAAGCTTGCCTCCAAAGGCACACAGTTATCCAATAAAGGTATCATTTTTTCTCTACTAGTCTCCTGCATTTTCTCCTGTATGCGTTGCACACCTCTCTGGCACTTAAAGGGTTAAATCAACTATATTTATGTCAGCTATTATTAAATTAAGACTATAGTTTATGAGATATTTAGCTTTATTTATTTGTCATGTTATAGATATTTGGTAGTACTGCCTGACACAGCCTGGTGTGTCATCTGCTAACATTCCTCCTGTCACTTCCTATCAGGAAGTATTGGCTCATTTGCATAAATTGACAAATAAATAAAGCTAAATATTTCAAAAGATATAGTTTTAATCAAATAAAATATAAGTAATTTTGGAATCCCTTTGATCCAGTTCACGAAAAAGTGTTAATTCCTCTTTGTGGACCAGAGGGGTGTACAACAAATTGCACAGAAATACATTGCACACTCCTGTGGTCCTTAAAGGGATACTAATGTTTCACAAACACAGCAGCTCCAATTAATCTTCATAGTATTTGAGAGTGTTATTTCAATACTGTCAGAGTTGTAGTTCAAGAGTAATTGAATGATAAAGTATCCCCCTCCCGCCCCTTTTACCTAGTGTAAACCACCTCCCCTCAGATGTGGAATCTGGTCCTGGGACCAGACAAATCAAAGCAAGGGACAATCTTCTTATTGTGAGCATAATGAAAACCCTGCCCCTTGACAGGTTTTTCCTTATGCTCAATGAAGATTGTCCCTCTCTACGATCCATCCGGACACTCTTGCTGCTGTGAGGTGAACAGTGTTACATCAGTAAAATGGGTGGGAGGGGGTACTTTGTCATTCATTTACTCTTGAACTACAACTCTGACAGTATTGAAATAACACTCTCCATGGCCAAAATACTATGAAGATTAATTGGAGCTGTTTTTATTGTGAAACATTAGTATCTCTTACTGTAGAACGTTGAAGAACTAGGTGATTTTGAAAGCTATTTCAAGTTCACTTATATTAATTTTAGCCAATTTTACTTCAAACAATAGTTTCTTACACACGCTGACAGGCTGCATGTGCTCCATGGAGCACCCATGTTTTGATCAGCAGAAAAAGCCCTACAATATATGTGTTCAATTCCTTTAAGGGGAAATAAAGGTGTCTGTTTAATAGATTCACATTATCACAGCTCAAAGCAAATGTTTGTTGCAGTTTATTTAATAAAACCCAGTAACTTTTGTGCTTTTACTTTACCCCACACATACTCTTTGCAGATATTTCATATGAAGCTGACTGGAGGCCTTCTCCATGCATCATCTCACTGTCAGACATGTATAGTTGCTGCTTTTAGCTCTTGTAGCCAAACATCTTGCTGTTTCACTCAGGACCAGGTGAATCAACACAATGGGGGTTATGTACTAAGGTGTATAAAGAGGTAATAAAGCAGAGATTACTTCTCCAGTTATAGCACTTCTCATTTCCTTTATTACTCAATGAAGCCTATGCACTAAGATCCCTAAAGTTGGAGACATCTTAATGCATTGGCTCAATAAAAAAAAAACTCAGGAAATGGAGAAATGATATCACTGGAGAAGTCTTCTCTACTGTATCACCTCCCTATTACACCTTAGTGCATCCCCCCCATGTTTGGCTGCCAGAACTGAAAGCAGACACTACACAAGTCTGACAGGGAGACAATGCATGGAGAAAGCCTTTATTCAGCTTTATATGAGATCTCCACAAAGACTATGTATGGGAGAAGTTAAAAATGCCAAGGCCTGCTGAGAAGATGGGCCACACTGAGCTCTCTGCTCCGGAGCGCAAATAAGAAACTCTGTACAAGGCTGATTTTCTGAACAGAGAACCTTCAGACAGTGCATTACTGTTCTCTAACTTACTGGCATAATACCATATTACCTCTTACACAGACCAGACTCATCGAAGAACTCCCACGTAGTCAAGCATGTCAACAACATGTTGGCCTCAGAAAAACATAAAGAGGCTGTGGCCCACAAAGTATTGCTTTATGTGACCAAGGAAGACCTCAAAACGCTGCCTACCAAACATGATCTGGTCCAAAGCTTTAAATGTCTCTCTCACCCTGAGCTCTGTATTCTCCCTTAAGAGAATTCTCCCCTTTAAATCGTCCGACTCTCATACCAACTAACTGGGCACTTTCCACACCTCCTCCATAGAATTTCTATTTTCTAATAATTTCCTGCCCCTCCTAGGTAAGATTTCAGAGGATCTGAACAGATGGTTATCCCCCTCTCATTTCCTGGGTGGGGAGAATTAATTTACTTAAGATGATAGTGTTACCTAAAATCTTGTTTCTCTTTCAAACATTCCCCATTAAGCTGCCCCTAACTTTTTTGAAGCTCCTTCACAGCAGCCTTAACAGATTCATCTAGTGGGGGAAGCCACCCAGGCCACCACTCACTTTGTTCATGAAGTCAAGATCTCAGGGGGACTAAGCCTCCCAAAATATTTCCTATTACTATCATGCCACCCGGTTATCTACCCTGCTGCACTGCCACTCTAACTGGGTCACCCTTCAACAATCCTTTCTGAGGGATAGCCCTCTGTATTCCACTCCCTGGTCTTCTAGGGTTTTGATTACACCTCGTGTGTGGAAGTATTCATTGTTCATGCCACCTTTAGCTTGTGGTCCTCAAAGGGCATTTCCATTAGCTTAAATGAAGAGGTTCTGACAGAGCATTGATGGAAGCGGGAGGCAAATGCAAGCATGCCGCCCATTGTGAACCTGTCAGGCTGTCGGATTGGACTCCGGTGGGGGTGAGAAGGACAAGGGTAAGTGGGGAGGGAGGGAATCAGAGCAGCAGCATAACATTTTTCTTAGTGACACAGGGGGAAAACAAGGGTGAGTATTATACATAGACACTCTTGTATAATTTCCACCTGCATATTATACAGGTGCTTATTATACCTGAGATCTTATGGTAAATGTCACATGGCCATCAAAATAAAACAGTTAAAGTGGACCTGTCACCTTGAATTTCTTTTCCATATTTGAAAACGTAATTCTCAATCAAAAATGCCTATGTATCCTGTTAACCAAAAGTCCAACAGAGGCGAGCCATACTTTTATTTCTGTGAAAAGTGAAAGTGAAAGCCTCCTGGTGCAGCACTAAATTAGTGTGAAACATCACTGAAATAGAATATGAAATGTCACTGAAAAGTTAGTTAGCATATGATATGTGACTGGTACCACACTGGTACCACAGTTATCATACACCAGTGTACGGTAGCAAGTATAAAAATCTCCTTAACTGTACCTTTTCTGGTCTTTTGGTTAACATGAACCATAGGCAGTGTCCAATTAAGTTTCCAATATGCAAACTTGAATCCAGGTGACAAGTCATTAATTTCACAAAATCAATTCATTTTACAGAAAATTGTTTCTTACAGCATATACCTAGATTTTAATTTTCTGTAAAACAAACAAGACTTGGTTTAGGGTGACAGGTTAGATTAAGCCCTGCCTTGATCTTGATGAAGGCAGCAACAAAAAGTCCAACTCGTGTACCTTACACTGAGCTGTTCTATGTTACCATGACTACAGCAGTCATTGGTGTTAGGCACTAAAGCGTGACAAAAGAGGTGATAAAATAGAGATGACTTCTACAGTGATTTCAAGTTCCTTTGTTATTCTATAGCGCGTATGCACTACGATCTCCAAAGTTGGGGAAATCTTGATGCATTGGCTCCTTAGAACAATACAGGAATTAGAGAAGAGATATCACAGGAGAAGTCATCTCTTCATTATCACTTTTAGTGCATCTTCCGCATTGTATTCCCAGCTTTGCAGGGTAATGGTGTATTTATATAATCAAAGCTATTCAAGAAGTGTGTGCTACAACTGGAAGACTTTATTGTAGTTTTTATTGTATTTCATCTATACAGTTTTTAAGATTGTACACAATATACTCTTCAAACTGATTTTCAACAAAACATTTGGAGATTAGAGATGCTGATAGGAGAGAAGAAATCATAATACCCTACTTACTATAGCCCTGTTAACGTCCGGTAACCCTATATTGTGAAGAGGTTGAAGGAGCTGCAAGAAAAAACTATGCAAGTTCTTTTGGGAAGACGGAACAGTTGCTGATAGTATCTTTTTTAATAGCAGCTTTTTCAGTTTGATTGGATCATATACGCAAGCCCAAAACAAGCTTATACTCATGCTTGTGAACCTAAAGTATGGCTGTGATTGGCTACATTTAGATTCCAGGAAATATTTAGATAATGAAAGCAAAGTGTCCTAGTGATAGCGTGGGACTACACTGCATTGGGCTTCAGACAGAGGGACACGTCTTCGATCTCTGTCACTTTCTTCATACATATCCAGGATGAGCTTAATACAACTTATTGACTTTGCTGTTACATATTTGGCACTCACATTTTGTGTTTTGATGCTATAATGCTATACCACAGCTGATATGTTTCATACTGTCTGGGTATGTGCAATTGTAAATTGATTTGCTGATTTAAGACCTGAATTGTTGATATTCCACGTCAGGTCTGACAATTGGGAGGATCAACATTATATGCACTTTGTATCTATGCCTCTCCAATTATATTGATTTTATATGACTTGCGTCAGTTTATATGTACTAGTCATTTATACATAATAAATTACTATATTTTTATTCTTGCTCTTGGGGAGTGTCAGTCTGTGGTTTCTCTGTCCTCCTTTTTTTTATTATTGAGAACTAACATTTCCCATTGTTGTAAATATGGCTTAGAGGGTAGAGAGATCTCCAGCACATTGCGAGGCAAAGGGTTAGAGACCTCTCTATCATTCAAGAGATTAAAAGCCTCATAACAATCAATGTGAATTTTGGAAAAACGTATATGTTCCCTGTGGAGCACTTGATTTGCTCCAGAATTACTCCACTTTTCTTTTGACAATATAATTCTTAGGGCCTAATTCAGCAAGCGAAACAGGTGCTATTCTGGATCATAACAATTGCCAAGTACCACAGGGGATAAATAAATATTCTATTTAACTGAAATCATACCTCCCCCAGCGCTGCTAACACAGTAACATAGTTGACAAGGCTGAAAAAAGACATGCATCCATCAAGTCCAGGCCATGCCAAAACACTGCCGTTGATCAAAAGGAAAAAAAAAAAACACTGAAGCCATGTTCAGTTAAGTCCCAAGTTGGTAATAAAAAAATCCTTCCTGACTAGAAATTGAAGTCAGATAGTTCCCTGGATCAACAACCTATCTGCATCGAATCCGTCATAATTCTCAATTTTATTCTGTGCTAGATAGGCATCCATTGCTTTTTTGAAAGAGTTTCTGCAAGTACAACATCCTGAGGCAAATAATTCCATAGGTTTACTGCTGGGTCAGTCTAATATGAATATGAACATTTCCTCTCTGCAATGGCACATGGGAGTGAAAAATATGACTTGAGAAGCACCTTGGAAGGCTACCATGCTTTGAATAAAACACTTAATTTTGTTCTTTCTCTGTGTGAGATCTTCACACACTTTTTTTGTAGTGTCCCTAAGTGGAAGGGTATCCCAGTCATGGGCACTTGCTTCCATGTGAATAGAGACAACTAACAGCATCCCACTTTTGTGGCCCACATAGGCTGAAACATAATCTGGGGTTGTGTTGTTTCTCTTGTGCAAAGAGGATTTGCCTGACATTTTGGAGCTGGACGTCCTGAGGGCGGGACCAGTCTGATATGAATATGGAAATTTCTTCTCTGCAGTGGCACATGGGAGTGAAAAATGAGACTTGATCAGCACCTGAGAAGCTACCATGCCTTGAACAAAGCACTTAATTTTGTTCTTTCTAGGTGTGCGTTCATCACACTTTTGTTTTTGTAGTGTCCCTAGGTGGAAGGGTATTCCAGGCATGGGACGAGAGGGAATCAGCTGCACCCCACTGATAAGGACCAAACAAGCACAAAATGAACATCTGGGGTTGTGTTGTTTTTCTTGGTCAGAGAGGGTTTGCCTGGCATTTCGGAGCTGGACTGTCAGAGGGCGGTATCAGTTTGATAAGAATATGGAAATGTTCTCTCTTCAGTGGCTACCATGCCTTGAACAAAACACTTAATTGTGTTCTTTCTCAGTGTGCGTACATCACACTTTTTGTTTTTGTACCCTTAGTATCTTAGTCTGTTTGAATATCTTTCTGGGGGGGTCTTTTTTATACTTTTGTCTCTTTAAAATCTTGCTCACTACTCATTCACTACTGGCCCTATTTAAAAAGTGATTTAGCAATGTTTTTGGATATCCTTTTTTGGGACAGGCTCTCCCAAATCATTTTAGCCTTTGTGTCAGATACCTCCCACTGGGTATAATTTTTAATATGAGCAGGTATTTTCTGTAAAATATATTACATAGCCGCTATGAGTAATGGGGACTGTTGCACTCTAAAACAATGTTACTGTCTGCCTGTTTAAAGTGAGAAGACATAACTATTGTATTCTCAATACCCACAGCCAACTCTAAATCAAAAATACAATTTTAGAGCAGCTTTAATTGCAAGTAAAAGTAATCCACCAGGGATCATTATTGAGGTACTTTGTGCATGAGGATATCAAACAGAAAACCCATTGAAATTACCAGAAATTATTTCACAAAAACAGATGTTCTAGATAGCCGGTAAATTAATTAACAAAACCTGCCACAAACCTGGTTCTCATTGCTGCTCCCTTGACCTTCAGGTAATTTTTTTCCTTAAATAAAAAAATGATTATGTTAAGTATATATTTTATTACTTCTATTATGAAGAGATTTTGGAATGTGGAATGTTTAAATATGGGGCTAGTAATGTCCAAATTGACTAAGGTATAATCATCACTCCAATTTACTTTCTACAGTAGGTTTATGAGATGGCTTGTATCTGTCACATAAGAACTGATGCCTTGTACTTGGCTCTGCAGATGATAAGCTACATATTGTGACAGTGAGTAGTGATGAGCGAGCACCCCAATGCTCGGGTGTTCGGGTGCTCTGACCGAGCACCCCCTGAGGCTCGAGTGCTCGGCCGAGCACCCGAGCCCCATTGAAGTCAATGGGAGGACTCGAGCATGACACCAGGCACCCCCTGCTCTGATGAGGGGAGGGTGCCTGGTCCATAGGAAAAGGGCAGAAAAAGATGGAAACACTACAGAAATGGTTCAGGGACAGCATAGGGAGGATGTCTGGATGCATCTTGGACTCCAACATCGCTGCTGGGAACGATCTTTCGCCCGTAGTACGCCATTTTTACAGACTGACCGTAAAACACACAAAAAGGAAAATAAAAACGACTTTAGGCGAAAAATTGTTACCAAACAATATTTGCTGTATATTTACTTGTATATCATCTGCAAATTATCCCAAAAATGTCCTTGATTTTCGGAAGTGAGGCCATGATTAAGAGGGAAACGTGCGCAGAGGCAAATTCTCCCAAAAATTTCCTTGATTTTCAGAACTGAGGCCATGATTAAGAGGGAAACGTGCACAGAGGCAAATTCTCCCAAAAATTTCCTTGATTTTCAGAACTGAGGCCATGATTAAGAGGGAAACGTGCACAGAGGCAAATTCTCCCAAAAATTTCCTTGATTTTATTGAACTGAGGCCATGATTAAGAGGGAAACGTGCGCTGAGCTGACCATCTAAAACATTATGGGTGAGGGTCTGCTGCAGAGCTGACCATCCTAAACATTATATGCGAAGGCCCGCTAGTGAGCTGACGCTATAAAACATTATATGAGAGGGCCCGCTAGAGAGCTGACCCAATAAAACATTATATGAGAAGGCCCGCTGGTGAGCTGACCTATATAAAAATTGGCAAACAGGGCCCGCTGGTGAGCTGACCCTATATAAAAATTATATCACAGGGCCCGCTGGTGAGCTGGCCCTATATAAAAATTATATCACAGGGCCCGCTGGTGAGCTGGCCCTATATAAAAATTATAGTACAGGGCATATGGAAGAGGAGGAGGAGGATGAGAAGATTAAGAGTCAACCATATACCCGTTTTTTGGGTGGAAGGGGTGAATGGGAATACAGAGTATTCCCATCATTGTAAATAACATATATAAAGTGAGTTTATGTTCCCCCGGGGCTTTCCTCCAGTGGAGTGGAGAAGTCAGGGGAAATCCAGGCCTTGTTCATTTTTATAAGTGTCAACCTATCAGCATTGTCGGTGGAAAGGCGGATACGCTTATCTGTTATGATGCCACCAGCAGCACTAAATACCCGCTCAGACAGAACGCTGGCGGCAGGGCAGGCCAGCACCTCCAAGGCGTAGAGTGCCAGTTCATACCACGTGTCCAGCTTGGACACCCAGTAGTTGTAAGGCACAGAGGGATCATTGAGGACGCTGACACGGTCTGCTACGTACTCCTTCACCATCTTCCAAAACTTTTCCCTCCTTGTGACACTAGGCTGCGCATCAGGGTGAGGGTGCTGGCGGGGTGTCATGAAGGTGTCCCACGCCTTGGAGAGTGTTGCCCTGCCTTTGTCGGAACTGCTGTGTGCTCCCCTTTTCTCCCCTTCTCGGTTGGCCAAGGTAGCACGTACTCTGCCGCCAGCGTTGTCAGATGGAAAATTTTGGAGCAATTTTTCAACAAGAACCTTCTGGTATTGCACCATTTTGCTTGTCCTCTCCACCGGAGGAATGAGAGATGAGAAATTCTCTTTGTAGCGGGGGTCCAGAAGGGTGAACACCCAGTAATCCGTGTTGTTTAAAATGCGTATAACGCGTGGGTCACGGGAAAGGCAGCCTAACATAAAGTCAGCCATGTGTGCCAGAGTACCAACAGTCAAGATTTCGCTGTCCTCACCAGGAGGATGACTCTCAATCTCCTCATCCTCTTCCTCCTCTTCTGCCCACCCACGCTGAAGAGATGGAACTAAAGTTCCATGGCTACCCTCTGTAGCGGAGGCAACCGTGTCTTCCTCCTCCTCCTCCTCCTCCTCCGCCTCCTCCAATTGTCGCTGAGAAGACGAAGTGAGGGTGCTCTGGCTATCACCTTGTGTAAGCTCTTCCTCCCCCATTTCCACCTCTTCCACATGCAAAGCGTCGGTTTTAATTGTGAGCAGCGAGCGTTTCAGTAGACACAGAAGTGGGATGGTTACACTGATAATAGCGTTATCGCCGCTCACCATCTGTGTCGATTCCTCAAAATTGCGTAAAACCTCGCAGAGGTCTGACATCCATTCCCACTCCTCACTTCTGATTACAGGAAGTTGAACGGAGAGGCGACGACCGTGTAACAGCTGGTACTCCACTACTGCCCTCTGCTGCTCACAAAGCCGGGCCAACATGTGGAAGGTGGAGTTCCAGCGCGTGCTCACGTCACACAGCAGCCGGTGAGCTGGCAATTGTAAGCGCTGCTGCAGCTTCAACAGGCCGGCCGAAGCTGTAGATGACTTACGGAAATGTGCACACACGCGGCGCACCTTGGTCAAGAGATCATGCACATTGGGGTAGGTTTTTAGAAATCGCTGCACCACTAAATTAAATACATGCGCTAGGCATGGTACGTGTGTGAGCTTGCCGAGCTCCAAAGCCGCCACCAAGTTACGCCCATTATCACACACAACCATGCCAGGTTGCAGGTTGAGTGGCGAGAGCCACTGCTCGGTCTGGTGACTAATCCCCTGCAACAGCTCTGAGGCCGTGTGCTGTTTGTCCCCAAGGCAGATCAGCTTCAGCACGGCCTGTTGACGCTTCCCCACTGCAGTGCTACACTGCTTCCAGCTACTGGCTGATGGGGGAGTGGCGCTGCGTGTAGAGAATTCGGAGGTGGAAACGGAGGAGGAGGAGCCAATAACGTAGGTGCTGGTGGAAACCCTGATGGAGGTAGGGCCCGCAATCCTCGGCGTGGGTAGCACCCGTGCCATCCCAGGGTCCGAGTCGCTCCCAGCCTCCACGACATTCACCCAGTGTGCCGTCAGGGAAATGTAGCGTCCCTGGCCACAAGCACTTGTCCATGTGTCAGTCGTTAAGTGGACCTTCCCAGTAACTGCGTTGGTCAGGGCACGGGTGATGTTACGGGACACATGGTGGTGTAATGCGGGGATGGCACACCGGGAAAAGTAGTGGCGGCTGGGGACCGCGTACCGAGGGACAGCTGCTGCCATCAGGCTGCGGAAGGACTCAGTGTCCACAAGCCTAAATGGCAGCATTTCGATGGCCAGTAATTTGGAAAGGTGTGAGGTTAGTGCTATGGCCTGTGGGTGGGTGGCTGGGTATTTTCTCTTGCGCTCAAATGCCTGGGGTAATGACATTTGGACGCTGTGCTGGGACAGGGAAGTGGATGTGGTCGCTGATGGTGCTTCAGATGGTACAGGTGCAGGGCGGGAGGTATGCGGGCCTGCGCCTTCGACAGGCGATTGGCCGGCACCGAAAACAGGGGAAGAGGAGGCAGTGGTGTGGCCTGCAGACACAGATGGGCGATCCAGGCGTTCCTCCCACTTACTACGGTGCTTGGATGCCATGTGTCGGATCATGCTGGTGGTGGTGAGGTTTCTAGTGTTCATGCCTCGGCTCATTCTGGTGTGGCACAGGTTGCAAACTACAATTCTTTTGTCGTCCGCACTTTCCTTAAAAAAACGCCATACCGCGGAACACCTACCCCTTGGCAAGGTAGATTTACGCAAGGGGGTGCTCCGTGGAACATTTGCGGGCCGGTTTGGTGCGGTCCGCCTTCTTTCTGTAGCCACACCACTGCCTCTTCCAGCCTGTTGCGGTGCTGCAGATGGCTCACCCTCAGGACTGCTGACATCGCTCGGCTCTACACCTTCCCAGGTGGGGTCAGTCACCTCATCGTCCACCAAGTCCTCCTCCACTTCCTCACTCTGATCATCCTCCTCAAGTCTTGATCCCACCACATACTCAGTCATTGACAACTGTATAACATTCTCCTCAACAAGGTCTTGAGACGGAAATAGTGGTTGATTTAATGGCAACTGTGTCTCATCATCATCATCATCATCCACTACTTCCTTTGACCTTAAATGCCGTTCACATCTGTCATCTTCTTGTGATTGGGTAGCCTCTAGAGGTTGTGAATCAGGGCACAAGATGTCATGTTCCTCTGCAAGCGTGCTTGGAGAGAGGGTCAAATGAAGGATTGGTGATGAGACGAGCTCCTCACTGTATCCCAGTGTGGGATCACTTCTTTGACCAGACCGTGTATGGTGGGAGGAAGGATGATCAGAGTGAGGATTATGTTGACCAGACTCTTGGCTACTGAGAGTGGACTTGGTGGAAGACAGGGTGGTGCTTAACCGGCTGGAAGCAGTATCAGCTGTCATCCAACCGACCACCTGTTCGCAGTGGTCGGACCTCGAGAGTGATGTCCTGCGACGCCCTGTAAAATTAGACATGAAGCTAGGTATGGTGGATGTCTTTCTTTCTTGTGCTCTGGCACCAGGCACAGTTTCTCCGCGTCCTGACCCGCGCCCTGAACTTTCAGGATCACGTCCACTTCCCCGTCCCTTTTTACCCGCCTTCTTCATCTTACACAGAATATGTGACTTTAATATTTGAGTTTGAAAACTTAACAGTATTTCTTATTATTCTGCAACTGTGCAGAGTACACAGAATAGGCTGCTAAACGGCGGTGAAACACACTGAATGGAATATGTGACTTTAATATTTGAGTTTGAAAACTTAACAGTATTTCTTACTATTCTGCAACTCTGCAGAGTACACAGAATAGGCTGCTAAACGGCGGTGATACACACTGAATGGAATATGTGACTTTAATATTTGAGTTTGAAAACTTAACAGTATTTCTTATTATTCTGCAACTGTGCAGAGTACACAGAATAGGCTGCTAAACGGCGGAGAAACACACTGAATGGAATATGTGACTTTAATATTTGAGTTTGAAAACTTAACAGTATTTCTTACTATTCTGCAACTCTGCAGAGTACACAGAATAGGCTGCTAAACGGCGGTGATACACACTGAATGGAATATGTGACTTTAATATTTGAGTTTGAAAACTTAACAGTATTTCTTACTATTCTGCAACTGTTCAGAGTACACAGAATAGGCTGCTAAACGGCGGTGATACACACTGAATGGAATATGTGACTTTGATATTTGAGTTTGAAAACTTAACAGTATTTCTTATTATTCTGCAACTGTGCAGAGTACACAGAATAGGCTGCTAAACGGCGGTGATACACACTGAATGGAATATGTGACTTTAATATTTGAGTTTGAAAACTTAACAGTATTTCTTATTATTCTGCAACTGTGCAGAGTACACAGAATGTGCTGCTAAACTGCGGCGAAGCACACTGAATGGAATATGTGACTTTAATATTTGAGTTTGAAAACTTAACAGTATTTCTTCCTATTCTGCAACTCTGCACAGTACACAGAATGTGCTGCTAAACTGCGGCGAAGCACACTGAATGGAATATGTGACTTTAATATTTGAGTTTGAAAACTTAACAGTATTTCTTCCTATTCTGCAACTCTGCACAGTACACAGAATGTGCTGCTAAACTGCGGTGAAGCACACTGAATGGAATATGTGACTTTGATATTTGAGTTTGAAGACTTAACAGTATTTCTTCCTATTCTGCAACTCTGCACAGTACACAGAATGTGCTGCTAAACTGCGGCGACGCACACTGAATGGAATATGTGACTTTGATATTTTAGTTTGAAGACTTAACAGAATGTGCTCTAATCTGCAACTTTGCACACTAAACAGAATGTGCTCTAATCTGCAACTTTGCACACTAAACAGAATGTGCTCTAATCTGCAACTTTGCACACTAAACAGAATGTGCTCTAATCTGCAACTGTGCACACTAAACAGAATGTGCTCTAATCTGCAACTTTTCACACTAAACAGAATATTTTTTTTTTTTTTTTTTTTGTTTTTTTCCCCCCACACAAAATAACCTGCTGCCCCCACACACAGTAGTCCTAAAAAGGACTTTTGGTTCTTTTTTTTCACAATTTTTTTTTTTTCCTCCCTACACTGCCTTTCCCTTCCTATCCTCAGCTCTCCCTGGCTCAGACTGAGCCGAACTCGATGGTCAGGTGCTATACAGCACCCGACCACGGGTTCTGGCCAGCCAATCAGTGTAATGCCAGCAGCCAACATGGCTGCTGGCATTACACCGATGTCAGAGCCTCCCTGCACGTTTATTGGCTGCGCAGCAGCCGCAAAACGTGCGGGGAGGAGACCCGAACATGGCGGGCGAGCACATGCGGTACTCGTACGAGTACCGCCATGTGCCGAGCAGAGCGATGCTCGAGCCGATCCGAGCATCGGCCGAGCATGCTCGCTCAACACTAACAGTGAGGCATCCAGGGCAGATGGTAATATATAGAACAGGATTATTCATAGGAGCCTATGATGATAGGTATTTTTATGAGGTTAGAGAGGGAATTTGCTTATAAGAATAATATAAAATATGCATTGTGTTGGATAACCCTTTAGCATTATTCATTTTGTCTGTTTCCCCATGTATCTGTCCTCCCATTACATACTGAAATTTGCTTTTTATCTCTGAGTTCCAGATAGTGTGGATGATGTACTCAGATGAACTTTGGGGTGATTCACTAAGAGTTGATAAAGAGGTGATAAAGTGGAGATGACTTCTCCAGTTTATCACTTCTCCAGTTCCTATGTTATTCTATGGAGCCTATGCACTAAGATTTCTTCATCTTTAGAGATCTTAGTGAACAGGCCTCATAGAATAACATAGGGACCAGAGAAGTGATAAACTGGAGAAGTCATCTCCACTTTATCACCTCTTTATCACCAATTAGTGACTCTACCCCTGGAGTAATTCTGGGGCAAACCAACTGCAATATAGGAAAGAAATTAAAATTGAATTCAAAGTACTATTAATTGTTGAATTCAAGAGTACTTAAAAGCCCCATTTAATCTGGGGAATTTTTCTTTGCCTCCCACCCCCATATGGTTCAGTTAGTTTTCTCCAGAATTACATATGAAAATGGGCAGTGCAAAAAAGGAGACTGAAGTCGAATTTGAATACAAAAACTGATAGTGTATCAGTACAGGAGTAACTTTATCAACAAAAATATCAATGTAAATAAACAATGACATAAAAAAACAGTTAATGCAAAAATGCATACATTGCTAAAACTCAATAAATAGAAAGAATGTTAGGAGGCAAACATAGTTTTTGATACCTTTTATTGGCTAACTAAGCAGATTTAGAATGCAAGCTTTCAAGACCTTAGGTCTCTTCCTCAGACATGTTATTTAGATAAATATGAAAACATCTCTCTTAAAGACAAGTACACATTGCATTGTTTAGAATGGAAATCAGATAAGAGAATTCAATCCAGATCCAGATACTTTGATCAGTCAGTGGTAAATTGCACTCTTCCTCTGAGGCTTTAGAGGTATCTACGATGCTCTTGGGTCTGTTGGAAAGGTCAGCCCACTATGTGATAATGTGACAAGAACTCCCTGTCCTTATTCAAACCATTACAAATAGCATTAAATTTTAACATTCATTTTAACTCCCATACTTTTCTGTCCCTCTGAGTGCGGAACCGTCCCATCAATACAGTTAACTTCATGTCCCTGAAAATGTGCCCATTTTGACAAAAATGTTCTCCCACTGGTGTCTCTGTCTTTTTGCTGTTAACACTGGATCTGTGGGAATTAAACCTCTTATGTAGTGCCTGTCCAGTTTCTCCCACATAAAGAGCTGTTGAGCACTTTGCACACATGATAAGGTATATTACATTGGATGATTTACAGTTGAAGGTACCATTGATCTTATGGTGTAACTGGATGTTTGGAATTGGTATCTTGTCCGTGGTGTAAATGTGTGCACAGGTTTCACATCTCTTTTGTAGGCAGGGAGATGTGCCATTTTTTGTATTTTTATTCAGGACACGCCGTACCATCATTTTGTTCAAATTGGGAGGCTGTCTAAAGGAGAGTAAGGGATGCTGTGGGAATATGTTCTTAAGTCTTTCATCCGTATATAATTTCGTTTGAAGTTCTCTTCATATTTTGTGTAGAATTTCAACCTGGGGGTGGTAAGTAACCACCAGTGGCACCCGGTTTCCCTTATGTTGTTCGTTGTAGCGCAACAGATTTTTTTCTTGGTATTTGGTAAGCTATCTGTATCTGACTGTCAATAATAGTTGTAACTGTGTTTTATAAAGTCTCCTCTGAGTTTCTGGAGGTGCTTGTAACGGTTCATCATGTCAGAACAGATGCGGTGGTATCTGATGGCCTGGCTGTATATGATGGAGTTCTTTGTGTGTTTTGGGTGGAAGCTATTGTTTTTCAGTTAGGTTGGTCTGTCTGTTGGTTTGCAGTATAGGGATGTGTGGATGGAGTTGTTCTGAATACTCATAGTTGTGTCAAGGAAGTTAATGTTTGTGCGTGAATGACTGAGTGTTAGTTTGATATTGGGGTGGAATGTATTGTAATTCTCATGAAATTTGAGAAGTTACTCTTCACCGGCGGTCCAGATCATAAGAATATCATCTATGTAATGGAGATAAACCAGGGGTTTTATCTGGCAGGTGGACAGGAAGTCCTCATCCAATTTTGCCATAAACAGGCTGGCATATTGTGGTGCCATTCGCAATTCTTAGAATGTTTGCAGAAAAAAATAGTAAAAGTAAAAGATGCAATACATTTACTTAATACATTGATGTGTCAAACTAAAGACACACAATGGTTATAAAAAGTGTCCAACACAAAATGGCTTTAACCCTTTGTGTGTCAATGCACTGCGTTGGATACCTCTCTGACACTTAGAATGTTAATCCCAAATATAGGTGAAAGGATCATGTAATAAGGCAGTGCTAGACCAAAATATATACCAGACAAACAACAGTAGATATTCATCAGTACATTTAGAGAAGTAGTTTTAGTACATAAGTCAAAGATGCATAGGTTTTTTAACCCGTTCAGTGCCAGAGGGGTATGCAGTGCATTTACCCCTCTGGTACTCAAAGGGTTAAAAGGTCTGTAATTCTGTCCCACTAACCCTGTTGACAAGGTAACACTCTGCAGGGACATGGAGGAATTTTTCAGAAAACTCATACTCAAGAATTCTTAAGAACATATTCCCATAGCCTCCCTTACTCGCCTTCAGACAGCCTCCCAGTTTAAAACAACTGATGGTAAGGAGTGCCCTGAACAAAAATACAAAAAATGGCACATTACCCTGCCTACAAAGTCAGTATAAAACCTGTGCACACATTTACACCACAGACAAGATACCCATACCAAACACCCAGTTACACCATAACATCAATGGTAGTTTCACCTGCAAATCATCCAGTGTAATATACCTTATCGTGTATGCAAAATGCCCAACAGCTCTTTATGTGCGGGAAACGGGACAGCGATTACATAAGAGGTTTAATTGCCACAGATCCAGCATTAATAACAAAACGACAGAGACACCAGTGGGAGAATATTTTTGCCAAAGTGGACACAGTGTCAGGGACATTAGACTGACTGTACTGATGGGACAATTTGACGTATGGGCTGAATAGAGACAGAGCATTTCTGTCACATTATCACATTGTGAATTAACTTTTACGACAGTCCCTCTGGGATCACAAATACCTGGACTCCTCAGAGGAAGAATGCAATTTAAATCACATCCTCTACAACTGACTGATCAAAGAATAAGTATCTGGACTAATGTTCTTATCAGATTTCCCTTATAAACAGTGTAATGTGTACTTGTATTTAAGAGAGAAGTTTTCATATTTATCTGTATAACATGCCTGAGGAAGAGACCTAAGAAGTCTTGAAAGCTTGCATTTTAAATCTGTTTAGTTAGATAAAGGTATCAACTTTACTAAATTTTTGTCTCCTGTGTTTCTATGGCTAACACATTACCAACTCTCGTCTATTGACAGGATACTCTTCTCTCTAATTGGCTGCCTGTACGTGTGATGCAGCGCTGTTGCGCATCTTGGTCTGGAGATGGGAGCGGAGGGGTGATCAGGTGATGGGAAGTTGGTAGCAGGAGTGAGTGAGCGAGCGAACTGAAGCCGGTTCTAGGAGGAGGCCTGAATAATACACCCAGAGTCAGATGCTAGCAGCCCTGAGAGCCCTCAGCAAGTCAGTAAAGTCTGCTGCTTTGAATGCTAGAGTAGTAAGAACATGTTGCTTTACAATACATTGGAAATTACTCTAGCATGCAAGACGTTAATGTATGGAGTCTGCCCTCCCCCGTACAATTGAATCGATATGACTTTCTCTCCAAGTGCTGCTGTCCTCAGCCCCCACATGGTCTGTTTTGCGCGTCTTAATGATAAATGGGTCACTTCCAGTGAGAACAGAGGAAAGGACCTATTATCAGCTAGACGCATGAACCAGAATCTCCAGTAGGATGTAATGGCAGAAGCCCGCGGAGAGCGAGAAAAAGACACTGCAGAGGCCAAAGGTGATTCATTTTTGCATTGGGGAGGATGGGGGATTCTGTTTTGTGCAGGTACGAATGCTTTAAATCTGCTCCATGACACAGACAAAGCAATAAAGCAGACTTAAATCACTGCTCCCCACACAAAACAGAATTTAAACATACAAGAGTCTCTTTGTAATGCTCTAGGGCTGTTAAAAACAGAAAAACATGATTTTGCACTAACACTGAGTCTGGGGTTAATTTTAACAACAGTTGAAGAGCCACAAGAGAACTTATCCAAAATGATTGATTGGATTGTAAGCAAAAGTGCCTATACCCCACACATACACCTCACACATTGTCATTCCTGTTACATGCATATGTACCTACACACATTATTACTAGTGATGAGCGAGCACCCCAATGCTCGGGTGTTCGGGTGCTCTGACCGAGCACCCCCGGAGGCTCGAGTGCTCGGCCGAGCACCCGAGCCCCATTGAAGTCAATGGGAGGACTCGAGCATTACACCAGGCACCCCCTGCTCTGATGAGGGGAGGGTGCCTGGTCCATAGGAAAAGGGCAGAAAATGATGGAAACACCACAGAAATGGTTCAGGGACAGCATAGGGAGGATGTCTGGATGCATCTTGGACCCCAACGTCGCTGCTGGGAACGATGTTTCGCCCGTAGTACGCCATTTTTACAGACTGACCGTAAAACACACAAAAAGGAAGATAAAAACGACTTTAGGTGAAAAATTGTTACCAAACAGTATTTGCTGTATATTTACTTGTATATCATCTGCAAATTCTCCCAAAAATTTCCTTGATTTTTCTGAACTGAGGCCATGATTAAGAGGGAAACGTGCGCAGAGGCAAATTCTCCCAAAAATTTCCTTGATTTTTCTGAACTGAGGCCATGATTAAGAGGGAAACGTGCGCAAAGGCAAATTCTCCCAAAAATTTCCTCGATTTTTCTGAACTGGGGCCATGATTAAGAGGGAAACGTGCGCTGAGCCGACCATCTAAAACATTATGGGTGAGGGTCTGCTGCGGAGCTGACCATCCTAAACATTATATGCGAAGGCCCGCTAGTGAGCTGACGCTATAAAACATTATATGAGAGGGCCCGCT
The DNA here is from genome assembly GCA_037306005.1 of Rhinophrynus dorsalis. Taxonomy (NCBI): domain Eukaryota; kingdom Metazoa; phylum Chordata; class Amphibia; order Anura; family Rhinophrynidae; genus Rhinophrynus; species Rhinophrynus dorsalis. The sequence continues at coordinate 408,181,666 of CM074723.1, forward strand.
AGAGAGCTGACCCAATAAAACATTATATGAGAAGGCCCGCTGGTGAGCTGACCTATACAAAAATTGTCAAACTGCGCCCGCTGGTGAGCTGGCCCTATATAAAAATTATATCACAGGGCCCGCTGGTGAGCTGGCCCTATATAAAAATTATATCCCAGGGTATATGGAAGAGAGTCAACCATATACCCGTTTTTTGGGTGGAAGGGGTGAAGGGGAATACAGAGTATTCCCATCATTGTAAATAACATATATAAAGTCACTTTATGTTCCTCCGGGGCTTTCCTCCAGTGGAGTGGAGAAGTCAGGGGAAATCCAGGCCTTGTTCATTTTTATAAGTGTCAACCTATCAGCATTTTCGGTGGAAAGGCGGATACGCTTATCTGTTATGATGCCACCAGCAGCACTAAATACCCGCTCAGACAGAACGCTGGTGGCAGGGCAGGCCAGCACCTCCAAGGCGTAGAGTGCCAGTTCATACCACGTGTCCAGCTTGGACACCCAGTAGTTGTAAGGCACAGAGGGATCATTGAGGACGCTGACACGGTCTGCTACGTACTCCTTCACCATCTTCCAAAACTTTTCCCTCCTTGTGACACTAGGCTGCGCATCAGGGTGAGGGTGCTGGCGGGGTGTCATGAAGGTGTCCCACGCCTTGGAGAGTGTTGCCCTGCCTTTGTCGGAACTGCTGTGTGCTCCCCTTTTCTCCCCTTCTCGGTTGGCCAAGGTAGCACGTACTCTGCCGCCAGCGTTGTCAGATGGAAAATTTTGGAGCAATTTTTCAACAAGAACCTTCTGGAATTGCACCATTTTGCTTGTCCTCTCCACCGGAGGAATGAGAGATGAGAAATTCTCTTTGTAGCGGGGGTCCAGAAGGGTGAACACCCAGTAATCCATGTTGTCTAAAATGCGTATAACGCGTGGGTCACGGGAAAGGCAGCCTAACATAAAGTCAGCCATGTGTGCCAGAGTACCAACAGGCAAGATTTCGCTGTCCTCACCAGGAGGATGACTCTCAATCTCCTCATCCTCTTCCTCCTCTTCTGCCCACCCACGCTGAAGAGATGGAACTAAAGTTCCATGGCTACCCTCTGTAGCGGAGGCAACCGTGTCTTCCTCCTCCTCCTCCTCCTCCTCCTCCTCCGCCTCCTCCAATTGTCGCTGAGAAGACGAAGTGAGGGTGCTCTGGCTATCACCTTGTGTAAGCTCTTCCTCCCGCATTTCCACCTCTTCCACATGCAAAGCGTCGGTTTTAATTGTGAGCAGCGAGCGTTTCAGTAGACACAGAAGTGGTATGGTTACACTGATAATAGCGTTATCGCCGCTCACCATCTGTGTCGATTCCTCAAAATTGCGTAAAACCTCACAGAGGTCTGACATCCATTCCCACTCCTCACTTCTGATTAGAGGAAGTTGAACGGAGAGGCGACGACCGTGTAACAGCTGGTACTCCACTACTGCCCTCTGCTGCTCACAAAGCCGGGCCAACATGTGGAAGGTGGAGTTCCAGCGCGTACTCACATCACACAGCAACCGGTGAGCTGGCAATTGTAAGCGCTGCTGCAGCTTCAACAGGCCGGCTGAAGCTGTAGATGACTTACGGAAATGTGCACACACGCGGCGCACCTTCGTCAAGAGATCATGCAAATTGGGGTAGGTTTTTAGAAATCGATGAACCACTAAATTAAATACATGCGCTAGGCATGGTACATGTGTGAGCTTGCCGAGCTCCAAAGCCGCCACCAAGTTACGCCCATTATCACACACAACCATGCCTGGTTGCAGGTTGAGTGGCGAGAGCCATTGCTCGGTCTGGTGACTAATCCCCTGCAACAGCTCTGAGGCCGTGTGCTGTTTGTCCCCAAGGCAGATCAGCTTCAGCACGGCCTGTTGACGCTTCCCCACTGCAGTGCTACACTGCTTCCAGCTACCGGCTGATGGGTGAGTGGCGCTGCGCGCAGAGAATTCGGAGGTGGAAACGGAGGAGGAGGGGCCAATAACGTAGGTGCTGGCGGAAACCCTGATGGAGGTAGGGCCCGCAATCCTCGGCGTGGGTAGCACCTGTGCCATCCCAGGGTCCGAGTCGCTCCCAGCCTCCACGACATTCACCCAGTGTGCCGTCAGGGAAATGTAGCGTCCCTGGCCACAAGCACTTGTCCATGTGTCAGTCGTTAAGTGGACCTTCCCAGTAACTGCGTTGGTCAGGGCACGGGTGATGTTACGGGACACATGGTGGTGTAAGGCGGGGACGGCACACCGGGAAAAGTAGTGGCGGCTGGGGACTGCATACCGAGGGACAGCTGCTGCCATCAGGCTGCGGAAGGACTCAGTCTCCACAAGCCTAAATGGCAGCATTTCGATGGCCAGTAATTTGGAAAGGTGTGAGGTTAGTTCTATGGCCTGTGGGTGGGTGGCTGGGTATTTTCGCTTGCGCTCAAATGCCTGGGGTAACGACATTTGGACGCTGTGCTGGGACAGGGAAGTGGATGTGGTCGCTGATGGTGCTTCAGATGGTACAGGTGCAGGGCGGGAGATATGCGGGCCTGCGCCTTCGACAGGCGATTGGCCGGCACCGAAAACAGGGGAAGAGGAGGCAGTGGTGTGGCCTGCAGACACAGATTGGCGATCCGGGCGTTCCTCCCACTTATTACGGTGCTTGGATGCCATGTGTCGGATCATGCTGGTGGTGGTGAGGTTTCTAGTGTTCATGCCTCGGCTCATTCTGGTGTTGCACAGGTTGCAAACTACAATTCTTTTGTCGTCCACACTTTCCTTAAAAAAACGCCATACCGCGGAACACCTACCCCTTGGCAAGGGAGATTTAACCAAGGGGGTGCTCCATGGAACATTTGCGGGCCGGTTTGGTGCGGTCCGCCTTCTTTCTGTAGCCACACCACTGCCTCTTCCAGCCTGTTGCGGTGCTGCAGATGGCTCACCCTCAGGACTGCTGTCATCGCTCGGCTCTACACCTTCCCAGGTGGGGTCAGTCACCTCATCGTCCACCAAGTCCTCCTCCACTTCCTCACTCTGATCATCCTCCTCATGTCTTGATCCCACCACATACTCAGTCATTGACAACTGTATATCATCCTCCTCATCAAGGTCTTGAGACAGTAATAGTGGTTGATTTAATGGCAACTGTGTCTCATCATCATCATCATCCACTTCCTTTGACCTTAAATGCCGTTCACCTCTGTCATCTTCTTGTGATTGGGTACCCTCTAGAGGTTGAGAATCAGGGCACAAGATGTCATGTTCCTCTGCAAGCGTGCTTGGAGAGAGGTTCAAATGAAGGATTGGTGATGAGACGAGCTCCTCACTATATCCCAGTGTGGGATCACTTCTTTGACCAGACCCTCTATGGTGGGAGGAAGGATGATCAGGGTGAGGATTATGTTGACCAGACTCTTGGCTACTGAGAGTGGACTTGGTGGAAGACAGGGTGGTGCTTAACTGACTGGAAGCAGTATCAGCTGACATCCAACCGACCACCTGTTCGCAGTGGTCGGACCTCAAGAGTGATGTCCTGCGACGCCCTGTAAACTGAGACATGAAGCTAGGTATGGTGGATGTCTTTCTGTCTTGTGCTCTGGCACCAGGCACAGTTTCTACGCGTCCTGACCCGCGCCCTGAACTATCAGGATCACGTCCACTTCCCCGTCCCTTTTTACCCGCCTTCTTCATATTACACGGAATATGTGCTGCAAATCTGCAACTTTGCACAGTAAACAGAATGTGCTTCTTAACTGCGGCTACGCACAGTGAATGGAATATGTGACTTTGATATTTTACAGTTTGAACACTTAACAGAATGTTCTCCTATTCTGAAACTTTGCACAGTAAACAGAATGTGCTTCTTAACTGTGGCTACGCACAGTGAATGGAATATGTGACTTTGATATTTTACAGTTTGAACACTTAACAGAATGTTCTCCTAATCTGAAACTTTGCACAGTAAACAGAATGTGCTTCTTAACTGCGGCTACGCACAGTGAATGGAATATGTGACTTTGATATTTTACAGTTTGAACACTTAACAGAATGTTCTCCTATTCTGAAACTTTGCACAGTAAACAGAATGTGCTTCTTAACTGCGGCTACGCACAGTGAATGGAATATGTGACTTTGATATTTTACAGTTTGAACACTTAACAGAATGTTCTCCTATTCTGAAACTTTGCACAGTAAACAGAATGTGCTTCTTAACTGCGGCTACGCACAGTGAATGGAATATGTGACTTTGATATTTTACAGTTTGAACACTTAACAGAACGTTCTCCTAATCTGAAACTTTGCACAGTAAACAGAATGTGCTTCTTAACTGCGGCTACGCACAGTGAATGGAATATGTGACTTTGATATTTTACAGTTTGAACACTTAACAGAATGTTCTCCTATTCTGAAACTTTGCACAGTAAACAGAATGTGCTTCTTAACTGCGGCTACGCACAGTGAATGGAATATGTGACTTTGATATTTTACAGTTTGAACACTTAACAGAATGTTCTCCTATTCTGAAACTTTGCACAGTAAACAGAATGTGCTTCTTAACTGCGTCTACGCACAGTGAATGGAATATGTGACTTTGATATTTTACAGTTTGAACACTTAACAGAATGTTCTCCTAATCTGAAACTTTGCACAGTAAACAGAATGTGCTTCTTAACTGCGGCTACGCACAGTGAATGGAATATGTGACTTTGATATTTTACAGTTTGAACACTTAACAGAATGTTCTCCTATTCTGAAACTTTGCACAGTAAACAGAATGTGCTTCTTAACTGCGGCTACGCACAGTGAATGGAATATGTGACTTTGATATTTTACAGTTTGAACACTTAACAGAATGTTCTCCTATTCTGAAACTTTGCACAGTAAACAGAATGTGCTTCTTAACTGCGGCTACGCACAGTGAATGGAATATGTGACTTTGATATTTTACAGTTTGAACACTTAACAGAATGTTCTCCTAATCTGAAACTTTGCACAGTAAACAGAATGTGCTTCTTAACTGCGGCTACGCACAGTGAATGGAATATGTGACTTTGATATTTTACAGTTTGAACACTTAACAGAATGTTCTCCTATTCTGAAACTTTGCACAGTAAACAGAATGTGCTTCTTAACTGCGGATACGCACAGTGAATGGAATATGTGACTTTGATATTTTACAGTTTGAACACTTAACAGAATGTTCTCCTAATCTGCAACTTTGCACAGTAAACAGAATATGCTTCTTAACTGTGGCTACGCACAGTGAATGGAATATGTGACTTTGATATTTTACAGTTTGAACACTTAACAGAATGTTCTCCTAATCTGAAACTTTGCACACTAAAAAGAATGTGCTGCTAATCTGCAACTTTGCACACTGAACAGAATGTGCTCTAATCTGCAACTTTGCACACTAAAAAGAATGTGCTGCTAATCTGCAACTTTGCACACTGAACAGAATGTGCTCTAATCTGCAACTTTGCACACTAAACAGAATGTGCTGCTAATCTGCGGCTAGGCACAGTGAACAGAATATATGAAGATTTTTTTTTTTATATATCTGCCCCCCCAAACAAAATAAACTGCTGCCCCCACACACAGTAGTCCTAAAAAGGACTTTTGGGTCTTTTTTTTTTTTTAAATAGCTTTTCTTCTCCCTACACTGACTTTCCCTTCCTATCCTCATCTCTCCCTGGCTGAGCCGAACTCGCTGGTCAGGTGCTATACAGCACCCGATCACGGGTTCTGGCCAGCCAATCAGTGTAATGCCAGCAGCCAACATGGCTGCTGGCATTACACTGATGTCAGAGCCTCCCTGCACGTTTATTGGCTGCGCAGCAGCCGCGAAACGTGCGGGGAGGAGACCCGAACATGGCGGGCGAGCACATGCGGTACTCGTACGAGTACCGCCATGTGCCGAGCAGAGCGATGCTCGAGCCGAACCGAGCTTCGGCCGAGCATGCTCGCTCAACACTAATTATTACACACTATCACATACACACCCAATGAGGCCGGAGTACTAAGAAATGGGAGAAGACATTAAAGGGATAGTAATACTTAAGTATTACTAATCCCTATAGTAAAGTCCTATTAAAAATAAATGTATTGCCCCCAGTGTCATCTCTCAAACCATAAAGTTGCCCTCTCCCTCCCCCTTCCCCGAAGTCAGCGTTGTAGCGGACTGAAGGGAAATCCGGTCATAGATCATCAGGCGGCTCTGCAGCAGTGCCGCGATAGCGCTAATAAAAAAAAAATCTTTCACTAAAACGGTCTTCTACGTGTGCTTGCAAACCAAGCACACATAGAAGACCATTTCAGTGAAAGTTTTCTTTTTTATTAATGCGATCACGGCTGTGCTGGAGAGCCACCTGAAAGTCGCACAACTGGCTTCCCTGCAGTCAGCTAGAATGCTGACTACGGGGAAGGGGGAGGGAGAGGGCAACTTTAGGAGCGATCATCTCTCAAACCATAAAGGTTTGAGAGATGATATTTGAGGGCAATACATTTATTTTTAATAGGACTTTAATATAGGGATTAGTAATACTTAAGTATTACTATCCCTTTAAGATAACTGCACCATAGGGAGTAAATAGACATTTTTAAAAATGCCCATAGATTAAAAAAGGCTCTTAACCCTTTGAGTGCCAGAGGGGTACACAATGCATTGCTTTGCAATGCTTTATGTACTCCCTGGCACTCAAAGGGTTAATCCCTTGAATGCTAGGCAGGTCTCTAACACTTTGCTTCAAAATGCAAGGAGATCTCTCTAGAGGCTTTGACTTGTAGATCAGTGTGTGTGTGTGTGTGTGTTTGTGGTGGCTCTGTGTGTGGCTGTATGGCTGTAAGTGTGTGCATGTGTGTGTGTACATATATATATATATATATATATATATATATATATATATATATATATATATATATATATGGTTCTGTGTTGTTCTTTATGTGTGTGTGTGTGTGTGTGTGTAAATGGCTCTGTGTGTGTCTGTGTATGTGTGCCTCTGCGTGTGCAAGTGTGTTTGTGAAAGACTATGTATGATAAAAGGCGCTAAGGTAATACTCACTAATAGAGGTGGGGTATAAGTAGGCGGGTCATAAATGTGTGTGACACAAGGGGTGGAGGCAATGGGCTTGGCGAATGAGGTTTTGCCTAGGGTGGCAAAAATCCTTGCACCAGCCATTGCACCAGCCCTGCCACATCTGATTGGTACTTTACTGAATAAATTCTGTTTTTTGGTTGGAAGGTATAACTCAACTAATATCGTAATATTCATTACACTTTTTTTCAATCACCACATTATTATTCATACCATGTTGACTTAGGCTTGTATGTAATAGATTCAGTTCATACTTCTGACTCTGAGACCCAGGGGAGTTAGCTCTGGTTTATTTTTGACCAAAGAATGTTTTTGCCCATTTCTTTCTGTTTCTTGCAACGTGCTCCAGAATTTCATCAGCTTCAGTATGGAATAATTTTGTGTGTGCATTTCTCTCAATATTCCTTTAACATCAATAAATTGATATGGCTCTGAAATCGTCTGTGGGTTGTTATTAAAAAGAGACAATCCTCTTGTTGCAGAAAATAAGCTGTATATGTTGTAAGTACAGAATACTTTTATAAAATTTCAATGAGCCATAATTATACTGCATTGTAATGGCAAAACACTAGTGATTTGTCCTCTCTCTCTCTCTCTCTCTCTCTATATATATATATAGTTTATATCTAACAGTTATTATACATTTCTCTTAATCTTCTGCAGCCATTTACACAATATGTAGTCACTCCTACTCATAATGTTTTCTTCTATGGAAAATAGTCTTCAAGATGATTACAACTTGTTTGTAATATGAAAATACAATGTTGGATCTTTCATAAAAAAGAAAAAGAAATATCCCTGAATTGGAGTAAACAAAACAAATAATTGTTGCATTGTATAACTGCGACTGTTACATCAAAACAGATCTGTGTAATAACACACATGGGGAAATCAGGCCTGATGATAAGACACTAGAAAAAACAAGAATGTAGCAACTCGTGTTCATAGACAGCCTTCCTAATAAAACTAAAGTAAATACTTTTTATCATATGAAAGTAGAACTATAAGAGTAGAGCTATACACAGTTAAAGAAGAACTATCACTTCATTATAATAACCCTTACTTTGGCCAGGAAAACCTCTTGGCCCCCCATGAATTTTTCCCTTCTATGCTTCAAGAGATGACAGTCTTTGTTCAGTTTTGACTGTAATGTCCATGGAGGTGAATATAATGGCTGCTAGCAATACCACAGGTGCTCAAACTCTTCTCCCTGCACATTGTAGTCTTAACCCTTTAAGGCCGAAGGGATGTGCTTTGCATATTATGCTGATTTTTATACCTGGATTCACACACTAAGCAGACTATATTGTTTGTACCACATCACAGGGGAGAAAGAGGTACAGTGGGTTCCAAACTGTGATGTGTGAGAATCAGAGTTTCTGAAAATAGGGGCCACTGCGGGTCAGTGGACCCTGGTCAACTGCCTACTTTACCCTAAGCAGGGCCCTCTGATGCTTCTGTTCTCCACATCTGATTGTACTATTTAATACTTCTGTATGTCTATTCCCAATTGTACAGCGCTGCGGAATGAGTTGGCGCTATATAAATAAAGAAAAATAATAATATTTTTAAAACAACACTGCTTAGAAGCCTCTAATAAGCCTTTATTTCTCCCATTTCTGATTGTCTTAATTACAATATAAGAGTAAATCTGGGGGGCTATTATAAAGTGTGTCCTGGAAAGTATACCTCTCTCATTCCATGATTTGAGGCCCTACCCTCTGTCTCTAATTAAGTATGTGTGGGTGTCCTCCCTCCAGTGCAGGACTACAGGACTACGTTACATTACATATCATTTCAGATTCTACTGATCCCTCTTAACTTTTCACCACTTATACCAATAATCTCTTTCCCACTGTAGTGAAAGCTCTATTTCAAGGGAGTTGGTTATAATGCCTGTGGAGATTTCAGTTCACATAACAGCTGGCATCAGAAGTCTGCAAAAAATGTAAAGGGAAAGCCAGCCTTATCCTGCTGTCGAGATTAAGAAAAGTGAAGTAATTCCAGAGCAAACCAGAGCCAAGATTGTCTGATTCTGCAGATATTTCTAGTTGGTTTGTACCCAAAGATACCTACAAAATGCACCAAAATGACCTCAAAGTGAGGCTAAAGGAAGCACAATGGATTAACTGCATGTTAAAAAACAAACCCTGCCTTCCCAATACCTGCCCCATAGCATGCTCAGGGAAATGATGTACAGTTACGCCATTACCTCTTATCGTGTAGTACACTGACCTATGCAGGTAATACGGGAAAGGAATTCCCCAAAATGACCCCAGATTACCCCATGGTGCTTCCCTTGATGCAGGCAGTGTCAAGGGAGGATTTAGGGCATATGTAGTTTAGTAAATTGACTTTAAGCAGTCATAAAGACAGAGACCTGTATCTAGTCTGTTTTTTTTTTTTTTTTTTTTGATAAAGCCAGTCCCCTTTCTGTTTTTTTCACTAAAATTACTAAGAAAATGTACAAAGCACCTTAGGTTTATAAATGAAACACATTCCACTTGCAACCCAAGCATAATTGTTGGCTCCTGTTTAACACTGCAAGAGACATGACCTACATTGCTCCTACAACGCACTGCTCCATGATGAAAGTAAGAAAGGGTGGACAGGTCTATGTGCCAAAACAGGAATAACGAGAACAGTGACATGTTTCAATGGGATCTCTCATGGTAATTTACATACAACACTGCCTTAGCAGTGCCCCTGGTAATTATTTGTATCCTACTTATTGTGTTTTGTCTATCTACTGTAAGGTATTGTACTTTACTATACCAACACAATGTTATATGAGCTAGAAAATGTTCTGTTGTTTCCTATTTCATCATATTTACTAAGGGGACCCAAGAGGGTTTCACCAGTTTTTGCTCACTAACAAGGCCCCTGAATAATCCAGAAATATTCTGGATTTTGGCTTTGACTGAAAGGAGAGAGTCTGTGAGATAAGCTATCACTCATTGTCCTACTGAAATCTGCTTGTACTACCACTTTTCGTCTCAAAAATTAATAAGAAAGACATCTCAATTTTATGAAATATTAGACTTTTGAAGGGTATGGTATTGGTTACTTCCCTGGCACTCAAAAGTTTAAGGACAAGAGAAGTGCACAATAAATTGTGAAGCAATACTTTGCACTCTCATTTGACCTTTAAAGAGACAGTAATTTTTTAAATTAAGTAGATCTGGCTGCTCCAGAATATATAAAACTTTAATTTGTAATCCAAATTGGGTAAAAAAAAAAGCCCACAATTTTTAATTGTTTTTACCCAATTTGGATTACAAATTAAAGTTTATATATTCTGGAGCAGCCTTCCGATCGTTTTTTTTTTTTGTTAGTATATATGTAGTAAATGTTGTGCGGCATTGCCAGTGATTAGGACAGGACATAGTGCTGAGCTAGCCTTATTAGTGGGAGGGAGTGATGTGTTGAATAAAGGTTATCAGATTCAGATAGAAGGGTCCTACAAATCAATGTTTCCATAGGGCTTGTGCCAAACGAGCTTAAGTCCTACAAATCAATGTTTCTTCAGGGCTTGGGCCTCTAATAAGTCTAAGTCCTACAAAGGCCTCTAACAACAAATCAAACAAATCATCCTCTACAAAATACTCTATCAAGTCAAGTATCAGTCCACCCCAGTGGCAGCTTATGTCAGGGGGTTCCTGCCTCTGTCACTTTAAATACAAATGTCTTATTTTATTTTATTGATTTATTTTTTTATTAACTATCCCCCCCCAATAGCAGTCAAGAAAGCCCCCCAAAACAAATTCCCTGTTCAAACGATTCATTCATTCACCAACACAGACACCCTCCTCAGACCCCTTATACCATGTCTTATGTTTTTTTATTTTATTAAGTGCCCCCCCAATCCCAGTAAACAACCCCCAAAAAACATCCCCTGTTCAACTGATTCTTTCCCCACATGTCCCTTTTATACAATGCCTTTGGGAAATAAAATATTATTTGTAATGTGTTGTGTGTAACTTCTATGTTCCCATTTATTTCAATTGGCGGAAAAAAGCGGAAGATCTGCACTTTTTGTGGGGAATTTATAGCCATTTTTCGCCGATTTCAGTTTAAGGCGGAAAGTTTTGCACATCCCTATTACTGAGTTGCTATGTATGGACACATGGAGGCATTTGGGTGGTAGAAGGGGCTACAATAGATACATTTGTATGTGTGTGTGATTGAGTCATGATCTCATAATGGGAGAACATTAAGAACCCTTTGAATACCAGAGGGATACCCTTGTGCACAGCGTTTGATACTCATCTGGCACTCAAAGGGTTAAAATCAGAGTCTTTCAAAGTAAGAGGAAATGTGTCCCAGAGCATTGCTCATCAAGATAAAGAAGATATGTTTTGAGGAAAACTACTCAAACAGAGAAACTAAAATTCTGCATATTCCCATTGATTTAAATGGGGCTTTTGACCCGTTGTATTCAACCCTTTGAGTGCCAGAGGAGTATCAAACACTTTGCACATGGGTATTCTTCTGGCTTTCAAAGGGTTCTTGTTTTTCAATTATGAGATCATGACTCAAAAAAAAAAAGTCAAAACAGGAGAAAAGAAGACGACAGAAAAGGCATGTGAATGATTTACATACTTGATAAGGTCTGGGGAACTGGAGTATGAGTTGTCTGGAGAGAAGTAGGGCAGCAATAGGAATGCAGGTACAGGAACAAATTAACATCTTGAGTGCTAGAGAGGCCTTTTTATGTCACTTTACAACATGTTAAATGCCTCTCTAGCACTGGGTTAAGTTAGAAAGCATAAAAATAACAACCAAGGCTGTCAAGTAGCTGCTTCACCCGGGGCACCTTTGAAATGCAGAGCAGCAGTCTCTTTCACATTGTGACACTGCTGTCACAGCCTGTGACACTTCCGTGGGGCTGGAGTCTGCACTGTAATTTTGCAGAGCGGCCCTTCCCTGTCAAGAAGCAACCAGCCCACTGGGGCATGCCCGAATGCCCGATAGTACAATCTGCCTCTGGCTATGACAGTTGTCCTGGGGAGAAAGAACGCATCATGATGGGTGCTTTCAATTCTTTATTGAAGTAAGGTTGCGTGAGTTAAAATTAAGTGGTTACCTAAATAGGGAAGGAGGCAAAGGGTACTGTGCCATGAGTTGGCCATTTTTTTATTTGTTCCAAGAGGAGATAGAGAGGGTGGCCCAGCTTCTTGCAGATATTTTGACAGGAGAGGGGGCCACTTGTGTCAAAATCATGCCCCTGTGTATGTCCTGGACAGGCAGTATGCAGGAGATATGCATAACTCCTCCTTGCTGCCACCCCGGGGTGTGTCAGGCATGGCCGTAGAATATGTGGTCATGTGACCACATTCTCTTTCATAGTATAGATTATTTGGGGTTAAATGTTTTTTGTTCTAGAGTGTTATAGGCAAATTGAATTTCCTGTGCCAGAAAATAGTGGATGGGACTGGAGGAGTGAACAGTACGTGTGTGGCCATGTGCAGTGCTAAGAAAACCTAGAGTACCTTGCCTAAGGGTGCCAGGAATTTAAATCAAGGCCTGGTTCTTTTTGAGTTTACTTTTTGCTATCTAAGACAAACATGACATGGATTAGAACATTCACTTTTACGGTTGACCATTGTTCCTGGGTTGAGTTACCAGGCTGAACCTTCCTTAATGATACCCATGATGTTTTTCATCCAGAGGGGAGACTGTTTGATAGGAAAGGTTTTTGTACCCCTTGTGTATATCCATCTTCCGTTTATACTGTAGTGTTATGCATTAGCAGGCATTAGGGAGTTAGCTCATCACAATATACATTTTTGAGCGTTTTCATTTGTATGTCATTTGTATATAGCACTGGATCTTTTAAAATAATACACTTTTGGTTTCTACACTATACTGCTGATGGCAGAGCAATATTTTTGCTACTAATATTTTAAAGAGATTGCTCAGTATCTGTACAAGGTATAACACAGTATCATAGAAAATTAGGTTGAAAAAAGGCCATCAAGTTCAAACTTTGGCTCACAACCAAGAAAAATGAGAATTGTGTAAACCTTCCTACCACCAAATGAGTATTAGCCTATTTGCCAGAACTTCCTGTTTTACCTACTAATACACACTTTAACCCTGCATATTTCCTCTTGAAAGATATGCATCTAATCTCTTAAATTTATCCATTTTATCTGCCATTACCACATCATTGGGCAAAGATTTCCATAATGTATCAGACCTTACTGTAAAAAAAAAACCCTTCCTCCACTAAAGTTGATACCTCCTTCCCTCTAATCTTAAAGTGTGACCCCTAGTTATTTGATCAGGCCTTGGAAAGAGAAGCTCACCAAAGAGATCTTACTATTGACCTCACATATGCTTATATATTGTAACAAGATCTCCTCTTAGTCCTCTTTTCAAGATTGTCTAGACATTTCTCATACGTCAAGTCATTCATTCCCTTACTTAATATTGTTGCTCTTCATTGTACTCTCTCTAATTCTAGAATATCCTTTTTCAGAACTGGTGCCCAAAACTGCTCTATATATTAGAGGTTAGGTCTTCCCAACAATTTGTACAGTGGCAAAATAATGTTATCTACTCTTGCTTCAATACCCCCTTTAATGCAAGACAGGACTTTGTTTGCTTTTGCTATTGCTGTTTGACACTGGTCACTGTTTCCAAGTTTGTAGTTTACAAGGATTCCCAGGTCTTCTCTAGGAATGAGTCTCCTAAAATGAATCCATTAAGTTCATAGGTAACGCTGGTATTTTTTCTTCCAAAATGCATGACTTTCCCACATTTAAATTCATATTCCATTTGTTTGCCCAAGCTCTCATTTTATGTAAATCCCTCTGTAGAGAACTACCATCATGTTCTGGATATTTTACCCTGCATAATTTAGTCATCTGCAAATATTGACATTTTGCTTTCTATACCTATTTCCAGGTAATTTATAAACATGTTAAACAGCAGTAGACCAAGTGCTGAACCCTGAGGTACTCCACTCTCAACTTTAACTGTACTGGATCATTTTCCATTTATAACACTGTTCCATATCCTTCAACCAGTTTTCTATCCAATTGCAAAGGTTAGCCCCCAGCCCAAATTTCCATATTTTATACACCAGTCTTGCTATGTACTTCTTCATAGAAGCTCAAAAGATTAGTTTGACAAAAATCATGTTGCTTCCTGTTAATAATCTTATTTTTCGATGTGTAATCCTGAATATAATCCCTTATTATCCCTTCTAGCAGTTTTTCCATTACAGAGATCATACTCACAGGTATATAATTCCCAGGTTCTGTTTTAGTTTTCTTCTTCAATAAAGGCACTACACTGGGTTTATGCCAATTTTGTGGAACTGAGCCTGTGGTGATAGTCTTTAAAGAGTAAAAAGACTGGTCTTACTAACACTGTATGATGTGTAAAAAGCCAGAAAAGTGAAGCTATTATAAATGTAAGCATTGATCATTGTGCGGACCATGGTGTGAGTATACTTCCTATAGGAAGCTCAGATAAGTTGTGAAAAAAACACACACTTGTAGTGGTTATTTAACCCATTTTGATGTTGAGAGGTTCCCAACACAACCAAGGGGTTAAGGGGCTCATCACTTAATATTTTTTCAGGGCCCATCAATTGATTAAAAACATCTCTGACTTGGAGATGTCTCTAGCATCCAAGAGTTAATGGTATGTTTGTTGTTAGAATTCAGCTTTAATTCTGAACACAATAGGTAAAAGGTTGAATTTCCTTTTTCTTGTCCTCAACAACTATATAAACAGGATAAGTACAAGTTTCATTGTGAAATATGAAAAGATGAAGAGCAGACATTTTTCAACAAGGAACAATTTACTCAGAGTGCCTATAATTTTATGCACCTTGCATAGTGTATGCTATTATCAAAAAGATATTTATCAGAGAAACATTTATCTTCATATGCAGTGGGAGGCTGTGCAAGCTCTCATTACAGAATCCATTATGTTCATGGAGATTCATTTGCAATACCAAGGTATCTCCAAAGGACATCCAAGAAAATTCACTCTTTGTAGAAATTAAAGGGATAGTAATGTCCCACAAAAAATATTTATCAAATTGTAGTCCTTAAAAAGTTGAGCACAGCACAAAAAGACAAGCACACTTTTTAGACCATTCCAATGAAATAATTCATTGAAAATAACACAATTGCGGCTCTGCTGCAGAGCCTCCGTGTCGCCTGACACGGATCTCCTGCTGACAGCTGTACAACTTTACATGCCTGTATCTCTCAAACCATAGCGGTTTGAGAGATACATTTTTTGTGCTGTGCTCAACTTTTTAACCCCTTCAGTGCCAGAGGCTTAGGCCATTTCCTGTACCCTGCAGGCCAGACACATTTTCAGCATTTTTGCTATCCTTCTGTTTAGGCTTGATTTCCTCTGGGGATTTTTAGTTACATATGGAAAACTATATATTGGTGTTTTTTTTTCAGAACAAATTGAGCTTTTTCGTGGTACCTTACATGAAGAGTGTTTTGCATCATGCAAAAAGCTATGATGTCATAATGACAAAAAAATGTGAAAATTTACTTATTTTGCTAAAATCACACACTATGTATCAAAAACATTTACCTTGATTGTGAAAGTTTCAATTATTTGAAAAAGCCCTGAGTCCTCCGAGTAAAAAAATACCAAATTTGTATAGTTTTACCTAAGTCCATGGCTAGCGTAGCACCCTAATCACCACGAGCGCAAAATGGCATTTTCAACCTTAATGCGCATTCTAGAGTTTTTGTGATAAAGCTACCCTAAAACAGTGGAATAACTATATAAAACTATATATTTCTGGAAAGTAGACAACCTGCTGCATCTAATGAGGGAGAACTTGCCTTCTTACCCCAAGCCTGGTGTACCCAAATGTTTCCAGAATTTGGCGTTAATGAAAAAAGGCATTTTCTTACATTTCTGCCCCTTCAAATGTACTGAAATCTGTGAAAACCATGGCATTTCCAACTAGTGCTCTTAGGAGAAAAATGACACCCCGTTGGTATGAGTTTACCTACCTCAGGGGGTGCTAGAAGTGCAAAATGACATCTACTACAACCTCTAATTTTTCTAACATTTTCTGAAACATTACAACCATATCATTTTGGAAAGAAGACACCCTGCCGCATCTAATGATGGGTGACTTGCCTTGTTACCCCAAGCCTGGTGTGCACAAATGCCTCCAGAAGGTGGCACTAATGAAAAAAAAAGTATTTTCTTACATTTCTGCCCCTTGAAATGTAGTGAAATCTGTGAAAACCATGGCATTTCCAAATGTACTCATGAGTTAGTGCACTTGAGAGAAAAATGGCACCCCACTGGTATGAGTTGACATATCATGGGGGTGCCAGAAGCACATAACAACACCTACTTGTTTTCTTCTTTGGAAATGGCTGCTTGTACTAAAGGTATAAAATGTATACCATTTTGGAAAGTAGACATTCACCCGCATCAAATGAGGGGGTCACTTGCCTTTCTACCCCCGGGCTGATGTGTACAATTATTTCCAAAAGTTGGCACTATAGGAATAAATACATGTTTTTTTACATTTCGACCACTTCAAAGATACTAAAATCTTTGAAAACCATAACATTTCCTACTGTATTCAGTACCTGCTACCAACATGAGAAAAATGGTACTCCCTTTGTGTGGGATAACATACAATTTGTGGGTGCTAGGAACACTTGCCTAAAACTGACACTTTTGTTTTTGAAATTATATGCCTGCACGAAAAGTGTCATAACCGTTATAGATATGCAGGAAAGGTAGAGAAACCATACCATTTTGGAAAGGAGATAACCTACCACATCTAATGAGGGGTCACTTGCCTTCTTACCCCAATCCTGGTGTGCACAAATGCCTCCAGAATGTGGCACTAATAAAAAAAAGTCATTTTCTTACATTTCTGCCCCTTCAAATGTATTGAAATCTGTAAAAACCATAGAATTTTCAACTGCTAGTGCTCTTAGGAGAAGAATGGCACCCCATTGGTATGAGTTGACATACTGTAGGGGGTGCTTTAAGTACAAAACTACTCATGCTACAACCTCTTATTTCTCTAACATTTTCTCAAACATTCTTGTGTGTCTGAAAATGGCTATAACACCTCCAGAAGTGAAGAAAAGGTAGATAAACCATACCATTTTGGAAAGAAGATAACCTGATGCATCTAATGAGGGGTCACTTGGGATGGGTCACTTGCCTTCTTACCCTAATCCTGATGTGCATAAATGTTTTGAGAAGGAGGCAATATAGGAAAATAATTGAATTTTTTTACATTACTGTCCCTTCAGATGTATTGAAACCTGCTATGGGATTTCCAACTGTATTTGTTACCTAGTGCTCTTAGGAGAAAAATGGCACCCCATTGGTATGAGCTGACATACTGTAGAGGGTGCTAGAAGTACAAAACTACTTCTGCTACGACCTCTTATTTCTCTAACATTTTCTCAAACATTCTTCCGTGTATGAAAATGGTTATAACGGCTACAGAAGTGAAGAAAAGGTAGAGAAACCATACCATTTTGAAACAAAGACAACCTGCCGCATCTAATGAGAGGCCACTTGCCTTTCTACCCCTAAGTTACTGTGCACAACTATTTCCAGAATGGTACCCCACTGCTGTGGGATGACATACCATATTGGGTGTCAGGAGCGTGGCTACCAGTGGAACAAGGATGGGGAAGCAAACAGTGTATGTATGATTCTATGGCTATCAGTGGTCAATCAGTGTATGTGAGGACCTGTGACTGCCAGTGAAACCAGGTGGGGGAGGGGGGAGAGGTCAGGCAGTGTATGTGGGTATATCTACCAGTGGGCAGTAAGCAAGTATGGCAGTGGTGGTGGGGGAGGTAAGATACATATGGGGATCTGTGACTACCAGTGTTCACTGTAAGTCCCCCACATGCACTGTTCGATTCCCAGCCTGAATCCAGTACGTACTGGCACTTTTGGGTCTACCAGTAGGCAGTGGAACCAGGCTGGGGGGGTAAAACTGTGGGAATGGGACTGCCAGTGGGCTGTGGAACTAGGCTGGAGGGTAGGGTATGGGGGGATATTGCAGGCATTTTGTGTGCATGCCACAGTGGTGGACCCCCTGTGGCACATAGAGAGTTCATTTAAAAAATATATATATTCTTTATTCATAGCTTGGCAACAAGCTTTGAATGTAAACTAATAGTGAAAAAAGTCCCTTGTGTGCCACAGGAGTCGGTCTACAATGGACCCCCTCCCCTGTAGCACACACAGGGTTAATTTTTTTTGCTAATTTTTTTATAGACCTCATTGGGGGGCTTCAGGACCCTTCCTGATGTCCCCCAATGCGGTCTTAGTAAAAAAAAATATGTCCCAAAAGAATTTCCCCTGTGAGTGTCAATGTTCTGCGACCCCTGCGGAACTCACAGAGTTATTTTTTTATTATATTTTACTTTTTACTATCAGAGATTATTGGGGGACATCAGGACCTTTCCTGATGTTCCCCCAACAAACTCTGATTACAGTTTAGTGAAAAATAGCCTTGTATGTGCCACAGGAGGGGGGAAATCTGCAATGAACTCCCCTCCCCTGTGGCACACACAGGGTTTATTTATTTATTTTTTTATTATTACAGACCTCATTGGGGGACATCAGGACCCCTCCTGGTGTCCCACAATGAGGTCTTAGTAAAACAAATATTCCCTAAAAGAATTGACCCTGTGAGTGCCACAGGGGTCTCCAGCGAATTGCAAAGCAATGCGTTGGGGAACCCTGCGGCACTCACATGGTTAATTTTTTTTAACTTTTTTTTTTTTTTTTTTTTAATTATTTTCATTCAGACCTCGCTGGGGATATCAGGACCCCTCCTGATGTGCCCCCAGTTATTGATCTCCCAGCCGATTGGGCTGGGAGATCAATATGGCGACTGAAGGAGAGCAAAAGCTCTCCTTCCCTTCTCCTTCGAGATCGGGTTAAGCTTGCTAACGTCATCGGTGAACATATCATCGATGATGTTAGGAGACTTCCCCTGGTCCCGACCACTCCTACTCGGAAGTTCGGGTAGGAGAGAGGGGAAACATATTGATCTCCCAGTGCGATCGGCTGGGATAGCAATACCTGGGGGGGGGGCATGAGGATTGATCCTCATGCCCTCCTATGAGTGTCAGGCTAGTTTTAATCTAAAATGTGGCCACTGCAAGCCGGTTATACCGGCTTTTTTGCAGTGACCGCATTTTAGATGTACAACATACGAGCTTGGCATAGCAGGTACAGCTGTCCAATCTCGTACGTTGTAAGTAGCTGGCATTCTAGGGGTTAAGGACTACAATATGAAAAATATTTTTGTGGGACATTACTATCCCTTTAAAGTTTAAAAAACATGATATATGGAATACTGTGTTTGTGAAAAATTGAGTACCAAGTCAGGGCATACACCATTAGTCAAAAAGTTGATATAATAAGAAGAATTTGCACAATTCTGAAGCAAACCATTTGCACTTTATACAATAAATAAAAACTTCTATTCGTTTAAATGGGGCTTTTAACTCATTGACTGCTAGAGAAATCTCAAATGCTCTATTTTAAACAATGGGAAACACAATAGTCATCTGGATATCCTTGGAATAGAGACAGGGTAGTGACAAGTCTCAAGTGGTCCAGAGAGGAGGGTTTCTTACATGGGAAAAAGTAGGAGATACACTTTACCTGTAGGTCATGGAGTGAACTCTTTACCATGCCTTAAAGGGCAAAAATGGTTAAAGAATTGAAGGAAACCTATGGCAGACATTTACTAATTTTGAACAGCTCTTAGATTGATCATCAGAAAAGAATGGTCTACTGTGGAGAACTGGGCTCAAATCCATCAGTCAGTCCACAGTGACCAAGAGGCTGCATACTTTAAAGGAGCAATAAACTTCTTTTATGAAAGCCTATATGTTATAGAGCTTTTCCTGCTGAGTAAAACAAGGTCACTCCCACCACTATCAGTTGTTTTATTCAAAATTTATAAAAGTTCAAATAATCAAGAAGTGAATTTACTCTGCGTTTACTGACCGGAAGTGACTTGGCACTTTCTATTACATTCTGTGGAGAACTGTATGTCACTGACTTTCCTCAGCATTAGAATATATCAGAATAACTAATGGAAATTTGACCACTAGAGCATACTGCTATTGTAAAAAACACATGGGTTTAAACTATAATAACTCTGGAAATATGCATCTCTCAGCAATGGGAGTACCCATGTTTTACTCAACAGGAAATGCACTACAATATATATATTTTCATATAAAAAGTTTAATGCTCCTTTATGGAACAAACCTTAAAGATGTTTCATGTAAAGTACCTGGTCCCTGATAAGATGAATAAGTTAAATTTGAACTTGCTGCTGAGGCTGTCAGGTACAGGGTACCTTATTTTATAAATGGTGGAGCTGTGAAGCCTGTCCTTACATGTGGAAAAAGGCTGTGCAACTCAATGCTGACCTGACCCTATCCCCATAGATGGAGCTCTTCAGCACAAATGCATATGACGTAACATGTCCTGAAATCTGTTTAATCTGGCTATCTTAAGTAATGGCTTAAGCAGACTGCTATTATCGCTAAACTCAACTATTTGTTTCAAATATGCCCCATCTCTCATGGCATAGCTGGCAAATTCAGTGCAGACTGGTAATCATGATCCATTAATTTCCTGCTATTGAAGATAAGACTGTAGGTCAATGGACTCATGAGGTACTCAGGCCCCTCCCATTGAACGCTTGTCCTCTCCTCTGTTTCTTTCTTCTATACACTATAACCATGCTTGAGCTTATGTTTTTTTCTAATAAGTATTAATTTTGATGCATAATAATTATTAATATTCATATTCAAATATACTTTATTGTTTAATGTCTTTTGTCAACATTTTAACTCTTTGAGTGTCAGAGGGGTACACAACGCATTGGCACTCAAAGGGTTAATAAAATCTTTATACCATAAAAGCCCCATTTAAATCAATGGGGATTTTGAGAAATGTTATTTATCCCCTATGGTGCAGTTGGTTTGCTCCAGAATGTATCTAGTGATATGTAGTACATAAGCCTGTGTGGGATGTTGAGGTAAATTTCATTCAAAGTGTCACCAAGACAAAATGGAGGATATGCACTATGATGGAGACCTCTATTGCCTTCAGGGCATTAAAAGCCTTATTTAAATCAAAGGAAACTGTAGGAATTTGTATGTTTCCCCTGTGGTACAGTTGGTTTGCCCCATGATTTCTCCACGTTTGGTTTATGAATATGATACACGGAAAAATGAGACAATGAAGACATCTCTAGCATTCAAGTTAAAACCCCCTTTAAACTTTTGCATTGCAGAGGGGTATGTAACACATTGCAAAGCAAAGCAATGCATGCCCCTCTGGTGCACAACACGTTAAACATTTGTCCACTATAATGCAGTTGGTTTGCCCAAAAGTTGTTGCAGTTCTTCTTGCTCCTTCAGCCTCAGTCTTCTTGTTTCCATGGGACTTATTAATCAAGCTAAAAAGGTACAATTTTGATGCAAAACAATCACTCCACTGGTTTGAAATTAATATGTCAAACATTCCCATTGAGCTGAATGAGACTTTTAACCTTTAGAATATACAATGCATTAGAGACCTTTGTAGCATTCAAGAGGTTAAAAGTCTCATTAAAATTAGTAGGAGTTTAGGAATCTTTATTTCTCTCGTACAATAACATTTGTGTGAAGAACAGAAATGGGCTACGCATTTGGAAGTTAGTACATTTTCCATTACGATGTACTGATATAAAAACAGAGGTCAAAGAGCATCAGACAAAGCTGAAATTGTTTACCCCTGGCCCCCATGTCAACACATTTTGACACTAACACAGAAATGCATTTAGGTCCATATTCAATAAGCTGTTAAACAGGAGCAGTTCAGGAGCAAACCAAGTACGCCAGGAGACAAATGAGCATTTCCAACATTTCCACTTGATTAAAATTGAGTTTTTAAACACTTGAATAATAGAGACATATCTAACACATTGCAGAGCAATACATTAGAAACCTCTCTAACATTCATTGGGTAAAACACCAATCTGAATCACTGTTAATTTTCAGTGCCCCCTTATATGCAACTGGTTTGTTTCAGAACTGAACCTCTTTATCTTGATGAAAAGGTCCTATGTATGAAGTTTTATCCCAAAACTATCTCTTTTTATAGTCAGATGGCAGTCATTTCATTGTTATACCTGGTAAAACAGCTGTGTAGCAGATGTACATAAACCCCCTTCACAAACCACACATGCCATATACACACACACACACACACACATATACCACAAATACACACCATGCACACACATACCACCCCACACATCACACACATACACACTGCACATGCCATACACACATACACAGACAAATATATATACCACAAGTACATACACCACACATACACACCGCCCTTTACACACATACACATGCATACAACACACATACAAACCACACCCCTGCACACAACCCCCCACATGCTCACACAACACATATACATACAACATACACCACACACACACACACACACACACACACACACACACACACACACACACACACATGCACACACACACACCACATACAAACCATACAAACACACACAACAAACACAAAAACACACACTTGCATTTACACACAGAGGACAGGAAAGAGACACAACAGAAAGAATTAAAGTGGCAGTATAAACACAAGCAGAAAATTCTATCTGTATCAAATTCAAAACTTGGACGGGAAGCAACAAAAGGAAAGTGATACACCAATATAAATTTGGATATGTCTCCAACAAGGGTAATAAAACATGATAATAAAACTGCCGGCATGATATATATATATATTATAAGCTTAAACAGAACAATATAAAGTTTGCCAGAAACATATGTTTTTACAGAAAATATAGCAGATTTTTCATGAACAAAATATTTCTAAACACAATGTAATAATCTGAATTTAAAGAAATGTGTAAGGATACACACACAAACCCCAGCCTAAACCAATAAAAAGGACACTCCCACATGTGCTCTAATACTATATATTTCTTAAGTCCAAATACATTTTTCTTTTTAATATAATGTCTTGATTTGTGGTTGCCTTGGCTGTGTGTGGAGCCATTAGTGGGAGCATCTACAAATAAGGAAATAATAGATAAAAGGAAAGAAACACACAGAGCTAAAGCACCATAATATACATATATACCAAATATACATATATACAAAAAGAAGCCAAGTGAATGAAATATGACGCTTGGCAAGGAATAAGGGGACCTTCAATACTCCCCAAATTAAAAACAAATCAAAAACAGAAGACAATCCTACACTGCTTCATACAAATTATTTAAATATGAACCCTGTATAGATCATCTATTATCCCTTTGAGTGCCAGAGCATTACCCCTCTAGCACCCAAAGGGTTAAACCAATGGATTAATTCACTTTTTCAAACAATGAGGTTTGATCACATGGTTTGGCCAGTATGTTCTCTCTTTCTCATTTTACCTGCTTTTTTACCATATTTCAGTAAATTTCCCTGTTATAAATGACAGTAATGGTATATAATGTTTAAATATCTACAATAGCTGGTCAGTGCAGAGGTTTTTAACTCGTTAGTGACACATGACATGCCAGGACCGTCACGCCTGTTCTGGGCATTAAGGACCGGTGACAGTCCTGGCATGTCATGGAATTCTGGGATGGCAGCGCAGCTGCATGCCCCTGTGCCATCCCAGAATATAGATTGTAAGCACTATGGAGCAGGGACCTCCTACCCTAATGTATGCTCCCCTGGTGTTCCCCTAACAATTGTCTATATAACCACTTAATTACCAAACCTTTTGTATCCCTTCTATACTAAATGTAAATAGTAAAGCGCTGAGTACACCTTTTGGCGCTATATAAATTAAAATATACATACCATTCATTGCACAAAAAAACCCTCAGTGGTCCTTAATGGCCACCCCCGCGCAGGATCGGGTGGTCATTAATGGGTTAAAGGCATAGTACATGGCATTATTTTAATTAGCTTAGGTTTGCCTGTAATCACTCCAAGTTATTTGAGTAAATGAAAATCAAAAACCCAATGCATAATGGAAAGGTGTATTATACAGGCACAATGCAGTATATAGTAGTGAATGGGACAGACTTCTATATAAACGGACTGGTGGTTCTTGAGGTCCCCACACATTCATGCAAATAATCCTTCATTGAAAGCAGGTCAGTTCAACCCTGAGGACATTAGACAGTGTTAGCTTTTAATATAAAGCACGTTTGCAAGCTATAAAGTTGGCAATATGTATTTGACAAGACTCACTTAAAATGGGGCACCTTGGCAAGGTTAGTGAGCGTAAACGTAACTTAACCAAACTATGAGACAAAAGCAGCATTTTATTAAACAAGTGAATTAATACATTCTTATAATATATACTCTACAATGAGTCCAAATGTAAGTAATTTGTATGAAGCAGTGATCAGACCTCTCCTGCCGTGGCCCCATGACATCACGCACCTGTTCCATTGCAGAGTGACAGTGAGTGGTATCTGAGGCATTCCCCAGGCTCATACTACATTCAAAACATATTTAAATCCCTCATATTCATAGCAGCATCAATTTGTACCAAAGCAGAGCATGTCATTATGAGTGGGGTGGGACCACTAACTGAAGAGACACAAAGTATCTCTTCAAAAGAGACAACATTGGCTGTATCCTTACTTGTTTCAGAAATGTACTGGAGCTTCTGGAGATTGGTAAATAAAGTGTTCCCATCTCCAAGAATATTTGACAGGTAGGTAAATGTAAATCAGAAAAAATGGAAAATAAAAAAGTGCATATCAGAAAGAGATAGCCCCACCTTTATTTTGTCTTTATTTATTTTGCTAGCTCACACTAAATACATTCAAATTGTGTATACAGTTAGTCTTACAATTTTTTTAATGCTTAACCCTTTTTTGCACTTTTGTAACTGCTTGATTAGGGCTACCGTGTTTTGTCAATAGAGAGAGAAGCTGTTCCTTAACCAGATAGCAGGGATAGTGGTACAATGTACCCTGCTGCCTGAAAATATTGCAGGAAATGAATGTATGGAACTCCCTCCACCCCCCAAAATTGTTATTTTAATGGGAAAAAAGTTGTACTTAAAAAGTTAAGTAAAATGTTGAATTTAGAAAACCTCACTCTGTTCTGTGCTTTGGAGTCTGACTTGTCAGACTCTCTTCCACACCCTGCTGGTTGAACACCTGTACTGCATATACTATTTCAATGAATGATTATATTGAAATATGTTCAAGCAACAGGTTGTGTTAAGGAGTCTGACATGTCAGGCACCTAAGCATAGACAGCAGAGAGGTCAACCAAAATTCTACTTTTGAAAGCTATATTTTACAAAACAAATCGAATCTTAGAAAAAAAAAGAAAAACACAAGGAGGAAGAGGTGATAAGGAGGTGATAAAATGGAGATGGCATCTCTAGTTTATCACTTCTCTAGTTCCTGTATTATTCTGTGGAGCCTATTCACTAAGATCGCCAAAGTTGAAGACATCTTAGTGTATAGACTCCAAAGAATAACATAGGAACTTGAGAAGTGATAAACTAGAGACGTCATCTCCATTACCACCTCTTTATAACACCTTTGCGCCTAACACCCAATGTATATTTAAGTTTTTATTGATAACCCCTTAAGGACCAGGGGTGTGTACATTGCTTTGCTTTACTATATGTTGTGTAGCCGTCTGGTTCTCAACGGGCTAATAAGCAAAGCATTATATGAGTTTGCTCAGAGCATCATGAAATGAGACATTTACAGCATAACATGGCGCAGTATAAAATGTAATATAAAATGTGATTTTGTGCACATTTAAAACTGCTACATCTGTACTTATTGAATGGGGGCATTATGACCTTCCTGATGTACCCTTGGTATTGATTGTCTATCCAATCATGTTTGGCGATTAATACTCACCTGCAAGGCACTCTCTAGTTTTCTTCCCTATCTATTGAATCCCGCATTCTTGAAAGTTCTGATGAATGAAAGGACCCTGAAGGCCCACTCATACCATCACAATGATTTAAGTGGAAATGTAAGGTACTCCAGCTCAATCCATGTTTTGAAGCTGGGTTAAGAAGGAAGAGGTGGAAGGCAGTGAATGCTTCAAGCTTTCCAGGACTGATTGCTTGCAAAATTATGTAGGCTATGGATACCAAAGGAGAAGTCAGGAGAGGTTCTGATGCCCCTCAAAGAAGTCTTAGTATATATATAAAAAAAACACCATGTGTACCAAATGTGTGTTCAACGCATGACTTTTCAATGCTTTGGACAGCCCTCTGTCACACATTCAATGTCTGAGTCCTGTTCCTTGTTTCACTACTCACCGGTAGTCACAGATTACACGTCTGATATCCCATCCCACCCTTGTGCCACCATCCACTGTAGTCATGGGACTACCCATACATTGTCTGCTTTCCCAGCTTTGCTCAACTGCCCCACTAGAAACTGCAGAACCTCACATACATCTCAACCTTGTTCCACTGGCAGCAACATAACCACACATGCACTGTCTGCTTCTTCAGCCTTGTTCAACTAGAAGCCATAGCTTCTAGTATTTATTGCTGTGTTTTATGAACATGAGAAATATCATTTACATAATACATTTACTCCAAATACAATGCATGTATGATATGTGGAAAAGATGCTTATAAAATATTTTTTTTCTACCTGTAAAAAAAAAAAATCCCTGGGTTTAATTTATAAAATCTGGTCACTTTAATCTTATATGTACCTAAGTTCATTACAAACTGGCTAAAAAGGATGATGGAAGCCATAGTTCAACAACAACTGCAGAGCCACAGGTTGGACTGATTAAAATGAAATACAGAAAATGGAGATTGCATTTATTTCTACTTTAACCCCTAGGATAAAAGAACACACCATGTGCTCTATTGTCCTTCGGTACCATAAGTAAACTAATAGATTCCTTGGGTAGTGTAGTATATCATCTAATTAGATTGTAAGCTCCTTGGGGCAGGGTCCCTTTCCCAGTGTATGATTCCCTTGCTGCACTTTCCCCCCACAAATAATGCAATGATCATACCTTAGCCTAATGCTCTTAACCCAGTTCTGTATCTTTGTATTGTGCTATTACCACTTCTATAAAGTGCATTGTACATGTATGGCGCTATATAAATAAAGATACATACATCATATCTTTAGGCCTGCAGCTTCTTCGTTAGTGTTCACAGCTACACTGGTACAGAAAACTCTAATACAACAAAATGAAAGAAGAGTGCAAAAAAAAAAAAAATAAATAAAAAACACTTGGGAATAGCATCTGTATAAAGAAAATATGTGCTTCTATCCAATGTGCTTGTACGCACAAGATAGATATGATAAACAGGCCTGTAGGTAAAAATAAGTAGTTTGTGGTATCCTCACGGCCACCCACAGAGTTGGTCCAGGTATCCTCTCTGGAAATAGATGTGATCTCCCCAGTGTAGTCACAATATCATATCTTTCCTCCCAGTGTCACTCTAAGATCTTAGTGGGGTATATAAGGACACGCACGCATGGCATACAAGCCCTATAAGGGTAACATACTACAGATCTAATGCACCCCCTACTCACCAGATGAAGCTGGCACAACAGTGCATTACAAAGCCAATACAGAGAGTGGCAAATAGATAAGCAAAAGTTCCCAATGTGTTTCATGAGAGTTCCTCTCACTTCATCAAGATGTTAGACACAGCTCTGACGCATTGCATAGCAATGGATTGTAGACATCTCTCATACCTAAATCAGACGTGAGAAACAGTCAGCCCTCAGGCCACTTGTATCCCTAAGAAGCCCAGTCTGCTGTCTGGTGTATCACATAATTTGTACCCCCTTTTCTTACACCACAAAAAGTAGACACCTTCTTAGACCTCCCTTTATATTTATGGTTCTCCACCTTGGGTGCTAGAGATGACTCCAACACTTTAGCATGTTGGAGATTTCTCTAGCATCCTAAGGGTTAATAATCATTTCCAGACCCTATTTAGGATTTGTAACCATGACCTGTGGCCATCGTGGTGAATCTGGTTACATGTCTCCTATGCAAGGGGTTAAATATGGTATTCAGTACAACATGTGATCCACGGTAAATCCTACAGGACATTAGTCTGTCTGCTGTGCATTCAGAACCACTTGCTGACACTGTATCACCACATTAAAACAAATATTTTGGTGTGCCACATGTTTCTTGTTTCAGATCCCTAAGTCACCACTTGGTAAGTGATGACAAGCAAGAAAATGCCAGGAAAATAAGTGACACATTTGGAATTCAAATACTTTACCAGGTGTGGGAACATGTGTCATGGAATTAAACACGTCAAGGAATACAAATAAATTAACTCTTTCACTGTAATACATTGAAAGGAAAAAGAAAAGCTAAAAAACATTTTGGAGGCATAAACTGCAAAATTTCAGTTTAAGGGTTATATTCAGTTTTCTCAAATCAACATGGCTGATCAGCCGCAGTATTCAATAAACCAGACTTCGAAGGGAAACCTGGTTGTCTGAAAGTGCTATTATGGGTCATTGTAAGGACCAGCTTAGGAGAAGGATCCATATACCTGACAATGCCACAAGCCAAAATACATATATTGTGCTTTTCATGATTTAGGAACGCAGAGGAGAAATGCTTCTATTTCTCTGATGAAGCATGACTCAAGCAAGAAATGCTTGAAAAGCAATGGCAATTTAGGATACTTAGTTTAACCCCATGAATGCCAGAGACATTTGCAGAGGCTTTGCAATGATTTGAAGATGTTTTTAGTGGGTTTATGGGTCATTTTACTTAGTTTAACAGTCAAGGAAATGTGTGTAAGTCTGCATTCTATGCTGACCTATATGGGGCATGTACAAATTCACCTATTTATATAGTTTTAAATGGGGCTTTTAACCCTTGAAATGCTAGAGGGGTCTACAACATTTGATCAACACACTTAAAGGGATAGTAATACTTAAAATGTAAAAAAAAATATGTTGTAGGGTTTATCCACCTGAGTAAAACAAGAGTACTCCCACTGCTGAGAGGTGTTTTATTCAAAAGTTATTAATTTTCAAAGTTGAATTTTTTAGGTGCAATATCACAGTGGCCTGAAATTGTACAGTGGCGCTGTTGCTACATGATCCTATGGACAACTCTGGTCAGTTGACCATAAATCTCCATAGGATGGTGTAGCAACGTCAATTGAATCGGAAGGGATCTCCAACCCACCCCTTTCCCCTGCGTCACTCTGCCTCTCATGCTGGTCCGGATGGAGAGCGGTGAGGCACACTCTTCAGTGAGCATAAGGTTTTTCTTATACTTACTGAGTGAAGATTGTCCCTCACTGCGATCCGTCCGACCCCACAACTGGATTCCGCAACTGATGAGGGGTTGCCAGAAGGGGCGGGAGGGGGATCCTTTCTGATTCAATTGCCTCTTAGTATTGAAATATAGTGCTACATGCTAAATAGACAATAAAGAAGACTCGGAGCTGCACTTTGTTAGAAGTATTACTATCCCTTTAAAGTATTTGGCCCCTAATTTGCTAATTTTAAAGGGACCCTATCACCACAAAATTGCATTGCTGATTTTAAAAGCACTTTAAAAATCGCTTATATGTTTATTATCCATTTTCATATAGAAATCTAGATTTGAGGTATTCAGATTTATAGTTATGCCAATTAACCCTCTGAATGCTTTGCAATGCGTTGCATACCCCTCTGGCACTCAAAGGGTTAAGGCTTGCCAAACAGGGACATCCTGTCTTAGCCCTACCTTACCTACCCCATCCACTGACAGTTAACCCTTTACATGCTTGGGGAGGTGGGAAAAGCATTGCTGAGCTGTGGCAGTGAGTGAAGTAGGTAATAACAAGAAAATTGTTTCAAGGTCTATTTAAACCTTTGAGGGCCAGAGGTGTAACCCATGCATTGCTAAGCCCCACTCAGACACTCAAAGGGTTAACCCTTTGAGTGCCAGAGGGGTACGGAACACATTGCTCTGCAAATGGTTAATAAAATAATAAGAAAGGAAAAAACACATTTAAGAACTTTTATCACAATTGTTATAGTAAGTAATAGATACTGTTCTCTGTCAGATGTCTTTAGTGTGATAACTTTAGATTACCTTTACTGAAGAAAATAAAAAGAGATTAATCACACATCTGTAGGAATCGTATATCTTCCCACAGAGAGCTAAGAGACCATTATCAGACACTCTGGAGGCCTCCATTTTATGACTGGAATATTACTGTGTGTCTGAGTATCCCCAATGCAGGATATAACACTTTGAGTTCCAGAGGACTGTCTAACACATGTCACTGGGGATATTGTTTCTTTGGAAATGTATTGTAGTGCATGTACATGTTAAAAAAATTAACAAAAAACTACACCTGACTACTAATATTTATAAAAGGCATACATTGTAAGGGCATGATGATAAATTTTTAATAATAATTGATTACATCAAACATATTTTAACATTTTTTTACATACATTTTTGTTACATAAATTGTTTAAAACAAACATATTAGAAATCACTGCATTTAATTTTAATATCTAATCATATATTAGAAAGGAGCCTTGTAATGCACTCTCTTAAAGTTCAAACTGCCTGGGTGTCATTTTCATAAAACATCTTGACAAAGGCCTACACAAGGGACAAAATGTTGATGGAATAAATCAGCACAAACTTCACCTCAATCAAGTCGTGTGAGTGCCTTCTTTCTTTTGCAATATATATATATATATCTATATATCAGGGCTTATAATTTTAAGTCCTTTGCTACTAGCCAGACCTGAAAAGTTACTCGCCACTGCAAGCCATAACATACCCACCAGGGCTGAATTTCTACTCGCCAGGGCTAAATTTTCACTCGCCATTGGCTAGTGGCGAGTGGAAATTTTGAGCCCTGTATATATATATATATATATATATATGTATAGCTTCACAATGCATTAGAGACATCTCTAGCCCCCGAGGAGTTGAATAGCATTTAGATATTAATACAGTGCTAAATCAGGCTTCCCAACTGGAATAGTAGAGCCTATAACAAACAAAATACTGCCCAGCAACCATTCTATTTCAGAACAGCTCCTTTTCATTCCCACTGCAATCTACAATATCTAACAAGCCTGTGGAATAAATTACATTATTATCTAAGCAAATAGCCAATGTATTATATTCTGTATCACTGTGTCCACCAGATCCTTTATAGATGCATTGCTCAGTATTCTTGTAGACCTAAGTCCTAACTGTCCTTATTCCTCAGCTTCATGTTAACAACAACAAAACAAACACAGCAAACTCCTCCTTCCTCCTGTGCCCCCAAAAAAGAAGTATTATTTTACCTAAGAAATGTTGTGCCTTCGGTTCCTCAGTTTAGGACTCTATTGTTCTAGTATATATTCATGTTGAACATAAGCAAGCAACCAAAATGGTTTATTTAAATTTAGTGAATTACTGAAACCTTTTAACAAAAGCAAATTATTCTGAGAAAGGAAAGTCCTAAACTCAGACCTCTGT
Organism: Rhinophrynus dorsalis; assembly: GCA_037306005.1. Lineage (NCBI taxonomy): Eukaryota > Metazoa > Chordata > Amphibia > Anura > Rhinophrynidae > Rhinophrynus > Rhinophrynus dorsalis. Next base: position 408,213,289 of record CM074723.1, read on the forward strand.
TTTTCTGACACATGCTTCTGGAGCATAAGCAGACAATCAAATTGTTTATTTTAAATCAAATGAACTATTGAAACCCCCTAATAGGAGCAAAGGATGCTGGATAAATAAGTTTCTCCTTCCCTTGCTTAAGTTCTTGACCAGACTTATTTGAAGTTGAACGTTGAGCTGAAGCCTCAACATCTGAATCTTTATGTTTTAATTTAGGATTAGGCCTGTATTTCCAAAAAAATAATTAACCTATAGACATTGTAATGGACTGCCATTGCAATTCATTAAAATAACCAGAAATACAATGGAAAAAAGCACATAAATGTGTGTTTTAGTAAAAATGTTGTTTGTGGCTTAATCACTGCTTACTTTTAGAAATGTTCAGGGCACTATATTGTGTTAATTATATTTAAATGTTACATATATTGTGATGATCCCTATTTGGTAATCAATGGGATCATGCTTACAGAAATGTGGCTTATACCTGTGCTAAACTGATATTGTCCACATTTATTTTTTAAATATTTCTTTTATCTTACTATGACTAATTTGGCACTCAAAACATTCAACATCATTTAACTCTACAGAAATCTTAAAATTAAAAAAAAAATCAATATATTACTTTTGAGTATAGTTATATGGATACATTATTTAACACCTTTTGTCTGGTGCACAAGCATTGAGAAGCCTTGCATTGCACAACCCTTTGGTTAATAATGTCTTTCTTCTTTGTTGTTGATCAATTGCACAATTAATATCAGTCCATTTGGTAATATGGATGGTCTGCTTTATTTTGTTCTCATGTCAAACAAACTCTATATTTAACCCTGTTTGTCTACTGAAAAGTCAAAGCCACATGTGATAAGAATTACTATGTTTCCTGTGACCACAATAGCACAAAGCAGAGCTACCTCCACCTCTAATTGCACTGCTATATTTAGATGAAATAGAGTAGATTTTTTTCCTTAGGAAAATTGGCTGTGTATTAATTACAAAGGATTTCTTCTTAGGCACTTAATAGAAATATAAATAAAACCTGCTATTACCTATTTATAAATCAGATTAATAGTTACATTGAAGTCATATCAACTACTTTGTCCTACACTGCTATGTGTCCCGTAAATTAGTCTCTGAGAAGATGAGAATTTTAGTGCATGGCAGAGACTGATCACTAGTAATGGGCGAACGTTTCCGCCTCATAAGTGAAAAAGGAGAAAATGGAACTTTTTGCCAGTTGACAATTGTTTTGTAAAAAGTGCAGTTTTCCAGCTTTTTTCTCCTATCTCATATCATTGAAATCAATGTGAAGACTAGATTACTATCGACCACATGGTAAGTTTTCCTTATTTTCTCACTGGCATACTATAAAATGGGTGTCATGTTCCCACAGCATGCCAATCTATGTTTGTGAGAGGAAGATAGAGCAGCTAGGTGAAGCTTAATTTAGTGAGTCTTTTAGGCAGGACATTTGTTCTCTTTATTGGGGAGTCTGGGGGACAGGAAGGGAGAAAGGAGGTTGACCTCAAATACCCCAACTTTTTGTCTGACTGATTTGATTTGAAAGACACAGCTGAGGTCCAAGTCTCTTGCTGATCTTGCTGTTATTATCTCTGTGCTGGGAGAGCCAGGGGAAAAACATTGTTGAACAGTTTTTTTTTCTTATTTTTAATTAGTTTTTTTTTACAGTAATGGGGGGGCAAACAGTTAAAAAAATGTGTAAATAAAATTAATAGGTGACAGCTTACAGGGACCCTGACATGAGCTGTGTGACTGAGGCAGACTTGACTGATACCAAACAAGACTGAGTTTTTGCTGAGGGATGAAGTAAGACATCACATAATCAGTTCTGATGTGTGTTTTATAGTAAAAACACATACAGTAGTTTAGTAATGCCCAGCAAAAGCATATGGGGCAGGGGTAGGGGAAAGGAGTAGGAGCAGTGCAGGGACATGTGAGTAAAGTAGTAGTCCAAAAACTGATTACAGCCATAGTTGAAATAAATTATGGTGATTCCTCTCCTCCTGAGTAGATGTAGTTTGTCAAGGTTCCAGCAAAAGTTCCACTACTACCAGTGCCAGTACTATAAAAAAAAATCTAAGAACACTGAAGATGATAATGAGTTGCATTCTAATGTTGATGACTGCATAATGGAAGAAGGTGTAGCAGCTCAACCAACTTCTGCATCTGACAGTGAGACAAACAAGCACAAAAACACCTGCCCTCAAAGTAGTAGTGAACATTGTAAAAGCAAAGGTAAAGAGAAATTGTTTGAGACCTCTAAAACCTTAGACTAGAGGAATATAAAGGTGGAGGGTAAGAAGCGGCATGCAATGCTGAGGATAACCTGATGATGACTGATGATGATGATGAAGTAGATTTAGAATATATCCTTCCAGCACCCTCCTCTTCTTCAGATGCAGTTATAATTTGAGAGTGATTGAGATGATGACATGGTCAGAAAGTTATCTGAATGGCAAAGGCTCAATATTCTACCACAGAAAAGGAGCACTGTGCCTGTCTAGAAACTGTTTGAGAAAAGAATTGGAAAGTCTGACCCAGGACAAGCAAAGGCGCCCAAATATACAGAGTCATCTAGTCAGTTATCATCAACATTATCACCTCTTACAAGTCCAAGCCCCACTCAGCCACACACAGTGTTGAATAGTAAGTAACAACAACACAGGTCATGATAGCTATGATGCATGCCTATGCTGCTGCTGGAAGTGCAGCACCTTTGACACCTAGTAGAAGAAGCAGTAAAATTGCATCAACATCTAGCCCTATTAGTAGTAGCAGCCCTTCAGGAACCCTGCAGTCCTTGAAGTCCACAGTATGGAGATACTTCACTCACGAACCAAAGGCTAAGCATGTTTTCTGTACAAAAAGCATGTGAGCAGGGGGAAAGCAGGCTCACACCTAGGCATCTCCACAGTGAGTTCTCACATAAAGCACAACCACAGGTCTGACGGGGAGACAAGGGTCAGAAGTGCGACAACTAGCAGCAGCAGAAGTACTCCTAAATGTTCCCAGGGCTCCGGGGTACACAGTAGAAGTGCTGTTGATGTGTCAAAGAGTGTGCCAATATTTCATGCTTCTGCTGCAGAGGAGTATGACTCTGAGTTTGTTTTTGGAGATGACAAGAGTCATAGAGTGCCTACACAAAAAACCACCACCTCCTTAAGTCATGTCATTAAAGCAACTAAATTGAACAGTTCTACTATATACTTATCACGGTGCCCATGCTCCTCTTGCGACATTCTGTCAGTCTACACTCTGCTTCACTCCTATTGGCTATACTGTGCTTGTCCCGCCCAGTATGGCCTTTATATGCTGGGTGCTGGCACCTTTCCGGTGCCTGACTACTCTGCATCTCGTCTCCTGCCTGTGAACTGACCCGGACTGCCTGACCATTCTTCTTCTCCTGCTCCTGTGCACTGACCCGGCTTTGTGGACGTTCCTGCTCCGTGTACCGACCCAACTTGGCTGACGTTCCTGCTCCGTGTACCGACCCGGCTTGTCTGACATTCCTGCTCAGTGTATCGACCTGGCTTAGCTGATGTTCCTGCTCCGTGAATCCACCTGGCTTCGCTGACGTTCCTGCTCTGGCTGCCTCTGTGTCACCTTGCTACGGCAGTGTGCAAGTGGCCTAGTCTCCGTCTACTGCTACGGCAGTGTGCAAGTTGCCTAGTCTCCGTTACTGCTCCTGCAGAGTGCAAGTGGCCTAGTCTCCATTACTGGTACGGAAGTGTGCAAGTGGCCTTGTCTCCGTTACTGCTACAGCAGTGTGCAAGTGGCTTAGTCTCCGTTACTGCTCCGTCAGAGTGCTAGTAGGCTATCTCCGTTTACTGCTACAGCAGAATACAAGTTGCCTGGTCTAGGTTACTGCTATGGCAGTGTTCTATGTTGCTCAGTCTCTGATACTGCTTTGGCAGTTCACGTTTGCCTGCTAACCTATTACTGGACGTTACTCATCCCTAAGCTCTCTATTCTAAGTGAGCTCCTTCACAGACCTCTCTTCACATGGGACCGTTTACATTCGCTGAAGGCCATTAACCCATGCAGTACAGATACCCTGGGAATCCTTCGTATTCTGCCTGACCTGTGTCAGTATATTTTGTTATGGACTCTATGGTTATACTGGACCTGTGTAGGCATATGTATATGTAACCTGTCTTGTGTCTGTATTATTCTGATAAAATACTACAGGACCTGTGAGGGTTATTGTATTACTGTTTTTTCAATAAAACTGTGTTTTAGCCTAAACCACTGTGTCTGTGTATCAAACAAACCATTACAATACTGCTATCCCACACTTACTAAGTTCTTAGAAAGAAGTCAATATCTGGAAAAAATAATGTAAAAGTACACCTATGAAATATTAAACTTGGCAACATTTTGGTGGTTGACATTCTGCCATTTTCTTTTGTTGAAAACAGAGGCTTTAAAGATCTGATGTCATGTGCTGCACCCTGCTGCAATATCACAAATCAGAGTTATTTTTCAAGGATGGTTGTGCCAATGTTACTTATGCAGGAAATTAGTGTTGTGGACAAAGGACAAAGGAATTCAGCCTGCTAACAATTTGTTCAAGGCGTATGTTGCTGTAGGACTCACAACTTTTACATTAAGCTATTTATTTCTCCACTTCAGCCCTGAGAAGAAGTAATATTGCAGGGGGAAATCTTGCAGTCAAAGAAAACATAGGCAAAATATGGCAAAGTTCTTGCAGGAAAGTGTATTGGCAGTGCTGAAAAGGAGAACATTTTATGTATTTTTATGGGTGGGAAGTTTCACAAAAAATGCAGGAAATAGTTTTTTCGCAAAAAGTCCTCTGGGAATATTCTCTGATTTTTCACCCACCCCTTCTGATCACTAGCACCGCTAACTTGAAGCATTTGACTGCCGAAGGAGAAATAACAGGATTGTTTTGTGAGCAAGGTATCCAATATTTGTGTCAACTTGTTGGGACATCTCCAGCACCAAAGGGTTCAAAGTGAAAGTAAAACATGATGAAAAGTACCTATTCTGTACACTTTTTCTACTGCATGAAATGTGGCGCTTGGAGACAACCTCAATGAAAAGTTATTACAGAGTATTCATGTACCTTCCTTTATTCTACAATATTGTTCTCTCCCACTTTCATGTCTCACACACCTTTTTGTTTCTCTTAATGTTCAACCATTGGACCTTCTTGACTCCTATATACCTGTTATTTCAAACCATGTCTCTTGTTCTCACCCCTCACACATCTATCATTTCTTTCCAAGTCTCTCTCTCCTTTCTCCTACCTCCAACTATACAGTACCTTTCTGCCCATTACTTAACATCTTTTACTTACATTTTTACCCATATGTCCCCATGTTCTGATCATTTGTAAGGACTAGATGGGTGCACAACACACTGCAAAGAAAAGCATTGCACATCTCTCTAATCCATAAATACTTAACTAGACTTTATGAAAGTAGTATACTGAACAAAAAACTCTAAACTGATCAAAATAGTAGGACAGACAAACTAACACATTTTTTATTGAACAATCAAAGCCATTTTAATGCATGGGCATACCTGCCATTAGACAGGATCTTCTTGTTCTAAGGGCCATCACCTAGGGCAGAATGTTAAAAATGTGTGCATGCGCTATTTCCAGAGTGAAAACTACTAGTGAATAGGTTTGCACATGTAAAATCAAGATTAGTGAGCAGCTGCTCATATTTTTATTTTTTGTGGCTATGGTCATGATTAACGAATCTGTCTGAGTGGAATAATACACCTACTGTAGGAAGTGCTATTTTGAACTATTTTATACATCTGTGTAGTGTTGTAAAAGCTCATTTGTTATGCTCAATATCTATATGCCCAAAAAATGCCTTCAGCACATGTGTACGTTTCTTGCAATCTGCCCCTAGTTCCCATCTTTCCAAGGTTGTCCACAAAGAAACAGTTTATTTCTGTTGTCATATGGTTTGGGAGGAGAGATGCTTTCTTCTGCATAAAAGGGACAATTCAATAAGCTAAAGACGTTAAAGGGATAGTAACCCCTCAAAAAAACTTTAAGCCAAATGATAGGAATAAAAAAAACATACTTATACCCTCATTCCCTTCTCTCGAAACCATTATGGTTTGAGAGATGTAAGAAAATAGTTCAGTCTCCAATACCCAGAGCACAGCGTTACGGTATGATATTCAAGGGGTATAGAAATCGGGGAATGATCAGTCCATACTGCCGTCTCAATTTTAGTATCTACAAGATATTCAAGTAAGTATTGAGAGATGAGAAAGTAATCAGTTCTGTTAAATGAAGAATGAAGATGTGAGAAAAAACTGTAATCTCAATCAGAAGGATGTATTGATCTCCAAGCATCAATTAAGTGTCTCTGTGATAATTCTTTGTGAAGATGGAGCAAATTAGTTTTCTTAAAGGGGGATTTGCCCGATGAACTATCTAGTTCGGGGTCCAATAAAGGCAGTTTTAATGATTAAACCTTAACACCAGGTATAACCTATTCTTAATGGAAATATATAGTGTTAGTTTATAAGCTATATATATTTGAATAAAAATCCTCATTTGCCAATTTTCTGTGACTTTTCTCAGAATATTCTCAGATACACATATTTATTAACTTGACTTTACTTCTTTATAAAGAAGACCTGTCATTGGGAATTTTAGCAACAATTCTTAAACATACTCTAAGAATTCTAATTATACATCTCCCCCAATGAGCCGCATGTATAAAGGCAATTTACAAAGATACTATGGAGGAATAAGAGCACAGTGTGACAAATAAATAAGTAAATAAATTGAAGTAAACAGCTCTATACAAATATACCTTACCCCCGCAGGCTCTTATGAAGTACATTGTGCCTTATGTATTAAAAAAGTGCACTAATTCCGGAGCAAACCAACTGCACCACTGGGGCCAAATTACATTTCCAAAATGCGTCACAATGGGTTGGAGACCCCTCAATGGGTAAAACCCTGTTTTATATCGATTTGAAATGTTTATTTGTCCCCCTACTGTGCAGCTGGTTTGCTCCAGAACTGGTGCACAATACATTAGGCCCGATGTACTTCATCAGAGTGTGAGAGAGGTAAGGTATGTATACAGCTGTTTGCTTCTGTTTATTTACTTATCGATTGCTTGATTGATTGATTGATTGATTGATTGATTTAGCATACTATGCTGTTGTTCCTCCAAAGTCTCTTCTTAAAATCAAATCTCTAACTTCTTTTCAAATGTCTGGTGTTCTTCTTTGAAATGTGTTGCATTTAAAGGAGTAAAATATGTAATTTCAATCAGAAGGAATTTGGGGGAATTTATGGTCCAGTTGGTTTTCTCCAGATTTGATGGTCATTCTCACTGTGCATAGGTCTCTTTGTTTCATACTCCAAACATGAGTGACAGCAGAATGTGATAAGAGTGAGGAATCTAGCAGGCCTCCTGTTAGACATAACAGTAATGTTTAGCCACATGTTTCTACTGACTTAGAAGATAAATTCAATTCTCTTGCAGTATATGTTGCTCAATGCTAGAGAGGTCAGAGTTCTTAAATGAATGTTTCCTAATACAATGCCTGTCAGAGTGTAGGTCACCCTTATAGATAATTACCTCCTCTATTGGAAACTCATATATATTCATAGAAACTGCTTGTCCAAGTTCTATAAGATCTGGTTTATGTGGCCATATCCACTGGATACATATGAAGAAATACATTCTAATGTAAAAAAAACACAAAGGGCCACATTTTATGTGCAATATAACCTTCATTATTTATGTATTTAAATTGTTTAACCAGTAAGAAAACATTTAGATTTCTTTCTTTTTAAATAAGCCCTGGATGTTACACGATTATAACGTTACTAGTTGAAGAGCCTGTTACATGGGCCACAGTGCCACTGCCAGCCGGTCGCGGGGCAGTCATGCACAGTAGAGACTGCCCGCTCTGCGGCTGATACAGAGCTGGACGCTCCTTCGTGGTGCGGACATTCTCTACTGCACATGACATTGTCGTTACACACGTTTTAGCGAATTATTATATAGGATATGATTAGTTATGTTCTGTAATTCTTTATGCTTCATGATGTTTATCCTACTATTTTTTACCTTGCTTCAATACGATTTTTAACTCACGTGTGTACTAAATATTCTTTATTTTGCACACATTCTATAGACTAATACATTCAACCACATCCTGATGACTAGATAGATGGACAGATAGCTAGACAGACAGACGGAGAGATAGATAGATAGATAGATAGATAGATAGATAGATAGATAGATAGATAGATAGATAGATAGACATTGTAATCATTATTTTACCATACAAATAGAATCCAAATGAAGCTACTACGGTAACAGAAGTAGTTATCCACTAGAGAACAGCCAGATCAAAAACAAGAAAGAAATCAAATTATCTGCTCCACAATAGGCTCTGGTGCATCTCTTGGAGAAATGGCTTTAAACACAGAGTGCAGCTGCTTCTATAATGGGATTAATTGCATAGTGCAGCTTGTAGGAAAGTACTAGTAAAAAGCATTGAGAAAGGAAATCATTGGCCACAGTTCAACAGCTTACACCTGCATTTTCGGAATGGTCATTTATACCAACTAATAAATATAATAACATGCAGCAGATCAAATGTAATAACCCAGACCTTCTGACAGAAAATATATATTTTTCTAGTAGATGGACAGTGAAACACACACTACATTGAATGTAACCCTTTACCTTCCTGTTAACCTTTATAATCACTGTATTTCCTTTTATCTCTATTACTCATTGCAAGTCTCCTTGTAGCCTAATCCATCCATTTGAATAACTACACTTTATTGCAAAAGGTACAGTGTGTGTGTGTGTGAATATGTTTTCATGTGTTTGTGTGATTATGTGCGTGTGTGTTTGTGTGAATGTGCACTTTTGTGTATGAGTGTGTGTGTGTGAGTGCATGATTGTATGTATCTGCAAATGTTTATGCATGTGTGTGTGTGCTTGAGTGTATGTATGTATCTGTGGGTGTGTCAGTGCATGTTTTTGCATATGCCTGAATGTGAGTGTGTTCACGTTTTATGCGAATGTGCATGTGTATGTACAGTATTAATATAATGGTGTGGGGGCATGTGTGTGTGCATGTACAGTATTAATATAATGGTGTAGGTGCATGTGTGTGTGTATGTACAGTATTAATATAATGGTACAGGTGTGTGTGTGTATGTACAGTATTAATATAATGGTGTAGGTGCATGTGTGTGTGTATGTACAGTATTAATATAATGGTGTAGGTGCATGTGTGTGTGCATGTACAGTATTAATATAATGGTGTAGGTGCATGTGTGTGTGCATGTACAGTATTAATATAATGGTGTAGGTGCATGTGTGTGTGTATGTACAGTATTAATATAATGGTACAGGTGTGTGTGTGTGTATATGTACAGTATTAATATAATGGTGTGGGTGCATGTTTGTGTGAGCATTATGTATGTTTGCGTGTATATATATATATATATATATATATATATATATATATATAGGCATGTGTGTGTGCACACACTTGAATGCGTGTGTGTGTGCGAGTTTGAGCAGGTGGACAAGGGAAATAAACTTTTCCTTTTCTTCTTAATCCTCTTCCTATAACAGGGTGTGGAACACTGGTACCTAAGGGACAGAACAAAGACAGGACTTAAGGATAATTCCTGATTTAGCTGAGGTGAGTTAGTGAATAGGATAACAACGTTATTAAAATAGAGCATGGAATCTGTCTCATTGATCAAAATATCAGCACATAAAAAAGCTTATGATGGAAGAGATATGAGAGGTCCTCCTCCCATTACCCACTACTGCATTTGCCTTAGATCGTTTACTTTATACATACATCTCCAAAGATTAAAGGCTAAACACACACGAGCGCACATACCTCCCTGTATATTTCTATTCACATACTTATCAATGGCTTTTAAACAGGGAAATTAGTACTATAGCAAGTGTAATAGTCACTGTTACACATACAAACATTTCTTCAGATTCTATTTAATCCTATGAGTGTCAGAAGGGTGAGAAATGTGTTACACCCTCCAGCAATTAAATGGTTAAATAATAGGGGGTATGGTGTGGTATGTATTTTGAGGCTTAGAGGCTTAGGGAAACCCTCTGCCCAACAGATAGGCAGTGAAATTGCATTGGACAATATAAAGAGGAGACTTTGGGGAAACCCTCTCCGCAGAACGAGTGCTAAGTGCATTTAACACTTTGAGTTCAAAAGAGAGGTAAAATGTATTGCTATGCATTGGAATGCAAAGTGTTAAACTTGCTCTTCGGTTGGAGATGGGAGGAAAAGGAGCGCACAGGATCAGGCGAGTCACTTTTGCCGACTGCGCAATAAATGCATTTACTAATAGCATGAAAACCATTGAAATAAATAAAACACATCACATAGATAATGGTTCAAGAGATTTTAAATTTGCCTAAGTTGTTTTAAGGTAACAGTTCCACGTTAAGCCTTTGAATGCTAGAGATGTCTCCAACACATTGATTTGCTTCTCTAGCATTCAAGGGATTAAAATAACCATTGAACTATATCAGGATTTGTGGAATTTTGATTTGTTCCCTATGGTGCAGTTAGGTATCTCAAAATTGCACATCTTTAATTTTCTGAATATGGTAGCAGTATACTTTTTTTATGAAAAAATATATATTGTAGGCTGTTTCTCATAAAGTAAAAAAGGATATTTCCACTGTTGAGAGATGCATATTTCCAGAGTTATTACTGTTTAAACCTGTGGTTTTTTACATTAGCCGTGCCCTCTACTGGTCAAATTCCAAGTAGTTATTCTGTTACATTCTAATGGAGAGGAAAGTCAGTGATTTACAGTTCTCCATAGAATGTGATAGAAACAACCATGTCATTTCCTGTCAGTTAGAACTATCTTGAAGTAAACACTAAATTTACTTCTTGGTTATTTGAACTCTTATGAAGTTTGAATAAAACAACTGACAGCAGTGGGAGTACCCTTGTTTTATTCAGCAGGAAAAGCTCTATAACATATATGTTTTTATAAAAAAAAGTTTACTGCTCCTTTAAGTTCTATCCAGTTTGAGAGATCTGACTGTACAGGCAACATAAAATAACACAGGACATGGAGAGATTATCACACTAAAGCATTTTCTACTCATTATCACACCTTTATCTCACCTTGCTACATCTCCTTTGAGCTTCTGGATAACCCTTTGAGAGCCAGAGGGGTACACAATGCATTGCATACCCCTCTGGTACTCAAAGGGTTACTATTTAGCAGTTTATGTGTTCTTCTGGTGTTCATTTTACATGCTTATTTGATCAATTTATTTTCCCCTCTGGTAGCTAGTATAGCTAAAGGAAAACATATATATTATAAAAATGTCCCACTGCTGTCAGTTGTTTTATTCAAATGTTATAATAGTTCAAATAATCAGGGAATGAATTACAGCTCCATCACTTCCTGAAAGTTCTAACTGACAGAATGACTCCGCAGTTTCTATCACGTTGTAAGAACTATTTGCCATTGACTTTCCTCTCAAATAGAATGTAACATAATAAGTAATTGGCATTTCATCACTAGAGAGCACTGTTATGTGAAAAAAACTGGTTTAAACTGTAATAACGCTGGAAATATAAAATGCTCATCAGTGGGAGTACCCTTATTTTATACAACAGGGAAAGAACAACAATATATATTTTTCATAACAAAACCTTACTGCTTCTTTAGGAGTATAATTTGTGTTTGTATGTTATAGATTAAGCGTATACTCGGTTTCAGGACACAGTAAATGGGCCTGGAGGCTGGGATTCTGAGAGGCATGGAAGTGACTAGGCTGCTTTGTCCGAGAGAGCCTATGATGTCACTATGGATGCTGTTGCCCATAATTATAAAAATACTCTAGCACATAAAAAAATATATAATTGAAATGTTACCAAAATCCTACTAACTCCTCCATTTTATAAGACACAATCATCCATCTAGTATTTTATGTGTTTTTCCTATCCACTGTAATAAAAGTTAGTTTTGAAAACCACTTTTAACTCCTTGGATGCTAGACAGGGCCTGACCCCCAGCACATTGCAAAACAATGCATTGTAGTCCTCTCTGGCATCCAAGAGGTTAATTCAAGAACCATCTGTAACCTTGTTGGTGTTTGGTTTATCAAATGGGTAGGTAGACATATCTTCAAATTTTATGCATGAATAATATAGATTAGGTGCTTCTACTCATTTCCATATAAAATATGAATAGTATAAATCCCCAACATTAAAACCCTTTGACTGCCAGAGAGTTATCCAAAGCATTATGTTGCAATGCTTTGGATTCTACTCTGGAGCTCAAAGAGTTACTAAAGCATACCTAAAGCTGCCAAGTCTAGCTTGACAGCATTCTGGATTCCCGCCTAAAATTCCCTCACCACATGCTGCTACAGAGCCTGTTCAGGCCTATATCTCTCACGCAATGTTTCCTATTGATGAATACCTTGGTAATTAAGTCTCAATGCTTTATAAGATGTTGGTTCCATATAACATTGCAGTTACTTAGAGAATTGTGGGAATTCCATTTAATTTAGAGACAGACTTTGTTGATTATCTCCTCCTTTGTAGTTTATTTTAATTACTTTGAGTTCATTTACAAATATATTAGAAGAAGACAAAGTGGAAGGAAACATTGGTGCAGGCCTTCGTACTGTAAAATGCTTATGCAAATAGCAATATTTTTGACCTGCTGAGTGCCAGAGGGGTATGCACCGCATTGCTTTGCAATGCGGTGCATGCCCCTCTGGCACTCAAAGAGTTGAAATATGTTTAATCACTGTGATTTAACCTTTTGAGTGCCAGCAAGGTATCTAACACCTTCTATTGCAATGTGTTCAATACTTCTCTGGCACTAAGAGGGTTACATTTTCTGGTCACAGTTATGGTGATTTGAAAATAGAAGCGCTGCTTGTCGTGCCTCGCTTACCCCCTTTGCCCGTTTGCCTGTTCCTTCCTTCGACTTCTCTGCCGCGTCTCCTGTCCTTGGCTGTGTTCCTCCTCTTCTGCGCCCGTTTCTTTTGGTTATGAGCATGCACATGCCGGCAGACCACTCACTATACTTTTTCTATGGTCCGGCCAGCATCCACGCCTCATTTTCAGGTGCCCTTCTGGTTTGGGGCCTTTTTTACCCACTGCCTTGTACTGTTTAGACGCTTTGTTATAGCGTCTCGTCTGTCTGCATTGCAGTTCCTGAGCCCTGTCTCTGTTCTCCTGTGTATGACCCAGATTGCTGACCTTGCCTCTGCCTGTCCCAGTGTTGCCTGTTTTCCAGTTATGACCCGGACCCTGTTAGACCTTGCCTCTGCCTTTTCCAGTACTGCCAGTCTGCCTGTGTATGACCCGGACTGTTTGACCCAGCCTCTGCCTGCTCCTGTGTTCCCTGTCTGCCTGTGTATGACCCGGGCCATTTGACCCAGCCTCTGCCTGCTCCTGTGTTGCCTGCCTGTGTATGACCCGGACTTTTTGACCCAGCCTCTGCCTGCTTCTGTGTTGCCTTCCTGCCCGTGTATGACCCGGACCGTCTTGAGCTTGCCTCTGCCTGTTCCTGCGTCTCCTGTCTTCCTGCGTATGACCCTGTCCACTACTGTCGGTCCCAGTGTATGTAACCTGTTGTTCCTGCTGCGGGGTACCTACCTGCTCCAGATTCCTGAGTGAGTACCTCTGTTCCTGTATGGAGTGTTTGTCTATTCTCCCTGGGGATTGCTTAGTATAGATTGTCTAGGTTGGGGTTATCCAGGGTCACCCAGCGGCTCCTCTGCTGGGGACCACAACATCTGGCTTTGTGGCCAGCACCTAAAGGCGGCTTAGCCGCAGCACAACCATGGCCTAGGCAACCCATGCTCCCCAGCACTGTTCCCAAGCCTCGCACCCCAGTCTCTTGCTCAGTAATCCCTTGTTGGAGGAGTTCCCTGTTCCTCCAGCTAGGTACTCCTTCCTTCTCCTGGCCTTCCTATCCACGGGTATTGTGACACTGCTGTAAGGTGTTTCTGAATAACACTGGCAACTCAAAGTATGATAAGGCAGAAAAAATGATGGCATGAGTCCATCATGTTATACCTTTGCCAGGTCACCCTTGTTGATCCAAAAAGAATGCAAAAAACCCTATTGAAGCTATTTACAGCAGGTAAAATGTTCCTTCCTGACTCCAAAAGGCAGATGGATATTTCCATGCACTAACATCTTATCTCTGTTGAAAACAACATACTTCTCAATTTTCCTCTGAGCTAGAAAGATATCCAATAAGATTTTGAAAGCATCTACAGTATCTGAAAAACATCTTACTGTCCCTAATGTAAAAAATCCATGCCTCTGTTTTTGTCAAAGGCACTTTTCCTCTAGTTTTATTGATAATCCCTTTTTTGCTCAGTTCTTTGAGTAAACAGTTCTCAGCTAACATCTTTTGTATTGTCCTCTTACATATTTGTAAATAGTAATGATTTCTACAGTTTCCTTATAAGCTTTTAATCCCTTTATCATTTTTGTTCCACTTCTCTGAACTTTTTCCAGTTCAATAATTGGCACCCAAAACTGTACTCCGTATTACAGATGAGGCCTTAACAAGGATTTATAAAGAGTGAGAATTCTGTTCTTATCCTGTCCATCTATATAACCTTTTTATAGATGATCGTACTGTATGAAACAGTCCTCTCAGAAATCAAGCCTGTTACAGCTAATCTTGCTCCCAGTCTTACTAATATCTTTCTTTTCTCACTTTCTACTGGAACATTTTCTTTCTCATTCAAGCATGCAGCAGTCAAATCTATACTCAAAACAGCCCTCTCTCATTCCACCTATTTTTCAAATTACTGTCCAGTTTCTCTCCTTCACTCTGTATCTAAGATCCTGGAGTGCCTTGTATTCTCATACTTAATCTCTTTTCTCAATTCCATCTCTCTCCTTGACATATTACAGTCAGGTTTCCAATCTAACTACTTCACAGAAACAGCTCTGGCAAAATTTACTAATCACCTACACACAGTAAAGGAAATAGGCCAATACAGTATACTAATCCTACTAGACCTCTCTACTCTCTTTGACAATACTGATCACGCACTCCTACCCAAACCCACTACATACCCTTGGCATCAGTGACTCAGCTCTAGAATGGATTGTCTCCTATATCTCAAACCATACTTTCAGTGTTTCTTTTGCTAATACCCCCTTTTCTCCCCATGACCTCTAGTGGGTGTACCCCAGGGATCAGTCCTGGGACACTTCTCTTTTCTCTCTACACCTTTTCACTTGTTGACCTTATTTCATATCTTGGCTTTAATTATCATCTCTAGGCAGACAACATGCAAGTATATGTCTCTTCACCTGATCTCACTCCGGCTGTACAGTCTCAAGTCACTCATTGTCTTACTGGAGACTCATCATGGATAACCCACCAACATCTTAATCTCAACATGGCCAAGACAGACCTTGCATTTCCTCCTAAACTCAGCCCCCAACCCATTTCTACATTACAGATAAAAATTCTACCATTCACACTGTAATCAAAGCATTCTGTCTTGGTGTTATACTCAATGTTATCTTGACATTGTTACCCCATTTCCAAGCTGCCACCAAAACCTGCTGCTTCTTCCTTAAAAATATTGGCAAAATATAGACTTTCCTCTGTATGCCAACTGCCAAAACTCACCCTCAGGCCTTCATTCCCTCAAGACTACACTATTGCAACATCCTACTTTTTTATCTTTCTGCCACTCATCTTTCTTCACTTCTGTCTATTCTTGATGCAGCCGCAGGAATAACTATCCATGCTTTCAGATACCTTCCCTCTCATATGCTCCTGAAATCCCTCTCTTAGCTACCCATAATTTAGTATCCTCTCCATTATGCCTTTTTCTTCTTCTATACCCTCTTACATTTCTGATACTATCTCTTGCTATACCCTTTTCTGCCACCTACATTCTTCTCAAGGATTCCTTCTGTCCACTCCTTACAAAACTTGAGCCATCTCTAGGCTGCAATGATTTTTCATTGGCTGCCTCACAACTTTGAAATACGCTCCATAGTACCATGCACCAATCATCCAAACTTATCACTTTTAAGCATGTCCTAAAAACCCACCTGCTTAAGGAGGAATCTCACTGACAATATTCTCCTTGTGCATACTGACATTCACATCAAAATTACTCTGCACATCCCTTGCAAAAGCCCTGTTCCCACACATCGCTTCCTCTTTCTGCTATCTCTGTATGTTGTCACAGTTGCTAATTAGATTGTAAGCTCTTTTGGGGCTGGGTTAACTTCAGAATATATGATTCCCTTTTCTGACTTTTCTTCTGCTAATAATGCAATGATCATAATTTAACCTGATGATCTTATCCCACTCCTGTTGTTTTTTGTTGTTGTTTTTTTGTACTGTTACTATTTCTTTAAGGTACTGTGTGCATGTAAGGCACTATATAAATACAGATAAATATAGATACATACATACAAACATGCATACAAACATACATACATGCACTATCAGTTCTTGCACCAGCTGCTGTGAAGTCTACTGTCTGTTAGTACACCTAAGTCTTTCTTTAACAAATATTCCCCAAGTACTTTCCCATTTATTTGTAACATGCTTGATTCTGCAACCCAAATGCATAACCTTACATTTATATATAATAAATCTCACCTGCTACTTCTCCAGCTATTCATTCAGTTCATTCAATTCTTTCTGCAAAAACAGATCCTGCTCTGTATGTATTTACACACAGTATACAGTCATCATCAGTGACTGGGACATTACTTTTAATACCCACTTCAAGATCATTAATAAACAAATTAAAATGCATTGGGCCCAGGACTGAGCCCTGAGGCACTCCACTTTCAACTTGATATGAATTTGAAAATGTTCCAGTTAGAGCAATTTTTTATCATTCTATCATTTAACCAGTTCTCTTTCATTGCCCAGATGTCCCAACCAAAGCCAAATCTTATTCATTTATGTAGTTTCACATTGTGAGGCACAGTATCAAAGGTATTTGCAAAATCCAGTTAGAAACTTTCTAATATCATATTCACTACATACATCAAACTCACAGGTCTATCTTTCTAGATTTAGTTCTTGCCTCCTTTTTGAATAATGGTAGATCTGTATTCCTCCAATCACAGGGCACTATCCCTGATGAGAATGAATCAGTAAATATTAAGCATAATGTCTTTGATATAACAGAATAAAGCTCCTTAATTACCACTGGGTGTATGCCATCAGGTCCAGGTGCTTTATTCACCACCATAACCTGTTTTAGATTGTGTCGTCAGTAATTTATTATTCTGAGCATTTTGAAACACACTCACACAAAAGTTAAACCGTAATATATTAAAGTGTATCTGTCACTATACAGGTTATAGTGTCAAAAAAGTCTGCACTTATACTACATATATCTTATATTTTTAACAGTGTAATAGTTTTAAACATCTTGGTTTAATAGTTAGGGGCTCTTTATCCCCTGCAGAGCTGAGTTCACTGACCAGCGGGGTACAACGTGCAAAATTAATTACTCATTGGTCCTAACATCACCTGCTTCCCCTCAGTTCTCTTTCTGACGCTGCTATAACATATCAGTTTCCATCAAACAGAGGCGTAACTATAGGGGTCACACCTGTGACCGGGCCCATCACTCCAGGGGCCTGGCCACCCCCTGTGACCCCTCCATCTGGAGCCCGCAATCTCCCTCCGGCGCCCTAGTAATGCAGTGCACTGGAGATGACATCATCTCCCAGCGCTCTGCATTACTAAGAGGACCGTTCCAGGGAGATAGGAGATGGGGGCATTGTGAAGATTGAGGGGCATTGTATGTGGTGGTGGTGGGGGGCCTGTGGCACTTCTTGCACCCGGGCCCGGAGGCTTCTAGTTACACCTCTGCCATCAAAACGTTGTAAGTGTTCACTCTGCTGAACAAAAAGAACCTTTTTGGGCAGTTCTACATGAGTCTCTCCCCCTCTCTCTCATTCTCCCTATCTCTCCCAATTTCTTCCACTCTGTCCTCCTCATTTCCCCTTCCTCCTCCCTACCTCCTCCTCTCTCTCCTTCACTTCCAGACCCATTCTCTGTCACTCCCTCCCTCTTTCTTTCTCTTCTGCACTCACTCCCTCTGTCTTTTTGCCACCCTCCTCTTCTCCCACCTCACCCTGTCATCTGTGATTCACTCTGGACCTATTTGAGAAGACCCACAGTTTTTTCCAAGTCCTTGAAATTGATCCAGAAATGAAGTGTATAACTTGGGTAGTAAATACTGAATGTTTTACAGGCCTGTACATCCCTCCTGGCTGCAAACTTCCTATTTCATAAAACCCAAAGTATGATGCTGTATTTTTTCTCTAAGGGGTGTGATTTCATTACAAGTAGACATCCATTTGTTTCTCCCCTGTAATGTATCATTGTATAACAGATTGTATTTGTGTGTGTGGGGGGGGGGGGTTAAAACTATCAATAATTCAGCATAAAGTTATACACTCATATACCTCAGTAGCAGGATTGCCATTTTCACATTTCCATACAGTGTACATTTCATTGGTTTGAATGCAAATTACTGTGAAATCAAAAGGACGTGAAATGTGATGAGTGAATAAACAAAGGATGCACCAAATCTAAAATTTAGTTTGGTATTCAAGCAAAATCCAGATTTTATTTTGTACATCTACCCCCAAGTCACTCTACTGAGAGAAACGTCTGCAGTTCCAGTGTTATTCTAGACAGCCTATGATCTTTAGACCTCCACCAGCTGGAGACTACAACTCCCATCATCACCAATCAGCCAAAAGATAGATGGAGAAGATGAGAGTCCACAACAGCAGGGCATCTAAAGACTGACTAACCCATGCACTAAGATCACTCCATCTTGAAAATGAGAATCCATAAACTAAATAACTGGAGAGATTCTCTCAATGGGGTGATATCTCCCTTTTCTATCACCTTAGTGCATATTTTGGTATGGAACATGCATGGCTGCACCATCCAAATAACTACTTCTACCAGTGACTGGGCCCATCAATTATTGCTCTTCCATTTGTATTTAATTAATTAATCTTGGCCACATACAGGGTCTCAACTGTTGTCATTCATCTCATCCATTGAGACCTCTTCAGCATTCAAGGGGTTGAATTTAAATCAATAGGAATTTGGGGAATTTTTATATGTTCCCTACAGTTCACTTGGTTTGCACAGAATTCCAACACTTCATAGCCCCAGTGTCTTAATAGAAGTTAACAACATGAACAACTCCACAGCATTCACATTATCCAAGGAAAATAGAGTTCAGAATGTTCAGCTCTAGAATATACTGCACCACTTCTGCAGTATTGGAGAATAAGAATCCTACAATGATCTGCTGTGGCCTGCGCCCAAATGCACCACTGCACCCTCCATCCTGCTCTGTTCAACCTGCAGCTCTCTGTTTTTCTGTGCCCTCCCCTCCCTACTATGGTCATATGACTAACTAGTGATGTCATCAAAGGTCTTTTATCCCACTAGAATTTAGATACTGTCATAATGCTCTTCCTGTAAATCATGCCAGGAGCCTGCAAATTATTCTGTTTAGGTTTCAGAAACCAGTGAAACCTGGACAGAAGCCAGAAAGCCAGCAACCCTAGGCTGAAATAAGGAGGGTGGATGAAGATGCTGTGTTGCAGGATGTTTCTCTCCAGGGGCGGATTGTCCTATTGGGGGATCGGGCAACCCCCGGTGGACCACTCGGTTATGGGCCAGTAGGGAGATCAGATGATCTCACCTCTCCTGCCCAAAACTCTATGGATGCAAGGCACAACTAGCTCACTAAAGCCATACAGCAGTGAAGACCAGGTCCTGTTCTCTGTACCTGTCCCGCCCCCAGTGCTGACTTAGCTGGCCCTGCTCTGCCTGCAGTGTGTGTCCTGGTGCAGTGCATGATTGATTAGAACTTCTGGGACCTAACTACCTAGCAGATTAAATAGGTATTATTTAATTATTTTTAACTAATTGTACCCATTGTTAGAGATGCTTAATTTACCTTCTGTTAACCCTTTAACCCACTGTATGCTTTAGAGAGGTTTAGCTCAGTTATTAACCCTTTGCATACCAGACAGGATTACAGCAATGTTTTATTCTGTTATTAACCAGTTGAATTCCTCATAGGTGCAGTACCTCATGGATTAACCTCTTGTATGCTAGAGAGGCATATTTCATCAGTAATCAACCCTTTGTATGGCAGAAAGGCGAATTACGTTGTTAATTACTGATAAATTATGCCTCTTTAGCACACAAGGGGTTAATCATTGAGGTACACATTCCTGTGCAATGAGACATTCAATGGGTTAATCAAAGAACACATTGCTGTACACCTCTCTGGCATGCAAGGGGTTAATAACTGATCATTTATTGCATTCAGTATGTTAAGGGGTTAATAGCTAACCATTTATACCTCTTTAACAATGCATACAGTGGGTTAGGTTAACGCTTTGAGTGCCAGAGTGGTAAGATACAGATTACAATACCGGCTAGTGGGCCAGTTAAATTAGAAAAATCCCCTGGGCTGGTATTGCACCACAATCCGCCCCTGATTCTCTCTATGAACTGCCACAAGATAGCAGGCTGGGGGCTGCCTGTTTGACATGTCTGGATTAAAGGCATAAAGACAGTTATTAGAGATCAGCTAAACTTCAATGATTTGGCTGATAGTGAAAAAATATGTTCCGATCCAATTAATCTGAATCAAATGGATGAATGTACAGATGGAGATGCAGAGAGACAGAGAGTAGCAGCATGAGACAAAGAGAAAGAGATAAAGGAGAACAACCAGACCCCTCCAGCAGTCCTGTCTTGATCACAGTATACATTGTAATAAGCAGTAACTAGCTTGATCATGATATAATTTTTTATAACCCAACTGATAAAAACATAAATGAATATAAACCACATAATCACAGTCAAAGTTATTGTAACCTCACTGATAACAGTATTAGTTGTTGCAACTTTCTTGATTACAGTAAAAGTTGTAGTAGCGCTCTTACAGTATAAATAACTGTAACCCACTTGAACAGTGTAACTCATTTTGAACACAGTATAGTAACTGGCTCTACCAGTTCCCACTCAAGCAGCTCTCCTTTGCTTAGGGCAGTAGTGACCCAGACAGGAATCATTTTTGAATGACACTGAGGGTATGAAACCTGTTTTTTTATTTCTAGACATTCCATGATGGTTTTTCCACCACTCTGATTGGCCAAAATAGCATTCAATAAAACAGAAGCAAAACTCTTGTTTCACCTCTCCTGTTTTGCAATTAATAAAACATGGCTTTGTAGAAATACAGCTAAAAGAGTACAATTTAACTCCTCCATAGTTATTATTAAAAATAAAAATTGCAGACATTACCTTAAATACAAAGATAGTGTACAGTGTATTGGCTCCCCAATCTAACTCATACAAATTATGTTTCATCTTACTGAATATTTTATATACAAGAGAAATATTTCATCATTCACGTCTAAAGAATCTTAAGTTCACCAAGAAGCAAGAGCCACATAAAAACGATTTTTGTTACTGATTGAACCCTCCAGTCTCTGAATTACAGTATAAATGTGTCAAACTATCAACACGTCCAGTTTGACTTAAATGAAGACACATTGCGTGTTTGATATGCGGATTTGCTTTATTGCACTTAATCAGGGCACATGTTATTCATTAATATTTTCCAGGACATTATCCATCTGAAATGCTGGAAACGTTTTAAAGGAATATTTTTCTGAGGTTTATTTGAGAGTACATGTAGAAGTAGCCAGTTCTGCAAGGTTTTGGATTCTGTTCAGAAAGTAACATTATCGGTCTCAAGTTGGCTATGTGCTGAGGTTAGGACCTTGTGTTAGCCAGCACTAACAAGACATTTTTATTCCAGCATTAAATTCACACTCCAGGGATGAATATTTCCTGGTGAAATGGCAATATTTTAAAAAGCTGTTGATTTCCCCTACTGTATCTTAACCCCTTAGAATCCCAATGTAAGGTTGTCCCTAAGAAAAAAAAATGAAATATTTAGAGGAGGTAAGTATGATTATTTGAACTCTTTTTGTGCCAGAGAGACATGCAACACATTGCAAAGCAAATGAACATATTTACTTTGATTATACAGGAATGATAATTTCTACTAAAATAACCTGTTGTTTAGCAAACATTCATGATTTTATTTTTAATTGGTGATATAAATTGGTTTCAGTGAATATTTGACTTTGAGAATGAATGCAATGGACAGCCCCTGGAGGGTTAAATGAAAGGAGACAATGTTGTGCATTAACCCTTTGAATCACAGAAAGGTATCCAAAACATAAAATTTCTGGCAACTCAGTGGGTTGAAGGGACAGTAAACACAAACTATGGAGGGGGTGGGAATAAAAAAACAGATTAGTGACACTACATAAAGCTATGTTTTGATTTAACCGTTTGAGTGCCAGAGAAGTATCCGAACGCATTTTGAGAACTTTTTTTTGTTTGTTTGTTTTCAGCAAGAAAAGTCATACACTTTACACATGTTCCATAATTAGGGTTTACTGTTACTTTTTACAATAGTTTAACCCTTTGAGTGCCAGAGGGGTACGCAATGCATTGCTTTGCAATATGTTGCGAACCCCTCTGGCACTCAAAGGGTTAAAATTATTGCAAAAATAAGATTAATCAACCATGCTGAACAGTCTTGCACCCTAATCTGTCCCCTGTGAGAGTTTTAGTTCAGTTTTAAGAGAATTAAAAATTACTTACACAGTTCTAGCCATTTGTATGTAATATAAGTTGTTTTTGACAAATCAATATTTATTTGTTGATGCCACAGTGTGGCTATTTTGTTTCCATGCTGGAGCAATATTTCCAATTAGCTACTCTATTCTATTAGTGCTGCTAAATCCATCTTTAGGGGCAAAAGGAGTGGTACCATCAGAATTCTAATGTATGGTCAGCATCCACTGTAACAATCGATGGTCTCAAAAACCCCATGTTGTGGCCTAACGCTCGTTGCAGCTTCTTGTTCCCACAGCTCACGCTAAATATTGTGAATAGTGGGAACTTCAATGGAAAGTGGCTAACGCTAGATGTTTGATATAGTGCTTGACAGAGAGTGTCAAGCATCGAGCGTGAGCTAATAACACAGTTACCCTCTCCGCACCCTCTTATATACTTGCTATAAAAGTACCCCCTGGCCCTACACTGCACCTAACACCAACAATAAAGTTAAAAAATACTAGCCCTAACTCGGTATCCTGTTGAAATGTCACCCTCTATTTGACAACCATGAAAAGGACGAGATCACAGTGCTGCCTGCATGAAAAGGTGACATCAGAATGTTGTCTGCATCAAAAGGGCAACATTCTGATGTTGTGTGCTTAAGGGTCACCCCATGGCCATATAGCCGATCAGTGAGCATAATGTTCGCGTAAATCTGGAGAACTTTATTTTAAAATAAAATAACACAATTTACCCTATATTCCCATTAAACATAAAGGGTTAACGATGTTAGTAATGTAATGATAACCTCCATCTGTGGCCCGAGCCACTTTTCCATGCTGTGCCTTAAGATGCCCTCTTGCTCCCACAAGCTTTGGTGATTTAACGCTCAGTCTCTGTTCAGATTGAGGGAATGAGTCATGATGTTTCACTGTTTTCAGCGGGTGCTAATTTTGCTCTCTTTCTGTCACAGTACAGAATAGAATACCAGACTGTGACTTCAAACTACTGTTGTTAGTTTTGTTTTACGACCGGAACTAATAGAATCAAGCCCCTAGGCAAAGCCTACACAAGGGGAGCTATTCTAATCAAACAGTGAGAAATATGTTTGCCCTCTAACAGAAATAATTATCATATTGTGCATAAAATTTGCATGAAGTTCTACACTGTGCCACCAAAACATAAAGGTTACTTTTTTAAAAATGATTTATTTTACTGAAAAATGACTAGTACAACCTACAGGAAGATTTTTTTTTTGATAATTTTAAATAAACTAAACTTGTCTCAGACATAGATGGGAGAAAACTTACCTGAAAAGAGAAACATGCAATAAACAGCAATTTTTCACCTACTATGACAATTGCATTGAAAAGTGCAGCTTTCCACACTTTTTTCCACACACCTCCCAGTTGTAGTGTTGTCCTCATATATTCCTGTCATATAAATGGGACTTCCAGTTTACTGCATTGTCAGTCTGTTCTGGAAAAGAAATCGAAAGCTGTTAAAATCACGTAGCCCCAGCTTTGTCCTCCCACTGGTACCTATAGAAGCACACATTGTGACCCCCCCCCCCCCAGCTTTGTTCCATTGGTATTCATAGAACCAAACATACTGCCCCCCAAGTCTTACCCTAGTGGCAGACATAGAAACACATATATTGAACCCCCAACCTTGCCGTACTGGTAGCCATAGAACCACATGTTCTGACCCCCCAGACTTTTTCCACTGCACTGGTAGTGATATAGCCACAAATACTAAATCCCAGTCTTGTTCTACAGTAGCCATAGCACCACACATACTGGCCGTCAGCTTTTTCCCACTATTGCCATAGATTCACACATATGGATCCCACAGCTTTGTCTCATTGGTATCCATAGAGCCACAAATACTGACCTCCCAGCCTCACCCCATGGTAGCCATAGAACCACATATACCTAGCCTTGTCCCGCAATAGCCATAGAATCTCACATACCGATCTCCTAGTCTTTTCCCACTGGTAATGATAGAACCACACATATTGACATCCATCCTTATTCCATTGTAATAACCAAAGAAACTCACATGCTAACCTCCAGCCTTGTCACACTGTGGTCATAGAACATAACATGCATTTTATACCTCTCCAGCTCCCAAAAGGTTTATCGTTTATTTGGCTGCCGTGTGCTGTCTGCTGAAAGGGATGGGCAGTGTTGTCGTTTGTAAGCATTTCAGGTGTGTTCTTCCTCTGCACACGTAAAAACTGGACACAGAAGAAAAACACACAGAACGCTTTTTATTCCTTATGCCTGCTGTATGGGTGACATTAAGGGACTGTTTTCTAAATAGTACGCTCTGAAGGGTTTGTTCAATGAAATGTACTAAAGCACCTGTACATAAAACTGGCACAGGTTTAACAAAATGATATAATACATGTTTCATAGATCCTGTTCCTGGACAAGATGTCTAAATACATTGCAAGCTGGGCCTCCTTTCTTCTTATATGACTTATTTGTGCACATCTACCCCTATCTGCACTGACTCCCTTGTCTGTATTCACTTCAATTATCAGATATTGTAGAGCCTTGGGTACACTTTTGCCATTATAACATAGAATTATACATACGTAGATATATATGCGTACAACCATTAATGTAATGTTATGTAGTAATATCAAGAAGAACAAATTACAAGTGTCTAACAATATTATTCTCTTTAGTATATTACAACATTTTAGACCTGTGTTCTTATTACCATTGTTATAAGCATATTATTAAAGGGAAAGTAATACTTAAAAAAATACATTGTAGAGTTTATTACCTGAGTAAAACAAAGGTACTCCCACTGCTGAAAGGTGTTTTATTCAAAAGTTATTACTACTGAAACTTGAATTTTTGTAGGTGCAGTATCACAGTGACTCACAATAAAAACACATTGACTGCTCACCAATAATAATAATCAACCCCTAAATAAAGGTATAGTAAATAGAGTGGAGTGCACTCCCTTCAGAAATTAAATGTATATAGAAATATACCGTACGATATAGGCATACATATGCTTGGCAAAATGTAATTGTTTTATTTACCACCAAAGAGAAAATATCAAAATAAAAATCATATAAAATATGCAGCAAACAATTTAAAAATACAATACATTGCATCCCCACATAAGTAATGCTTAAAGGGATAGTAATGTTTAACAAGAAAAGCAGCTCCAACTCATCTTCATAGTATTTAGGCCATGGAGAGTGTTATTTCAATAGTGAGAGAGTTGTAGTTCAAGAGTAATTGAATGATAAAATATCCCACTCCCACCCCTTTTACTGATGTAACATTGCACACCTCAGAACAGAAAGGTGGTGTCCAGATGGCTTGCAGAGAGGGACAATCTTCAATTAGCATAAGGAAAAATCCTGTAAAGGGGGCAGTGTTTTCATTGTTCTCACAGTAAGAAGATTGTCCCTTGCTGTGAGCTGTCTGGTCAAGAGACCAGATTCCACATTTAAGGGGCGGCGGCTTACACTAGGTAAAAGGGACGGGGGGATACTTTATAATTTAATTACTCTTGAACTACAGCTCTGACAGTATTGAAATAATACTCTCCATGGCCCAAATACTATGAAGATTCATTGGAGCTGCTTTTATTTTGAAACATTACTATCCCTTTAACCCCCCAACAGGAATCAGTCAAGACCACTGTGTGAAGAGGACCAGTGTCACTAGAAAGTGTATTGTATTTTTAAATTGTTTGCTGGGTATTTTATATGTTAGTTTTATTTTTATTTTTTTCTCTATGGTGGTAAATAAAACAAGTACATTTTTCCAAGCATAGGTGTGTGCTTCCATCATACGATAGATTGCTATTTGCTATCTCTTCCTTTTCCCCTTTGATTATGCAGTGTCACAGTAGCCTGAAATTGTTTGGCTCTGTTGCTACACCTTCCTATGGAGAATTATTTTCAATTCCATAGGATGGTGTAGCAACTGCACCACTGAACAATTTCAGGGCACTGTGGTACTGCAACTAAAAATTCAAGTCTGACCTGTAATAACTTTTAAATAAAACACATTTCAGAAGTGGGAGTAACTTTGTTTTACTCAGGGGGATAAACACTACAATATATATTTTTATATATTATGTATTACTATCCCTTTAAAGATTAAGCAAATGCTTAAGTAAAAAAAATATATATATATATATATTTATATATATATATATATATATATATATATATATATATATATATATATACAGATTATAGATATATGAGGAGGACAGCACCTGTTGTTCTTTTCAAAAGCAACATTATTTGCACAAATGGTCTAGGGAACATGGTCGACGTTTAGGTCATGAGACCTTTATCTTGATAAAGGTTTTATGGCCGAAACGTCGACCATGTTCCCTTGACCATTTGTGCAAACAATACTACTAGGTCTCATGACCGAAACATTGACCATGTTTCCTTGACCATTTGTGCAAATAAAGCAACTGGGTTTCATGGCCGAAACTTCGAGCATGTTCCCCTGACCATTTGTGCAAATAAAGCTACTTTTGAAATGACCCACTGGAGCTGCTCATCTAAATTTGCTCCTGGGCAAGAACTTTTTTGAAAGTGAGTGCTACCACCTCCCCCTTCTTTGTTTTCTCTATAGGCATCCAGCAGCTTTCAAGAGCCATCTTCTCTTAAGTCATGAGCAGCCAACTGTTGAACCTCCCACTGTTAGGGCCTGCAATTCTTACCATATACAACTGTCAGGATGGTTGAGGATCATGGGAGTTGTAGACCCTAACTACTGGAGGAGTGAAACTTGACTACCTTTTCTCTAAGTCCTTATCTATGATGATAGCCAGATCTAGCTATGAGATGCAATATTCTCCATGTCATCATCTGGAAGAATTAATGTCACTTTGTTAGTTTCCTCTCAGTGGAAGAATATGTTGCTGCTCGGAGAAGCTGACATTTTGTTGGTTGCACTAATAGACAGCTGTGCTGGTGCCACCATACTTGCTTCCAGTGAACCTCACACTAAGGGAAATCCATAAAAAGAGGAAGGGGAGATCCAACAAAAAAAGTAATTTTAGATATACGAATTCTAGTTCTTGAGTCACAAGCTATAATATAAGTGCTATTATTTGTAGTGACATATTAAAGGGCTTACCTACCTGGAGCTGCTCTTTGCAGGCCCAGATGGCCCCTGATACACATTCAGGGAGTCATAAAACTGAATCCCTTGTTTAGCAGCAGGCTGGAATGTAACTCTGAAATCTGCAGTTCACATTCACAGGGTTGTTCTTGCAGCCCCAATAGAATACTAGCATTGGTCTTGAATGTTTTTTGTTGGCATCTATGGAAGCTGTGTGCATGAATGCCAGAAATAAGAAGGGATTTGTTGTGCTTGTTACTTTAACCCTGTGGATGCTAGAGGGGTCTACAAGGTATTGGAGACCTCTTTAGCATTCAAGAGGGAAAACAAAGTGGATGCAGAGGGAGAAACATCAGCAGACATAGACAAGCAACCACGTTGAGAGCACTGTAACATCTTCTATATTTATCTTAGCTATCTAAACACAGAACATAAGAAATGTACAGTTTGATGAATTTAGAGAGCTTCCAAAACTTTGGTATTATTTGGTGCCTCCTCTTTTGTTTCTTCATTCATTTTCAGTGTTTTCACAGATTTTATGACATCCCTGATTGCTCTGCTTTGGGTCTCTAGGCTTAACTTGTGCCATGGAAGAACCTTTACATTCTGCTTCCAACCTGTCACTCTTTGCTTTTAATATTTTCTAGTGGAGGAAGTAAACAAATATTCAAAATGGTGCCCATCGCTGTCAGCTGCCTATTGATCAAGGGAAGATGAGTAGAAATATGTTGTAAGACAACATTCTTTTTCTTAGTAGATAAGAGTCCTCTGTTCTGGTGTGCCCCCAGGTGTCTGTATTGAGTGTCAGATAATTTCATACATGCTTGGGCTATCTACAAGATAACATCTTCTGAGGGCAAAGCCTTTGCACTACCAACTTTCTGTGACCAGTCACCACCAATGCTCCCCAGACAATGTTCATCTACAGTTTCACAGATGACATGTTAGTATGAAACAAAAGTGAAACTTTTGACACGGAAAAAGCAACACTGCCCGATTTCGTTCTGCCCGATTGTACATTCTACAAAATGTACAGTACCCTGTATGTGGAGAGTTTCCCCTGTGTATTGCCATTAAGCATAAGTATAAAAGGGGTGTGTTAGTTTACTGCATGTTGTCTGTCTGTGCTTTGGAGTGTTAGAGAGCGAAAGCAGCTGAATTCTTGTTACTAGCTAATGTATGAGTATTGGTGGTACCTACTACCAGTTATTCTCAAAATATAGGTGTGAAGGGATAAAGGACTATTGAACAATTAAACGCAAACCTTTTTGATTGAAAAGTGAATCAGAGAGGTAGGTGAAGTTTATCATTCCTACCAGTGCAGACAAACCATGCAGACAGACATAAATACATCATACACTCAAGACAAACAGATGGGTACAACTTGACATTCTGTTGTTACTTACACCCACTCACACTTCCATCCGCAAGAAAAAGAGGGACAAGCATATACATAGGCATGGTGATGTTTCACCAGCTGCTATGCAGTCTATCCTTTATTGCAAGCTGCTGATTCTGAAGCAAGCAAGTCTAACCTGTACTGTACTATAAGAACTGACATTGCAGTCTTTATGAGATAAAGAAAAAGCTGCTGAAATTTTGACAATAGCTACTCTCGTGTAGAGGCAGACAGGGAAGTAGTGGGCGCTTGTGTTTCCTTATGTAAGCCAGTTCTCTGAAGAGTTGTATTGTGTGTGGGTGTCAGTGACAATGGCAGTGACAGTTTAAGAAAACGAGTTGCATACAAAAAAACAGCACTCATCATGCTATCATTATATCCAACAAATCATCTTGACTAGTGTTGAGCGAGCATGCTCGGCCGATGCTCGGATCGGCACGAGCATCGCTCTGCTCGGCACATGGCGGTACTCGTACGAGTACCGCATGTGCTCGCCCGCCATGTTCGTGTCTCCTCCCCGCACGTTTTGCGCCTGCTGCGCAGCCAATAAACGTGCAGGGAGGCTCTGACATCGGTGTAATGCCAGCAGCCATGTTGGCTGCTGGCATTACACTGATTGGCTGGCCAGAACCCGTGGTCAGGTGCTGTATAGCACCTGACCATCGAGTTCGGCTCAGTCTGAGCCAGGGAGAGCTGAGGATAGGAAGGGAAAGGCAGTGTAGGGAGGAAAAAAACAAAAATTGTGAAAAAAAAAGAACCAAAAGTCCTTTTTAGGACTACTGTGTGTGGGGGCAGCAGGTTATTTGGTGTGGGGGGAAAAAAACAAAAAAAAAAAAAAAAAAATATATATATTCTGTGTAGTGTGCAAAGTTGCAGATTAGAGCACATTCTGTTTAGTGTGCACAGTTGCAGATTAGAGCACATTCTGTTTAGTGTGCAAAGTTGCAGATTAGAGCACATTCTGTTTAGTGTGCAAAGTTGCAGATTAGAGCACATTCTGTTTAGTGTGCAAAGTTGCAGATTAGAGCACATTCTGTTAAGTCTTCAAACTAAAATATCAAAGTCACGTATTCCATTCAGTGTGCGTCGCCGCAGTTTAGCAGCA